>OZ014534.1:76801373-77401373 GCA_963966105.1 Volucella zonaria | reverse complement strand
ACCGCTTATTGACGGCAAAAGATCTAGGAAGTTAGTAAAATTAAACAGGGACACTGTCTCCTGCAGCAACGCGGAAAGACACTCATATTGTCAGATACGGATATTTGCAGATTCTGAGGTGACCTGCAAGCTGTTGAGGACATAACATACATACTCTGCGAATACGAGGCAATATCGCGTAGTCGAAGAAAACTTTTAGGGAAATACTTTTTCGAAAACCTAGACGAAATAGTCTGCACGAACTTCAAAGGCCTTCTTGGCTTTTGCAGGGATATAGGGTGTTTCACCAGGACAATTGTTTAGGTTTTAGCCATTTGAAGACAAATTCAACTGGTTTCACAGGGATTGCGATGGGCCCGTTTTGGTGTCTGGTGTCTGTGTGATGTCCGTCATATTCCTGTTTAACCTAACCTAACCTATTGCTTGAACCAGCTCCATTATATGATAAAATTCCGAATTCTTTTTTTTTCTTCAGTTTATAAAGATTGGATAACAGTCTCCTTAATCGCTCCATAAACGATAAAGTACCGAAAAGACTAACGGTGTATATAAATTAACGATAGAATGTAAAAATGTCCACGCTTCAAAGAGCCGATCGACGTTGGTGTATTTTTAGTATGCCTAAATATACTTTAAATTGTTTTCGAAATCTCATGTTTTTTTCATTTTACGAGAATTTTGAACGTATGTATTTTAAAATAAATAAGTCGTAAAATATATAACCGTCATTCCAATATCTGTACGCAAATTAGGACTGTTTGCACAAGAAGAAAGTCTAATGCGCACCTATGGATACTCAAAAAGGTAGTGATCCTTATGCCCAGCACACTTATTTAGACACTTAGCAAAGTCCAGTGCCCCATCACAGGGCAAGTAAACAGCCCGAAGTCTATTCTACTAAGGTAGAACAAGAAAGTCACTTCGAGAGAAGCTTTGTCGAAATCAACAACGAGAGAGGTAATGTCCTTGTTTTCCCGGTTCATACTCTCCTTATGAGAATAGTTTTTCCACCTTTCAGTGTCGGGTCGAGGGTTCTGGCAATGAAGAAGCATTATCACTGAGTCTTCCTCGAAATTCAGAAGATGGTACGTTTGGCGGCTTGAAAATTCATAAAGAAGGATTTTCGACGCAAACTTGCTGTGAGGAGCACTGGAGTCTTAGAGTTGAGTTTTATATATCGGTGCCCGCTGCTTGAATGCAAATATTCTCTACTTTGGCTAGCTCCAACAATTGATCAACATAGTGTTTGCATTCTGCATCGTCTCTGACTGGAACTGCTGTCATCTATGTTTTTTCTATCCGAATTGCAACATTTTCTGGCTATAGAACCAGTTTCAGATGGATCTTGTGCACGGAAAAGGTCAGCACTAGATTTGTTGGATTTTATCGCATCCAGCGACTTCCGTCGAACAGAACTACGGTGGTTATAGCACCGAACTCATCCGAAAGTCGTGTGCGGGTAAAACCACCTTGCATGCAGCACCGATTTTATCTGGCCATCGCGCCCTGAAAAATCCATTAACAGAGGGAGTGCTAGAAACTTTCTTACTTTTGGACTTGTTCGGAAGAAGATGGTGCACATTCAGTTCCAAAAGCTTGCTCGGTTTTAGTAGCTGTCACTTCCACCGACCCGTTTCTCTCCTCCATCGAAATTGGAGCAGTCAGACTTTGAACACTTGGGCCTTCGACACCACTTTTAGCGTTATGCTTTTGGCGCACGTCTTTTTCTCCTCTTCACTTGTCTACTAGACCCTAGTGATTCGAAGTGTGTTTCTTCTGGAGCCCGTTCGGGACTCCGACCAAAAAACTCGTCTCTTCTGATGGAGTTTAACCGTAACAGGCAAATCTACCGAACGTGCGTAGATAGAGCTGTAGGAGTCACAGAAGCCAAGCTATCTAACGAGTCCTGGATCGATGGAGGGTTTGCTTAGAATGTTGGTTTGGGCCTACAGAATCCGTGCCACGCCCATGGTCGAGAAGATCGCAGGTGTATTGTCGCTATTGGTGTTAACGTCGTACTTCGGCCGTACTCAACAGAGGTTGAGGCTTTGTCAGCAGTGGCTAATTAGTCACAGTGCATCATTTCCATGAATCTTCAAAACATACACTTCGTCTCAGCTCAAGGCTTTTACTGACTTCAGAGCATAGATGTTACGCATATGGACATCATTTTCCTCTTTTAAGTTACTAAGTCTTAATCGATTACAGTTTGAAGAGTTCCTCATACTCTGGGTGTGTGAAATTCGCTTGATCATCATCCCTAGATGGACTTCATGGCAGAATTATCACAGATTGAGAGTCTTCGCAGGCACATTTTAATTTTATAGGTTACACTTATCACACTTATCAGAGCTTTCCAGACTTTCATAGTTTGAAAGTCTATGGTCTAGTAGAAACAATTTGTATCACCAGAGATACTTTCATAGTTACAGATTTTGGAGATCGAAAAGGAACGCTTCTTATTTACATCACTTTATTTTCGTTAAAAATCAGAAACACAAAGGGTCGTTAGATTTTTTACCACGCTGATAGGGGATCAACATGTCCAATGGGTCCATATGCAGCATTACTTGTTAACGGAGCTGCATAACTGGAAAATGGGCTAGCAGCATATGTACCATGAGCCGCCAATGGAGCAACATATCCCCCAAAAGCTGAGTCATATCCGGATCCATATGTATTTCCATAAGTTCCATATGCAGATCCATATGGAGATGCATAGTTTGCAATTGGAGCGGCGGCGGCATACGATCCGTGACTGATCAAAGGAGTAGAATAACTAGTGTAACTCTTAACTAATGGAGCAGCAGCCAGTGATGTAGTGTATTTAGCAATTGGAGCTGCGCCGTAAGTGGTTGTCAAAGGGGAAACGCCATATGCAGAAGCGTAACCGGAATGAGCAGCATATCTTCCTCCATAAGCCGTTGTCAAAGGAGCTGCAGCATATGATGTAGCCAAAGGACCCACAGAGTAGGATGATGCCAATGGAGCAGAGATAACAGGCGACGAGTATGCAGCTAATTTTGAGTACGGAACAGAAGAAGCATACCCATATGCCGCTGGGGCTGCAACTGCAGAATATGTTTCTCCATGAAGAAGTCCTCCAAGGGTTGATTGGAATGATGCCAAAATAACGAAAAGGATTGCAATCTAAAATTAAAAGTAATGAATAAGAAACAATTAAAAAGAGCCTGCAACCAACTTACTTGTTTGAACATTTTGAAGTTTTGCTTGCGGTAAAGGCTGTCTAAAGGCTTACGGAAGAGTGTGCCATCAACTAAATGACATTTGGCTTTTATACAAAAAAGTAGGTACGTCTACTTGCAATTAACGGACCTGTGTCAGAAACAAAAGACAAAACGCACCTCACTAATCCGCCAAACCATGAGTTACTTTTGAAGGTATCGAAAGGTACTCACAATCGAATTTTTTTTTTAATATGCGCAAAGTACACTGTGTTATGGCACTGAAGACCTTCCCGCCATGCGTAATGGTCACGTTTTTGGCACAGTAAATGTGCTGCACCACGAAAAGCTTGTCCAACACTAGACTAACAGCAACAACTTTTAGTGAATGACTCACTATAAAACTGGAATACTAAACACAAGATACAAAAAGATCATTTCCTGCCGCCTGGAGCTATTGCAGAATTGGTCTAGAAATAATTGAATCGTGGATGCAGACATCGGATTTGCAGTAAAAGTTGTTGAACCTAAGGTCGTAGAAGCTAAGCCGGCATGGTAACGACTGACGCGGCGGCGGTTTCGCTGCTTTAGTTATGTCATTATGGCTTGATCTTGTGCGCTAATTTCGCTTTCGCCGTATTAATGATCGTATAATGAAGTACACGTTACTTCTGATCAACAGATGTGTGATTTTCTGTAAACTGCCTGCGACGATTTAATTTGTTTTTTCCTTTTTCTTAATTACAAGGCAATATAATTTTATGAGCGTAATTCAGGAATTCGTCGTAGATTTATTTGCAGGTAACGATGTCATTCGTTTGGCCTTGAAAGGCATTTGGAACACGAAGCGTGTAATTTGTTTTTAAGTGCCTTTAATGTCTTCACTAAAGTGTGGTAATTTAAACAAAGTATCGAATAGATTGTTAGCTTAAGTGGAAAACTGCATTGGGTTGGTCTATGGTGGGAAGGTAAAATTTGAACAGGGTTTCGTGAGAATTTCGAATGGAAGGTTTAATTTAATATTCTAGTTATAACTCAATGAAGGCTGGCCAGGGGTAAGCTGACTTGAGCTGGCCCCCTAGCATTTGCTAACATTTGGTTTGAAATTCTACATATCAGCGTCATTAGATAGTATGACGCTGAACATTAGAAATGAGTCCACCGCAAGCGAAGATAGATCAGATGTCAAGAACAACCATTCGCAGTTTTTGAGTCTGCAATGGATACTTTTTTAGAACTGAATTAAGATCTTTACTAACTTTCAGAAAATTGGTCACCAATTGACTGTATCCCCATATCAGAAATAGTAGAGGCCTACCGGAAACATCCCTCACATCCCTCGGATACTATACAATTAGCTGTTTTCATCAAGAAAAAGGGCTCTTGAGCCATCGGTTAGGAGTACCCTTACTAGACATTAGTGAATTAGATAAATTCTTTTGCCATATACGAGTACCATACATAATTTCCCTTCTCTTTGGCCAGAGCAACAAAGTTTTCTATTTATTTCTGCTGTGTCGTCGTTATTGACATATCGATTATACAAATTGAGTCCTTGAGATCTAGAGTACTTAGAGTTCCAAATCAAGGCGTAGTATATGCTTAAAAATGTAAGCTTTCAGTTGTAACAATCCATTGTAAGCGGTTTTGTTTTTACACTCTTAAACGAACCAGAAAGACCCCTTTCTGGTAATTTGGCATTCTTCGTCGATATACTCGTATGAGCTTTGCAGAATTAAAACTATTATACCGACCTTTGCTTCTCTGAAGGGCTGGTAGCTGGTAGTCGAATTTGTGGGCGGTTAGCTTATCTGGCTAATTATTATGCGATTAGGGCAGACATAAAGCGGTGCCAACCAGGCAATGCTGTAGCTACAAAACATATCATGGTACACATCGGGTATAGGTCTCGTCCTACCGCACTGGGCTCGTCGAATTTATAAGTTTGGGTGTTTAGCAAAAGAAAAAAGCAAGACTACCATATCAAACGAGAAAAAAATTAATTTCAGAAGGAGGACTAACAGCGGATGAGTTCACTTGACTGAAAAAAAGGTGGTGTCAACAGTTAGCATATCAGATTCCCTACTTCGATCTGAGTTTGATGCGATCTTTTGAGGACTAATCAGGCCGATTATAAAATAGAGCGAACATTTTCTAAGAAGGCATCTTTGGTAGTATAGTCGGAATGCACAGCGATACCGAGTGCGGAAACGAACTTAAGTTAGATGAGTGTGCCTTGGGGCAGAATATCACTTCAGCTAGAATATACTTCCTCATATCAACATTCACAAAGTGACATGGCGATCATCTGATCATAAAACAGTCAACCAAATTTATCGCTGCAGGACACTCCCTCAGTTTACCGATCTCTCAGATGCCACAGCAACAGAGAGATACTTGCATTGACTGTAATCGCAACAAATTGCTCAGGCATGTTGTTGATGGCAGCCTAAACATACATAATTCCCCTGTTTTGTAAGAAACGAGACACTCTGAGCTGTCACATTTATGAAGTTATAAAAGAACTTGTATGCCGTATTGTGCGAACACTTGAGGTCACTTGTTAATAAGCCAATTGGTCCCTATCAGCGCGGTTTTAAACCGGGTAAGTCCACAATTGGCTAAATATTCACACTACAGTAGATCTTAGAGCAAATTTATAAAGTCCAGATCGATATACATCACCACATTATCGATTTCAAGGCCGCATATGACAGCATATACAGAGACAAATCCTACAAAGCCGTGTCTAGCAGAACTATCCTTGTTACGTATAGGTTTGAAGCAACCTCGCCTAGATCTTTGACATTAAAATTATATTTTAGATAAGGAGATAAGCTGTCATTTGACTTCTGAAAATAAATGCTGGAGACAATGTGGCAGATCGCAAACCAATTCTTTTTTTAAATAAGTGCAGCTATTTCCACATTGCAACTGGTGCGTTCCCAAGCACAAGACCGGAGGCAACAAAAATGAGGTAAGCTATGGACTATCCCAAAATCAAGTACATATACGAGTACATATTCTGGCAGTAAAAAGGGATGCACAACATCTATAAATCCGACAGAACATCACAATAAACAACAATAAATTTGAAATAGCTAGCGTTATTCTTTGCCTCGACTCCGCTTGCATATGACGCTTGCAAGTCGCTGTTTCTTTGGACTTATAAGTTGATAGAGTAGTAAAGCATAATATGAGATGCTTGTCATAACACTTCCTCTCCATTGCATGGGCGCTGAACACATCCTTGGTTTTAAACGCAAGATTCCTCGACTTATTTTATTGTACCTAGTTCCATTGGTAGGCGTTGGAAGACTTGATATTGAATACTATAACCTTTTAGAGCAGGCTGGAGTGGTTACGACACATAGAGCGCATGGATATTAATGCCACTGTTTTAAGAGTCATGGCATGCACGTTGAAGTTTCTGACCACTAATAGGTCACTGCCATCACACAAATATCACCGCTATCCAGGGAGTGCATTGAGATCGGCCGGACATAAGGAGGAGCAAAAACTGTGATATCTACGTTGGTGATTGCTATTGGGGAAAGAAACAGCGCCTATTCCGATGCGGATTTGCCATATGCGGCAGACTTAGGTAAGAAATCTTGAGCTTCCAATACATAACCGAGCGACTTCTGACAGTCCGCATTAGGGCAAAATACGCTAACAAAAGCCCAATGTGCGCCCATGCCCCAACAGAAGACAATCACGACGCTACTAAAGAATGTTTCTACGAGCTCCTGGACAAGAAATTTGAGCAATATCCTAAGTGTAGGAAAGGAGGACATCTGGTAGGCATAGCCTGCAGAACACCATGTCCGGCAATGGACATTAGTCTCTGGTTTTTAACGTAAACCACCTGTCATGTAGACTTATCTTTACGGGATGTCCATACATCCATGCGAACAAGGATACGTCTTGCCATCGCTTACCTACATTAATAGTATAATACCAAAGCAGAACTTGTGTTGGAGGCACAAGTTTCACCCTTGGTATGGGTCGAGACCGATCTAAAACCTCTTACTGCTTTTAGGGCCACAGCACCCAGTACTTATTTGCTACTCTACAATGGGTCAAACCAACAGGAAGACCCTACCCGCGGTTTGGGTTTAAACCACAGCCACCATGGCGCTCCCACAAGGGGGCCTACCTCAATAAGTCAGGCCCGGACCGAAATCCGGTTGGCTCCTGACTCCAATGGTACCGTGATTTAAGTCCTGGTAGGAACTACCGGTGGTCCTGCCGCCAACAAGACCTATGACCAGCAACTTGTAACTAGTCAAATCGTAGCAACCTTCAGAGGCGTTATCTGAAGAATTTTACGAGAAAACCAGTAATATGCTCTGCCCCCGCTTTTTATTAGACAACGTCATTGATGGGTGAAGCCTTGATCATTGGGCGGGGGCCCAGACCGGCAACAGACACATGCTTATTGACTTTTCGACGGGACGAAATATTACTATACTCAGCACATTTTCCAGTATCCCGTGCGTCTGAACATTCCGGGCAGCAAATACTTACTCGGGTCACCACCTTGCTGGAATCAACGTGAGAATGCGGATTTTCCAAGCGCCACAACAAGGAATAACTACTGTGAGAAGATATAACTTAAAAAAGATGCAATCGCAAGAGACCGCCAGAAACTTCGCCGATGGTGTATCCCAAAATCCTATATCAATCAACTCTTATACCGCCAGCATCATCAAGTACCGAAGATCAGTGGCAACGCTGCCAACGCGCCATCAGAAACACCGCAACTGATGTGCTGGGTTTCACCGGACCATAACCAGGAAATCCCTGGGTTGACCAACAATACCGGCAAGCACATGCAGCTAAATAATCGTACAAAGTGGTGCTACAACGAAGAACTAGAGCCACTCAAGAGTTCTACGAACAGCAGAGACAGGAAGAACATCGGCTTCTTACAATAGAAGAAAAAAAGCACGAGAAGCGCGCGATCGGACGTACGGACGTTGTACCAATAGCTAACCCTTCATTGCATGTTCTTATTTTTTCCAAATCAGAGCAATGTTGCAAGAACGTAACATACCTCTTCTAAGCGCGATCGCATCTCAAGTTCTCTATTTGACATTGAAACCTTGGTCATCCCAGTCCTAATTTACGACGCAGAATCATAGATCGAGCGCGGATGTCACATGATAATCATGTGTCTTGTCTCATCTTTTTGAGCAGTACTAGAAGTCTTAAATTTGTATCTCGGTTATTGTCGTTTCAGCGCTGATCTATAGTCTAAATGAATTCTGTGTGTCGGTTAAAGCAACCATTTCTTTTGTAGAATCCCAAGCCTATCTCTTAAAATCTTTTTATAGACTTGAGCTTCGAATATGTCAGGCGCATGGCATGTTAGATGTCCTATTTAAATTCTTATCTATTAATTATATTGAGGAAAGCCTTCTGCTGGTCATTGTTATTTTTGATGAGTATTGTCCAGATTCATCGAATGAAGGCTTATATTAGATAAAGCTAACTTAGATATGATCTGTTAGTTGAGCTTGGTTTTTCATAAGCTCAATGTTATGCGTACAATGATGCGAGTCAAAAATCCCAAGCCGGTTCAAATGTTCATTAAATTGGTAACCCAGCGAAGATTAGGACCTCATTTTCTGGAAATGCCACTAATAAATTACGAATGAAGCACATTATTGGCCAGAGAGCTATCGGAACCTTCATTATCCTCTACGGCTCAGCATCATGTACCCAAACGGGAAACGGGAAGCATTGTGCTTCGGGAGAAGCCAGTATTTATAGCATATTAGAGTAGATGGTGCTGAGAATGTCAATATCAGAAGTGTCGAATATTTTCAAGTTCAATAATTTGAAATTTTGCCTCGTTTCACATGTCTTGGAAAGATTCTATTCGACTTTTACTGCATTGATGATGTTATTAGGAAGAGATTTCCAATCTCTGACATCGCGGTATGCAAGTTCATATTTTCGTGCTATCAAATATAGCTTTACAATGGATTACTTAGGATTACACTGAGAATATACTTTAACCCCACCGTGTACTCCCTAGGACCATTCTTTTCATAGTAAATAACGCTGTTGGCAAGCCATCTACACACGCGATTTATTAGGTTTTAGTCCAGTAATGGCTCCGAAGACTTTATCAATCTTGGACAGCTGGACATATGTACTCATATATCATCAGCGTGATCCGGTAATCTGTAGTCACCGGCATTCTGCTCCTCATACCAATGTTTCCAGCAAGTTGTTGGAGATGATCCACTTCCTCGAAAATGAGAGAAATATACTTCCATTGTGGTCATATGCTTCACGTTGTGAGTCGAGTAACAAAGAGTTTAGCTGTCCAATTGCTTTGTAGTTTATAAAATCGATCTTTCTTCTTGTTAAGAGGAATACGACTTATGCTCCAGACAGGTGCAAAGTAATAACTTAAGTGAATGCTGACACCTTGTATCATATGTGACGTCCAGAAGAAATGCCTTCTGCCTTCGTCAAAGGAGGTGGATATACTGGATTCTAGGGTTGTTGGATTTTCATTGAATACTCTCATTGTCCATAGCAATTTATACATTACCTCGAGAAAAGTAAAAGATTATGGCCACATGTATTAGAAAATTCTTCCATAAATGAAAGCACACGCCTTTACCGAGAAATGCCTCTCCTTTTCGGAATGAAAATTCAGCTTATCAAAAAGCCAGACATGCTAAAAAAATTACCGCACTCTTTGTGTTGCAGCCGTATCCCCTAAGTGTGCGACGTCAGCCTTGAATTTTGGTAGATGGCCTATTTAGGGTTCGCGCTATCATACCGGTGCATACCGTTAAGTCTGAGCAATTATTTCTCCTGACACATTCACCATCCCTTCTATATTTTCATATTTCTGGAGGCAAAAATGTCATGTTATGTATTGCTTGAGCAGTACCTAGGCAGGAGTACAATTACTTGTGACCACTGGCCTGCTAATTCCAGGTCGAAAGCTTAATTGGCTGTCAAAAAGCGAGCACCAAATCGTGGACTTAATTCCAGGCCGTACTGGAAAAAAAAAAATATTTCTGACGTTTTATCTGAAAATTTTTCCATTCTTCTTCTGCTCAGAGTCGGCAATAAGTCACAAGTCCCTCAACAGCACTATGAGTGGAGTGCTTCTTCCCACACTTACGCTTGTCGAAGTATTGCCTACTTGCCATCATAATGCAGCACATCTCGGGCTTCTTTAAGCTTCATATATTAAACGTGAGCTACAGTCCGTCTTCCCATTGAAAATTTGAGAATCACAAAGAGGGGATAATTTTAAAATGTGTATTGTCAAGTATACGAGCAGGTAGGTTGGCAATGCTTTTCGCTTAATTAACATACGAGTACTCGTACACTACTCCGTACTTCCTTTTGGCTTACTTTTTGTTTATTTTTAAAGTTGTCCAGTAGTCAACTATGTTGAACCGCAGCTGGCACTGTTATTCGGTTAAGCGACACTTTGGACATGTCGCACGCCCTATTTTCACAGTCTCCTGAAATGCATAATATTTGGCAACTCACAGTCGACTACATATCCCCTATTTGTTATTTAATTGATTTCAATACAATATGCAATTAGCCAAAGCGGCCCAAAACGACTGAAAGACGTGACCAAAACAGACACCAAATCAATATATCAACACTTATCGGATGTCTGCTGTGACATGCTAACGAGGGAAAACGTCAAACGAAAAGCAGGTCCCGCATCAATTACAAACTTGTATATGTGTCGCCTGTGAATAACTGAAAATATTCCAATAGTCACGAAAGGTTAATATAGAGGTTTCATTTTAAATTTCACACCATTGTTGAACTGTTAATATTCAACTATCATTGCGATGACTTTTGATTAGTAACAACTAGGAGGTAATTAAATATGTATCGATACATACTCGTTCAACGTGTTAAAATAGTGAAAATTCAATACAAAAACGTTGAAATACCGCAGAAACTTTTCGTAAGTTCATACTGTTTTTGGGCACCATTAAGCGCCTCTTCGCACAGCTGTAGTGAATTTCTTCGATAAATTTTAACATCTCGGACAGGTTAGTAATGTGAAGACTTCAACTCTTGTTCATCTGTCAAGGTCAGCCGAAAATATCGCAGCCGTGGCTGAAAGTGAGTGTAAAAACCCAGGTGTGCGCATTTCGAGACGATTATTCTGCATGATGAGGCTCATTTCCATTTATCTGGGTACGTAAACAAACATTGCCACATCTAGGGCACAGAAAATCCAAGAGAAATAGTAGAAGAAGTGACAGTTTGATGCAGAACGAGTGACAGTTTGATGCAGTTTTTGGCCTGGCAGTGTCATTTGACCGTTTTAGTGGATGTATTACGTTACCGAACGATGTTGCATTGCGAAACACGGAAAGTTCTACCAGAGCGCGCATGTCTCCAGAAAGTTCTCTGAAAAGACTCTACAAATAGCTTAGGTCTGTTACAGAAGGTGGGTGGTACTTTTACAGCTAGTGGAAAGGAAACTTCAAATATACTACTAAACACGTTCGCTGCATGCCGTAGAAAAAAAATGTTTTTTTTTCATCTCAGTGCTAAGTGTGTTTTTTCGGTTAAAAGTTCATGTTAAGTGTTAATAAATAGTGTTGTGCATTTTGGATTACATTTTTTACTGTTTTGTGGGTGTGACCACCGTTGGGTCATGTGGCACCTCGCATATACAGAACTTGATTACGTTAGTTGGTCACAAATATGAAGTCAAAGTCTATAAACTCTGTGATCCCAGCGAATGATAATGACTCGAATAACTTAAGAGGGAAACCAACCCCTACAACGTCACAAATCGTTTTAGATCTGGCTGAAAAGTATGTCAACAGATTACTTCTATACGTCCGTCTCCGTAGCGAAAATGCTACTCATCCGTCAATTGGAAAGTTTCGCAAAAATAGAAATGACAATCCAAAAGACGTTAGAATGGCTAAGCAGAGAGGAATGATGTCATTCAACATGACTGTTCTGCTACTTTTGTAGTAAAATTGAAAGGCAATCGCGAAGTCCTAATGCTTAGCACGACGCATGCGCTCGATGAGGTGTTAGCTGGGCGAAGAACTCGCAATAGCGATGAAATAAAAAAGCATCGGGTGATCGTTTAGTATTGCCATTATAAGAAAAGTATCGATATCTCGGATCAACTGGCTTGTTACTTTACCCCACATCATAAGACAACCCTCTGATATCACCAAATTGCATTTGAATTAATGCTTTCCATAGCTGTAGTGAACGCTTTAATAATTTACAAAAAACAAAAGAACACAACAGCAATTCTTCAATTCGGGGAATCTATCTGTGACAGAAAATTTGGGCTAAAGATTGAACAGCTATCATGGTCATCTTTCGACAAGCCTGTCTTAAACGAATGTGAGGCTAAAGATACCACAAATCAAAAAACTAGAAATGCCACAACATCATATCAAAACCTGCAGGCAAAAACGGGGATACATCTCGCAAGCCTGAAGTGAGGTGATCGTAGTCTTTATCTCCAAACCAGACAACCTAGTGAATACTTAAATCTTATCGACCATAAGTCTAATATCGTTTTCCCTGAAAGCCATTGAAAAACTAATTGTTGTACACATCAGAGACCTTCTAATCCACTAGTATGCATACAGCAAAGAAAAATCCACAGCTCTATCGACAAAAGGAGACTGCAACATTGACAAAAAGCCATCTGATGTGCTAGGTTTCACTCAGCCATAACAACGAAACTCCTGATTTGACGACGATTGCCGATAAGCAATTATGGCTAAGCAAGATATGTAGATAAAAAGCGGCGCCGCATAGAAGGACTAGAGTTGTTTACCAGCTCCACGAGCAAAAGAGGTGGAACGACCACCGGCTTCTCAGGAGGGATAAGAAGAAGCATGAGAAGCGCGCTGTCGACGAAATTGGGAGATGCTACTTTAGAAATGAAACTCGGAAGTTTTACCAAAAGGTAAAAACAACTTGCTACGGATATAAACCCCGGACCGAAGCCTGAAGAGACGAACAAGGGAACATCGTAGTACCATAGATTCGCTGAGGATTTGGAAAAAACCATTTCTGTGAACTGTGTAGCCGCGATGAGGAACCAAATACCACTGTCAAGCAGAATGAACCTTACAACCTGTACGATGTAGCCTAACAATTCCATCCACCCGACATAGATGAAGTGAAGATAGCCATATCTAAACTTAAATCCAAAAAAACTCATCTATGGTCGGATGAAAGTATGCCCGCTGAATGGAACCTTAGCATTATTTGTCCGATCCTCAAGAAAGGAGACCCTCTAAACTGCGCTAACTACACATTCTATTGTGTGATCGCCTGAAACCGTTCGTCAACGACGTAATTGATCCATATCAGTATGGCTTCACGCCAAGGGAGTCCATCATCGACTAAATATTCACACTGCCGTGGATCTTTCAAAAAACCATTAGTTCCGCAGCATCTATATGTAGAGACGAGCTATACACAGTAATGTCTAGTTGTGCCATCCCTGCCAAACTCGTCCGTTTTTTTGACGATGACGATGGAGAATTTTGCTCCATCAAGGTCGGTAAAGAACTCACTGAGACCTTTGATTTCAAAAAAGGATTTAGACAAGGCGATGCGATGTCATGCGGTTTCTTTAACATCATTCTTGAAGGAATAGTGCAAAACTCACGCGCCAACACAAGAGGCACAATCTTTCAAAAGTCCGTTCAATTATACACATACGACGATTATATTGACATACTCGAAGAAAGCAGCGTGATGTCAGTTGCGCTTTTACGACTATTGCGGCGGTAGTTTTGAAGATGGGTTTATTGGTAAACGAGGGCAAGACCAAATATACCCTGTCAACCAGAAAGGACTCTTTCTACCTAGGCTCCGCTATCCATTCAGACAACGAAACCAGCGCTGAGATCACACCAAGTATTACTATTGCCAATCGCTGCTTCTTTGGGCTAAAAAGGCAATTGACTAGAAAAACTCTCTCTCGAACAACAAAAGTGATCCTATATAAGACTTTAATAATCAGAATCCTGCTCTATGGCGTAGAGGCACGGACTTTCTCAAAAATGGATGAGGATGCTCTTGGCTGCTGTGAGAAGAAAATTCTTCGGGTGGTTTTCTGTCCCGTCTGCATAGACGGTGAGTAGAGGAGGAGATACAAGTACAACGACGAACTGTGCGGGCTATACAGGGACATCGACTTAGCTAGAAAGGTAAGGGCCCTACCATTGAGATGGCTAGGTCATGTAGAACGGATAGAAAAGACAGCGCAGCAGAAGAAGACCGCGACTCAGGTGGCGCACGCAAGTGGAACGAGCTCTCAATCAACTTGCCGTGAGAAGCTGGAGGCAGCTGGCAAAAGATCGAACTGACTGTAGACGCTAGTTGGTTGAAGCACTGCTCCACCCTGGACTGTAGTGCTACCTTAATAAGAATGTCGTCTTTACATGGAAGATAACGAAATTGTGAAACACATTTTATGGTTGCATGGCTCTAAGTGTCCTAAGAAGATGATACTTTCTTAGAGAAATTTCAATCGCTGGAGAAATTCTCAAAATTTCCATCAGAGTGATTCTCAATTTCATCAAAATAGTTAAGCCTCTCTTGGATTCTCAACACTGATTTTGTGGTACAAAAGATCTTTTAGGTCACAGTGCCTCGGCAATTGGCGGATCAGATCCTTAAAAAAAAAAAATGAACATGACTCCTTTTTTTGAATGATCCTATATTTATTTTTCACGGAAATATAAGAAAATAATATGCTTAACAGAAGAAGCGATTAAATAATGTTTCAAGAGTATCTTAAGAATTATAATTAATAAAAGGATTGTGTAGGATTGGCTGGTGGATAATGATGTCCGTAGTCAATTGCCGGCACAGGTTCCAATGGTCCAACTGATATTGGGTACCCTGTGGGAGTTCTGTGAATTCTATTTAGGACAATTGGATGATGGTAGGTAACTGGAGCTAAGTAGCTGCCAGGCTGCGTAGGTGGACTATATGCTGGCACTCTATATGCGGCAGTTTGTCCGTACGCTGTAGGCTGGCTGTAAACGTTCTGGCTATACGTAGAAGGTTGACTATATGCAAGTGGACTTGGTTGAGGTGGCGCTGGTTGAACATGTCTAGCTGATTGAATTACTTCTTCCTGATCAACATCCTGTGGATGAGTAAGAGAACAATCATGCTGTAGTTGACTGGGGCTAAGAGCAGCAATTGCCGCTGCAATTCGGTGGTGAAGTGGTAAATTCACAGAGTAGGACAGAGGTCCCCGAGCTCTTTGAAAATAATCATTTACATTTGAAGGATGAATTACACTTCCATGTAATGCTCCTGTTAGAATGACTATAGTCATAACTGTTATCTAAAATATAAACAAAAAAAATGAAAACCTTGACCTGATCGATTGGAATTACAACAGCTTACCACAAAATTGTCCATATTATAGATGTGCAGATCCGTTGTTCCTTATGAAATTATGGGTTGTGTTCAAGTGTGCCAATTGCATTCATAATTTCTCCTTTTATACTTCTGTGCAGAGCACATTGGTTAATGGCCAGAAATTCACTTTCTACAGCGCCAGCTTTAAGTGAATTGGTTCCATCGTCGAACTCATCCTTCTGCTCATCACTTTTTGAGTAAAATCGACAGGTTCATCGAGATGGAATAAGTTTTTTCTGTGGTGCTTCTGGGTTCTGTGTCAGGTTCATTATTTGAGCCATCATTGATCATGTTGGAGTAGCAGTCCGGTTACCTGGGTCAGTTCTTTTGTAGGCGATCTGAAAGTACAAGTGTCAATTTACAATAAATATGATTAAACGTTTATTGGTTATTATGTAAATACCGTTTATTGTATTGGTTACCAGAGAAGAAGAAAAGTTGGTTAATTGTATAAATTCATGACGACAGTAAATATTATAAAGTTTGAATGCAAAAATTGTTGCGTAATTTTTTTGTATTGAATCTTTTTTGGTTGTTCGTTGCTGTTATTTGTGCAAGTAAATTTATACGCATCTTTCGGAAGATACCATACATGTACCAATGTGTGCGACTAAATGCGAAATCAAATCATGAGTTCTTCAGTCCCGTAGGGATATGAGTATCATAATCGGTTAATGCAACTGAAAGCCAGAGGCTCACAGAAGGGATTCATAACTATTATCACAGTTAGTATTCAAAGAGGTGATTTTTCTTATATTTACGACATAAGAGTGATAAGCGCAAATATATCTCACGAAGACACTTTTCATCAATTTGCGGCTTTTTCTGCTCAAAGCTCCCAAGATCGGAGCTGATTATTTTGAAATTTGAAGATCAACCTAAATGAGGGTGTGGTGTGTTTTAGCCTTCATCTTATCCTCAAAAAAAATTACGTTATCTACCCTTGTGTATAGATTTCTACAAATATGGGAATCTAGACACTTGAAACTCTTCAATCAACTTACCATGCAGCTATAAGATGCAATCTCAAAGCATTCAGAACCAGTCCAATTAAAAACTTACTTGCAGAAGGAGGATTCTCATCCATCGAAGACAGAAAAAACCTGCTTAAATCTCGACTTTTACCTAAGATCTACAATTCTTCCAGAACACCGGTATACGCCGATGCAACAAAAATTTTAAACAGAAAAAGAATCCAAAATTTCCATCAGCTCTTTATCGGTCTTAACCCTGAAAAAGACAATCCTCGAATTAACACCACACTATCTAGACTCAAAGTAGATAACACCCCAAATGAAACTTATCTTGTAATGTTCTCCGAATTAATGAACTGCTTTCCCAGAAACACTTGGGATATAGTTTATACTGACTGCTCAAACAACGAAAATACTGCTGGCTATGCTGTAGCCAACTCAAATAACCACATTTTATTTGCTGAAAAAATTCCACCATACCTTTCAATCTTTTCAACCGCAGCACTAGCCGTTCTCAAAGCTACGGAAAATGCTTATAATAAAAATAAAAAAACTGTCATCTGCACCGCTAGTTTATCTACTATCACAGCTGTTAAAAATATAAAAAACTAGTCACCCTCCATTACGAAAATTCGTGAAAACATCATCAAACAGGAAAGTAAACTAAAGCTAGTCTGGGTGCCAAGTCACATTGGCATACAAGGTAACAAAAAAGCAGACCGGGAACCCAAAGCTGAAGTCTCAAATTACCAGCATTATAAAAAAGATCTCCTTAAGCTAATTAATTGCCACTGGAAATAAAAAAGACATGTAGACCCATGTAGACCCAACTCAATCACCACTACTCCTCCATTAATTTAACTCCTGCTATCTACCCTGCAAACCCAACCACAACGTTGAACAAAAAGTTCTTAAGACTAAGAATTGGACACACCAAGCTAAGTCATAGTTACCTACTTATCAAGGACCCTCCACCGATGTGCCACTTTTGCCAATCCAACCTTATTTTATCAATTAAGCATTTCTTTGAGATTAGCCTGACAAAAGGTTCTTGCAGAAATATAATGGCGATGATAGCCCTGATGCGGTTCTTCGTGAGCACAAAGATCGATGCCAGTTCTGAAAATAAGTTGGTCTCTAAATACATTACTTAATTGAAGCTACTGCATGTGGTATTAGGTCGGAGTTATCCTGGTCAGCACTGTGAGCGGTGCAAGAATCTGTTTCGCTGTTGGAGAGCTCACAAAGTCCCTCTTCTACTGTACCCGTAGCTTATTTCGAGAGTGTTTTTTGTAGCTCGCTTGCAATTTCAGTCCTTGTGTCTTCTTCGCCAGTTGTTCCGGCTGCATTGGGTAGACCAGGCAGATGGTTAACTTCTATCTTAAATATTTGATGTTGGCGATGTTGACTTCTCGAAAGTTAGTGGAAACACAATCTAAAATGTTTCTTGCTGTCCTTGCAAATATCGATATTGATTTCGATGTATTCCGGTCGGAACTGCGCCTCACCTTGATGATCTGGAAACTAACACGTCCCTTAGTAAACGTTTTGATGGTGAAAATGGACTTATTGATCATAATCCGCCCCTATGCAAAATTAGTTAGTTGTAGTCCATTTCTGAACCTAGTTTAATATACTTAAAGATGTACTTACCTACTTATGTGGCGCTAAAAGTCGAGGTTAATTTTGGCCTCAACCAACAAGCCCGTATAGTTCGTGATTGAATATCCTCCTTCATTCCCCGTCAAAATAAATAAGATCGAAGATCAAGCGCCGTTGCATCCGGCAAAGTCCAAGTCTCTGTGCCCTAGAATGGGACTGGACGGATAAGGGTCTTGAATAAAGCCAGATTGGTCTTACGACAGAGGGATCTATTACTCGGTTGTCTCTTGAATTCAACCAAACCGCGATTAGCAAGATTAATTCTCCATCAAATTTCTGCACTGATTCTGATGCTTCTTGTAACTGCAGAGCCAACGTAGCCGAAACCCTTAACTACTTCGAAGGCGTTGGTGTCGTCGTTTCTTTTCTGATAACAGCTTATACTTGCCTTTGGTCTTGTTGACCGTCAGACTAAATTTGGCCGCTTCCTCGTCTATTCTAGCGGAAGCTTCCTTGACGGTTTGCAATCTTCCAATCACATCAGTGTCTACGGTACACAAGCAATTGTGCGGGCTCAAAGGGATGATTTTTTTCCGGCTTTTGAATGAATGTTTAAAATTCATAGTGCGTGGCTTATCAAAAATCTTTCTTGATATTGAAGGTATTGATTAAATCATTACTCCCCTTGATGGAGCGGCGAGAATTCTTCATAATTATCTTGTACAACCAAACCAAAACTAGACATAGCTTTGTATAGCTCATCCCAACGCATGCTGTCATATGTAGCTGTAAAGTCGAGAAATAAATGGAGAGTGTCGATTTGAGATTCGCCGGTTTTATCCAAGGTCTGTCGTAGTGTAAGTATTGACGGCACTGGTATGGACCAACTGTATTACTAATAAATGGTATTTGATACTCACATAAGGCGGAGAAAGTATCTTGTACATAGGAGATGTTTAGGAGACTTATTTCTGAATAGTTGTTGGGTCAAAGGGGTTTTGCTTTCCTTTCTTACAATGAAGCTGGTGCATGTTCCCAACAATGCCATCTCCAATTGCTTTAAATATCTTAGTAGGAAGTCCATCTGCGCAAGCAGATTTATTAGATTATTATTGTTACTTTAGTTACGTATATGGAAGGAATCCTCTGTTGTCTTCGTCCAAGGTGAATGGTTCATTCTACCTGACAGTGGTATTTTTTATCATCATCGTCGTTATATAGTCTTTTCAAGTGGCCAAGTTCATCTTACTGGCTTCCATTCTGCCTTTGTAGCCCTGGCATGTTTGTTCTCCATTTCTTCCCATGCTCTTTTTTTTTCTTTCCAAAAAGCCTTCCTCTTCCGTTCTTTATGCTCGTAGGGCTCATGAGTAGCTCGCGTCCTTCCATGCAACGCAGCTTTATATGCTTCTTGTTTCACTTACTTGCCTATCCTAGCATTCTGCATGTACCAGCTTAGATCTTATATACAAACTCCAACTAGTCGGGTGACAGTTCAACTAACTAAAGTAAATTAGGTTCCTTAATTCATTCTCTTTTAACAGAGTTATGTGGTGACAGGTTCTTTCATGTAGCTGTGAGTTTTATCATTATCTTTTAGAATTTTGTGGAAACTGCATTTCCTAGCTATCAATTTAACCACTAAGACCCCGAAGCGACTTCCACATCGTAGTCTGTTAGTCTTATTCAAAAGAGCAGAGTCTGCTTCGGAAATGTATTCTTCTTTCAAAGGAGATGTCCTAAGAATTCCTCCTATGAGCCCTTTCCAAAAAGTCGTTCGGCAATGTGATTTCCAGCGATCCTATCACTATCAGGGACCCAGAGACAAGGATCAGCCAGTTAAATCCCCAGGTGAAGTACTGAACTCATCTCTAATTAGAAAAAAGTTTGAATCATATTGAATCGAGTTAGGTAACTCTTCGGATGCACCTAAGACCATTAACATGTTCTTCATATGGGTTTTAGCTGCTCGAGTACAAATGCAAATCAGACTGAAATTAGCCTAAAAATTAGAGAAATCTACTGTTGCTGCTCCGCGCGAAGGCGACAGCCCCTCATCATTTTATGTTTTGCTGGTGTTCCAAAAGAACAAAATGCTTTCCTGGCAGCCCTAAAAAAGTCCACTTCAAATTAGGCTTATTGCTAGAACTACTTCCTAATGGAAGGAAGGTTGCAGAACGAAGAGGAAAAATTGTCAACATAATTTTGTAACATAGAACACTTTACTCTTGAAGTGCGAGTATCACTTCCACCCTTCTTTACTTGAATGCAGATATTCTCAACCGTAGTTAACTTATACAGTTTTTCTGGTTAAAAACTCTTGTATTTGGGAACATACCGATTTGGGGCATCAACTTTTATTCTATTCAACTGAATAATGGATCCCTCGTCAAGATGGTAAAGTATTACATATTAGTCTTTGACTGCCACCATAAATGCTAACAACTGGTTAATTGTTCCTGTGCCCTTTTTATGACTTCAAACAAGCACAGGTGAGCATACAATTATACACAGCCTGAAGGCACATTTAACGAATAAAACTACCTGCCATGTTTATCATTCCTTTACATTTTTTTTAATAGTTTTGCGGTCTTCAAATTCATAAGCAAACAGTTTAATGAAAGTCTTCGGATCAAGGCTGTATTCGGAGGCGTCTATCTTAACGTCGTTAGCACTTTTCCCTTCCTCGTCATCTACGAAATCCAAATATCGTACGGGACCAATGTGTTTGCCCATGTAAATTCGATTCAATGATCTCAGAGCATATGGTGCATGAGGCAGAGCAGAAGGTAGCGCATGGTAAGCGCTTAAGGCACCATAACCTATAGGCACAGATACGGTGTAAAATTGCAAATTTTGTTTCCTTCTGCCAATATGCCTAGCCCATGATGTCTGCGTCCATAACAATAACTCCAGAATGGTGAACAAATAAACAGTCTATAACGATGGGTAGTAGGCATGTTTACATTAAATTAAAATTTATGGATTAAGAAATTACCTTTGCTATCTGTGCCAACTTCATGTTCCAACCAGCAAAATAGTCAGCACTTTGTCTCCGCCTTTATAGGTTTTCTAAGTTTTATCCCCCAAAAAAAAAAACAATTAAATCAAAAAGACAAAAAGAAACTTCAACTTTCTAAACGTTTCACTTTCGCAGATCATTGGTACGATCTATCGCTCTGAATGAATTCCGATTCCACCGTTAATTGAGTCTAATGAATGCAAGATCATTGGCAAAAATTATTCACCAGAGAAACAAAGTTCTTCTCCGCATTAATATTTATCAACGACATTTTAATAATAGTAATACTTCAAGTAAAAACTGACATTTTTCGTAGACTTGACAAGTTTATGAGATGACCAAGTTATGTATTTCGAAAAGATGATGGCTAACTTGGTCAATAAAAATTTATGAAGTGAATAAATTTCAAAAGATTTTCGTTTATTTGATCATGCAGAGACCAATGGAAGACGGTTAGTCAATGAAACCAATAAACATTTGTCACAATTATTATAGTCCCACTTCTGTATTGAATTATAGCATATTTATTCCGTATCTATTGAAGAGGGGGTCAACATAAACCACATGCGGGCCATGATATGATATACACGATTGGGTTATTGACTATCGCATCTACGAAGATTTTTTAATCTGTTTATTAGGTAGTTTGGGTTCCCGCCCATTTATCTAGGTTTCGTCCATTAATGGCGTAGTCTAATAAAAAGCGGGGGCAGAGCATATTACTGGTCTTATCGTAAACATCTTTAGATAACTCCAACGAAGGTTGCTACGATTTGATCGGTTACAAGTTGCCGGTCATAGGTCTTGTTGGCGGCACGACCACCGGTAGTCCCTACCAGGTCTTAAATCACGGTACAATGGGAGCCAGGAGCCCTCCGGATCTTGGCCCGGGCCTGACTTGTGGGAGCGTTATGGTGACTGTGGTTTAAACCCAAAGGCAGAGCGATACCAAGGCGAATCCTTGCTCCCATGGATGTATGAGCATCCCGTAAACTTAAGTCTACACGACAGGTGTTTACGATAAAAACCAGAGACTATGTCCATTACTCATCCACCCAACTTATTGCTCTGTCGAGTAGTTACATCGTAGTTCAGACTACTAAATGGGCAATGGAGAGTTCTTTTTAGTAGAAATCACTAGAATTTGATGGCATAATAGTGACAACAGAAATATGTAAATGTGACTACCTGGTCTCCTAACACAATCACCAAAGACAGTTATAACACTTTAACACAGACAAAATAGAAGAAAAAAAGTGGATTTTTGTACAGGCTTTGAATACGCCATTACAAATGCTATGTTAAAAGCCCCCTTCGACCCCGCTTGTGCGTTGTTTTTTTGCCCTAGGTCAAAGGTCACAAATTTTCGTTTTTTGCGTATATCTCTGAAACGGTGAGAGCTACTGGAAAAATGGATGGGAGAAATTCGTGAAATTCTCTACAAAAAAAGGTATACATACCTTTCTCCCTACGAAACACCGTTCTCGAGTTATCGTTAACCTAGAAAATACGGATATGCACTCATATCTGACCAGTATTGATCATCGGGTGATCCATTTAAAGAAAAAAATATTGGTTTTTGTGGCTCATGCACTCAAATGCAACACGTGGAAAATATACGATTCTGAGTGAGTCAACGTACGTTCCTAATTCCATTAGTCGGTTGGTTTTGAGTAACATCTGCCTGCGAAATTCCCTTGTTCAGGTAAAAACCGGCGTAAACCTGATTTTTTCGAGGGACATAACTCTAGTAAATCCAGTCCAACTTTGAACGGGTTTTCGTAGTGAATAGACATGTTTGTAGATGATATTTTCATTTTAAACTCTGCCGTCACAAAATTTTATAAAAATGTCAGGAGTTTGCTTCATTTGCAGTGAATCCTTGACTGAAAGTGAAATTGTGGTTGTTGATCGTGGAATGAAACCTTTAATCGATTCAAGTAATGAAAGGAGTGATGGGTTTGATGAATATTTAAAAGACAAACACTCTGTAACTATCCATGAGCGGTGTCGTAAAGTGTACACTTCGAAACGGAAACATCTAGTATATCTGGGATTAGTTTTAAAAAATTCTGTTTGTTTTACGGCAACGAAGCAGATAAAGCGGCTGAAATGAAAAAAGCACGGCATCTTCAGCGTAGAGTACCTTGAAGGTAGCTCGGACTCGTTCTGATGAGCTAGCAAGAAGTGTTATTGCACGCATCCAATATAAGCCAACGTCAGAATTTTCACTCCGCAGCCTTGCTTAGTATCGCCGGTGTTTGTGTTTTCTGTGTTTGTTTATGATTATGACTAGGGAATTCAGGGTAGACATAGCCAATACACGCGGGTTAAAAGTAATCACTACGTACATCCACGTTTGTAAAAACAGACTAGCTGTTTTGGCACTTAATGAAACACGGGTAGATCCACATCAGATCAATCTGATCTAATAAATCTATCTGGCTACGAATTAGTGCCACTATTCTTTGGTCAACACGGTCTCGCCATTTATGTGCGTAGTGATGTAGCTTACCAAACTCCACCACAATGTGATCCCTGTTCCAATCCGGAATTCAATTTCATGTGGTTAAAATTCCATCTCCGTAAGCAAATTATCCACTACTGCTTTATTTGCAGAAGCCGCAAACTGGACAGCAATTCGACCTTTAACGAGCTTGATGTGCTGTCTGACTCTATACAAAGAATTGTATCCCTGTATCTTCATACTGAAATCGTGACTATGGGCGATTTCAATATTCACAATTCTGGGTGGTTTCGACACTGTGGACAGACAACATCCGAAGGGCAGTGTGTTGAGATCTTCGCTGCGGAGAATAACTTGACCCAACTTGTAAATGGGCCCATACCGCCAACACCCTGGACTTGTTCTTAACTTCTCACCCTGATAAGTACTCCGTTGATGTGCTCTCCCCCCTAGGCTCGTCGGACCATTGTGTCACATCAGCTAATTTCTCGTACACCCACCACACAGTTAGAGAAAAGATCCCTAAAAGAACCGTATGGCAATACGAGAAAGCCAATTGGAGCGGACTTCTTTAGGAATTTTAACTGGTCGTTATGTTTCTTCGATAACGATGTGGATGCCGCTGCTGATATGATCACAGACACTATTCTCTTTGGAATGAGATGCTTTATCCCTCATCGGATGAAAAGTATCAAACCGAAAAAAAAGGCATGGTACGACTCGAGCTTTGAAGAGGCTGTCAGGGTTAGAGACATGTTTTTTAGGTCTTACAAGACCAAACCGATAGAGGAAAACCGATAAAAATTCAAACTATCCAGAAATGACTGCAACGCCTTTCTTTCGACCAAAAACGGAGGCAAAAAATACTGCAATGTCCCAAAGGCAGAAACAATTTTTGGTCGTTCGTCAAAAACATTAGAAATTCTGCCTCATCCTTCATCCCAACGGTCATTTACAATGACATTCCAGCTGTCAGCACTTTGGACAAGGCCAATTTGCCTGCTGCACACTTTGGGGCCAGTTGCCCACCCGCCTGCATTTAAGTGCGAGGAATCCACTTTCGCACTCTTGTAGTAGCAAGAGTACTTAAAGATAAGTACTCCGCTGGTCCGGATGGTATATCTCCTTCTTCTGAAGAGGTGTTCTTCCTCGCTGGCAAAACCACTGTGTAAGCTTTTTCATCAGTCTTACTCTTTAGGACTCCTTCCGAGCAGATGGAAAACAGCATTTGTCCAGCTCGTCCCTAGAAAAGGTGAATCTTCTTTCCTCTCCTCCTACAGACCCATTGCACTTACATACCTTCTTTCCAAGGTCATGGCCAACGCCCAAACAGTCGAATTAAAACTTTCATTACAGTTTTGAGAATTAGCGCCGCTACATCGAGTAAGAAGATCATCTCTGGTCAATTCTTCGTGAACCATCTTGACAGCTTCATACACTTCAAATCAGAAAGGTTCATCTGCTGAGAGTTTTTCTGATTCGTCCATCGACGAAAATACGTTTATGGAAGGAGAAATCCAAGACGAATTTCTTGAGTTTCCTGCAATTGGAAAACCGGTGTCTGAAAATATAATTTACAACATGAGATGGGCATGACAAAAAGAGGATGGAAACTGCGACATCGACTACGGCGATTATTATGTTTTTAGAGGAAGACTTTAGCAAGAAGTCTTAATTTTCCCGGAATGTTAACGAGCGCCTCGTAACAGTTCGTATTAAGGCAAAATTTCACAACATTAGCCTTATATGCGCGCACGCCTGTACAGAGCAGAAAGATGATAACACCAAAGATCGCTTCCATGAGCCCTTGGACAAGACTTACGAGCGGTGGCCTAGCTATGACATTAAAATTGTCCTCGGCGACTTTAACGCAAAGCTAGGAGGAGAGGGCATCTTTGAAAGTACTATCGGAAAGCATATCCTGCACGACACCGCCTCCGACAACGGATTCAGGCTAATCGAATTTGCGGTGGCGCGAATATTGTCGTAGATAGCATGCGGTTCCCATATCCCGATATACAGAAGGTGCTTGGAGACCCCCTGATCAATCAACCGTCAACCAAATTGATCACATTGCGATCGACGCAAGGCACTCCTCCAGTATTATGGATGTCTGAACATCCCGAGTGGCCAACATCGACTCGAACCATTACCATATCGTAGCCAGGGTACGGTTGCTGACATCTGGAATATAACGATAAAACTCAAAGACGATACTAATATCAGTCAGTCAATTGACACCCTCGAACACCGGCTCTGTCTCACTTTATTTTATCGCTATTTCCACCACCAGTGCTCCATAGAAATCGCCAGTAGCATTCCGTCCCTTCAAACACCCGCCTCGCTATGAATGCTCATGAGTATACCCTCAAGCCCACTTTTGGGCGTACTCTAAAATATCGTGATTCATTCCTAAGCCGTACAACTCGCTTATGGAATGCCCTGCCGATCTTTGTGTTTCCTGGTCGTTATAACTTGCAAACATTTAAGAACAATGTACATCGGTACCTCTCTTTTCTTCCTCCCTAAGTTTCCTTCGCCCGCGCTGTGTACAAGCATTTTAAGGATATACAAATCCATTTACCGCGTGCTAATTATAAACAAAAAAATTAAATAAATAGCACATTGGTGCTACATGAGGGACTTACGAGTTCAGTGGGGAGTAGTTTAGGAGTGCTCCTCTGTATTTTGGCCAATGAATTTTCCGATAATTCCGGAATCCTAGTTGGCGCAGATTCAGACTGAATTGGATGTATCTGTAATGTAAAAAAATTGTGTTCAATTCGTTACCACTTGAGTGATTTTGTTGAAGGCAAAAGTGATGTCTAGCATTCCTTGTCGGCTTTTAGTTATAAATGTGGTATCGTTGTCAATATTGTAAACAATGAGGTTAGTATTGTAATTATTATATAACCAAAAAGTGACTCACCTTTATCATTAGTTTCGGTACTGCCCTATACCGTGTGATATGCGTTGAAATAGTCTCGCCTTCCAACTTCCCAGACCACCCTTTCTAGGCTGTTACCAGGGAGAGAGCCCAAATAGTCGTGTCAAGATATGTCGATGCCAACTGGTAGGTACCTTTGGCAGTCTTCAGTCTAGCAATGGTTATACCGGGGTTTGCTGCTGAGATTAGCAATAAGAGTGCATAAAGGCATTGATTAATCGTTGGTTTCCATTTCCGACAGAGTGTCAGAGGTGGAGACCGTCGACTACCAAAAATTAGAGTCGTCGCTATCGATTTCAGGAGAGGAGATTGACGCATCGGGATCTGAGGCTATACGAGTACTTCGTGTTTCATTTAAAGGAGGAGGAGACTACTCATCAGAATCCAGCTCATCATTTTCGTAAGCCCTTAGGGTTATACACTCGACTCCGAGCCGAATCATGACTTTGGTCTGCGCCAGTGGATTAAGGGATTTCTTATTGATTACATTGAATGCGTATCCACAAGGGCCCCTTAGTTCCTCCAGTTTCGCGGCTTTGCAGTCATAAGCCATGGGTCGGAAGGATTGGGTAACTGAGCAGAATGCCTTCTGGGAAGGAGGGCTCAGCTGACATCCAGGTGAGGGTTCTAGGTCTACTTGGTGATAACCTATGCTCGACCAGAGCTCTCCTAATCCAGTTACGGCTTTTGTATAAATTTTGATCGGCATAAGCGATAAGCTTGACGTGGCCTTTTTTCCAGCTAGCATAGCTTGTTATCATCCTGCACAGTCGAATCAGCTTGGCAGGGATACCAAAACAGGACATGAAGTGGTATAGTTCGTCTCTATAGATGTTGATATAAACTGCCTTAAAATCAATGAAGAGGTGGTGCGTTTCAATTGGAAACTATTGGGTTTTTTCCTAATTCTGTCGCAGTGAGCAAATATGATTTATGTTGGACTTTTTTAGCCCAAAACCGCACTGAAACGGACCGATCAGGCTGTTAGGTATTCACTCTTTAAGATCGGACAAACAATGCTGAGGTTCCATTCTTCGATCATACTTTCAACATTAAATTGAGTACAGATATTAGTTAGTATATTCTCCGTATCAAATCACAAGTTTCCGCTCTAAACAGCTCGGCAGTTAAACCATTGGGTACCGCAGGTTTGTGAGATTTAAGCTTAGAAATGGCTATCATGACTTCGTTTTGTCTTCGTCTTGGTTGAATTTTTCATTCTGCTTTGCTAAGGGACGTTTGATGTCATTACCGTTTAACAGTCTACAGGAATAATTTTTGCCGACTGTGGTACTCTGACGTTTTCTTCTCAATCACAGCACCTCTCTAAGAACTTGATCCAACGCTTCTTATGCTCAACCCCCAATGTTTTAAATAATTCAAATGGTAGTCCGTCTTGTTCTTAGTCTTAGTATTGCTGTTCAGAGCTCTTCTTGGTTGGGTGAAGTTGTTGGTTGTCCTTGAGGTGCAGTATATAGGAATTACCCTTCCAAAAAAAAAAAAACAATCGCCTGTGAATCCACTATGACGTGTGCCTTTGGCAAGTTCTATTCACTTTGTGGTATAACTTCCAATTGTGATATCCACAAAATGACCTCTCTATGGTGTCGATCAAACGCTTCTCTCCTTCATTCATTCTTTTCTTAAAAAGTCAATTTCCTCCTGTTTTCCTTGCTCATAGAGTTCAAGAACACACTTCTTTGCAGTATGCGCTTAGGAGAACTCATGTACCTAGCACACGAGAAGGGGCATCTCTAATGACTTGCTGACGATGATGCCAGTAGTTTTCATGCTCTGCAATGTTTTCGGAGACGCAGTCTATTGTGGTTATAATTAGCTCTTCTACGTCAATATTTTCACAATCTTATTCGGTCCGGAATAATAGCATTTGCACATTCTCCATAAGAAATACTGGTCTGAGTTGGCATTAGATAAATATTTGGCTATCCATATACGAAATACTAGAGCTATCTGCTCAATTCCAATGTGATCAGTCTGTGTGTGATCATGCATTATGGATGCAGAAGTATGGGAAACGTGTGCTAGCTATGTACTGAGTTTATTTTCAGTCATTGTTGGCGATTAGAATATTGCTCAAAACGCTGTTCGGGGGAGCTTGTAGCAGCAATTTTTAACAAAGTCGTCCCTTTCCTCTATGCTTGTATTTTTGACTCCAGATGTTTTTACACAACGTAATTTTTAAGAACGATTAGAGATCGATGGAAAATCGGCCTGGGTCTGGAGCGACCTCTCTATGATATGATTATGATCTCTCCTGGACCCAGGTCAAGCTGTAGACCCCTTCCAGTCCTCAAATCCTGAGATCATTTAGAGGATCCTGTGACACTAAAGTTCTATGCCGCAGTCCGAATGAAATCTTCTCTATGACATTATCTTTATCCAGCAGTTATGCCTTGTCCGAAAAACTTATTCGTTAAGGTAAGTATTAGGTAATCATACAATAGTTGTCATTCCAAGAGCAGGCTTACTCTCTTATTTTCCTCTAAAGGATATCGACACAAACATATTTTGGTATATTGCTGATGAATATATTGTATGTGCTAGTATTGGCCGACGACTGAAATATGAGCTCTGTCTGCTCCATCCACAGGAAGGAGACCGAAAGAACGTCGAAGTTGCACTCTGCCACATCGAGTGAATGGAAGAGAGGGTCTTCAGTTTCTAGTTACCTGGTTCATGAAGAGAAGGGAGACTGAGCTCTTGTTGATGCTATAAGCCTTGGTCTAGTAAAGTGGAATTTGCAAGCCTGTTACCGTGAACTTTTGAGGATGGCTTTCGTTTAGGTTCTGATCCTGTCAAGAACATTGGCCTGATAAGCAAATTAGTAAGACTCATGGTGTTGCTCAAAGAGGGTGATTTGAACGACTATATTTTGGATTCTGGATGTCGCCTGTCGTCGATTAACATTGACTCCTGATGTCGATCGTTGAAGGTGTCCAAGCTGTCTTCTTGCCTGTTTCTGTTTCTACCAGGAATTTGAAGAGATAATTACATGTAACAGCTGATATCACGGCAAAGTCTTGGACCTAGTATCTTCCAAAGGTTCATAATGAAACGACAGCGCTTCAAAAGCTTCAATTTATTCCATGGCTGTCAATAAATATGACAATGCTGTTGCCTTACTGTCGCTATTTTGTCAGTTTTTCGGATTGACAGACACCGTGGTAGTCTGGGAGACGAAGCTAGTTTCTAAGATAAGGATCATTAAAATTTCAGCGGAGATTTGGTCTTACTTTTTATCCTGCTCGTAAAGTATGTCCAATCGAGCGTTCACTTTTAGTACCATATGATCATCCTGTTATAGCTTATAGTGTTAGTGGCTGTGACCTATTCTCTATAAAAATACGTCCACCCTATAACAACACCCACCTGAAGGTACTTTCCAGAACACATCAATCACATTGGAAGTAAAAGCCTTTGTGAAACAATCTACGGACACTTTAAAACAATGGCCATTCTGCATCACGACTTTCCCACAGAATGCACTTTAACATGGTTGATTCCCACATCATTGGAGCAAACAGTCTCATAACCACTACCTCCTTAGCCAGTCATTACCTAATCTAAGATGCCGTAATAAATCGAACACGAAAAGTCATACTCCGTGCACCGCACCCAACTGATTACGTGTACAATACATATTCGTACTCCGCACGCTAGCTAACCAAATCCAGCCCCAGTTACACATTAGAAGCCCACAAATAAAACATCGGCCACAAGAGACTCAGATTTTCAAACCAGACTTGTCCAGGAGCAAGAAATTAGGTGCACCTGAAATGGGAATGCGGGGATCCGCATTTGGTTGCCAGACAAGTGGCATTTTGGTTAAGTAATTGGATTAATGTGGCTAGCGTTGCTGAAATGGTTTAAAAATGGTTCAAATGGGCAAAAGTTTGTGCTGATTAACTGGACGACGATGATGACGATATCAAGTAAAAGATATCGCGCAACTAACGTGTTTTTTTTTTCTTAACTTATGCGTGCGCATATGGAACAGACTGTACGCGGTAGATAGAAGTACGAGTATGAAGTTTTGGTGGCATAGTGCGATTCCTAGTTATGTTCACGTACAACTTTCTTTTGAGGGTATAAATTAGATGAGGTGTTCCATCAGTGATATCATTCAACAGTTATCCATCATTAAGAGGTGTTCCATCATCGATATTAATTCCATCAAAATGTTCCGATACGTGAGTATTGACGTGGATTTCATCGTAGGATCAGAAAAAGGACTAAGTGGTTATAATTTCATTTCTAGATTGCTGTGACAATAACTTTACTGGCTTGCGTCCAATCCAGTCTGGGTGGATTCTTGGGTGGTTACGGTGGGTATGGTGGCCATGGATATGGTCATGGCTATGGTGGATATGGATTAGGTCATGGATATGGTCATGGAGTTGGTATTGCGACTAGCTATGTTGCACCTGCAATCACTAAGATTTCGACACCAATTATATCTGCACCCATCAGCCATAGTATCGGATATGGATATGGAGGGCATGGCATTGGATATGGAGGACATGGTTATGGCTATGGTGGGCATGGATATGGACATGGCTATGGACATGGCGTTGGAATTGCTGCTGTAGCTGCTCCTGTGGCTGTGGCAGCTCCTGTAGCTATTGCTGCTCCTGTTGTGAAAGTTGCTGCTGCTCCCATTGTTAAAGTTGCTGCTGCTCCTATTGTTAAAGTTGCTAGCATTGGGCATGGTTATGGTGGATTTGGCCATGGCGGTTTCAGCGGGTATGGAGGATATGGGCATGGATGGTAAGCCGTTTCGATAGACTGCATTCTAAAGTGACTGTTCTTCTCTTAATGGGAATTTTTTTTTAATAACTTTTAGTAGACTTTTTTTTTTACTCATATAGTCATCATTTACGTATTCTTATACATTTTATACATATACATATTTTTTTATAGAGAATTATTATCATTCTGTTATACCAAATAATAAACATAAATGTATACAAACGAATTAAAAGACTAAATTTTAGTTAAAACCACAAATAAGACCGATTTTATCGATTTTTAAAAAAGACGTGTCTAGGATATTGACTTGTAAGTTTCCACTGCCAATAAATCTATTCAGTTCAGGGACTTTGCTTATATTGACAATTTTTCTTTCCAATTAGACGCAAGCCTTGTCGCATGGCTCAGTTGCTACAATTTCTAACAACCTGCAATTTTTATTAGTATACCTCTATGACAAGCTTGTCGCGCTGGAGACCATAAAAGTGTTCCTGGTTCACATCTGAGGTTAATGACGCCATCAAGAAATGCAAGAAGAAATACTCTAAGTGGAAGCAATGTTCGATTACCCTAAATTGGGAAGTTTTCTATTGTTTTGTTTGCTCGTATAGCCAAAAAAGATATTTTACATATGTGCAAACTGGATATCCACTAACCTTCTTAAAAAGCTTTGGGGTAATCTGCAGTCAGGGGAATTATTAGAAAGACGACTTTAAAAACACGGCAGATGGGAACGGACTCAATAATCCTTTTTTCTCCAGTTCAATGCTGAATCTTGGTTTTGTTCCGAATGGTCACCCGGTTTTTGATCTACCTGCGGAACTCGAACCTGATGTAATACTAGAGATACAGGTTATCAACACTATTGCATACGCTCACACATGTCAGACTTTTTGCAATAAATGTTCCTATTTCGACGGTCGATTTTCGCCCCATACCCTAGTTAGCCAACGTAATATAACATATTGTTCCCGGCCCAGCCTGGCGTTACAGTCAGTCTTAGAATATGATAAAAATACTTGTTGCCGTAGGGCCTAGCTATGTTTTAGACCACTTTACGCAGCCTGCTCGACTTTTCTGGATCATTAGGCAGTGTAAACTATGATACCCTATGTAAGAAACTAATAGCGTTTATTTAGTGTTAGATCGATGCGTCTAATAAAAGGACACCTTAGTGGTCGTAATCAAAGATTCGGGGTTGATGAGAAATGTTCTGTTTTCTTACGCTGGCATTACGGTCCGGAGTATCTCAAGGTTCTATGCGGGGACATTTTTATGCCGATGACGGGCACGGGTAAATTATTCAGGTCTCCGAGAGATATCCATGTAATTGATTTCTCATCGACAGCTGGTTTTAATCTCTGAAAAACACTACAATACTAACCATAAGAACTATACTGTTGGTAGGATTTTTAGTGGACTCCGGTTATTCTCCAGTTTTACCCAAAAAGGCATCAGACTGGGAATCAATAAATTATATATCCGAAGCTCGATTCTATTCTCAGTATACACTTAATGTCGCTTCTAATGATATGATTTGGTAACGTCATGAGCTCCGCCGCAGAGTGCGGAAACCCTTGGACAAAAATCAAAAAAATATGTTCGTTTTTAACTCAATAAACAATGTATTATCGTAAAAAGACGACTCAGTCAAACAAAAACAAAAATGTTTTCTCTTAAAACATAACGCTGCATTGAATAGAATGATCATCTTGCAATTTTTTAGTTTCAATTTTGCTTGCTGTGAAGAAGTGTTGTTTTGTTCTTGTGCGTGTAAAATTTGGAATTAAAATCATGTCGACATTCAAAGTGGACAGCAATTCGACCTTGCACGAGTTTGATCCGCTGTCTGGCTCCATTCAAAGAATTGTATCCCTGTATCTTCATACTGAAATCATTATTATGGGCGATTGCAATATACACAATTCTGGGTGGTTTCGACATTCTGGACAGACAACACGCGAACGACAGTGTGTTCAAATCTTTGCTGCGGAAAATAATTTAACAGAGCCCACATAAATACCAGACTTTGATAGTCATACCGCCAACACCCTGGACTTGTTTTTAACTTCTCATCCTGACAAGTACTCCGTTGATGTGCTCTGCCTTCTAGGCTCGTCGGACCATTGTGTCATATCAGATAAATTCTCGTACACCTATCACACAATTAGAGAAAAGATTCCTAAAAGAACCGTATGGCACTACGAGAAAGCCAACTGGAGTGGACTAAACAACTTCTTTAGGAATTTTAACTGGTCGTTATGTTTCCTCTATAACGACGTGGATGCCGCTGCTGACATGACAACAGAAACTATTCTCTTTGGAATGAGATGCTTTATCCCTCATCGGATGAAGAGTATCAAACCAAAAAAAAAGGGCATGGTACAACTCGAGCTGTAAAGAAGCTGTCAGGGTTAGAGAATTGTTTTTTCGGTCCTACAAGACCAACCCGACAGAGGAAAACCAAAGAAATTTAAATGAGCCGGAAATGACTGTAACGTCATTCTCAAGCGTGTGAAATTCCAATTCGACCAAAAACTGAGGCAAAAAATACTGCAACGTCCCACAGGCAGTAAACATTTTTGTTCGTTCTTCAAAAAAATTAGAAATTGTACTTCATCCCAACCCTCATTTACAATGACATTCCAGCTGTCAGCTCTTTGGACAAGTGTGCTTGCTGCACACTTACACTCCCAGATTGTTCTTTGTCCCCGCCTACACTGCAGTGCGTCGAATCTTCAATGGGACGAATCCACTTTCGCACTCGTGTAGTAGCAAGAGTACTTAAAGATCTCAACATACATAAATCCGCGGTGCAGATGGTATATCTCTCCTTCTTCTGAAGAGGTGTTCTTCCACGCTGGCAAAACAACTGCGAAAGCCTTTTCATCAATCCTACTCTTTGGGACTCTTTCCGAGCAGATGAAAAACGGCGTTTGTACAGCGTGTCCCTACTCTCTTCTCCCACAGACCCATTGCACTTACGCCCCTTCTTTTCAAGCGCTGATAAACCGTCAGCTCATGAAATATCTCGAAACACGAAAACATCTCAATGACCGGCAATATGGTTTTTGTAGCAACAGGCATGTTTCACCGAAAAGTGAAACCAAAGCGTTCATCAATCTGGCGAAGTCAAGATAGTTGATATTTCGAAGGCATTTGACAGAGTTTGACATCAGGCTCTTTTGCTTTTCATATTCGTTCCCGGACTCACGCTTCTGCTCTTCGGCAGCGTATGTTAAGGTCATTAAATTCCTATATTAACAGCATAACCAATAGGGGAACTATCAACAGAGTAGAATTTAATGCTTCCAAAACTCAATCCTGTCTGCTGTCATTAAAGCGAAATTTAAATACCCAGCCATTATCAATGAATGGCACTCGCATCGTCGAAACCGATAAACTTTCCATTCTCTGTATGTGTGTCATGTCAGTGACAACTTACTTTGGAATGACCACATATTCGATGTCGTCAAAAATGCTGCGAATTGTCTAGGTTTCCTCAAGCGATGTAAGTAATATTTTACCCTCTCTGATCTGGCCAGAATATATAAGGCATTCATCGGCCCAAAATTGGAGTACAATGCCCACATCTGGTCAAGTGCTCCTAAAACATCTCTGCACCTGCTAGATAGGATCCAAAACCGTGCGATAAAACTCATAGGTGATTCTAATGTCACTCAAACAATGGACGCCCTCGAACACCGACGTAATATAGCATTCCGCCCCTTCAAACTTTTAACCGTAACACCCATCTCGCTATGCATGCTCATCAGTATACCCTCAAGCCCATTTTCGGACGTACTCTAAAATATCGTGATTCATTCTTAAGCCGTACAACTCGCTTATGGAATGCCCTGCTGATCTCTGTGTTTCCTGGTCGTTATAACTTACAAACATTTAAAAACAATGTACATCGGTACCTGTCCATTCTTCCTACCTAAATTTCCTTCGCCCGCGCTGTGTACGAACATTTTAAGGGTACAAAAACCCCTTGAGTGCGCGCTCATTATAAAAAAAAAAAAACTTTTTTTTACCAAATGTATCTGTAAGTGAAATATCTGCAGAGGTTAACCTACAGGTGCTATTAAACATTACACTGCAAAGCATTTCAAAACTCATTGACAACGATCTCGTCTCAGATTTAAAGCTAATTTGCAAGTGGGAATTTGATGGCAGTGCAGGATACAGCCTTTACAAACAGAAATTCACGGAAAATACATCTCAAACTGGTGACTTTTTGTTTGTGATAACTTGTGTTCCTCTCAAATTAGTAGATGACAATAAGACTGAGTTATGGATCAACCCACGTTCCTCCTATACATTGTTTTGAAGACCTACTAAGTTCTTTTTTATGAAAGAGAGTCAGCATTTAGTAAGGAAGCAAGTGTCCTTAATGAAAAATTCTATAATTTCGATGGTAGTTCTGTGATAGCTAAGTAGGATTTACATTTTACAATGCTAGATGGAAGTACATATATGTAACATTTTATCAGACATTAATTGTTCTGCTAATTGCTATATGTATATTTAGAGTGTCTCCAAAAGAAATGAATTTGACTGCGGTTTCTGAAAGGCTTCCTAATACTATCATTACCGTTTTGTCTAATCCACTCTGCACACGTGGATAAGGAGTTTTGAATGCCTTCATCACATTTCTTATCGTTTGCCGCTAAAAATGTGGCAAGTAGAAGGAGCTGAAAATAAGACTATATTCGCGCAAAATAAAAAAAAAATCAATACGTTTTTAAAATTCGTATGGGGCTCTTAGTGGATAAGCCAAAACCGGGCTATGGATCCATAAATGATGGAAATACTGCAGGAAGGTTCTTTAACGACTCAGAAATCAATTCAGAAATCACAGGAATAGATTCAAATTTAATAAAAGATTTTCACACGTCAGTTTTATCATCAGGTATAAAAATAACTGTTCAGCAGTTTCAAATTTTACTAAAAGAAACAAAAGATTTGTATATAAGCTTGTACGATTGATATTACATGCCAAGTAGGGTCCATAAGATCTTGATTCATGGTTATGATGTCATCGGTTCTTTCGACTTACCTATAGCTCTTCTGTCAGAAGAGACTTTAGAGGCTCGACATAAGGAAACAGGAAAAAATCAATTTAATCACACGCGTAAGATGAGTAAGGATCAGACAAACACGGATCATATGAACATTTTATTACTTACTTCCGATCCTTTTCGACACATAGAAATGTTTCTTCAAGGAAATCAAATAGGAATATCTCAAAAATAAGTATGTACTTATAAACTGAAGATTTATCAATATAAGTGCTTCCTCATTTAATGAAATTGATTTAACTGATGCAGACGTTGAAGTTAGCGATGACAGTAGTTTAGTTTCGGAATAATTATAGCTTAACTCAATTGTTTTCTCGATTTTATATTTTATATTTAAGGAAAAATTTGTAAATTATAAAATCTAAACAGGAAAAATAAGGATTTTTGTCCAAATTTCCATACAAATGCTGCACTGTGCGCCGGCATAATCATGTCTTTGACAGTTAAAAAGTCTTTTCGGTTTTTTTCAGATTCAAAATATAAGACACGAGTACTACTTTTCACGTAAAATTATTTAGGGCAGATCACAATCAAATAGACCTCAAATTGTGTGGTCATTCAAGATGAATAATTTAATTACACCTCCTTTCCAGTATCTGGATTCATCGATCTTATTCTTCGTCCATAGTGCAAGTCTTTGGAACTCCTTACCAAGGTGATGATCAAATAACTAAAGGGACCCATGAGACTCCTAAAAAACGATCTACCTCGGCTGTATGCAATGGGTCCTTCCTAGATCTCCTAGCGTAACTCTAGACATGCTGACGAATTTTGCTCCCTCCAAAGCTATCTTCCATATAAAAAAAAGGGAGGTACAGCACGCACTACAGTTTTGTTGACCTTACACGCCGACTTTCTTTCGACTCTATTCTCATGGACAAAATTTGATGCAATGACACCCGAACTACCGTTGCTATAGAAGTAAGAAATCGATTCCTCAGGAATGTCGAGAATCTAAGTGAAGAAAGAAAGTCAGTATGGTCTTCAAGGATGGCTACAAAACGATGTGCGATGCGATTCTTGTGTTTTATTGAACAACGACAACGTTCAATTTCACTCCTCACTTGGAAGGCTTGCATCTGTCGTCCAAGTGGAGATATAAGCAATCCTAATAGTAACGAACAATATTGTGAACAATCGGGTTAAGTATTTGCATCTGCAAGACCTTTCTGAACCATTTCACCACTTACAAGTTAATTCGAGAATGTAAGGCTTCCCTGAGTGCAACAGCCTGAATTCCCTGAGTCACAATTTGATCCCGGGAAATGAGATATCCGATGAGCTTGATAGGCAAGAGTCAGAGGAGAGTTCTCAGAGGTTGAACCTGCATTAGCATTCTATGCTTAGTCAAATCGAGACGGCTTCTTGCACTTTAGTAAAAGTGTTGCGGCAGATAGCTCTTGCCATAATCACCTACTGAATGTTCACAATATATGAGCTCCACGACGCTAGATTAGTTTTTCAAATCGTAATCATTTAACGCAGAGCCATCCATTATTTTATAGTTTACTCTCTAATATAAGAACGTAATTTTTTGATGAATGGGTCACCATAGGAAGTTGGTTAATAATGTTTCGCTAAGACTAATTCTCAAACTAATTCTAAAAGCCCATGTTTGGAAATAGGATACCATCTAGAGCGGAAGAAGACTGAACTTATATCAAACATTTGAAGAACAGTTTTGCTTAAGGTCTTACTTAAGATAAGTTGATTTGTTGATGGAAACCATCTAGGCAAGGAAAATAAAAACATCTAAATAATCGGTTTATCATACGAAGGGCGTTCAACATATTCTCGATATCGGGGTGAAGCTGTGGTTGTAATACTATTATTTTAGTGCATTCATGTAAAATTTCATATAAATGTGATTATTAATTCGCGTTTTATCTCTAGTTAAACAGAATCACAATGGCAACTGAGACGATGATGGTGAAAATTGAGCATCGCGCTGTAATTAAATTTCTCATTAAGCAAGGAAAAAGTCAAAAAACTATTCATGAAGAGATGGTGGCTGTTTACCAGGGTTCCGCACCTTCATTATCAACTGTGCAAAAGTGGTCAAGTGAGTTCAAGAGAGGCAGAGAGAGCATTGAGGACGACCCCCGCTCCGGCGCCCCGGCTACTGCTTGTACGGGAGAAAGCATCAAAGAAGTCGAAAATCTTGTTCTTGAGGATGCCCGAATAAAGGTGAAAATGATGGCAGAGATCACCAAGCTTTCAATTGGTACCATTCACACCATTCTTCATGACCATCTTAACCTTTCAAAGGTCAGTGCAAGGTGGGTGCCACGAATGCTCACAGCGCCTCAGAAAAAAGTGAGAATCGCATGCTGTAGAGAGCTTTTGGAGATGTGTAGTGAGAACGCGGACGGTGTTATGGATCGAATTGTTACTGGGGACGAAACATGGGTCCACCACTATGACCCTGAAAGCAAACAAGAGTCCATGCAGTGGCATAAAAAAGGAACAGACCCCCCGAAGAAGTTCAAAGTCACTCCGTCTGCCGGGAAGCTCATGGCCACAGTTTTTTGGGACTCAAAGGGAATCTTGCTCATTGAGTACAAAAAAAAAGGTGAAACCATCAACGCCACATCCTACGCTTCCCCTTTGCATAATTTGCAGGAGGAAATTAAAAAGAAAAGACGGGGTAAACTCGCAGCGGGTGTGTTGCTTCTTCATGACAACGCTCCTGTTCACACGGCGCGAGTTTCCAAGGCTGCTGCGCGAGATTGTGGTTTCGATGAAATCCAACACGCACCCTATAGTCCAAACCTTGCCCCTAGTGATTATTTCCTGTTTCCGGATTTGAAAAAAATGTCTTCGTGGAAAAAGATTTTCGGATGATGAAGAACTCAAGTCGGCAATAAATGGAGGAGGAGGAAATTTATTTTTTTGAGGGTTTAAAAAAGCTTATCTCAAGATGTAACAAATGCATTGATGTTAGGGGAGATTATGTTGAAAAATAAAAACAATTTAAATTAAATTCGCATTTTCCTTCATATAGATACCGAGAATATATTGAACGCCCCTCGTAGAATCACATCATTCCTTTACGACCATTGCCCAACCTGATGTGGTGTAATGGCTTAAGTAGGATCATACCTCCAATTCTGATCACAGAAAACTGAGAGATAATTACCCTATCTTCGGCTCCAAAACTTTCCCGGTCTCCGCTCGAGCCTTTCAGACGAGAACAGGGAACAGTAACCCTCTACCTGAGCTGCATCACGCGGCTCAGCTGTTAATAATCCGACAGAGTATCTTTTGTTGAAGACTTAATCGGTGGGGTTGTCAAAGATTACTAAATCCTGCATACACATTCTCGAAAAGCTATTTACCTGTCAAGACAAGAACTGGATGGGTTTCATCAAGACTTCCATCGGCGATATTGGTATGGTTTGGCCAGGAGCTAGGCTGACTGTGATTAGATCACTTATAGATCCAGGGCTTAGTTTAACGTTCTGCCAAATCTTGAAATGATCCTAAGGATTTTGGAATATTAAACCCTGAACTTCTGATTATAAACTATGGCAAGTGGTAATGAGTCGTTCTATCGTCCTCTCCTTGACAACCGAACCCATTGCTTTGCTTCATGCAGGGAATACACATTTAACTTTGGCGTTAAAGTTTTAGCTGCTGTTCAAGAAAGAGGAAAATTAAAAGAGGGTCTGACACCCTCCAGGAATCGCCAAGTCAATACAAACAAACAACACATCAATTCAGGCTAAGACAATGGACGTATCATTCCATAAGATTTGGATGACACCATCATTGAGGTATCGTTATCACTCTGCTACGAAGAGATATCCAGAATTGTATTCTTGTATTCTTTCTTCAGTTAATACAGCAAGAAGGCACCTTCACGCAGTTTTGCGGCAAAAAAAAATTAAAAACTTGGTCCGCAGTTGAGTACAATGAACCTGCTTTACTTTACTGCTTACCACGATTTATGGGGCAGTACAGATACTTACAAATCTTAAATGGGAGTCAATGTTAAAGTGTCTAGAAGAACTAGTTCTTTAATCCGTAACACATATATAAATAGTTCTAATTTCTTTACTTAAAAAGAAAAGAAATTCTTTATTTCACTCTTGCCTCAATAAACAAATGGAAAATGACGGATCAACCGTCCTTCTTGGAACACGGACACTTAGTGCTCAGCATACTGGCCGCGCAATATGCTCTTACTAATACCTACAGCAATCTTCGGTAGATGAATTAGGAGAAACACAATGCGATCACTCATGCCAAATTGGCTGTAAACAGAAGTTACATTTCGATATCCCCGCTAGAGCTTGACAAACTCAACAGCATAGCTTATGTAGCTAACGCCACTCTTCATGTGTCCAGCTAACACCCAAAGACTTTGCCTTAACTCTGCCCTTGGATTGAGAGAAACTCCGAAATGAATCGGGACATGCCAGTCTACTTATGCTGCATCGCGGTCTCTAGTATCTAACCCACCTGCAAATAAATGAAATCGGCTTCAACCTTTAACTCAGTCATCTGATTCCAGAAAGACATCAGTTGGAACGACGCGGAGTTTTCCAAAATAAGTCAATTTCTTCTCTGAGGACCTTTGCTTACACGAATCACTCAGTCTGTGCACATATTGTGCCGCTGATTCCAATACCTGCGTCGGGTATTGAAATGTGCACATATTAACAGTCAAGCAGCCGGTTGGATGCCAAACTTCGACCACCATAGTGATTGGTTAGAGACTTCCGCGCATCACTCAATGAGATAGCTAAGAAGCCCAACACTACACTCTGTTGAATTCCGGAACACAATCGGAAGTCCCATGGAACAGCGTCGCTGATAAACTAACCAGATCTGGATTCACAGGAATAAATAATAGACAGCTTTTCAAGCTGTCAAACGTCAAGCCGCCAATGTTTTTTACATCAAACAAATGACGCATTGTCAAGTGCTCTCTGAGGGCAGTCGTAGGTGAAATCATCAAGAACGCAGTGAGACATCTGATCTAATATCACGAGAGCTGATCAACCTCAGAAGAAGATACATTTCTAAGCTAGCAAACCTAATCACGAGACAATGTCTGTGTGTCTTTGGCAGACGCGCTCAGCGGTTGGATATTCCTCGCAACAATTTCCTCTAGCTTGAAATACAACATTTCCAATATCTTATTGATCACTAGTCTATAAATTTATTAAGAAATTGCTTTGGTTTCAGGAGTAGCTTGGGCATCGACTTTCCATGCTCTACTGATCTAAGTGTATATCAACAAGGTCCACTCTAAAATACAAAACGTAACCTTCTGCTTCAATTTTTTTTTTTGGTATTTTAGGACGAGTTTAGCAGATTGACATCCGCCAGTATGACCCAGCTGAATAATAAAGTCTTAGGCATTGAATTGCACCACAATTATTTATTTCTATTCTGCCTCTGAACTTTATTGCACAATTTCAGAGACCTTTGATCTTATTGAGCAAAAAAGAAAAGTCAACTAAAATCGGTAATAAATCTATACGGATGTCAGACCAAAAGAATAGTCCGCAAGTATCCAAGAGGTTTATGCCCTCTCATACTTGTCTCCACTGTATCGAGGAAAGATACTTGAATTCATGCAAAGCTCTTGCAACACATACATACTCGTACTATTGAATAAACTCGTTTATCGTAACAAAAAGATTCAATAGACCAGATTTGTCGGTTCAACTGGCAGCAGTGAACAAAACAACTAGCCGATCTAATAAACGATAGCCACATTGATTGCTCTCTGGTCGGTCATGAATCATAATAGTTGAGCATTAATTCCAAATCAAGATTTACTATATCACCTAAAAGAATCTAAGAATGGGTTACGCTTCACGAGTTCATTCCCCGTTCAAGGTCTTCTCTGAATCCAAATGTGCATGGCAAACTAACACAAGGGCTTGGGTCTTCCAAACTACAGATGATATATGACTTTGTTTTACAAAATCGCAGCAACATTTGGAATATTAAATCTAAGCCCATGGTTCTACAATGTACGCGATGACATTAGACAGCCATTTGACAGTTGTGCTCATTTGAAAAAAAATTTAAATTAATGAGTTTGTCACCTCGAACCGATACGGTCAATAGATCACCCCTTGCCATCTTACTTATTTCAATGGCTGATTTTTTATGTGAGCATAGGCTATTGACCTCTGCAGCCATAAGTCAACGTTGTCACCTATGCCAATCCATTATTCGCATCAGAAAGAAAAATAAAAATTCAAATGTATGTACAATTTAGCGGTATCGCTTTAATATCCAATCAGACACTACCACTACAACAATCAGAGTACTTCATCTCACACAGGTTTACCAAATTGGGGCACCTAATCCATGCGCACCATATCCGTATCCCAATCCCAAGCCATGAGCACCCAATCCCAAGCCATGAGCTCCCAATCCTAATGGAGCACCTAATCCAATGTGTCCACCTAATGGGGCATATGCTGGAGCAGCAATTTTGGCGATCGGAGCAGCATACGAAATTGGAGCTGCGATCTTAGTGATTGCACCACCATATGAGATCGGTGCTGGCAAAGCCAATGGTGCAGCATATCCTCCCAAAATAGGTCCATGTCCAAGAGATGCAAGTCCTGGTGCAGCTGCAACACAGGCAATCATTACTGCGGCAACAACGATCTAAAAAAGAAAACAACAAACAAATCGTATGTGTATTCGAATGACTTATACGATCCGAATCCAGATCCAATAAATTATTGTTCACTTACGAATTTGAACATTTTTGCTGGTTTTCGATTGGAGACTGGATGCAAGTTGATTACTTGAGAACTGTCTTGAACGGAGTATGACACAAGAGACTCTGGCTAAGGCTTTTATATGAAAATCAGTTTTGGGTGACTTTTACTTTTTTGCCTGCACGGGGATACTCGGGCTATGGGGCAATAGGGGTCTTAGAGTGCACTTTACCGCACCTCAGATTCAATTGAAACCCTCTAGCAGAGCATAGAGTACAGAGGTTTGTTATACGGATACCTAGAGCTGTGCTGTAGCCTTATAACCTGGCGGCATATCCACCAGATACGATGCATACGAATATGATGCCAATGGCGAAGAATAAATTAACCAAGCTGCAACAATTGGGCGTTTCTTGTGGCACAAACTTGCCAAAGTTTGACCACGGACTTGCTTGCATGCAATTACTACAAAGTGGCACTGTGTATGTGGATATGATTCTTTGATACAGATTGCAGCTTAGTCACTTCGTAGTCACTTGGTTATGGTGGATTATATTTTATGCGTGCGTAATTGTCGCCACAATTAACTTAGTAAACGGACACTTAATATTAGCCGGTCTAGCGGAAATTCTTAATTGTTTTTTTTTTTTTTTTTTGTTCTTTGTAGAGCAAGCAAATTACGACTAATCCAAATGATTAGTGAACAGGCTTAAAAATTGGATTAGAAGGAATGCGCGAGTGTATTTTGAGAGGAAATATTGATTGAGACGGTGCCTTGGCATAGCTTATGGGCTCTCTGACTACCTCTATGTAATAATGTATGGTGAAGTTGTCTTGCTGCAAGTCACGAATCTAATTGACCCTCTTTAAAGATTCGATCTCGTGACTTTCCGTGCCAACATGGAGATCAGGTTTAGTCTGCGAAGTAAAAAGACTTCAAACTACTCGTATCATTGCAAGATCTGCTAGTCTTATACTATAAAAGGAAACCTGAGTAATTAGTGTGAGAAAAAGCTGACCTAAAGCTCATGTCCTGCATAATTTGAAACCAGTTACAGCGGCAACTATACGTAATCGGAAAAAAGGATTAATTTTACCATAAAACGAACCTTTCCTCAGATGTTTCATCAAGCGAGCATACGATGTTTCTTAAAGAGCAATCTTAGATAATTGATCAGCAGACAAAACTTTAGAAATAAAATTTCGTCTTCGGTTTTGTTTTGTCAAGTGAAACACTTCTCTTCGTATCGATCCAAAAAAGGATTTTAAAAAAATTAGGAGAGCGATATTTAGTTCCAAACGTTAATTCGCTGCGGAATCAGAATTCAGCAACTGTATTTTACATACAATACAACAACCTCATAGATGTCTTTAAAATACAGAGAAGCAGCTAATCAGTGAATGAAAACTTTTAGAAAAAGCAACTACGAACGAATTTTGCGGGAGTAATAAGCGGTGTTGCAGACAGTCCTATAGCGCGATAAAGGGAATGGTGTAGGCTTCTAGCATATGCCCATTCGTGTACACGCCAACGACTTTGTCTTTAATAACATCTAGTGTCAGAAGAATTACTTATTTCAGTTGCATCTAAGCCCAAACCATGTTTCGCTTTGAGTCAGAGAAATTTTAAGTAATCTTTGGTGGATTAACATCTACACAACGACTTGCGTCTCACTTGGCTATCTTTTAGATGCACTTGTTTCTTCTTCTCTTTCACCTACCACTCAAAATATACCTTGGACCACTAAGTTGGCAAAGTCAGGATTTTGGTGATGTTATTGCAATTGAGTGGCCTTAATATTTTTCTTTGAGTGGCCTTCTTGAGCCGGAACTTGATTCTTAGACCAACTTGAAAGGCTCGCATGCTGCGAGCCTAGCTCAGTTCTTCTTCTTGGCCTATGTCAATTTGTATCTATTCTCACACATTTAACACACAAAGCTTGCCTCTTTCCTTATTGAAATTGTGTAAATTTATTTAATTTTCGCGAATCTTACTTACCTACTTAGATGCCGCTACAGTTCGGGGTGATTTTGGGCCTCAACTAACAAGCCTCTCCAGTTAGTCCGCTGTTTAACTAACCATCTCCATTTGCGCACTCCAAGTCGATTGAGGTTCAGATCCCGTTCCACTAGTGCGTTCCACCTAGAGTGAGGTCTTCTTCTTCTGCCTTGTTCCTCCGCGTTAGATTCGAAGACTCTCGGGGCGCTATATGTCCATTCGCTCTATATGTCCTAGCCATCTCAGACGATTGATGCGTTGTTTTCTGAATATGTCGATGTAGCTGTATAGCTCATATAGTTCGTCGTTTAATCTTCTCTTTCAAAGCTCGTCAGCAGAAGCTGGACCGAGTATTGTTCGAAAGATTTTTCTATCGCAGTATCCACGACTGAGGATATCATCATCCTCTTCTTACCACAGAGCCTATGCTTCAGAAAGTAGGACTCTGATGATCAAGGCCTTATATACGAGTTTTTCGGGTCACTTTTTCGAGTCGGTTTTTAAGGATAGGGCCTAAGAAACAGCGATTGGCAAGAGTGATTCTTCTTTTTATTTCTGCTGAGATATTGGTGTCAGAATTCATACCAGAGCCAAGGTAGACGAAGGCCTTTACAACCTCGAAGTTATAGCTGTCGATTGTGACATTCCGTTCAATTAAAAGATGGTGGGTATCGATGTGGAGTTCTTGGGATTTTTCCAGGATCTGCCTGAGTGGGAGGATGTGGTCGACTGTGAACTTTCGCAATGGCAACCGCTCTGATAGGATACAATCGGGTTGTTGACGAAGGGTTTCAGATATTCACACAATATGCCAGATAATATCCGGTGTCCGATGTTGAAGAGATTTATATCTCTATAGTTGACGCTGTTGAGGGTGCCTACGTTTTGGTGGATAGGGCATACGACGCTGAGACTTCATTCATCAGGCATACTCTCTTCAGAATAGATCTGAGAAATGAGTTGGTGTATGCTCTATACGAGTATTAGCGAATAGCGAATTAGTTGGATTTTAGATTAGATATTGCTATCCTTGGACGGAAGTTTTGGCTATCATCATCTAAGGTGATTGCTCTATTCTGCCTGACGGTACGATATTCGGCTTCTTCGCCGTTACACAGCCTGCAGAAAAAATGTTCCATATTCTCGGCATCCTCTGTGGCGCTACTACAAGGTTTCATTCTTCATCTCTACAGGCTTCTGCACGGATCTTCTTGCATTGACACGTTTGTAAAACTGACGAACGTTATTCTTGGAGTATAACCTCTCAATGGCTTCTTCGCGCCCTTTTGTCTTCTTCTGGTGAAACCCGAGCTCCTGGGCAGCTCTCCTCCTTCGTTGGCAGGATTTCTTGGTGGCGGTCTGCAGAAACGGAGTACATCAGTAGCGGCCGCGGCGTCTTGATGCACGTTGGCAGCGTCGCCACTAGTCTTTGATACTTGATACTGGTAGTATAGTAGTTGCGAAGAGATTTCAAGGTACGAGTTCGGCGAAGCTTCAGGCGGTGTCTTGCGATTGCAGGTTTTCTACGTTATATCTTCTCAAAATAGCTATTCTTTGCTGTGGCGCTTGGGAATTTCGCATTCGCACCGTGGCTGCAACAAGGTAGTGTTGCGTGTAAATGTTGGCTGCCTGGAACATTCGTACATCCAGAATACTCTAGGTATGCCTTACATCTATTGCAAAATGGTTAATTTGATTTAGCATTTGATGTTTTGGAGACCGGCATGTGCCCTTGGGTATATCGAGGCGAGGAAACCGTGTGCTTACAATAATTATATTTTGCCTCGCCGATAAGTCAATAAGCCTAAGTCCGTTGCCAGGGATTGTGTCGTGTAGGCTATGCTTACCAACAGTTCCATCAATGATGTCCTCCTTTCCTATCCTGGCGCTAAAATCGCCTAGTGGAGCTCATAGAAACATTCTTTGGTGGCGGCATCCTTGTCTTCTGTAGGGGTATGTGAGTGGTGTGGGTGGTGTGGGTGCATATTAGGCTTATGGTAGCAAATTTCGCTTTAATACAGATTGTCATAACAGATTGTCATTCATCGGAATCTCATGCATCGAAATCTCAAGACTTCTTGCCTAAGTCTGCCGCTTATGGCAAATCTATAGCAATCGCTATAGTATATGGTATATCACAGTTTTTCATCCTCCTTATGCTGGCCCATCCCATGGTACTTCCTGGATGGCGATGATATCTGCGTGGTGGCAGTCAAGGGCCTCTGCTAATTGCTGGGCTGTACGTTGCCTGCTAAGGGTTCGAAAATTCCAGATACAGATCCGAAGGTCGTTGTCCTTTAAACGGTTGCTTAGGTCGCCAAGATTGATGTGATTAAGAGCGTCATTTTTCTCCGAGCCCATTAGTTGGTTTTTCATATATTTTGATCTCTTCCGTATAGGGTTGTCAGTTCTATCATTTTAGCCTGTATCAGTAAAGGTTTACTCGTGTAGTTACCGCTAACTACGACTGTGGGGTGAGGTAACCACTTTGCTAGGAACTTGATTCTTACGCTGCTGGCCCAATCCAAGTTATAGGGAAGTCAGCAGTTTCCCCCAAACAATACCGAAGAAGTGGAATGGTCTTGAGTGAAACTAAGGAACGAGCGTTTCATCAGAAGGTACTCCATCCATTTCGATTCATTTTGCAAATTTATTTGAATTTATTTCTAAGTATACAACCTAAAGTGGGTATAATTCTTCTCCACTGTTCTTCAAAGGAAATTTTAAGACTGACTAAGCTCGGGTGTTGGTTTCATAACTTTTTTAAGTGCCAGTGGACTTTTCTGTCCACTAAACAATAAACATTGCCTTCCACGCCTGAATAGAAGAGCTACTGTGAGATGATATAACGTAGAAAAGATGAAATCGCAAGAGCCAGCCAGAATCTTTGCCGAATGCGTATCTTGATTCTCTCAGCAAATACAGTTGCAACGCCACGAACGTGTCATCAGAAACGGCGCAGCTTATGTTCTGGATTTCACCAGGCCACCATCAAAAAATCCTTGGTTTGATGGAGAATAGCGGCAAGCATATTCAGCCAAACAAGAAGCCTACAAAACGGCTCTGAGATGAGCTCTACGAGCCCATGAGCTCATCGGCTTCTCCAGTAGAGGAGAAAAGGGCACGCGAACCAAGCGATCGAAGACATTGAGAGGTTATACTCTTGGAAACTTTGCCAGTACTTAAAAAGAACGCCACATTGCAAGAAGACCCGTACTGAAACCTGTGGAGATAAAGAAAGAAACCTTGTCGTAGAGTCACAGTTTTTGCTGAGAATATGTAATAACTTTTTCTGCAGACTGTATAACGACGAGGAAGCCCAACAAGCAGAATAAGCCATTCAACTTAGACTATAAAAGCCAAAACTTCCGTCCTTCTGACCAGAAAGAAGTAAGGATAGCTATATCTAAGCTAAGATCCAACAAATCAGCTGAACCTGACGATTTACGGCCGAGGTATTCAAAGCGAGAGCGAGGAGAATATACACCAACTCATTTCTTAGATCTAGTCAGAAGAGTGTACGCCTGATGAATGGAATCCCAGCACCGTATGCCCGATCCACAAAAAAGGAGACCACTCAACTGCGCCAAGGTGTAAGCCTGCTAAACATAGCATACAAGGTCTTAGCTGGCATATATGTAGTGTGAACGTCTGAAATACTTTGTCAGCAACTTGATTGGCCCCTATCAGTGCGGTTTCAAACCAGGAAAGAACATAGTCGACCAAATCTTCACACTCCGGTAGATTATGGGTAAAGTTTAAGGACTCCAATTCGCATTTATCGGTGCTAGCTACATAGAGACATGTCTATTTTTGGCCTTCATTCCAAACTTTACTGTCAGTGCAGAATGACGATAGAGAACGCTCGGCAACGGCTTAACCTTTGATGTCAAAAAAAGTTGACGTGCTCTCACGTGACTTATTGAACATCAGGCGTAAACTGGGGCAACACCTTTCAAAAGTGAGTGAAACTGCTAGCGATGATATGGACATAATTGGCAGAACACAGTGGTCTGTCATCGGTGCATTCGCTAGTTCTGAAATGGAAATTGCGGATCGGTATATGAGAGCAAAAGCTTACAACAAGAAGGCATACATTGCAATTGGACAAAATATAACAATCGTTGGCTATACTTTCGAGGTAGTAAATGACATGGCTCTGCTATGAATTCTGCCAACAACACTTCAGCAGACATCTCTATTTCTTTGGGCTAAGAAGGCAATTGAGTAGTAAATCACTATATCGAAAAACTAAGGAGACTCTATGTAAGACCTTGATCATCCCAGTCTTACTTTATGGCGTAGAAGCATGGATCCTATCGAATGCGGATAAAGATACCCTCCGTCGTTTCGAGAGAGGAATCCTACGAGTAATATTCGGTCTCATTTACGTTGATAGGTTTTGGAAGAAAGAGTCAACGACGAACTATACTACAGCTCGTAGCGACATCGACCTAGTCGGAAAACTGAGCTTGAGATGTCCGAGTAGAGCGAATGGACATCAGCGCTCTGGCCTGCAGAGTATTCGAATCAAACCCGAAACGACAATGCAGAAGAAGATAGCCTCATCTTGGGTGGCGCACACAAGTAGAAGGGAACCTTAGCCGATATGGAGTGGGCAACTGGACTAACTGGAGAGACTTGTTAGTTGAGGTCCAGACTCACCCCGAACTGTAGTGCCCCTTAAGTAGGTAAGTAAGGTATTGTTTGAAATTATGAGCACCAATGAGTTCGTTAGCGTTCGCAAGTGTCTGGTTATTTCACAAACTTGGCGCTTCTTGAGCCTTCGAACTGATGGGTTCTTATGTCTGACGATATGAAACAACTTCATGTTGCGCCAGCGATTTTGGGCTTCTAGTTTGAAGTGCTTTTTACTACATAGATTAAGTAATCCCTTTCGTTTGCCTTAAAATAAAATCACTCTGGCTTGTACGTAACTTCATCTACACATTGTAAGGTTTTTCTTGTGCAACCCACAAAACTCTCTGAAATTAATGCCCGTAAACCGAGTGACATAATAAAATTGTCGCCGCAATCATAAAGTTGTAAATTTTATATTTCCGCGCAGTTGACCAAATCCACACGTATTCGTATGAACTATTCTAGACAATTGTCTTCTAACATTGCATTCGTGCATTCAAATGTCAAAGCCGACACTTTCGTGCGATTGCAACAATTAGACATGCCCGTTGCGCGCCCTCAATTGCGGTTTCTTCTAATCTCTTTATAGAGCCGCTTTCAATTTTAGTCGACATTGTCGCCAGTCGTTTAAACCAAAACACCACACTTCACCTCATATTACGTTGACAATAATTGCTCCCTTGCACGGATCAGGGAATACGACGTTGTCCATAGAGCTGTGCATATAGAGGGTATGCTCCATTCAAATGTCTTTATGGGCCACAGTCATCTAATCCAAACCGATTACTTTCTAAGCCCCTGATACGTACTCGTACCTCTAGCGTTTCAATGGAATTTCTTCTTTTTTCTGTCACACGTTCTGTTTCGAATCCGAGTTACGTAAGACAGCTCATTCCTTTATCGTCCACTTAAGTCGCGTGCAATTATATTGCCAACATCCGAGTACACTTTCAACGACCTCAGTATGACGACGGTTATTAGCATAATTCCTCGATAAACATTCTTAAGGTAAGCTCCCTCCTTAAATTGTCAGAATCATCTGCACGATCGTCACACCATTTAAACATGGATTGGACAGTCTATCGTGTGTCATATTTATCCCAATGAACGATCGTTAATGAGGATGAATGCACGTTTGCGCTACACCGCAAGTGTGGCGCTTCCAACAGTTTAGCCGCATGACCCAATATGGGACTTCTGTGAAAAGCGGTACCGAACTTGATCAGCTAGTCTCATGTGCGATCGTAATTAATGGTCAAATGCCGAACTAGCCATGTTTTTGTCCAGCTTAGTCAAATGAATCTTAAATGAGTAACACACTGCAACTATTCGTTGAGATAATTTGAATTTATCGAATAAATTGATCGTGGCTATGCATAGGTTGCGGCTTGACAGGGGCATTTGCATATTATAATTAATGCGAAGCAATGTCCCTTTAGACCTGGCTCGATGGGGGTACTCAGAGTTGTGTAGGTGTATAGCGTCGGCAGTGAGTCTAGTGTTTGGTTAAGTCCTCAGATTAGAACAGTTTCAGCTGAAGCTCACCAATCAACACATATTGCTCAAGATAAAAATCTGCAGATAACTGGTTTGAATGAACCTATTGACTGTATCCTACGCAAGCAAAATGACACCACAGCCATACAAACGCATTGCAAATGAACCTGTTTTTGATTGCAAAGTGATTAGAATTTATTTGATTCGATTTTCGACTACTCTGATGGATGTGGGAGCGATTAAGTCTATCTGAACCGGATTCAAAATATTCTAGTAAAAATTATTCACGTAACAAAGTCACATGAGAAAATTCGATACTTTGTATTGACTGGATGGGGAGTGCTCATGCAAAAGATTGGCAAAGAAGTAGACTGTGCCCCATAGGTGTACGACCAATGCATAAAACTAAGTAGACAGTTCCAGTACATACCAACATTGGGTCGGGCAACATTTTTTGTTCAAATTCGGAATTCTAAGAATCCGGAAGAGCTAAGAAAGTGTAACGATTTTTCACCAGGAACCACGTGATCGGGCAAAAATATTTACTAGAATTCTCCTGCTCTTGTAAAGTGAAATAGACTTGCAAGCCAGTCAATGATGTGTGAAACACTTTAATCTGATTTTTTTTTGACTAGGACGCTTGGCAGGTAAAAAAAGGCTAATGAGTAGAACCCTACGTCATTTGCTCCGTCCATGACGAATTAGAGCTATCATAGACAAAGGAGAGTCGGTCTTGTTGAGTTCTCATATGTGCATGGGAAAGTTTGGGTGGTGTTAAACATCTGGAAGCAGATACTGCAGAGAACTCCAGCTGCTCAGGTCAATGCATGCCAGAAGTTCATGAATTTTAATGCTGCACTACTTTGCTATTCAGCATTATTTCCTTGGTATCTCCATGGACCTTGTCTGTAAAGATATAAATATAGGAGAAATCTTCTATCAATTTTTACAAAGGTTTTATCGTTCTTGCTTCCATACTTCCAAATGTTCCTTAATCATTTATTGATACTCGTAGCAATGTTCCTGTCGTTATCGACAGAGAAGCGACAATTCTTGAGTAAAAATGCGAACGTGGTTTGATAGTGATATATCGATTAAGTCAGGATTTTTCTCCTATGTATCAATGAAGAGGTGGTGAGTATCGACGTGGATTTCCTGTGTTTTTTCCAGATTTCGACAGAGTGTACACACTTCAGATAACAGATCTTGCGCGCTTATGGTACTATGGGGCTATGAAAACACCGTGGACGGTCCATTTCGTTTGGCCTGCCCACTCTTAAGATGAAGAACACAGCGATAAAAATAATAAAATGCTGATGTGATGTACTAGCAGTGGGAATGGGATGAAGCTGCTAAAGGTAGCTAGATGCATCGGTCCATATTATTCCTACAACTATGTAGGGACAAGCAAAATCATTACCTAACCCATTTGCTCTCCGGAAAACCTCAGTTTAATGCATGTCTCGATCAAATGGAGGCTGAACAGTCTTGTAGATGCGGCTATTGCTCTATGATTGATGAATCAAATGAACATACGCTGTTTTAGGTGTGAAAAGCTGCATTAACATAGGCCCGCGTGCGCCAAAGCAAGAACAGCGATTGATTACACCCCATCAACAAAAAAAAAAAACTGGAAGAGGACGGAGCGAGGCGGCTTGAGCTGTCGTCAGCCGAAAAAGCGTTCACGTCGCTAGTAAATGAAAGATCAATAACCAAAATGCGGGGCCTAACACGGAAACCTCCTGAGGTTGGTGACCACCAGGCTATCGCGAGGTACTCAGAAGGTTTTCATTCATTTGGCCAAATTAAAAAAATGACTAGATGTGAAACAAATCATCTCCAAGTGCTTTACACGCTTTAAACTCTTTGGCCAATAGTCCTCATCATGGCATTAGTACTTATTAAATTCTATGTGAAAAATTGCTACCCACAAGCGACACCTTGGTGATCATCAGCTTGGAATAGTTTTAAGAAGTAGTTCTTTTCTATTCACTGGACTTACTACAACCCCACTATGGCACTTCTTACATTTTGGTAACATTTTGTATGAGACTCGTTGCCCTAGAACAATCCGTTCATCTTCTTGTAATATAGGGTGACCGGATAAGAACGATAGGGAAAAAATTTAAATAAATCAGTGAGAGATATAAAATTGATTCTAGCTTTGTTTTGAAGCTACGTTCACATGCCAATATGCATTCAAATGGCTTCCAGCGCCTAAAGCGGTCGGTCCAATTTCTGATGACTCGGCACAATATGTGCGGCGTTATTCCGGCAATAACGTGTCAAATGTTGACCTTGAGCTCGACCAAAATGGTTGGCTTGTTACCGTAGACTAAGGACTTGACGCAGCCCCAGAGAAAATAATCGAGTGGTGTCAAATCGCATGATCGCGGCAGCCAATTGATAACGCTCGCCGTGAGTTGACCCAGTTGCCAAATTCCTCATTCACAGTTTCGAGCTTTGCGTCGCTTGTATGGCATATAGCGCCGTTGTGTTGGAACCACAGCTCGGAGCTCGGATATATCGGTTAACATCGCTCTATACCTAAAACCATTGAAGGTAACGGTGTCTCCTTCCTCATTTCGAAAGAAATAAGGTCCGCCATGCCATACACTTGTGGATTATGTTTGCGCCAATATTGGCAACTTCGCTTGTTGACATAGCCGCTGAGCCAAAAATGGATCTCGTCTGGGAAGATGATTTTTTGAGGAAAACCCTGATCTCCGGCCAACATTTCCAACGGCCAATTACGGAACTCACGGCGTTGTCTATGGACATTCGGCTTCAATTCCTGCGTCAGCACAATCTTATACGAATGTAGGCCCAAATCCAACCGCAAACTAAGAGTTAACTCTCAGCTGAACGGCTCCGAATCCATATTTCTGGGTCATTTTCGATACTGGCCGCTACGGCGACTACGTTTTCTTCATTTGGCATCAATCTCTGTCTTGTTGGTGGCTTAAGATCCAAAGGAGTGAACTCACGCTCAAACTTTTCCGGGGCGCTACGAATTGCCTGCACACTGAACTCATGATGACGACCGATCTCACGACGAAACTCACTTTGCGTACTTACAACTGAGCCAGAATTTCGATAATATTTTTAATAATTTCCTCACGTTCAACAAGCGTAAAACGATGCATGATGCAATGGCAGACCTTACTAAATATTTTGACAGCTGGACGTCATTGTTTACTTTGACAGCTGCTGAAACATAACAATTGGAAAAACTATCACTACTGTCTGGTCCCTATATACAAGATTAGTGGCTTTTTCATAGTTTAAGGACATTGAAAATTCATTTAAAAATATTTGGTTACCTTGAAAGTATAGCAGGCACAGCAAAATTTTAAATCTACGCTACATACATACATACATATATATATTAGATAAAAGTTCAATTACATCGTCCGCTCAAAAAACTGTTAGCATGTAAAAGATAGCCCGGAATAAAATACTTTTATTTCACAATAATACGATGGTAGTCCCAGAACTACCTAACCTAACTAAGAAAACACAAAAAATAGTGGAAAAATATGCTTATTTCCCTACGTAGTTAGTTCAACACACTTTTCTCAGCGATGTTCAATAGCTTCGATACTCTGTTTATAGTGAGAATCGTCGACCTCCTTAAAATAGCCATCAACCGCAGACTCCACCTCTTTACTGTTGGCAAATCTTTTACTACCAAGTCATTTTTTCAAACTCGGAAATAGAAAATAATCCGAGGGGACTAAATCTGGCGAATAGGGTGCATTAGGGATCAATTCGCACTTTGACTCATTAATTTTGGCCATCGCGAGACGGATCAGTGAACTTGTGCATTATCTTGATGACACAAAACTTTTTTCTTGGCCAAATGCGGCCGTTTTTTGTTGATTTCATATTTCAAGCAGTACAATAAGTTCGCATAATACACGCCGTTGATTGTTTTTCCTTTCTGAAGATAATCAGTGAATCAATGAATCTCACGCGCACCCCAAAAAATATAGAACTGTCTCACCTTCTTTGGAGCCGATTCTCCCCTTTGAGGCCTATTATGACTATTTCTTCGTATCGGGTGTGAAGTGATGGACGGACCCATGTTTCATCCGTGGTTATGATTCGAAGCTATAACTAGGCTTTATTGCTGTGAAACTTCGCCAAACACTCGATTGAAACATCTTCACGGCGCTGTTCTATTGTGAGTAATCCGCGGCACCCATGTCCATTTTTTCAGTCACCATGCGATGTACAACGGTTTTTGAAATGAAATATCTCCTACATGGTCATCGAATACCATGTTGTGTCATATAACGATGACCAATCTTTTCCATATTTAAAAATTCATTGAGAGCGTTCACTATTGATGGCTGCCGAACAAATACTAAACAATAGCGTCGTCAATCTTCAAATTTGTGCATTGTAAGATTGGTACTTTCTACAATTGTCATTCTTTTTAAACAACACCCGCCATCTATGCGTAAGGTCTCCTACTTCTGGGACTACTCTGGGACGAGATCGGGCAGGTACACAAGCGCTTCCAGAGTAGTAACCAACAAATCGAAATTTTGACGCCAACTAAGTATATTTTGATGCACAACAAAAAAAGTTCATATTTGAAATTGTTTTGGAAGTTGGGTTGTTGCTTAAGAGAACACGAGATATATTAAAATCGATCATTTATATGATAAAGGGTGGCAGACACTTAATCCCTCGATGTTAAAAAATCAAGAAACGATCTAATAGCAATGATCCAAACTTTCTCCACTTTTCTCATTAAAATTCGCGAATCCTTAAACCGCAAGTATTTGTAAAAGGTCTTTCATTAATCTCTTCTTATCTTTAAATTTAAATAAAACAAAGTGTGTGTGAGATATCATCCAAGTTTTTTTATTCGTTTGGAAGGCCTATCGATGCCATTATGTATGAAATATAACATCGATCAAATTTCCGCCGCGGGTTCTCTGGGTGGCGCGCATCCGAAATGTCCAATTTTCCATGACTCTGGGCCATAAATCAAGCTGACCGATGACATGGGTTATGTTGGCCTCGAGGGCCGCTGTGATTTTTTGCTTATTCGCATAGACCTGTGACTTCAGAAAACCCCACAGGAAAAAGTCTAACGGGGTCAAATCGCAAGATGTCGGTGGCCAGTTCACATCACCTCCACGTGAGATGACCATGCCCTCGAATAGCTCGTGCAGGATTTCCAATGTGGCGTGAGCTGTTTGACACGTAGCACAGTCCTGTTGAAACCACATGTCGTTGGTGTCCATATAATCCAATTCAGGTCCAAATAAGTTGGTAATCGTCGACCTATAGTGATCACCGTTGACAGTGACTTTTTCGGGATGCATTGGACCTTCTTGGATCTCATGTGGATTGGTATCGTCCCAAATTCGACAATTGTGTTTATTGACGTACCCATTCATCCAGAAATGGGCCTCATCGTTGAGGACGATTTTTCGATGAAAATTAGGGTCAGTTTCCAACTGCTCCAGAGTCCATTCAGCGAACACACGTCATTGTCTATGGTCGTTAACCTTCAGCTGGTGCAGGCCCAAGTCACGACACAAAATTCGACAAGATGTGGTCTGCGAATGGCCGAGTTCTTGTGAGCGATGTGAAATCGACTGCGGATTCTCCTGCACACTCTCAAGGACCGCGGAGATGATTTCGGCAGATCTTGCGTTTCGTCGACGTACGGGTACTGGTTTGTCCTTTACTGAACCAGTGGAGTCAAATTTATCCACCACCTGCGAATAATCCTCTCGATAGGACGATTATGGCGGCAGTGAAATGGGCGAAGCGCGCGGAGCGTTGCCCGAATAGAACACCCATTTTGATAACGTGTTGTTGAACGCTATGTCCATCAATGGTGATTAGGCAAAACAGACTGAATAAATGACAGCCAATTTAGCAGATGTAGCTGCAACAATATGGCCGCTATAAACTGGCAAAGTCCGGAAGTCCCTATTGGAAGACCCTGTAGTTCTTTTCTGATTTATGTTTTTTAGCTTCCATGAGTAATGCTCTTGTGTAGCTAGTAAGACAATCGTTAATAAATATATTATCTTTATTGCCCATCACAATTGTCGATTTTTGACTCAAGGCACACCTGTAATCTGGATGATATTTTCAACGATCTTTTGCTTTCTCCAATTAAGTCTGCTACTCAACATAGCCCCACTGAAAGTAATCCAATAGAGTCAAATAGAAATGAAGAGCATGAAGCGATGTTTTCGGTGGTAGCATAGGGTGGATCACCATGGTGTTGAAACAACAGTTCTTCCACATCGATGTCACTCAAATTTGAAAACAAATAATCGTTGGTCATTGCATCGTACCGACTTCGCTTAACAGTAACTTATCCTCTGGCCTCATTTTTGAAGAAATAAGAACCGGTGATGCTACCGGCGTAGAATCCACATCACACGATACATTATTCTGAATGCAATGGCATCTGGTGGACTTCTCGAGGATAGTCTGCCACCCCTTGTTAATTTCCACCTAGTTTAAAGCCCTATCACTGAATACCTGTCGAAATAAATGGTCACGCGGCTTTAGCTTTGCACCAATTGGATCTTATAAGCCTTGAGGCCAATATCTTTATGAAGAATTTTCCAGTTAGTGGATGGCAAAAGCCAAGTTGCTGTGAACGACGACGAACGGATAAATTGGGGTCCTCTTAAACAGAAGCTTTTACAACCGCGATATTTTCTTCTAAACGCACTGTCGGTGAAGATATATTTCAACAATTCAAAATCCTAGTAGTGGCATCAATTTTTCCCTAATGAAATGGCAAACTTTACTAAAAATAAATGAAGCTGTGCAGGTCAATGTGAGAACTAATTGGACAATTAATCCCTCAGACACTGCCAAACACACTTATATTAAGAAGAATCACTGATTCTGTATTCAAGAAAAAGCTTCTCACTTTTGTTGCTGACGATGGATTTCACGGATGATAACGTACATAAGCTAATGGCTGATAATACCAATAAAATTGGGAAAACCTTGAGAAAAACTGTACATGAGTGTCATAAAAATCAGTGCTTGACGCACAATTTATAGGACAAAGTTCGTGTTCACCCTGTAATTTCATAGAAATTGGCAACATTTTGCAATTTTAAAGCAATTCAGTGATGTCGCAGTCGCTGTGCCTTGTTCCTGTTTAAAACTTGGTAGGCAAAGCAACATAAAGTTACCCCCTCCCATCGGTTTGAAACAATTGGGCATAATCAAATTCAGAACCAGAAATAACACATGGGCTGAAAAGTCCGTTTCTAAGAGAGGGCACCATTTGAATTAAATCCATACCATTTTCAGTTAATACCAATCTTCAAAAGATACGTGTATAAATTTGACAGCTGTCAGACGATTAGTTCTTGAGATATAGCGTTGTGAGTGAAGAAACTTTTGTTATTGTGAAAAAAATTTCATGTCTTGATTTATCATTGCTTTTTGATGGGAAAAAATGCAGCCGATGCAAAGAACTGGCTTGATAAGTGTTACCCGGACTCTGTACCAGGCGAACGAACCATTCGCAAGTGGATTGAAAAATTTAAAAGTGGTCATACAAGTACCGAAGATGATGCACGCAGTGGACGTCCAAAAGAGGCTGTTTCAGATGAAAACATCAAAAAAGTCCACAAAATGATTACGAATGACCGTAAAGTGAAGTTGATCGAGATAGCTGAGGCTCTGAAGATATCAAAAGAGCTAGTTGGATATATCATACACGAATATTTGGACATACAAAAGCTCTGTTCAAAGTGGGTGCCGCGTTTGCTCACAGTCGACCAAAAACAACAACGTGTTGATGATTCAGAGGAGTGTTTAAAGCTGTTCAACTGCAATAAAGCCGAATTTTTGCATCGGTATGTGACAATGGATAAAACTTGGCTCCATCACTTCACAACAGAGTCAAGTCGGTAGTCAGCTGAGTGGCGAGCAGCCGACGAACCTCGTCCAAAACGACCAAAAAGTCAACAGTCGGCTGGCAAGGTTATGGCATCCGTATTTTGGGATGCACATGGAATAATTTTCATCGACTATCTCCAAAAGGCGCAGACTATCAACAGCTACTATTACATTGCGTTGTTGGAGCGTTTGAAGGACGAAATCGCAGAAAAACGGCCGCATTTGAAGAAAAAGAAAGTGCTGTTTCATCAAGACAATGCACCGTGCCACAAGTCGATGAAAACGATGGCAAAATTGAATGAATTCGGCTACGAATTGCCTCCCCACCCACCGTATTCTCCAGATTTGGCCCCAAGCGACTATTTCCTGTTCGCAGACCTCAAAAGAATGCTCACCGGAAAGAGATTTAAGACCGAATCGCCGAAACAGAGGCCTATTTTGTGTCTAAACCGAAATCGTACTACAAAACTGGTATCGAAAGATTGAAAAATCGTTTCAATCAGTGTATCGCCCTCGAAGGCAACTATTTTGATGAATAAAGTTGAATTTTGCAAAAATTTTGTGTTTTACTATAAAACGGCACGGACTTTCCAGCCCTTATGTTATATAAATCAGTGACTGAGATGCGCTCAATAATTTAGCGAAACCGACAGCAGGCAACAGAAATATCTCGACCATCTACGTTAAATTTTTCACTGACGGGGGCAAGCGAAATTGTTCTAGCCAAGTTTTACTTTTCAAAAAGTGAACGAAGTGCCCATATTTATGCAGAACTGGACTGATATTTGATCTAGAATTGAGCTCTTCTCTGTGGAAATCCCGCCGGCTGACTAAATGTGGGCTTGAATATCATCGATCGCAGTGGCTTGGGCCTCTTCAGGATGTATTTTGAGGAATGCCATTATTGTCTTTTGCAGATTATAACCGACTTCTTTTATGTAAACCGTTTTTTGTCCGGATAAAGTTTGGAATTTGTGAACTGATTAAAATACGACAAATAAGAATAATCCGCTGCCACATAGCAAACAACTTTTTTTTTTCACGAAAAATGGCACCACGCACCACCAGTGCCAGGTAGAAATTCTATTTCAAAGGTCCCCAAATTATTTTCGAATTCACACCAGGAATCTCATCACCAAAATAAAGTTTGAGAAATAAAAGAAAAGAAAAAAAAATAAACACAAAAATATTTCCTTTCACTTCGACATGTCTTCAACTTTTTAATTATTTATGAACACACTCATTTACTTCTTCAACACAACTGGAGCAGCAATTTGGCCAACTGGAGCAACTGGAGCAACTGGGGCAACTGCGGCATAGGGTGAAACTGCCCGAACAAATGGAAGAGGGCGAGCGACAGGAACCGCACGTGCTACTGGAGCAGCGTAGGCGAGTGGAGCAGCAATTGGAGCGCTGTATGCAAGTGATGAGTAGGCGGCTGGATAAGCAGCAGCATGGACAACATTGCTGGCAGTGTAGCTAGATGCGTATGGAGCAACATATGGTGCATATCCGGCGGTGTATACAGCTGGTGCGGAATAGGCCAAGGGCGACGCAATAATTTGTGGCTTAGCTGCAACACTTGCGAACACGGCCAACACACAAACAGCGAACTGAAAATTAAATTTCAAACTCAAACTCAAACTGCCTCTAAGTTAATATCCTTTTCAGATTCACTCACCAATTTGAACATGATGAAGATTTTGATTGTAAGTTTCTTGGAAATGCTTCCTAGACAAAAGTTAAACTTGGAATGCTACCTAACCAGATCGTGACTCTTCTCTTTATATACCTCTTCGTTATTTTGCGACCATCGATTGGTATATCCTTGATAGTGAATTCGCGTACCGATGCGCTTCGATTTAATAATGACGTACGATTAATGCCCGATCACGTACAATCTCACGGTCAAATTGTGAAATTCTTCGGTGGCTGCCGATTTGAATAATGAATTTTTATTTTGGACACTACTGTTGTGCTTCTATAATACAATACACTACTGGTCTGTCTGTCGTTTATCGCTCTTGTCGTCTTCCACCACCCGCATAGAAGACTTAAATGTGGTAATCCCGATGACGATTAATAATAGAATCCGGAGTGTGTGGCTACCAAATTTATGATACGCGCTTTGGTATTCGAAAACTCAAATGTTACCGGTGATAGCAACGTATTTGAGGCGAAGTAATAGAATGCTAATTTGAGTCTAATCACCGGCGAATTTTGTATTGGTATTGCATTGTATTTTCATAAATTCCGCTCTGATTGTTACAAAAATGAATATGTGTATGTACGAGTATGTGTACAGTACACACTTTTGAAATTTACGAGAAACAAATTTGAATACATTACAAGCATTTGTTATGTTAAAACGGGAACGTGTTTCTTATGTTTCTTAGAATATACCAGCATCTCAGAGATCTTTTTCTAAGAACCGCAACCAAGCACTTAGTCCACGAGTAAAGGGACTACTGCGGCTCATTGGAATACTGTGCTTCCTAGAAGAAAGGACGGCTGCGATATTAACCCTCTAAATACAGTAGCAAATGAAAATTTAAATTCAATTATCCCCTAGACTTCATATTGTCTCTGACCTGGTTATCAACACTATTGGCTCTCAGGCAACGTGTGATATTGTACAAAATTGGGACAGCACATTAATGAGATTTTTGGATCGAGGGTACTGTCGGAAATATAGGTATATCGAAGAAGACGAATCCAGAAAGAACCGATTGGACACGCTCAAAGGTGGAGTGGAGCTCGGTAAGCCTGTCAGTCCTCCATCTGTACTGAAAACGAAATAGAAGGTAGGGGAAGCACTCACCAAATATTTCGAAAAATCCATCAAATCACACTTCGCATGGTGGAATTCAGATTTCCAATGACCAGTCAAGACTAATTTGGAGATAAAAGAATATAAGAAGTTGAATCGGCCTTAAAAAATAATTTTGCGAAAAGATTGAAAAACTCAATGAAACGAAGATCTGAGACATTCAAGGGATCGGTTTCTTGCTTTAGACCCACTTCTCGTAGCTTGATCAGAACCGGCTCACGTCGATAGCACATGCTAAAAAAAAGAGGTAGGAGTATAGATCAGCTGCTAGGAACTCTGGAGAGAATCCTCACAGCTACTCTGGCACAGGCGTACATGCGAAGTCCTTGACGCCGACGCCGAAGAGAAACAGATCGACGGAAGTGACACCAACTGAAACCTACCAACCTGTGCGCACTTCTTCTGTCCCAAACATTGCAAGGAGGAAGAAAGTTGCTGGCACTCCCCCTGTCCATGGATCTTTCTACGCACGATACCGGATGAAACCAGCAAAAGTTGCAGTTCGAGTGGACTGAGTTTGGCTGTCACCGAAAAATGCACCTCTAAGAAAACCTTGAAATGCCAAAGGGATCGATACCGGCATGCTTATAAGGATGCCGCTGTCAACTCCCTGGCGTTCTGGATTGCGAAGGCTGGCAATAACAATGAGAATATTTACATTCAAGCAGAGGGCTACGATACGGAAAACGAAACTCTTAGAGTGAATTGTTCCATGTAGCAAAATTTTTAAATGGTCTGTGCCGAAAATCCCACCCCTGGAATTCTCAGACAACCCAAACTGACGCGCGCCATCTTCTGGGTTCCGGCGGAATTCAGAAAAACGGAAGATGTGCTGATGCGTCTTCATACCCAGAGCCCTAGACTCGACACTGAAAAGTGGAAAATCTGCTCTCAAAAGTCGAGAAGGAATCGGGAAAACAAGAAAGGCTCCTCTCTGGTTGTGGGCTTAGACAAAATTGAGACCATTCAGTCTAGGTATGACTCGCGTTCCTATCTGCTACCTTGGAAGAGTTAATTTTCCTTCGTTTCCGGTACTCATATACTCGTATTTTGAGCACTCAGATCAACCTTCAACCAAGTATGCTACTGCATCACTATGTAGGAGGTTTTCCGTGTTAACCTGGGTGTGGGATAAACGCATCTGTGGATGTTTAATGTTTTTCACACCACTATGACGAGCTATTAGAAAGGCCGAGAACTTGTCTTTATGCTCCTCATTCACCATCTCAATTTGTGCAATTTTGTAACGAGGATTTAGTTATTGCAGACATAAGTTACGAAACGAAGGGAAAAGAGCACAATTTCGACTTTGTGTCTGCTTATTTTCCCTACGATTCGTTATTACCACCACCACCGAAGGCGGTAACCGAACTCATTGAATACTCTGATTCCAGGATGCTAATGCTCAAAATACTTTTTGGGACAGGAGCAAATGCAATGCGAGAAGCAATCATCTCCTGCATTTCATATTACCGTCTGACCTGGCTGTCGACAACGTTGGCTCTCAGCCAACTTTTGTTACGAGGGCAAGAGAACAAATAATCAAATAACGTTATGCAACAGGTATGCTAAGCAGACTCCTCGCTTAAAAGTGCTATCGAAGATCTCCATGTCAGACCAATGGTACATCGAAATTCAGAATCGGATGTGAGGTCTCAATAATGTGAAAGAGGAGGAGTCCGAAGAAAATCAAGGAGCAACTCGACAAGTCTAACAGTGCTCCCCCTGAGCTCAGGACAAAATAGAAGCTAGAGGGAGCTGCTCAGAAACTAAACGGTACCCTCACCAAGTGTTTTGAAATGGCATGCCCAACTAGTAAGTATTCCTGCAGACCGCCCGTTCCTTGGTGGAACACAGATTTGCTGGGTCTTGTATAGAAACCAGAACACTTCTAAACACGTCACTTAAGACTAATTTGCAGGATGACTGGAATCTTAACAGATCGAAGCAAAAATAATATAAGAGGCTTATTCGAATTTCAAAGAGTGCCTTTTGCGTCCCTGAAACCAGTAGGCTGGTCAAAGTTCGCAAAAGGAGAAGACCAACCAGGGTGGAACCACTCAGAAAATCTGATGGTACCTACACTGAGTCGAAAGTAGAGTCTTTCCGTCACATGCCTGACTCTCACTTTCGGGGTAACCAGCTCACAACCAGCTCATATTAACGAAGCTATCAGTAACCTGAATAACACAACATGCTGTAGCTGGTATATCTCATCGATTTTGATGACAGATGAGGCCATTCAACATGCTTTTGCCTCCTTTGCTGGCTGAAAGGCGCCTGGCAGCGACGGCATATACCCAGTTAGATCGGGGTATAGATCAGCTACTGGTAACTCTAAAAAAAATCTTCACTGCTAGCCTGGCACTGGTATACATACCGAAACCCAGGCGAACAGTTAGAGTAGCCTTTATACCGAAAATCTGAGAAGAAGATTAAACGCTCACCAAGAGCTGCAGACGTATAAGTCTGATTTCCTTCATGTTGAAGAGCATGGAGGGAATGGTTGAGATCCATGTCCTCTCAACGGCTTTGCGAATGCATCCACACACACACTCTTGCGGGGGTGCGCTTCAAAATCTGGTAGGCAGGATTAAAGGTGCATTCGACAAGGAGGAATACGCGCTCTGCGTTTTTGATGGTTGACATTGAGGGTGCTTTCGACAACGCAACTTTTGATGGCATGTTAACTCAACCAAGCAACACATCGTAGACGAATCACTGGTTTTTTGGTGAAAAGGACGCTGATTGCGTATGCTGTTTTCTGCTAATATTTACTGGCTGGGTTAAACAGGGATTACCCGCATGGCGGGGTTCTATCTCCACCGCAATCAAGCCTGTTGGCCGACTTAATAGTTCTGACGTCAATGTGCAAGCGTATGTGGATGATGTAGCTGTAGTATCTTTTGGGGGCCCCCGCCCAATTATCAAGGCTTCGCCCATCAATGACGTTGTCTAATAAAAAGCGGGGGTAGATTATTCTAAACTGGTCTTATCGTAAACATCCAGATTTTATTGCATGACTGGATGATACGATTTGACCAGTTACAAGTTGCCGGTCATAGGTCTTGTTGGTAGGCTTGACCACCGGTAGTCCATACCAGGACTTAAATCACGGTACCATGGGAGTCAGGAGCCCCCCGGATTTCGGTCCGGGCCTGACTTGTTAGAGGTAGGCCCCCTTGTGGGAGCGTCATGGTGGCTGTGGTTTAAACCCAAATCGCGGGTACCTGTTTCCTTTTTGGTTTATCCCATTGTAGAGTTGCAAATGAAGTACTGGGTGCTGCGACCCTAAGAGCAGCAAGAGGTTTTGGGTAGGCCTCGACTCATATCAAGGGTGGAACTTGTGCCTCCAACACAGTTCCGAATTGGTATAATTCAAAAGCGAGCTATTAGATAATACAAGCGAGTGATTAGCGATGGCAAGGCGTATCCTTGCTCCCTATGGGTGTATGGGCACCTCGTAAACATTAAGTCTACATGACAGGAGGTTTACGTTAAAAATCCAGGTACGTTCTGTAGTATCTTTTGGATGGTGTCTAGCGACTGTCTGCTCTAGTGCTTAAAGACAACACCACACAATTCTCCAAAGACGCTACGTATTTGGGTGTTAGCCAGGATAACAAACTTCTATGGACTAAACATGTTAAAGCTTCTAAGGTACTGTCACACTTCGGGCAGTGCAAAGGAGCTGTCCGCAGAACATGGGAATAATCACCAAGAAGGGTCCTCTGTATCTACACGGCTATAATAAGGCCAATTATATCCCAAGCGTCGGTTGTCTGGTAGAATGAGCTCTTACGGATATAAGTCATTGCTGCTTTTACCAGACTCCAAAGAGCGGTCTATCTCGGTTAGGGGCTTTGTCCAGCACGCCTGGCTCCGCTATAGACGCATAGATGAAACTCCCTCTCCTTGAAAATCATATCATGGGCTTCCGTTTAAAAAGAAGTGGTCGTTGGTAAAACTCGCACTGAAGCTTTGATGACCTTACACCCCGACCGTCTTTTGACTCTGGTCTTATGGACATGCCATCTGACGCAATGACCGCGGAACTCAAAAAATACGAATTCAACTTTTTCTGTGCCCAAAATATGGTTTCGCTCAGAATCTAAATCAGGAAGGAATGCAGGCGAATCTTCATGGATGGCTCCAAAACCGATATAGGATGCGGCGCTGGTGTCTTTCTGGAGGACGACAATGTGTGATTTCATTCCGCGTTAAGAAAATTTGAGTTTGTTTTTCAAGGGGAGATACACGCAATCCCGGTTCTATTGACCTATATTATGAAGAACCGATGTAGAGTCGAAGCATTTGTTTCTGTAGGGACAGCCAAGCTGCGCGTAGAGCCTTAAGACATCACTGAACTCAGTTGGAAGCCTGAATTCACTGAGTATTGTCTGGCAAAGCACAGAGGATAGTTTTTCAGGACCCGAAACTACCGTAGGTCTGCCAGCGTCCTCGGTTAAGGCTGATTTTCATATGAACACAAATGCAAATGACATGACTCCCCAGGTTGCTGGCAGACCAAACGAATGCCTCCCGATGTCTCTAAGAAGTTGGTGGCCATCCTACTGTCCTTGTAGGAAAAGCAGCAGACTACTTTCTGGCATCGTGATGGGGTACTGCGCACTTAAATGTAGTGGGCATAAGTGATACAGCATTCTGCAATGCTTGCTCTGAAAGTGGTGATGACACTAAGGAGCCCTACCTCTGTCAATATCCGGCTTACGCTCGCATTAGGCTGCAGGTACTTGGCGTTCACGTGGTGGGTGATGGGTGGTACTATGGGTACATTATCACTGAACCGCTTACTCGTCTTTCTTCGAGAGAAAAGTCCTTTTTAATGGAATGGACTACATGGTACTTTGTCTGCGCCTTCTTACAGCAAAGAAATAGCGTTCTAGCAATGATATTTATGCCATAAATGTGTGTAGATATTGACATAGATTTTTGGAAAAAGTAGTAAGCCTCTTATGCTAACTTTTCTCTAAATTATTTCGTAGTAAGAATATTTGGTTAATTGTCAACCACCACCAAATTGATCTGTTGCAAATCATTTTCTGCTAAGTTCAATAGGTCGACAGGTATTCCATCCGGTTCGGCAGCTTATTCAATGCTTCTTTCATTTGTCGGATGCTGGCAACAAATCCACACCCAAAACGAAGCTGAGTAGGTTTTTCATTTTTTGTTAGCAAAAACTTGTTCGCTTATACTCCTAGTTCGTCAACGCTCTTTTAAGACAAAGCAAATAATTTACCTGGCGTTGACTTCTATAATATGGTATATTTGATCCTTTTCCCAATCTCTAATTGCCTGTAGATCAGGTTTGAATCCAAGAATGGTCCCCATTGCTACCAGTCTTTTTAAAAAAAATGTCTAGTTTTTGATTTTTTTTTATACCAAGTACGTTTGTTACGCTACATGAGTTTACGTGGCTCAGACGAGTAGTGAGCTGCGCTAGGATTTAAATATTCCGACCTAGCATTTTAGCTTACAGTGGAGCTCTCGAACCATATACCACAGTTTGGAAAATATGTACTCGTACGATAACGGCAGGAAACAACAATAGATAAACAAGTTTGCTAACTGCTAAGCCGGCGATATTTTTAGAACTTTTTTTTAAAAAATGGTGAAAGATACTGCCATCATCATTCTATTAAGAACCTTGATGATCTCATCTACATACTCGTACTTTTTAATATTAAAGCTGTTTCTATTATAACATGCCACAATTTAACAGAGCAGCAGTTTAATTCCAATAATCACTCTCGCAGTTTGATTTCTGGGCATTGCCATCTAACCAGCCCCTATCAACCCAGGACACCAACACAAAAAAATCATGGAAAACAGGATTATTTTTGAGCTCAAAAATACATCATCTTTATTAAGTGTAAATAAAAAGTCTAAACCAGAAAACTAAAAAGTAAAAGATACGAGAGAGAACACATTTCAACATCGCGTCGGTTCAAAAGTATCTCTCCTCAGACGGTGAGACAGATAGCAGAAAAATTAAGTCGCTTAGGTCAGGTCGCAGGTATTACAGTCGATGTTCAAAACTACTTAACGGAAGTAAGCAGCAGCATATGGATATGCTGAGTACGCTGAGTATGCTGAGGCATATGGGTAAGCTGAGTATGCAGCATATGGAGCTGAATAGGCAGCGGCATAGGGAGCTGTATAAGCAGCAGTATATGGAGCAGCAACCAATGGTGATGAGTATGCTAATGGAGCAATAACAGCTGGCTTAGCGGCAACAACAGCAACGATGGCCATCAAGACAATAGCGAACTGAAAGTACAAATAAATATCCTTTAATCCTTAAGTCCTTTTGTAATATGGGTTCGCAATAACTTACGAATTTCGACATGTTGATTTGGTTTTTTGATTTATTTTTGGTTGTTCTACGAAGAGCTGACACTTGGTTGTGATAACTTATCGAAGCGATTCCAACTGCTTTTATACCCAAATTCCATACCTACCGGCCGGTATTGTTATTGACCAATACTAAGTCGTCATTATGTACGTATAAGTGATAGACATCCCCTACGCACACAAGCAATTCTTTCAACCCAATTCGATTGAAGGCTACTATTGTCTTAAACAGAAACGCCAACTAGAACGAATGGGGGTGCTTCAAGGAAAAATGAACAAATTCAAACCGAATTCAGTTGCACAGCCCAACACTATACACATTACAGACTATGAATCCAGAGCCTTCGATTTGACGCATACCTCTTTAAGGTATTCAGCCGACTACGTGCGCATCTTGCATACGTAATGACTACTGTTTGTGCTTATTGTCAATATGCCAAGAAGTCAGCGAGCTATCTGAGGTATATAAACGAGTGCCGCTTTGAATTCCCAATCGCAGATACTCGTTAAATTTACACCGATCAGCTAAATATTCAAACAAACAAAAAAATCGCCATAAATATGTTTAAATTCGTAAGTCATACATATCTGAGGGGCAGGAGCGATAGCAATCCTCCTGTAAGGAGTAAGCCTAATAGCAACCGTTATTCGAAAATTTCAGATTGTCCTGTGCTTGATGGTGGTCATCGCTTGTGTTGCTGCCAAACCAGCTGTTTTCGCCCCACTGGCTTACTCAGCGCCGTTGGTCGCTGCAGCGCCTTATACCGCGGCCTTTGCTGCTGCTCCAATAATTGCCCCCTATGCAAGCAGTTACACTGCACATTCAATAACTCATGCTGCCGCTTATCCAACAGTGTATGCTGCTCCCGTAGCTCCAGTTGCCCCAGTTGCTCCAGCTGCTCCAGTTCCACCAGTGGCAAATAATCCAGCCGCTGAAATCCTTTTTTAAAGCTGAACTGACCTGGAATTCGATTCGATTTGAACTGATTTCTCCGCATTGTTGTTAAATTATTTACTGTTAGGTGCCTCGATTTAAAAAAAAAAAGTTTAGAAATAAAAAATTTATGATCTGTGTTTTAAAAGATGGTGTTTACATTTTCCTCCGTCATCATTTGTAGAGTTATAATTCGAATACATCATGGACCTGTTTTGGCTTCAAACAAAGTTGTTAACAGGTATACTTGTCACTGGTGCATTTATTCACGGCGAACTCTCCGAATTCTAATGCTAGAAGTCTTCGGATGTGGACTTCGGTCATCCTGGAGTGCAAATTCCGCTTACTGCAGAGATTTATTGGTTGAGGTCCAGATTCTCGCAGGACAAATGTGCAAAATATATACGAGTACGTCTTCAAGTTAAGAAAAGGTTGTCCTACTATGGCTGGAGAAGTATCGTATTGTTGGATTGAGTTGCTCCGATATGCTGCATTCCATTTACTTCACCATTCACTTTTGCAGCTGAGATTTCTAGCTTATTAATATTGGATAAGGGACCTGAGGGGTGAGACTAACGCAAATATCATAATTATAAACTGGATGTTTAGCTTGTTGCGGTACAGACAACACACACATTTTTTTCAGAGATCTCAGCAAACCTCAATGAATTCAGGTTTCTGAGCACGTTCTCAAAATAAATTCAAAGTGGTGAAAGGATCCAACCACGTCTTAGGGGCAGAAGTGTCGGTACATATACTTCATCCTCTTCCTAGATTATTTGCAATAACCATTATAATGATGCCGATGTAATTGGTAAAAGTCCTTTAATAATCGCAGGCGATTTCAATACATGGGCTTTAGAATGGGACAGTTCATTGCAGAGGATCGGGACAGTAAATTGCAGAGGATCGGTTCTTCTTAAACTACTTTCCTGTCTACATATTGGTTTTGCTTACATTGGAACAACAAATACATTCAGTACATCAAGATCAGGTTCTGTCATGTATATCACTTTTGCAAGCAACGGCCTGCTGAGAGATAATAACTGGCGCATAACTGATGAGTATTGCGCATAGTGCGCATGGCGATCATAGTGCTATAATGTTTACCGCCGACAGTGGTTCAGAAATTCGCAGTAACTAAACAGGCCTCAAACGGTGTAAATAGAATATTAATACCATCCATGAAGATCTTTTAAGCTTCGTCGTTAGTGAGGCAATAATTGGACGTAGAACCGCAGGGAATTTCGTAACCTAGGTATCGCGGTTAATAATCAACTGATGTAATCCGTCCAAGGGGGAAATCACCGAACACCTGTATACTGGTGGACACCCAAATTTGCGGAACTGTGATCGGTATGCCACTGAATGACAAGAACTTAACAGCATTCCCGGACTCGATATGCCGACAACCAGAAGGTGCTATGCACACGCAATACATATCGCAAAGGAAGAACCCGACTTAAAAAAATCCATTGAATTTAGCAAGCGCCTTTGCTTTAGAGATCTATCCGAATGACTTGATCACAATGTATGGGGTGAAGCTTATGAAATTGTATAAATGAGGCTGAAAGGCCCTCGCATGCAATGTGCAATAATGCTGCGAAAAATATTTGCGACCCTATTACCTCGCCACGAAAGTAGGGTGTTGGTCAATCCAATTCATAACGAGAGTACCCCCATACCTAAGATTACACGCGAAGAATTGCTTAACCCGTGTGAAAAATCACCGGAGGTGGTGTTCCAAATAAAGCCTTAAAGTTCGCTATTAAAACACGACCGAACTTATTTGCCGAAATGTTTAACGCGTGTCGTCAAGAGGGCGTTTTTCCTGACCCTTGGAAGCGCCAGCGGATATTGCTTTTGTCAAACGGAAAACGTTTGATCCTTCGTTCGATCGTTTGCTTGACACGGTCGAAAAAATTCTTGAGCGAATCGTTTACTAACAATTAAAACAGCAGCACGTTTATCGGAAAACCCCAACTCCGTTTTCGTAAGTCACGGCCAATAGTGGACGCAATAAATGCTATAGTACGAGTAACTAGGGCGTTGAAAAGAACGCACCAAGATATATTGCACCATCATAACCCTGGATGTGAAGAACGCGTTTAACTCGGCAAACAGGGAACGGATTATGAGCAGCCTGTATCGAATTGAAATACCCAACTACCTGTGTAAAATGATAGTGAACAAATTCCTCCCCTGTGACTCTGAAGATAGAGCTAAAGAGTACGAAGTTACTGGGGGTGTCCAATAACGCTCGGATTCGGTTCCCTAATATGGAACAATATGTATCATGAAATCCTAGGCCTGCAAATTCCAAGTGAAGCCTCGATTATTTGATTTGCAAATACCATCTGCCCTGATGGTTATAGCAAAAATGCTAGAAGAAATCCAGGATTACAGCAAGGAAACCATGGCAACTGTACGTCGCTGGTTAACTAACAACGACTTGCAACTCAACTATCATAAAACTGAAGCTGTCCTTATTGCGAGTATGAAAATTGGCAAATCGACAACGATTACAGTTAGAGGGCATGAAATTATTTCTCAGCCGTTTCTTAAGCACCTCAAAGTTGTGATTGACAGCCTTAAACATCACCTAGAGTATATGGTACGAGTATATGTGAAAAATTTTCGAAAACTGTAAGGGCATTTACAATACTGATGAGTAATATCGGAGGCCCAAAAAAGGATAAAAGACTTTTTGATGGAGCTGCGAGACCGGAAATATGTCAAATGTCGAAAAGTCTTACATGAGGAGAATCAAATCTGCACACCGCCTTAGCGCACTGAGAGTTGCTAATGCGCTTCGCGCTATTTCGCATGATGTTATCGTCATTGTATCTACAATGCTTCCTGTTGACATACTTCCTGACGAAATAGTAAGATCTAAAAGCGAGCGATTCCAAAATTCCCGGGAAACCGACGAAAAAGAAAATATGAAAGAACCCGTCCCGTAGTATCGCAAACTGGCAACAGCAATAGAACATATCCTTAAAAGGAAGATGGACACCTCGTTGAATACCAAGGATCGATGTACGAGTATAGATCGGAATCATGGCGAAACAAACCCCTATTTGAGTCAGTTTTGACGGGATATGACATGTAAGGAATATCTGTTAAAACATCGGAACAATTTGGAGAGTAGCCTGCACCCGATGATAGCGTTGCATATAAGTATCTTTTAAAACGAGGAAAACTGGAGTTAGTAATATAGCAGCGCTTATACTCAACGAGCTTAGACGGTTAGAGCGTCAACGTGAAACGAACAGGTAAAATAATGAAATCGTAAAGAGTACGCTTAGTTTTCAAGTCGACCCCTGTGAAGTAATGTCTTACGGGGGCATCGCAGAGGCACAAATCGGACTATTTACGTTGAGATGATTTTAGTCGGCAAGAATCCAGTACTAGCAAAGGGGCGTCATCCCATTGGTGTCACATGCAAGGTTTCCACCTTCAAACGCAAAGCAAAAAAAAAAATAAACCTACCCCTTGATAACATGTTCAAGCTTTCCTAACAAGGAATGGAATCGAACGTTGTTGTCGACATCGCCTTGAGTGTTTCGACCTGACATATTTAATTCATGATTACACACAAATATTTTGCTTCGCTGGAGAAAGGGATATTCATGGCTCTAATCACTAGATAAGTCAGATCAGTCAATTTCTCCCTTCTCGTAAAGAAGATAACCTCAGCTTCAAAAGGTTGACTTACAGCCCATTTACCTGTGCCTTCCAGCAGTCAGGTGTAAGTAATGAGTCCACCATCATGCACTTTGGCAGTTTAGACATGATTTCGTCTTACAGGCAAGACTTGTTTCCGCCGCCATAACATATTGGCCGCAGTTGTCATCGACAAGCAAGTCGTATACACCTACATTGCCCTTATCACAAAATTAGTATTACGAGCAGTCAAAATTTATATTGTCAGAAGCACGTTAGACCTTGGCGTTCGCAAAGCAAATTCGTACATATGGAGCTTAACCATTCTAACCATGCTCTTCAACATATAGGAAGCCACACTGATAGGTCTAGAACTCTTGGCGAATGTGTACATATTAATTTTTTTCTGATTTTTCCTCCAAATGTTGCACTTACTGTTCGCCGGAGATTTGATATGTTTGCCAGTGCCAGGCTACCAGTGAACTTTCTCTTCAGAGTTGATAACAGTAACCAGTTACGGCGTGTTGTGGTTCTCAACTCCAATGCAACATCAGTGGGACAGAGAGTCTCTGCCCTCGATTTAGTATATAATGCAATGATTTTCTGAGTGATTCCCGTCTGGTAGATTTACATCTTTTGAAGATTTTGGCCAGCTTGGGGGTTTTACTGATTGTCCTTACAAGAGGCACTCTTCGCTATCCTCAGTAGCCTCTTCCCTTCTCCTTGCTTCGATTCGTAAAGATTCCGGTCTTTCTCCAAATAAGTCTTAATGAAAGATCTAAGAGCCAATATTATTTTTCCGTAAATTTTCATTCAATCAAAATAGAATCCGTTAGCATCTATGACATTCTTCCAGCGTGATATAAGGTCAAATATTCCTATTTCGTAGAAGTGCTGACTTCTGCTCGGTTCCGGAAGATCTTCTGCCAAATATCAGGAGAGTACGGTGGAAGCGGAAGAATTTGCAATCCCAACTGCAACAGTTCTTGCAACGTTACTTGTGAGGAATTGTCATGCAAAAGGATCGGACAGTGCCTATTGCCCAACGCAGGTTGCTTTTCAGCCAATTTGGCATGCAATATGTCGATTTCCTCACAATATTTGATAGCGTTTATCGTTTCTCCTGGTTGAAGAAATGAAAAGTGGATTGGTCCTTTCGATGTCCACTAGATTGTCACCATAACCTTTTAAGGGTAAAGATTGTAGATAAGTCCTAGAAAAAAAATAACGGTACATGTAACGTACCCTACCACACGTCAAGCACACGTACCACTTTATTTTATAGAAAAGAAAATTGTACGTTCGGGAACAGATGTTAATTGGAGAACTTCTTATTTCCGTCTGAGCGAAAATCGGACATTTCATGTGGTATAACCCAATACTTTTTGTATACCCTTCCATTGGTATTGCACAGCTTGGAACCTTGTGTAAATACTCTGTCTTAATTAGTTTCGGTCTAATGATTTATCATTACACTAAGCTTTAACTATACCAACCAATTCTAGGTACTCGTATTAATTTCCATATAAATCAACGGTTTCAAAACAACCACCCAAGTAAATAATATTTTCTACTTTCAATTCCACTTTAGTCCTATAAGGGTTGTTGTCCACCAGTCGACTTTGTAATAGCCACTACGAGGCTTTTAATTTATAACTTCGTTGCGAAACGTACGAACATCAATTCGGTAGTTGCTCCTTTTAATACGCTCTTCCGAGTGCTTTTCTTGCTCCGTGTTTTGCTTTCGGGAAGCCATTATTACTCGCGTCTTATACATTTGGTCATATTTTGCTTCACAATATCCTTCATTTAACCAGAGGTCTGATTGTGGTAGTAGGAGTGAACCCATCATACTCAATGTAGCATCTCTACTGGTTTGCTTACAATTTGGCCACTGATCTGCTCCTCTTGATGACAGCAAGAGATCCGATTTAAATGAGGTTTGACATTCTCCTGCATATGTTTGTGTAACTGGATAGGGGTCCCAGTCAATTCTGGCTTCTTGACATTTTCGGACGTCCAGAATACCGTAGTATTTTTCTGCATATGTGCCAGTGTGAATAACTTGATCGTGGAATATTGATCAACAGTTTACATGCTGGGAAATTGCTTCAGTTGGACTTGTTTTCCTGTCGCGTCGCTATTTCCGGAGCGTTTCATGTTTGTATTAAATTTTCTCATATTTGAAAATAAGGAAACTTGAAAACATATTGTTGTAACCATCATTTCGGGCATATGAGCACAGCGATTGGCAATTGCAAATGTAGTCAATTTATAACCCCAATTCCCATAGAAGACAATCGAGCAACGTTAGACCTCAAAATCTTGGTGGTCAATTTACAAGTTCGAATCTTGAAATCACTCTCTGAATAAATTTCGATTTCAATAAATCTGACGTATTGATCTCAGTACGAAGCCTAGTCCCACCTTGCTGCAATCATCGTCCACATGGATGCTTTCTGTTTTGGTCAACGAGCTCGCACCATATTTTTTAAACAAACACGGCCTGCGGATTGTTCTAAAGTCAGCACCATTGCTGAATACAATTTCGCCCTAAGTTTCATTAAAACCCCTCTAGAGGTTCGATGCATATCATGATCAAATAGTTTCAATTCTAGCCCCAATCGAATTTTTTAAGGAAAAAGGCTCCCAAATTATTCCAAGTTGTGCACACGTCTGTGCCTGTGCATCTATGCGGACTGGCATATTTGCCGAAATCTATTCACAACACGACGAGTAGCACATACAGATTGGCGATTATTCGGTCCATAAAATTTATGAAATGCACGTACGTTTGATTGCGGAAATAATTTGAGGATTTGGTAATATTGTTGCTGTTTATACCTATCCACGATGAGATATTAGATTCACTTGAAAACAAAAACAAAAATTGGCACATAAAAAACAAGTATTCCTATCGGAAACCTAGCGCCCTTTAAATGCATACCTCTTATATGGCCAAAAAGCCTTGGAAGTATGGCAGTAAAACTGTTATGACAAATGTCATTTCGACAAAATACTTCATGGATGCAAGTTCTAATTAGGGAAAGAAAACTGCAACTAAAGCAGCAACCGCAATATAACACTGATTGCACTTCCGATCAATTAAGCTCACTTCTCGTCGTGTTGTGGATAAATCTCGTATCATAAACACTTTACGTGACGCAAAGCCAATGTGCGGATTTAAGAAATTGTAGCCGCTTTGAATGAAAGCATAAATTGTCAATTCAGCGTGTATCGCAACAGTTTGTTCGTCCACTAGGTGCAAGATGCTGGGAAAACATCCATAAGATTAAGCCAGGACATAATGGCTTACGACGGAGGTTCGCGGAAAACTGAAAAGAGAATCACGAGACTCGATTACACTGACAAAAGTGCAATGTTTGGTATAGACTACACGCTGCTGCCATTATTAGTCCTTTTTTTTGGAAAATGCGATAGGAGTTTACGCTAAAAAAAATTATAATTTGAATTTGTCTTACGGTATGCTTAATACGGCTTGCACCTACTCTTAAAACATATATTTACATTTTCATGACAATTTTTGAAACGTTTGTTCTATTCCCTTGCCGAAAAGTGCATGAGAGTAAGATGCGGTAGCCTAATTTTGTGGCACAATCTTCAGCTGGATACGCATATAGCCAGCATAATTTATAAAAAAAAACTGGAATCCAATTATCATACTCATGAAGAAAAAAAAGAATGTACCTGTTTCTACTGCCCTAGTTAAAAAAAGGTATATGACTGCTACATACTGCAAAGATCGCCCTCATCCAATTTGCGCCAAACGGCGCGCAAAATAAGTTTGTATTGCTCATCCAAATGATTTTTAACTACAAAACATGGAATCTTTCTTATTTCTAGAGAAATTTGGAAACAAATATTTTGAGAAAAATGTGCCTCTGACACTCATTTTCTAATGCCGAGTGTCACAATGAAAGTTTAAACTCAAAGTGGAGTTTAATTCGTCGTTTAAGTTGAAAGACATCATTCTGCCATTTAAACTTTCGTATGAGACGTTTAACTTTTGAGATGCTCATATATAGTATGTACATATTAGGTGCGCAACTAAGTTCTCTAAGTCATTAGATGGCTCCAGCAGTACGTGCTGGTCGGATTTGACATATCCAAAACGTCATGAACCAAGCTTAGACATATGGTATGGTAAACAAACCATTTTGACACATTAGTGACTTTGTTTTCGCGGTATATAGTTTTGGTTGTGTGAAAATGTCGGATTTTGTGTTGATTGCCTTCTTTCACTCGAAGAAAACGGCAGCTGAAGCGCATCGAGAGCTCCAAAAAGTTTACGAAAATGTTGCTCTACGAGTAAGTGAAGCAACGTGCAGTGATTTGTTCGGTCGCTTCAAAGACGTTGATTTCGATGATGTTGACGACCGTCCGCGTGAAGGAAGGCCAAAAACCTTCTAAAACGCTGAATTTGGAGGTACAGTGCAGCCTCATTAATCCGGACCCCTAAAAACAAGCGCGGTTCCGGATTAACGGGGTGTCCGGATTAGACAATGTGAGAGAAAAATGACGATTTATAAATCAAAATGAAACCTCAGTTTAAAGTGACATGATCTTTTATTATTACACATAAACATGTAAATGTAATCGACTACTTACATATCGTAACTTCAGTGCAAAAACTTGGTCACTCAACTATTTATACTTTCGAGAAATCGGCAAAAACAATTTGACCTGTAATTTATTAGACTTTTTTCATGATAGATGGCTGCAAGTAAGGAAAATGAATTATCCAGTCATTGAAACTACAAACATAAGCCCAGTTATCTCAAAAATTAAAAAAAAGTAGAGTTATCTATGTAGTTCTTGCATTCAGGCGACGACATGTTACTTCATAATATATAAAAGCAACGTAACATTTACATGTTTGTTCTACGATTTAGATAGTCCCTAATAGATTTCTGAGAACTGCAAGCTAATTTTTGAGAAAATGCTCCAAAACGCTTTCTTCGAAGCAGAACAATGTCTTGAGTACTCATGTTATTCTCCTCCGCCCACTGCAAGCATGTGTCGTAAGCCTCTGCAGTCTGATTGTGACTTTTCTTTGTTAGTATGGTTTTCTCTTCTAGTTCTTCATTGTTGTTTTGCAACTCTACTGAAATTACATCTTCATCTGTAACCATATATTGTGCTTTCAAGTCTGAATCTGCACCACCATCTGCCTGTTCTCGACCCCCTTTCTGACTGATGGATGCCCAGGAGCATTGTTCAGTAAAAGGAGAGCTTGATCTTCTAGATTGCTAACACGAAGGTGATTCTTGACATTTGGAATAAACTCTTTTTTAAACCACTCGAGAAAGATTGATCTTACAACCCAACCATTTTTTTGACCTTCATAGGATACTGGAAGAGTAGTTGAACCAAAAGTACTCTGGTGTTGCGGACTTAACAATTTCTTTAGGAATTTTAACTGGTCGCTATATTTTTCTCGATAGCGACGTGGATGCTTTATCCTCATCGGATGAAGAGTATCAAACCAAAAGAAAAGGCATGATATGACTCGAGCTGTAAAGAGGCTGTCAAGGTTAGAGAAATGTTTTTTTCGGTCCTACAAGATCAACCCGAGAGAGGAAAACCGAAAAAAGTTTAAAGGAGCCAGAAATGACTGCAACGTCTTTCTCAAGAGTGTGAAATTCCAATACGACCAAAAAAATACTGCAATGTCCCAAAAGCAGTAAAAATTTTTGATCGTTTGTCAAAAATATTAGAAATTCTGCCTCATCCTCCAACCCAACGCTCATTTACAATGAAATTCCGGCCTACAGCTCTTTGGACAAGGCCAATGTGCTTGCCTCACACTTTGCGGCTAGCTCAACACACCCAGATTGTGCTTTGTCTCCGCCTACACTTGAATGCGTCGCATCTTCAATGGGACGAATCCACTTTCGTACTCATGTAGTGGCAAGAGTACTTAAAGGTCTTAATATACACAAATTGGTATATCTCCCCTTCTTCGCTAGCCAAACCACAGCGTAAGCTTTTTCATCAATCCTACTCTTTATAACTCTTTCCTAGCAGATGGAGAACAGCATTTGTCCAGCCCGTCCCTAAAAAAGGCGAATCTTCTTCCCTCTCCTCCCACAGACCCTCTTTTGTCGAAAATGCGTGCTTTTGGGATCGACGACTCTCTGCTTCAGTGAATTAGAAACTGCCTTTTGGAACGTTCAATTCAATTTGTCTTGAATGGTTGCAAGTCTGATATTCACAAAATAAATGCTCGTGTGCCCCAGGCTCCGTTCTGTCTCAGACACTCTTTTTAATTTTCATTAAAGATCTTTTGTCTGCTACTTCTAATTCAATACACCATAGTCCTTTGCTGATGACAGCACTCTCTGCTTTTCATATTCGTTCCCGGACTCACGCCCTGCTCTTCGGCTGTAGAACGGGAACTGCAGCGTATGTTAAGCTCATTAAATTCCAATATTAATAGCATAACCAATTGGGACACTATGGATGTTGTGGAATTTAATGCTTCCAAAACTCAATGCTGTCTGCTGTCATTACAACGAAATTCAAATAAACAGCCATTATCCATGAATGGCACCTGCATCGTCGAAACCGATAAACTTTCCATTCTCGGTACGTATGTCAGTGAATACTTACGTTGAATTGACCACATATTCGATATCATCAAAAATGCTGCGAAATGTCTAGATTTCCTCAAGCGATGTAAGAAATATTTTACCTCCTCTGATCTGGTCACAATATACGAGTATAAAGCATTCACCCGCCCAAAATTGGAGTACAATGCTCTCATCTGGTCAAGTGATCCTAAAACATCTCTACACCTACTAGATATGATTCAAAACCATGCGATAAAACTCATTGGTGAGTAGCATTCCGCCCATTCAAACTTTCAACCGTAACACCCGTCTCGCCAGGAATACTCATCAGTATACGTACTCTAAAATATCGTGATTCTTTCCTAAGCCGTACAACTCGCTTATGGAATGCCCTGCCGATCTCTGTGTTTCCTGGTCGTTATAACTTACAAACATTTAAAAACAATGTACATCGGTACCTGTCCATTCTTCCTACCTAAATTTCCTTCACCTGCGCTGTGTACAAACATTTTAAGGGTACAAAAACCCCTTGAGCGCGTGCTTATTATAAAAAAAAAAAATATTGCTGCTAAAATTTGAGATAGCAATGACTTCCTGTAATGGAGTTTGATGTTTTGGATTATGTTTTGGTCCATTGGTTGTATCAACGCAGTGCAATTTTGTGGTAAAAAAAGTCTGAAGATTTTTCCATCTGATAGATGCCCAGGGGCATTCCTAACACCAACGTGATTCCTGGCACTTGCAATAAACTCTTTTTTAAACCACTCGAGAAAGATTGATCTTACGACCCAACCATTTTTTTGACCTTCATAGGATACTTGGAGCGTAGTTGAACCAAGAGCACGTGGTTTTATTGCTTTTCCAATCACCAGAAGACGAAGTTTATATTTTCTGGAAGCATATACGCAAGGCATGAACGGTCTTTTAATATTTTTCTTCCTGGAGCTTCAGTTTCTCTGCCTCACGCTAATATCTTGTCCGGAAAAATTCGCAAAAATAATCCTGATTCGTCGGCATGGTATATTTGTTGATAAGTGAGACTTTTTCTTGGATTATTTTTTGTAACTTCAACCTAAACGGTTCAACAGCAGCTTCGTTATTTCATATAATCTCTCCTGTTACTTTGAGTTGCCTTATACCGTGTCTTTTCTGAAAGCGGTCTATCCAAACGCGGCTTGCGTTAAAATTCTTAGAATTGGTTATCCTTTCATGAAAAAAGCGCTTTTTCTGCTAGAACTTTTCCTGAAATCGGTCCGCGGTCAGTATGGCTTACAAACTCCAAAATTTGTTGCTGTTTTTTTTCTATATCACCAACAGTTGACTTTCCCAGCAAACATTTTTCTGAAATTACGTGATAACTTTATTTTTTATGGTCAATGTTGTATGTTTACGCAATGGCGGCATTTTGCAAATACTTTGTCTTTTCATGATAGTACACGGCAATACGGATCGCAGTTAATTTATTTTTGTACGTGTTCACGCGTTCGAAAAGGGCATGTGTTCTGCCTGACATATAATTGTTAACTGAACTGAATGCAGTTGCAGTGTAAAAGTACTGGAGACGTTATGAGTGCCGGCCCGGATTACTGAGATCACCGGATTAGCGGGAGTTCGGATTAACGGGGCTCCACTGTATTGCTCGTTGAGGATCCGTGCCAAATACAAGAAGAGCCTGCTTCAGCATTAGGAGTTACCCGCCAAGTCATTTTCAAGCGATTGCATGCGAAAAACGGCCACATTAGGAGCAGAGGCACGAAAAAATGATTCTACTGCATGACAACGCTCGGCCTCAAACCCGAGCCAAACCCGTTAAAACCTGCTTGGAAATTCTCAAATGGGAAGTCCTACCCCACCCGCAATATTCTTCAGATATTGCGCCGTCCGATTAATATTTTTTTCGTTCAATGGCACATGGTCTGGCTGATCAGCAGTTCCGCTCATATGAAGACATCAAAAAATGGCTTGATTCGTGGATAGCGTCATAACCGTATTCGAGCTCTCTGCTTACATTGTTTTGGAACAAATTCGAACTATAATTGAAAATACAACCAGAGGGTACGAAATGGTCAAATAGAATAGCACAAAATATTTATATTTTACTTTCTAGGAATAGTTCAATATATAGGTAGACCGGGGTCAAGATTTTATTGATTTTGGTAGTGGATACTTACTTATTACTATAGGGGACTTTCGTGGTGTTTCAAAATCATCTGCAAGTAGGATTTATAGAAATGTCTCTCATCATATTCCCATCCTAAGAGATATTTGCATACAATTTCCGACAACAGATGAGGAGGAGCTACAGAATGTGAACGGATTTCATCAATTTGCAAGACTTGCTAGAGTAATTGCTACCTTAGATTGCACACATTTACGAATACAGTCTCCAGGTAATGCATATTCATACAAATACATACATGTCTATTGTAATAATATTTCAGTTTAGTGTACCCGCATGCACAAATATGCTTATATACGAATACTTTTTCTTCCTTAGGAGGGAGGGGTGATGTCGAAATATTTCGAGATCGCAAGGTAATAGAGGTTATTGCAAAGTGCGCTTGATCGAGTCAAGGTTCCACAATTTGTAGTAACTCAAGAATATGGGCTAGGACTGAAAGCACAGAATTTGAAAACCATTTAATAGTAGCCGACCGTGGCTATCCGTGTAAACTTTATATGATGACTCGTTTACGCAACTGCAGCAGTCCACATCTTTATACAATGAATCTCTGATTCGAACAGGCAACTGTATTGAAAGGTCGTATGAAGAAGATTAACAATCTTATCTACTGGAATGAAATTCAAATTAATAACACTTCAAAGCGTTATAGTCACAAGAGCAGTCCTTCATAACGTTTGCTGTATAAACAACGAAGTTGATCCTCTTCCGGCTGACGATTTTTTAAATTTCAAAATAAATATTGCAAACGCCGGAACAATTTCAAATTCGACTGACAAAAACAAAAGATGACCAGATAAGAACGATAGGAAAAAAAATTTAATAAAATAACAACGGTCTGAGATATAAAATTGATTCAAGCTTTATTTTGAAGCTACGTTCATGGCATTTGCGGAATAGCACATAATTCAAATGGCCGCCTCGACTTCGCTGGCAGTGCTTCAAGCGGTCGGTCTAATCTTTGATGACTCGGTCCAATATGTGCGTCGTTATTCCGGCAATTGCGTGACGAATGTTCGCCTCGAGCTCGTCCAAAGTGGTTGGCTTGTTAGCGTAGACTAAAGACTTGACATAGCCCCAGAGAAAAAGAGCGAGTCGTGGCAAATCGCGGCGGCCAATTTATGAACGCTCGCCGGTAGATAACCCAGTCGCCAAATTTCTAATTCACAACTTCGAGCGTTTCGTCGCTTCCAGTTGGATCCACAGCTCAGATATACCGATGTTGTCGAGCTTTGACTACAAAAAGTCAGTTAACATCGCTCTATACCTGAGACCATTGACTATAACGGTATCTCCTTTCTCATTTCGAAAGAAATAATCTCCATGCCATACACTTGTGGATTGTGTTTGCTCCAATAAAGGCAACTTCGCTTTTTGACATAGCCGTTAGGACAAAAATGGGCCTAGTCCGAGAAGACGATTTTTTGCCCAAAATCCAGATCTCGGGCCAATATTTCCAGCACTCAATTAGCGAACTCACTACGTTGTCTATTGACATCCGGCTTCAATTCTTGCACCAGTATAATCTTATACGGATGCAGGCCCAAATCCAATCCCAAAATAAGCCGGGTTGACTCTCTGGCGATTAACAATTCAGCTGATCGGAGCCGAATCTACATTTCTGGGTCTCTTCGTTACTGACCGCTACGGCGTCTACGTTTTCTTCATTTCACATCAATCTATATCTGGTTAGTGGCTTAAGATCCAAAGTAGTGTACTCACGCTCAAACTTTTCCACGGTGTGACGAATTGCCTGCACACTGAAGCCATGATGACGACCGACCTCACGACGAAATTCACGTTACGTCTTTACAACTGAGCCTGAATTTCGAAAATATTTTTAAATAATTTCCGCACGTTCTGTAAGCGTAAAACGATGAATGCTTAAATGGCAAACCTTACTGAATATTTTGACAGTTGTAAGTCATTGGTAACTTTGACAGCTGCAACAGAAGAATTGGAACAACTATCATTGATATCTGGTCACCCGTTACATACGTTCGGAGTATGCTGATTAATGATTATATTAGATGTCTTCTAAGAGAACAATTGTAAGTTGTAAATGGATTGTGCTTGTAAAATTACTTCAATAATTTTTTTTAAATGCTTTCAATGAACATATTTCCTTCAACCAAATCCCTTTATTCAATATCGCAATACAACAAGGATTTATAATTGAATCACTTTCATCAAATACTAGTTAATTTATCTTTCACTAACCAACTTTTGTTCAAACATAGCTTCCACAACTAGGTTTTGTAAACTGTGAAGCCGAACGAGTTTAACCAAAGATTTAAGCTCTCACTGTGAAACTGAGCATAAAAGTTATAAAAAAAATTATCATAAAGTCGGCAAGACAACAAAATCTAATCATTAGAAGCCCGTTAACTATGAAGTAAGGTCAACCATTTAATGAAGACGATAATTAGCGATGACTATGAACCTACGTGGGCGAAGTTAATTTAACAATATCTTTGCTTAAGGCCAACAAAATTGCTGGAGCTGACGGCCTACCAAACGATAACTTGATGGGGAAAGTGAGTCCAATGAATGGAATTTCAGGCAATGAGTATCCAATCCGATCCGATCTGATGCAATATATGGCGCTCTAAGGCCATATATCAACTGCGGCGAAATACATATGTATTCATATTTGCCACCCACGAAATTCAGATCGAAACACAAGCTTTTTATCAGTTTCAAGGGAAAACTTCTCAAATTCTACAGAATGACGCACACAACTCTAACGAGGTCAATAAAGAGAACCTTCGATATCGAAAGTGATTTTGGCAATTTTTTAGATAAAATTTATACACACACCCCAAGTTTCTGAATACATCTCACATACGGACTTGTATAGTACAAAAACTGATCCAAGACCTTTGTCAACGGCTCAACATGCCTACTGTAAAGGAAAGTCGGTGGAAACGGTTCTGCATTCACTGACTAGTCACATCGAAAGATACCTACAATATAGAGAGTACAGATAGATATAGAAAGTCAACACATCCGCAATCACGGCTGCGCTGTAAACTCTGCAGGTTGATCAGTTGATCAGTCTTATTCTAAATAGCAGGATAATCAAATCCAAGCTAGATGAGGCTTCTGCTAAAATATATGTCAGGAGAGGTACGCCTTAAGACGGTGTCCTTTCTCCCCCTAGTGGTTAATGAACTGCTGATATACATTGGAATCGGGTGGTAGTAGGGTGATTGCCTATGCGGATGACGCCGCTATAGCCGTCTCAGGTTAGCATCTTAATACCATTAAAGAACTCCTTCAGCTAAACCTTAACAGATTAACCCGTTGTGCAGATCGCTGTGAATTGGGACTACACTCCCATAAACCTGAAATATAAAATTCCAATGACGGATCCTCACCCAATAAACGGTACCAGTTTTGTCTCTTCCGATACAGCAAAATATTTGGGTCTCATTTTTGACAGGAAACTAAACTTTAAACCTAACATTCAAGAAAGAGTTAAGAAAGCTGCAGTACTTTTATTCTCTTGCAAAAAAGTCTTTGGGAACAAATAGGGCCTTCATAAGTCTGATACTTACCTACGCGGTTGTTGTCTTGGGGACGGCCTTAGATAATGTAGTCAACTGCAGTAAACTAAGCAGAGTCCAAAGAACAGCATGACTATGCATAAGCGGAGCCCTACATTCTACTCCCTCCGCGGCATTAGATATTCTGTTTCACTTAACACCTTTTGATATCTTCAGCAGGCGAATAGCTGCAGTAGCAGGCAAATAATTTATTTGGCAACGCTAACATTCTTAATGCACCAGGAATCCTCACAGTGAACATCGATTACACCATACCTGAACTTTGGTTTGACAAAGACTTCCATGCAAGCTTCCTCCCTTGATCCTTCTGGAAAGAATATACTTTCATGGAGGACAAGTCAATTCACTTTTACACAGATGGATCTAAAACCCATAGCGGTGGTTAGTGGCGGTGTTTTCTCAGATAAATCTAAGCCTCTCCTTCCGTCTTCCAAATCACAGTAGCGTGTTGCAGGCGGAAATTTTGGCGATTAAAGAAGTTCTGTCTTGGCTGAAAAAAAAGTGATATCTGTTAAGGATATCCGCATCTTTTCGGATAGTCAGGCCGGTATCAAATCCTTGGACTCAGTCTCATTAAATTTTAAAACCGCCCTTGAAGTCCGGTCATCTCTTACGGAGATGGAAGAGCAGTTCAACCTTCATCTTTGTTGGGGGCCGGGACATAGTGACATTCCAGGAAATTGTAGGGCCGACAAACTCGCCAAAATTGGAACCACTCCACCTATTCTACCGGAAAAGGGTAGCATATGTATTGTATACCTATCACTACGTGCAAATTAATATTAAGGCTGGATGCTAACAAATGAACAAACCTTAGATGGACTATTGGACCAACATGTCTAGCTACAAAACAGATCTGGCCAAAGCTGGATCTGAATCGCTTTAAGAGTCTGATTTTTTTAAATTGGAAACATCTCAGCTCCGTCATAGGTGTCGTCACTGGACACTGCCTTATAGGCAAGAATGCAAGAAGGCTTAGCGTTTTTACAAATGATTTCTCTAGAGGCTGCGTGGACGAGGGGGAAAAGGAGTCAATCCTTCACCTACTCTGAAGAATATAGTCGTTAACAGTCTCCTACGCTTCATCATAAGCTCAAATTGGTTCCATGGTTCCAGCCACTTTTACCTATCTACTTACCTACCTTGCATAGCACTCGAAGAAGTTCTCTTTTGCTGCCTTATTAGTCTAAAACACGCAGGGAAAGGAGTCTTTAATATTCATATTCCCTATGTACACATACGAGTATATGCTCAAATATATCAGGCGCCAACTTTTTATTGAATCACTGAGTATATGCATATGTTAGCAAATAAAAATAAACAAACAAACGTTAATACTATGAACTCTGAATATTTTAAGACGTTAACCGTTTGCCTTGTGAATGACAGTTACAGATTTTTTCAAAGATCATATAGCTCAATGGGGACATCAAGCAGGTGGCTTATTAGCATAATTATAATGGGTGTTTTGGTCATCAACCGTGATAGGAGCCATGAAGTAACCGAGTCATTTGTTTCTATTAAAGTTTTGCGTATGCATAAGCTGTACGTTAAAATAGTTCAAGGTATGAAGTAATTTTTTTGACTTTTTCTATTTGTCCCATTGAGGCTTACTGCTTGAGATGCTACAGCAATCGCAGATATTTAATCTAAGGCACGCGGCGGCGAGTTTGTCGCACTAAGTTTCATGTCATCTATAAAAAGATTGGGCTTAAATTGAGTTAACAGCGAGCCTATTTACCGCCGATAAGTAATTTCGCCCAGGATACCCATCTAAGCACCTAACCTTACAGACCCTTCTCGTTGATTATGTACTCATGAGTTTCAGCCCTGGTTTAGAAGTTTTGGCTGAAAGTAGGTTTGTAAGCTGGCTGAAAAGCTACATGTTAGATCACAAAATCACACGAGTATCATATCATGCCATAATTACGGTTGGAGGACCAGAAGATGTGTTCTGATGGTTGGGCAACATTTAAGAAAATCGGTGTACGGGATTGATCAGAAGAACTAGTTCCAAAGAATAAGTTAGGGAAGTCGGTAGTTCGGTAGCAGATTCAACCTGGAGTTAAAATGAAATAATCTAGATGAGTCACTCAACGAGTAAGGAGTAGTGTGTTTATAGATGGAGGAAACTACAGATTTTATAGCAACCGAATCTAACAAAGCATTAAAGTGAATGAACTGAGATCTCACAGTTGGACCTAATGACATACCTACCTTCCGAATATGCATGACAATCGAAGTATTGTATCGAAGTAAATAATTCGCGATTATGTTTAGTAAAATGATGAGAGTGAAGGGAATGATTTTTGTTCTACTATATAAATTCAAAGGCGACACGAAAAACCACCAATCGACGAAGCTAATGTCGCGTTAAATAAAGATAAAGTCGATAATCTAATATTATTGTCACCCGATGATCTTGGGCTTTTATTTTTTTTTATGAATGAAAAACTTTGGTTCTGCTTCTGGATCATGTTTATCTGATGTCATGAATTTGTTTTCGAGAAAATGATATCGCCTAAGTGGCCGCCGTCAGAATTGATGACCATTCGGTCCCGATTTGTGGCATTTTCCATCAATCTTACCAGAACTTCCGGCTATAAGTTCTCTCATTCTTGATGAACATTTTCTTTGAGGACTTCAAGAGTTGTTTGTTGACATAAACTCGTGACTTCAAAGAACCCCACAAAAATAAGTCTGGAACGGTTTTATCATGTGATTTTGCCGGTGCCACGGCAAATAGCCAAAACGAGAGATTAGGCGACCCGGAAATGCAGCCGTCAAAATTTCTTCAGTTCTCCAGTCCCAATCATCCAATTGAGGAAGGAGAAAGTGGTTGAGCATGGCTCTGTAGCGCTCGCTGTCCACAGTAGTCGTTTGGCCCGCGGCGTTTTCGAAAAAAATAATACTCGGTGACGCCGCCAAGGTAAACAGCACACCGTGCAATAACTTCGAGCAGGTGTAATGGCTCCTCGTGGGCTATACACGGATTATCGGTGCCCCAGAAGCGATAATTTTGCTTATTCATATATACACATAGATGGAAATAGGCCCGTCGCTCATGATGATTTTCGATAAAAAGTTCTCTCCCTCGTGGTCGAGATTCAGGATGGCTTGGCGGGCAACAGCTAACAGCTGATGCACTGTCTACACTTTGTAAGGGAACATCTTACAGTCTTTCATCAAAATAAGGACCGCCTATTGATCCCCAATTTTGGGCCCCCGCCCAATTATCAAGGCGGGGTAGATTATTCTATAACTGGTCTTATCGAAAACATCCAGATTTTTTGCATGACTGGATGATACGATTTGACCAGTTACAAGTTGCCGGTCATAGGTCTTGTTGGTAGGCTTGACCACCGGTAGTCCATACCAGGACTTAAATCACGGTACCATGGGAGTCAGGAGCCCCCCGGACTTCGGTCCGGACCTGACTTGTTAGAGGTAGGCCCCCTTGTGGGAGCGTCATGGTGGCTGTGGTTTAAACCCAAATCGCGGGTACGGGTGTCCTTTTTGGTTTAGACCATTGTAGAGTTGCAAATGAAGTACTGGGTGCTGCGACCCTAAGAGCAGCAAGAGGTTTTAGATCGGCCTCGACTCATACCAAGGGTGGAACTTGTGCCTCCAACACAGTTCCGAATTGGTATAATATATAAGCGAAGTATTAATAAATATAAAGCGAGTAATTAGCGATGGCAAGGCGTATCCTTGCTCCCTATGGGTGTATGGGCACCTCGTAAACATTAAGCCTTACGGCAGGAGGTTTACGTTAAAAATCCAGGTACGTTCTGATCCCCAATTGCATGGCACGTCGCCTGGTGGATCTTCTGCGACATCTTCAACCACAGCTGCGATATTCTCAGCAGAACGGCTGCTCCGGAACCGGCCACACCTGGCAGCATCTCGTGTTGTCGCATACTCTTCTAGACGAGTGGCTAAACGTCGTAGTGTTTGCCCAGTCGGTGTGAGGCGACCGGGAAAACTGCACCGAAATTCACGCTGCACGAAAACCACCAACGAATTATTCCGCAAAAAAATCGTAACAATTATTGTGCGTTCTTTATGAGTACAGCGATTCATGTCTTATTGACGTGTATTTGGTATCTGTTTACTTAACAAATGTCAAAGTAAAATTGACCTTTGCCGTCATTTGTAAAAATTATGTGATGACTTGTGATGACTTTTGTGCCACCTAGTACAATGGACTAGCTCTGTTCTGACAGAAAAAAAATAGTACTCAAGTTAATGCGGCTTTGTGGAAGAACAATCGACATACGATGCCATTCAATGGTTTTGAATGGATGGAGAAACATCGTGATACTTCCAAATATGAGCACTTAGCCTTCATCATATTAAAAAAATCTTTGGATTTAGTTTCCAGAGATTCTGTTTGAGTGGCGCTTAGCTTCGAATACACGAAATGTATGCCAGACATACGAGTATACATTTTAAAAATGGTACAAGATATGCATAAGATGACATCCAAACAAAAGTTAAATGTTAAGCGCGAATAACTAAAGTTGTCCGAGTTTTAGTTGGAGTAATCCAAAGCAGTGTTCAAAGTCCGTTCGATGCACGATAGTTGTTCATAACATACGTGTGGAATGACAGCGGCGGAAAAATTATAGAATGAGCAAGATAGACAGTTTTGTCATGTTCAACGAGATGCTCAATTTCCACCTGATTTTGGGAAAAAATGGCGAAAAATAAGTTATTGAATCACTGAGCCCAACCTCTTACAGCTCTCTTTCGGCTTTCTATCACCCAGGGAATAGGTCTTTTTTTTTATTCCCATACATAAAAGTGGTCAAAAAGACAATATTTCCAGCTACCGTCCAATTGCTAAGCTGTCCTGCATACCTAAGTTTTTTGTAAATCTGTTGTTTCCCAAAACCAGCACGGATTTCCCAAAGGTAAATCTATGACCACCAACTGGAAGTTGATGTAATTGCCACCGATTTCAGCAAGGTCTTTAATAGCATTTCTGATGATATAACCCTACCAACAATTAAAGGCTCTTGGTTTCCAAATGAACGACATTTGGTCCATGGTTTCTGACCAAATTAAAGCCTGCTCTGGTGTCCCTCAAGGCAGCCACCTTGGTCCCTTATTATTTATTCTGATCATTAATGTTGTTGATTGCATAATTAAAAACTCATATCTGTTTACGCAGATGATATGAACATTTTTTTAAATATGTATCATCTTCCTCAGACAGCCTACCACTGCAGGAAGATCTAGACAGATGTTGTACTTGAGCTTAACGTCGATAAGTGTCAGGCTATAACTTATACCCGTAACCGCCGTTGTACCTTACCTCGCTGTTATCTAATCTTTAATCTGCTTGTTCCCTTAGTGAGTGAGTAGAGTGATTTAGGTGTTATCTGGGATAAGAAACTCAATTTCCGTTCTCACATTGATAATATAAAAAAAACAAAGCCAACTTTACCCTTGGCTGCACCAAGCGCTGGTCTAAGGAGTTTTCCAATCCTTATGTTACCAAATCCCTTTGTCAGGCCCCTTCTTGAATATGGAAGCCAAGTTTCATCACCCTACTACTGAACTCACATCTTCCGGATAGTAGCTGTTCAAAGCAGGTTTTTATGATTTGCTTTACGTGGTCTTCCCTGGGGTGATAGCCGAAACTTACCACCCTATACCGACCGGATGAAGCATATAAATGTACCATGCAACCCCTTTCTATACGCCGAAATGTTGCCGACATTCTCTTTATTCATCAAATTTTAGTTGGTGTCGATTGTCCTTCTTTACTTCAACTTATTTCTTTTAACACCAACCCACGCAATCTTAAGTCTGTGCCACTTTTCCGGCTCCATATTCACAGAACGAATTACGGACACCTGGAGCTAATGTCTAAAATGCTTCGTGAAGTTAACGATATTCAGCCTCTCTTCAACTAGCACCTCAGCAAACTCTTCCTCAAGAACATTATTATTTCCACCTGTATTTCCGAAACAGTCCGGTAGAACAGTTTTCATACCGAACACAGACATTGTATATTTCCATGTATAACTAGACTATTTTTTCCGGATAACGATAACAGTCATTGGTTTATAATCGTTGGTACTATCCAGTATTTATTTATTGGGAAACATTCGGTTTGCTGGCCAAACCGTATAAGTTTTTGCCACTATAGGTTAATTGGATCCATGCTGATCCATGAATAAATCTATATCAGCTTTTAAAATTTTAATTTATGGTCGTTGTTTTTTAAATACCATTCATCATTTCTGACGGTTTCCAATTATGGTCAAGCGTTTTATGAAGACGTAAGCGTCGACCTTTCAGCCTCTGCCTATAAACTACTGCTTTTACCTCATATCATGAAGCCTTTAAGCCTAGTCACTGCGGGACGTCATTAAGAGCTGTAGTCGAGAGAATGAGGAGGGTTTACACCACTTCCTTGGTTTACACCACTCTTTAGAGCTATTTTCATGTATTCGGAACCCAAGTCTAAAGGATTTCCCTGCCGTAGAGATGGCGGCGCAAAACACCTCAATACTCCTAGACCAACAGCGGTCCTCATAACATCAGCGAGATTACTGGCAACGGACTGCTTAGCCCAAAACTTTTTCCAGGTGTTTTACTACAACGGTGACTGCAGTAAATAAGGAATCCGAATCTCATTTGGATGTGGGTTTGCTATCCAGCATGTAACCAAGTGCTTCATAACAATACGGATGAAGGCCAAAATGGGAAATATGGGGCTGATTTGCATTCATGCTCCTTCAGAGGATAGGAATGACAGCATCAAAGACGAATTCCATTACTTCCTAGTCCGAACATTTTCTCAGAGCCCCAGATATGACACCAAAATTGTGCTAAGCTGGGTAATGAAGCACTCCTTGAGCGGGTCCTTAGAAAACGCAGCCTGCATAATACTTACTACATACGAAAATGGATTAAGCTGTTCAGAATTTGTGATATCCATAGTGGGACTTGGGTATTTCCTGATCACATTGATAACAATTGATTATTCAGAAATTTTCTAAAATTTTATCGGAGAGAAAAACGAATGGGAATGCAGAGATGAACATGGGCAACTAGTCGCTCATTCGCAGTCGTCATTGAAAATACGGAGAGAGAAGTACTACAGACCGTATAACGGTGATTATTTTCAAACTATAGAGAGTTTCATCCCTGACCCAGACGAAGCTAAGTTAGTAATGTCGACAGCAAAGTCTGATTCTGCTGGTGCAGAGGGACTGCCTGCTTAGCTACTTAAAGCAGTTAGAGACGAACTGGTTAGCAATACCCACCAACTCATCTGTAAGATATGTTCAGAGAAAAACATGCCCGGAGCATGGAATGTCAACCTCATTTGTCCGATTCCAAAAAGGAAACAGTTTCGACTGCACCAACTGCAGAGGTATAAATTTTTCAAGCATCGACTATAAGATCTTTTCTGCGTATTACGTGAGCTTGTGAACCTTTTCATGAACAATCTGGTAGTTTCTGTGCTTTGACATCCCTGCCAACCTCGTCAAGTTGGGCGTGCTGCCCAAAGTCATCCTGACTATGAAGATTTTTCTCGCTGTTCCATTAAGGCTGGTAATGAATTAACTGAGACTTTCAATGTAAGGAAAGGTTTTAGATATGGCTACGCGGTGGAATGGTGGAAAACTTACTGGTTAACCAAAGAAGGACGATCACTTACGTATGATGATGACATTGATGTATTTGAACGAGTATAGCGAGCCGCTAATGAAGCTTTCCCAAGTTGGGCGGAAGCGACCAAATTTTGTAAACGACTGCATAACAAAGCGCAGGCATCAGCAAAGGTCGCATGCCACCGTTCCGTCCCTGATGAGTCTAGGACACCAGATCCGCTGTTTGATGAAGTTTGTAGAGGCCGTTGGAGTTTTCCGCTCAGAGCCTACAGTGAACGCATAGGCTCTAGTTAATACTTTACTGCTAAGACATCCAAACTTTTCATTATTTTCATGTCGCAGAGTGTTTTTGCTTATGAATTGGCCTTTGACTCGGAGTGCTAATCAGAAGTGAGCTGTTAGTTCAAACACGAAATTTGAACTTCTAGAAGCGCATTTATCAGGAATATTGGAACCATGCCTCCATTAAATGTTGGCTGTTTGGAAATATGCAATTAATCAGGTTGATATATGTACTCTTTTACGAGATCCGCGAATTTTTCTGCCCGAAGGTCGTCATCTCTCTTCTATTGTATCATAGTACTTTGTTCCCCCCGCCTTTTCTGGACCTACCATATGAAACAAAAATTGGACTGCGGCGCAGATTACAGCTCAGTGATCTCATGTCGGCCTAGAGTCCATGGCTTTCAATACTTCTCAAACGCATCATTACCCTCTGAAATTTCAAATATCAGACGCTTTTTAAAGCATGTACCGCTCAACTGAAGCAACGGCCTGTACGCTCCACGCGAAAATGAGGAGTAGATTCAATGTAAGACCATAATCATTTCAATCCAGCTCTATGGCGCGAAAGCATGGATGTTAATGAAAGCGGATGAAGGCATCCTCGGTGATTTGGTCTCATTTGCATTGAGGAACGTTGGAGCAGAAGATAATACCGTGCACTTTAGGAACTGGGTGGCGACATCGACTTGATCCGAAAAGTCCGAATGTTCATACCCGGAGTATACCGCTATCTATATATAACCCGAATAGAGGAGGAAAGACTCGGTGTCTTAGTTCATAAGTTTCAATCTCTGTTCCAAGACCTTTGAGAAGTTTTGAAAATAACCCGAACATTTACTCGAATTATGTGCTGCACCGGCTTAAGAGATCATTATTAATCGCTCAGGGGAATCCAGCCCTTCTATGGTTGTTATACAACTATTCTGCCAGAAACTATCTCTAGAATGTGTCATGAATATCTGCGTTATTAGATTTTTCTTCAATAGAAAACAAAATTAGATATTTTTCAGTTTTTTTTAAATTTACAAATTCCATTCCAATTGGTGGAAGGCCCATTTCGTAAGTCATTTTCAATCACAATTTAGTGCAATTACGTGCAAAGCTGTCCCTATTATAAGTGTCTTACCATATATCAATTCCACTTCTCTGTTAGATAATGAATTTGAAAGACAACAGCCTTTTGCTTGTTTACAGACTGAAATGTCTTCTGTGCACTACAAACCCCGAATACTAATGAGTAATATTTGTTTTAAGTTTTTTTGGAAAACCAGGATTTGGCAGTAAATCGTTAGAAATTTCTCAAAGATCCGTGATATATATGTTAAAATTTAAACACGTCTTACAGTAGAATTTTTATTGAACCTGGACATCATGAAACGTTGATCTAATTTTGATCCGCACTTTAATATGCGACGTGCGTTTGCAACAAATTGCTCTCAGATTTAAATTTTGCAAATTCGTGGGTAACATTTTGAAAACGTTTTTTTAAATGATTTTCGCCAAATTATTCCAATAACCTTGAGATCTCCTCTCAGTCCTATGAACCGAAAACTAATTTCAATAAAGGGCTTATTTTTAGTTAGAATTACAATAAGTTACATAATCAATTTGTTGTTATTGTTTTGTTTGGAGTTTTAGTTTTAATTTAAAGTAGCAAAAGTGGTGACAAAAGTTCTCGGAAAATTTTTAATTTCAATATATAGTACAGATCGAGCCAGAGAATTGAAAACGGTTTCTTGGAACGAATAGACGATCTAAGATTTAATGCAAACGCAGGCCCAAACCTCAGTTTTGTAGACTCTCTTGTCACAAATATCAGAGCGCCTGGCCTTATACTTCCTTTACTTATTTACATACTCGTACTTACGATAGATGGTGTTCCAGCCTAGGGTCAAGATGCGTTTCAAGCTTCTCCACTCTAAGATCACTTTCCACGTGAGTCAGACATTTAAAAGGAATGAAGCCTTCTTCCAAAGCCTTGTTGTTTTGGGTTGAAATCAAAGAATCATCAGATCGAGGCATAGTTCCCATAGAGCCCACTACTGAATAAAAATTTTATACACTTTTGCACTTTCCCCCTTCGGGTTAGGGCCTATAATATATCCGAGGTAGGCATGCCTGTCGTAAGAGGCGACTAAAACCAACTGGGCCGGATTAAGGTGTTAAGCGACCCGTGCCTGAATCAACCAGATTGGAGGCCTAGTATAAAAAATAGCCAAATCTCGAACGGAGCACCCGGATACTTAGCGACATCCGGATCAGTCGGCCTTATCAGTCTAATGCGGATTTCTGGACAGACGGACTACCCTTTCTCCGCTACTCGTGGGAACTAAAATGAGTTCTGCAAATACAATACAACACAAATGCAAACCAGGACCCCTTCAAAAAAAGCTCGAGGGTTACGAGATCTCCAACGCCTCTTTGAGCTAACTTTCGACAAAACCGAAAGCCTAGAAAGGATTTATTCTATAAATTCAATTTAGGGACTTGTTGTCAAAATTGAACTTCCGCGAAAAAACTCGAGGCTGATTCCCCAATGTACACGTTGTCAGGGATTCAGACATACTCGGGCCTACTGCCAGAAGGAGCCTCGCGGAAAACTTCTGACGCGAGAGTGCAGTGCCATGAAAGACTCCACAGCGATATGCATCAACTGCAAGGGAAAACATCCAGCTAACAATCGAGGCTGGAAGGAGTTGCAAAAACGACGGGATCAATCTAAAGCGATGCCTTCTAAAAACGCAGGGCCAGCGAGTACCAGAAATCATAACAGCGATCCAACCCCAAAGTCTTTAAAGAAAGCAAAGATAGCAAACGCCGTGATGACCGCTAAAATCACCAATAACAACAACTTCAAAAATAACAATGCGCAAGTGAAAAGTGGAAAAACTTACGCGCAAATAGCGGCGCTAGCAATTACGACCAATTGTGAATCACTGATCCTGATCCTGCCTCAAATGTTTTCTCAGTAATTCTCGAGAGACTAGGAGAACTGACTAAAACAAATAAGATAATAGTCGAACGGCTTCTCAACCTCGAAGCAGATCTGTGTAACTAATCATGACAAAGAAGCTCAATATTCCTGCGTGGAATGCCAACGGCCTACAGAAAAGGCTTGATGAACTAAATATTTTTATTCAGGAAAAATCAGTTGATATATGTTTAATTTCTGAACGCCACGACCACGCTAATCATCCATCGGGAAACGGAAGAAGCGGGTCATCCCTATTTATAAAAGACTGAATTGAACACTCTCTGGAAGCACAAATTGAACTTGACATATTTGAAATGACTACGGTGCGCGCTAAAAATAAAGATTGCTCTTTTAGTACATCCTCAATCTATTGCCAACCGCGCTGCAAAATAGAAAAACACGAATTTATTGACCTATTTAACTCTCTACAGACCTCTTATGGAATGTGGTTGCAATTTTTACTCAACAGGCAGACCGACGTACTGGCCCTCGGATGTCGACAAAGACCCGATCTGATAGACTTCTTTATCGGAAAAGGAATACGTTAAATTTGAAGAAAGCTTCAATCTTTCCTTCGATCATTCTCCAATTATCCTTTCATTGTGTGAATCCTTGCTTAGGAAACAAAGACCACCCAGATTATCCAACAAAAAAACTCACTGGGGAGATTTCCGAATAGAGGTTGTCGAAAAGGAGTTAAAAGTATCGCTCAGAACTTGAAAAAGAAGTTGAAGTGATACAGCAAGGGGCCTGGAATAGCACTCCTCGCAAATCGAACATGTACTCGTATGCCAGTATCGGCATAAGAAATCAGGGAAATGATAAGGAAGAAACGAAGGGCGCAGAAAAAGTGGTATGAAACTCCAGCTCAACAATATACGACGTTCTTTAATAGGCTCTGCAACTTATTGAAAAAATCGATCAAGGACTTCAAAAACCTAGTAAGCCTCAAGCGAGGATTTACCAATTGAGGATATACCAAATACTCCATATGGAGAGCCGCTAAAAGTTTTCGAAAGCCCCAAATACACGTGGCGCCAATAAGAAGAAACCAGGATGACTGGGCGAAAGAAGATAAAAAAACAGCTAACGTTTTCGCCGACCATCTTGCAGAAACGTTCAAACCATTCGACGGGGAAGTAGTTCCAGAGGATGTCAATACGCGAGACGTGACGACGAACCTTCCAATAGAAAAGACTACGCTTAGGAAACTTTGACAAGTTATAGGCACACTTAAGCCCAATAAAATCCCCGGATATGACTTAATTACGGGAGAGATACTTAAAGCGCTATCGAAAAAACGTTTGCTAAAGCTGATCTATCTTATAAATGCCACCATAAGATTAGAGAATGTACCGCATCAGTGGAAAGTTGCCGAAGTTATTATGGTTCCGAAAACCGGTAAACCGCTGACTGAAGTCAAGTCATACAGACCAATATCGCTCCTCCCGATTATATCGAAGGTCTTCGAGCGAATCTTACTTAATCGTCTTAAACCGCTTATTGACACAAATCGCCTCTTTCCCGATCATCAATTTGGCTTTAGAAGCCAACTCCAACACTCTACTGTTGACCAAATTGATGTTGATCAAATAACTGGTGTAATTGAACGAGCAATCGAGTGTAAGTTAGTCTGTTCAAGCGCATTCCTTGACGTTTCTCAAGCTTTTGATGAGGTATGGGACGAGGGCGTCAAATATAAACTCCGACAAGTCCTACCCGAGCAATTGTTTCATATTTTAAGTTCATACTCGTACCTAGATGATCGACTCTTCCGTGGCAGACACGGAAACGAATATTCCAATTTTAAGACTATAAAGGCGGGGGTGCCGCAAGGCAGTGTACTTGGCCCTCTGATATATTTGCTTTTTGCCCGCGACACACCGCAAAAGGACGATACTGTGCTAGCCACATTTGCTGATGACACTGCCATTTGGCAACAGCTAAAACCGTCGAAGAAGCAACTGCTAAGTAGCAAAGTGCCCTTACATGGATTAACAATTGGACAAGGATTTGGCGAAGTCTGTCCATGTGAACTTCACTCTCAAAAAACTAATAATCTACCTGTATTTATCTACGCAGTACAAATTCCTTTCGGGAACGAGGCCAAATATCTTGGTATGACACTCGACGCTAAACTTAAATGGGAACACGCGTTAAGAAAAAGCGTGAAGAGCTTGAGATTAAGTATAGAGACATGCACTGGCTTCTTGGAAAGTATTCCAAGCTCAGATTAGAAAACAAATTGCTGCTATACAAGCAAGTGCTGAAGCTGGTCTGGACATATGGTATACAGCTGTACCAAAATTAGTAACGTTAACGTCTTACAGACATTCCAAAACAAAGTTCTTCGAGAGTTTGTTAATGCACCGTGGTACATTAGAAACGATAATATCCACAAAGACCTAGGAGTCGAAAACGTTCAGAACGAAATTAAAATGCTTGCGCGAAAGCACAAAAATCAACTATAAGGACATACGAATATTTCTGTTCAACAGATCCTTGACGAGACAAATTACTAGTAATTAGTGAACTTCACCAAGAATCTCGATACTCAGAGAATAGTCCTACTGCCAAAAAAAGATTGTTGGCATCAGCTAAACATAGCGAGTGATCAGATATAGATGATAGTTTTTCCAATTCTTATGTTACAGCAGCTGTCAAAGATACCAATGACATCCAACTGTCAAAATACTCAGCAAGGATTGCCATTTCATCGTGCATCGTTTTACGCTTGCAGAACGTGCGGAAATTATTAAAAGATATTATCGAAAATCTGGCTTAGTTGTAAATACTCAACGTGAATTTCGTCGTGAGGTCGGTCGTCATCATGGCTTCAGTGTACAGGCAATTCGTCACACCGTGGAAAAGTTTGAGCGTGAGTACACTACTTTGGATCTTAAGCCACTAACCAGATATAGATTGATGTGAAATGAAAAAAACGTAGACGCCATAGCGGTCAGTAACGAAGAGACCCAGAAATGTAGATTCGGCGCCGATCAGCTGAATTGGGCGTCGCCAGAGAGCCGACTGGGCTTATTTTGTGGTTGGATTTGAGCCTACATGCATAGATGTTAGTCGGAGATCTGGAGTTTTGCCAAAAAATCATCTTCTCGGACGAGGCCCAATTTTGGCTCAGCGGCTATGCCAATAAGCAAAATTGTCATTATTGGAGCGAACACAATCCATAAGTGTTCGGCAAAGCATTAATGCATCCACAAAGATTGACTGTTTGGTGCGGTTTATGTCATGGCGGTATCACCGGACATTTTTTTTTTCGAAATGAGGAAGGAGACACCGTTATCGTCATTGGTCTTAGGTATAAAGCGATCTGACTATCCGAAAAGATGCGGATATCCTTTGGCAGCTATCACGTTTTTCTTCAGCCAGGGCAGAACTTCTTTAATCGCCAAAATTTCCGCCTGCAACACGCTACAGTGATTTGGAAGACGGAAGGAGAGGCTTAGATTTATCTGAGAAAAAACTGCCACCAACCCAGCTATCGGTTTTAGATCCATCTGTGTAGAAATGGATTGACTTGTCCTCCATGAAAGCATGTTCCTCCCAGAAGGATCCTGAGCGGAAGCTTACATGGAAGTCTTTGTCAAACCAAAGTTCAGGTATGGTGTAATCGATGTTTTCTGTGCGGATTTCTGATGTATTAAGAATGTTATCGTGGCCAAATGAATTATTTGTCCACTGTGCAGTCGCTATCGAGGAGTGTCAAGTGAAACAGAATATCTAATGCCGCGGAGGGAGTGGAATGTAGGGCTCTGCTTATGCATAGACATGCTGTTCTTTGGACTCTGCTCAGTTTGATTCAGTTGACTGCATAGTCTAACGCCGTCCTTATGACGGAGATGTATAGCCAGTGCGTTATGCGAGGTTAAAGGCCCAATTTGTTCCCAATGGCTTTTTTGCAAGAGAATAAAGGTACTGCAGCTTTCTTGACTCTTTCTTAAATGATAGGTTTCCTGCTTAATTTTCTGTCAAAAATGAGAGCCAGGTATTTTACTGTATCAGAAAAGACTAAACTGGTTGCGTTTATTGAGTGAGGTTCTATTATTGGATTTTACATTTGGAAAAGAGGACAAGATCAGTTTTATGGTGGTGTAGTCCAATCCACAGCGATCTGCACAACGGGTTAATCTGTTAAGGTTCAGCTGAAGGAGTTCTTTAATGGTATTAAGATGCTAACCTGAGACGGCTATTGCGGCGTCATCCGCATAGGCAATCACCCTACTAAAACCCGATTCCAATGTATATCAGCAGTTCATTAACCACTAGGGGGAGAAAGGACACCGTCTTAAGGCGTACCTCTCCTGACATATATTTTAGCAGAAGCCTCATCTAACTTGGAGTTGATTATCCTGCTATTTAGAATAAGACTAATCAACTGATCAACCTGTAGAGTTGACAGCGCAGCCGTGATTGCGGATGTGTTGACTTTCTATATCTATCTGTACTCTCTATATTGTAGGTATCTTTCGATGTGACTAGTCAGTGAATGCAGAACCGTTTCCACCGACTTTCCTTTACAGTAGGCATGTTGAGCCGTTGACAAAGGTCTTGGATCAGTTTTTGTACTATACAAGTCCGTATGTGAGATGTATTCAGAAACTTGGGGTGTGTGTATAAATTTTATCTAAAAAATTGCCAAAATCACTTTCGATATCGAAGGTTCTCTTTATTGACCTCGTTAGAGTTGTGTGCGTCATTCTGTAGAATTTGAGAAGTTTTCCCTTGAAACTGATAAAAAGCTTGTGTTTCGATCTGAATTTCGTGGGTGGCAAATATGAATACATATGTATTTCGCCGCAGTTGATATATGGCCTTAGAGCGCCATATATTGCATCAGATCGGATCGGATACTCATTGCCTGAAATTCCATTCATTGGACTCACTTTCCCCATCAAGTTATCGTTTGGTAGGCCGTCAGCTCCAGCAATTTTGTTGGCCTTAAGCAAAGATATTGTTAAATTAACTTCGCCCACGTAGGTTCATAGTCGTCGCTAATTATTGTCTTCATTAAATAGTTGACCTTACTTCATAGTTAACGGGCTTCTAATGATTAGATTTTGCTGTCTTGCCGACTTTATGATAATTTTTTCTTATAACTTTTATACTCAGTTTCACAGTGAGAGCTTAAATCTTTGGTTAAACTCGTTCGGCTTCACAGTTTACAAAACCTAGTTGTGGAAGCTATGTTTGAACAAAAGTTGGTTAGTGAAAGATAAATTAACTAGTATTTGATGAAAGTGATTCAATTATAAATCCTTGTTGTATTGCGATATTGAATAAAGGGATTTGGTTGAAGGAAATATGTTCATTGAAAGCATTTAAAAAAAATTATTGAAGTAATTTTACAAGCACAATCCATTTACAACTTACAATTGTTCTCTTAGAAGACATCTAAAATAATCATTAATCAGCATACTCCGAACGTACGTAACAGGTGACCAGATATCAATGATAGTTGTTCCAATTCTTCTGTTGCAACTGTCAAGGTTACCAGTGACTTCCAGCTGTCAAAATATTCAGTAAGGTTTGTCATTTAAGCATTCATCGTTTTACGCTTACAGAACGTGCGGAAATTATTTAGAAATATTTTCGAAATTCAGGCTCAGTTGTAAAGACGTAACGTGAATTTCGTCGTGAGGTCGGTCGTCATCATGGCTTCAGTGTGCAGGCAATTCGTCGCACCGTGGAAAAGTTTGGAGGTGATTTCACTCTTTTGGATCTTAAGTCACAATCCCGGCAGAGACTTGTGCGAAATGAACAAAAATGACAATTCGGCGCAGATCAGCCGAATTGTTCGTCGCCAGAGAGTCAATCCGGTTGATTTTGCTGTTGGATTTGGGCATACGTCCATATATGATTGTGCTGATGGAAGAATTCAAGCCGGACGCTTGATTGGGAGCTGGAAATGTTGTCCGGAGATCCGGATTTTCCTCAAAAAATCATCTTCTTGAGCGAGACCCATTTTTGGCCCAGCGGCTATGTCAACAAGCAAAATTTCCAATTATTGGAGCGAAACCATTCCACAAGTGTTCGACCGAGCATCCACAAAGATTGACCTTTTGGTGCGGTTTATAACATGGCGGCATTATCGGACCTTATTTGTTTCGAAATGGGGAATTACACACATTTTCCGACAATGGTCTCAGGTATAGAGCAATGTTAACCAACTTTCTGTGGTTAGAGCTAGACAACATCGATGTGTGGTATCCTAGTTGTGGTTCCAACAATACGATCCTATATGCCATACAAGCGACACAACGCTCGATGTTATGAAGGAGAAATATGGCGACTGGGTCAGCTCACGGCCAGCGTTTATCACTTAGCCGCCGCGATTATTTCTTCTGGGGCTGCTTCAAGTCATTGGACTACGCTAACAAGCCAATCGAGCTCAAGTGCAACATTCGACACGCTATTGCCGGAATAACGACTAGGTCCGACCGCTTGAAAAGCTGCCAGCAAGGTCAAGGCGGCCATATGAAGGATGTGCATAATAGCTTCAAAATAAAGCCAGAATCAATGATATAGCTCACACCGTTGTTGTTGTATTTAAATTTATTTTCCTATCGTTCTTATGTGGTCACCCTTTACTATTCAGACGTGGAAACTGGTATCAGCTCATACAGAAGGACATCGCAATCGTATCTGTCAGGGCTTCAACGAAGAACATAAGTCAATGTGATGGATTGGCCATCTTAGTCTACAGATTCTAATCCTATTGAGCATGTCCAGGGACATATAAAACAGAGCATTAAAGAAATATGTATATGCAAAATAAAATAGCTAGTGCTTTTAAAATAAATTGACGACAATTACTGCAGGACTATGCAGAAAAATTGGCTGTTGGTTGTCGGTAACTTGGTAAGCCCTTGGACATTGAAAAAATGTTAATAGTCTTTTGAAATTTTCAATGATCCGTTTCTTCAAACATTCGGAGGCCAAAATCTTTCCACACGTGTTGAACGTCTAAGATAATGTGCAGTTCCTCACCACTTGTGTACCCGAAAGCCTTGCTGTACCTCATCTAATTCCTTTGATCCTTTTCATGAAGACTAGTGTTACTATAACATATGAATACATTTGTAAACTGTTTGGCGTTATCATGACTTCTGGAAGAACTCGTCGAGCACTTATGATTATCATAGTAAAAGGTTGTATATGTTCCTGGAACTAAGATCTGTTGATTTGTTGGTCTGTTTCCTTTTTGCTTCATGAAGACCTTGCACAAGGACTGCAGCCAATTATCAATCCATCAACTACCAATTTACACCATCAAAACACTGAATCGTAACAATGTTATTGTAATTTTATTTATTAAACAATAAAACAAGAAAAAAAAACAATTCATGGCAAATTTGTTCCGAGTATTGTATCTGTTTCAGGGGTGCTAAGTCATTTAGCGGTGGCGTTGGGGCATTAGGTAGTCAGTCCGTCAAACTAACTTAGAAGACAGTAGTGTAGGCGGAGTATGGGTAGTACGAGGCATATGGAGCAGAGTATGCAGCAGCAGCAACTGGAGCAGTGTAAGCAGCAGCATAAGGAGCAGTATAAGCAGCGGCATAAGGAGCAGTATAAGCAGCAGCAACCGGAGCAGTATAAGCAGCAGCAACTGGAGCAGTATAAGCAGCAGCTACTGGAGCAGTATAAGCAGCAGCTACAACTGGAGCAGCAGCTACACCATTGTAATTCCTAGCAATGTACTGTGAGCTAGTTGCAGTAGCAACAGCAGGAGCAGCAGCCACAACTGGAGCTGTGAGAATCTGTGGTTTAGCAGAGACTGTGCAGGCAAACGCCAAGACAACGACGGCAAACTGCAATGAGAAAACAAAAAATTAAAACCGTTAAAATCAATTTTTCTATACAAAACATAATCACTAACCAATTTGAACATTTTGATTATTTTGGATTTGTGTTATGAGTTTAGTGCAAATAACTAGTCTGTAAGCTTAAGCTGTACTACACCTATCCACCCCAGAGCACTCGCTTTTATTGCTCATCCCAAAAAGTTTGCGACGGTGCCAAGAAATTGTCCTCGAACACGAATGACTGCTAATTGTTCTATCAAATTCCGAATATTCAAATTATGTTCTTCGAATAACGTCAACGGCAAACAGCGGCGATGATTTGCATAAAGATTCGCCCACCGAAAGTAGGTGGGGATGTCAAGCTGGCTAACCAAGCCTCTGTGTCAATTGGAGAGCCTCATTGAAGGATTCAAGTCACGTAGTCGCTATTGTGGCACATTAATTCGCAGCGACTGGAGGCCTAGCCGAGTGATGGATTATTTTTAATTTATCGTGACGTTGTTAATGTTGTGCTGCAACTTTTGGCTACCGATTATGTTTACGATTGCAGCAGCTGAAATTAATTTGATTTATCAGCGAAATTTATTACACAATTCAGGTAACCAGGTGGACAGCCGGCAGCAGCTACGAAAAGTTGCAATTGGGAGCATGGTTGCATACATATATCGAAGTATAAGTATCTGAGTTAATTTGCCAAGAAATTGACGTATATCTGCTGTGCTGATAGGGGAATCAATGTGAATGCACTGACCCGTAAAGAAATCGCTTTAGAGTTCAAGATAAGTCGCATAAATATTTTATCACACAATAATAATTCTTGGCAAATGAAATGTAACTGGAGGCTAAGCGAAGTGGGTCAGACTAAGCGAGGCCCACCGCCTTGTAAAATGAACTGGAAGAGATATGAAATCTTAAGTTGATTCGCAGTTCATATTGCCTTCTACGAAGTTTCGGATAGTCGTGGGAAAAAGCTAATACGAGTACATGAGCGTAATTTGACCACTGGCAAATTCTTCAAATGATGGAAGGAACATTAACCGGAACATAAATTCAGTCATCATATAGCCGGAATAGACTAAGCCGTGTACCGGTAGAACCGGAAATGGGCGAAAAAGAAACCCATTCCTCTAAACTTATTTGTGCAACAGCACACAACGAAAATACACAAAACCGACTATAAATTCAAATCTAATCATTTGTAGTTTGTGATAAAAAAAAACGTCATGTGAACACAACAAAATTAAAATTCAACGAGCAGAGCCAATCAAACACCAACTCGTAGTACATTTGTGGGTTTTTATGGTCAGCGTTAGATTTAATGGATCTGCCATCCATTTTTGGACATTTAATCGATTAGATAATAAGAATTGAATAATTTCGATTTGAGACTTAAGAAGAAATTATAGTAAATACTACTGGCGATAAGCTTAGCGTGTCCCATAAGCATTGCATCGTGCATTGGAAAATTCGAGGACTATTTTAGAAAAGGGATGTCGAAACCTAAATTCATTTAAATGACAATAGGTGAAGGATTAGAATAAACTAAACTATGCGCGGAGTCTATTAACTGCAAAATTAACAAATATGGTAATATCTTATAGATAACTCATTGGAAAAGGGCATTTAAATGTAACGGATTGCTAAATACGAGGGCGGGTCAATAAGTCCGTGACTTTTGGATTAAAACACAGATTTTTTGATAAAAAAATAATTTTATTTTTCAACGTAGTCTCCCTTGAGCTCTATACACTTTGTCCAACACTTCTCCAATTTTTTTATCCCTTCCAAAAAAAATGATTTGTCGAGGTCCTCAAAATAGGCCTTTGTTTGCGAGATGACTTCATCATTGGAGTCAAATCTTTTTCCACCAAGCCATTTCTTCAGGTTTGGGAACAAGAAGTAGTCGCTCGGAGCCAAATCTGGAGAATAGGGTGGATGAGGGAGCAATTCATAGCCCAATTCATGGATTTATGCCATGGCAACTGCACATGTGTGCACCCTTGCATTGTCTTGGTGGAAAAGAACTTTTTTCTTGGCCAAATGAGGTCGTTTTTTTTTCAAATCGTCATTGAATCGGTCCAATAAGTTGGAATAATATTCCCCATTGATTGTTCTTCCCTTTTGAAGGTAGTCAATGTGGATTATCCCGCGTGCATCCCAAAAAACAGTCGCCATAACTTTATTGGCTGACAAACCCACCTTGGCCTTCTTTGGCGCCGATTCACCCTTAGAAACCCACTGTTTTGACTGTTGTTTGTTCTCTGGTGTGTTGTGATGGATCCATGTTTCGTCCACGGTTACAAAACGGCGCAAAAACTCCTCCATATTGCGATTAAACAACGCCAAACCTTCCTGTGAAGTTGTTACATGATTGCGTTTGTGGTCGACTGTGAGCAAACGCGGCACCCATCTTGCGGAAAGCTTTCTCATGCCCAAGTGATCATTCAAAATTGAAACCACTGAGCCATGCGAGATCCCTACGGCTTCCACAATCTCTCGCACTTTCAATCTTCGGTCGGCCAACACCATATCGTGAATTTTTTCGATTGTTTCGGGTGTAGAGACCTCAACTGGGCGTCCAGGACGTTCGGCATCTTCAGTGCTTGTACGGCCACAACGAAATTCAGTAAACCACTTTTTTACCATTGAAATCGATGGTGCAGAGTCCCCATAGTATTTATCAAGCTTAGCCTTGGTCTCGGTAATGGTTTTTTTTCGCAAGAAATAATGCTTAATAAGCACACGAAATTCACTTTTTCCCATTTTCCTCAAATTAGTGAGTAGTCTGATAAAAATAGATGTCAAACACAAACTAACTGACGCAGCAAGTTTAAATTTTGACAGGAGTCAACTGACAGATGCCTGTTGACAGGAGCAGTGTTGCTGTTTCAGTAAAGAGGTCAGAAATTCAAAAAGGACTCATTGACCCGCCCTCGTACAAGGCAACTGAAAAAAGGAGAGTACGATAGGCAATTTCGATTAACCTAACGACAGATATGCTTGACCTGCTGAGTGTTGGTCCAGCAGCGCAACAATCAAATTCGTAGCGAAGTGCTTGGCTTACCTCTCAGTAGTACTCCCCGGTAACTGCATGAGTAAACTCTTACTCATGTAGGCAAAATGCGCGCTCAGCCCTATCCGGAAGACATTAAAACTAATGGCCTCGGCTGAAATTGGACTCACTGTTGACGACCCTAGCAAACCTTCAAAGAACAACGACCTCCAGGTCTGCATGTAGAATGTTCGGACTCCTGACAGGCCACGGTCAGCTGAACAATTAGTACATGCCCTTGACTGCTATAACCCAGATATCCCATGCAGGTGGGAAGGGTCGGATATAAGGGGGAAAAACTTTGATATTTGCCACAGTTTGCTACATGGAAAAGAAACAGCGCCTGTTCGGATGCGGATATGCCATATAAGCCAAAGCGTATTGAGCTTCCGACACATGAGCGAGAGTCTTATGACAATCCGCATCAAGACAAAATTTGCAAACATAATTCTAATGTGCACCTATGCACCTACGGACGACAAAGACAAAGCCACTACAGAATGTTTCTACGAGCTCCTCGGCAATACATGTGAGCAATGTCCGAAATGTGGCCTTAAAATTGTACTAAGCGATTTTAACGCCAGGATAGGAACGGAAGAAATTTTTGGTGAGACAGTTGGTAAGTATAGCCTATGCGACACTACGTCTGGCAACGGACTTAGCCTTATTGGCTGTATGGCGAGACGAAATATTACTATTGCAAGCACACGCTTTCCTCATCTCAATAGACACAAGGCAACATAGTGGTCTGCGGATCATTAATCGCTAAATCAAATTAATCATTCTGTGATAGATGTAAGGTATGCCTCCTGTATTTTGGACGTCCTAACCTTCTGGTTAGCCAACATTGACTCGGATCATTACCTCGTTGTAGTCAATGTGCGAATGCGGGTTTCCCAAGCGCCACAGCAAAGAAGAGGTACTGTGAGAAGACATAACGTAGAAAAGGAAGAGACCGCCAAAATCTTCGCCGAACGTGTAACCCGAAGTCTCTCAACAACTCCAAGGCCGCCAGCAGCATGTACCGAAGAACAGTGGCAACGCTGCAAACGTGGCATCTGATATACTGGGTTTCACCTAACCGCCACTAAGAAATCCCTCGTTTGATGAAAAATGGCAGCAAGCACATGCAGCTAAAGAAGAAGACTACAAAGTCGTCCTGCAGTGAAGGAAGAGAGCTGCTCCTGAGCATTACGAGCAGAAGAGGCGAAAAGAACATCGGCAGAAGAGGAAAAAATAGCACGAGAACCGCGCGATCGAAGATATTGAGATGTTATACTCCAAGAATAACATGCGGAGGTTTTATTAACAAATAAAAAGAACGTGTCAAGACTTTTAAAACCCGTATAGAAAAGCCTGTTGAGATGAGGAAGGAAACCTTGTAGTGGAGTTACAGCCAGTGCCGAGAATATGGAATACCTTTTCTACTGACTGTGTAACGACAAGAAGTCCAACATTCCGACGTCAGACATAACTGACCATTCAACTTGGACGAACATTTTTTTTACAGTTACCGCGTACTCCAGGGATTCTATGTATCCTTAAAATGTTTTCACATAGCTCGAGGGAAGGAAAGTAATGGAGGAAACAAAGAGATATGACCATGTACTTGTACATTCGTTTTGATTGTTTGAAGGTTATATTGACCAGAAAATAAAGAGCTCGGCAGGACATTCCATAAGCGAGTTGTACGGCTTAGGGAAGAATCACGATATTTCAATGTATGCCCGAAAGTGAGATTGAGGGCATTCATAGCGAGACGAGTATTACGGTTAAAACTTTGAAGGGGCAGAATGCCACTGGCAATTTCAATGCAGCGCTGGTGGTGAAAATAGTGATAGAGCAGTGTGTGACAGAAGACATATCGCCGGTGTTCGACGTTGTCAAATGACTGGGTGATACTAGCATCACCTATGAGTCTTATCGCATGATTTTAACTCCTATCTAGCAGGTGCAGGGAGATTTTATCATCGAATATACGAGTACGGGCACTTCAACATAAGTTGTGATTGGGACATATGATATACCGAGAATTGAATCTTTCCGGTTTTAGTTTAGCTGTTTGTATCCCGTTCTCGTTCTCCTGCCGAAGAGCATGGATGAATATCAAATGCAGAATGTACTGTCATCAGCAGAGAGAGAAGAGGATTTGCCTTTTGCAGGGACGCGCTAGACAAATGCGAGTTTTCCATCTGCTCGGAAAGAGTCCTAAAGAGAAGGATTGATGAAAAAGCTTCCGCAGTGGTTTTGCCTGCCTCTTCAGAAGAAGGGGAGATATACCATCTGGAACAGAGGATTTATGTATATTTAGATCTTTAAGAACTTCGCACACGAGTGCGAAAGTGAATTCGTCCCATAAAAGATTCGACGCACCCAAGTGTAGGCGGACACAAAGCACAATATGGAAGTGTAGAGCAGACCGCAAAATCTGCAGCAAACAGATTGCTCTTGTCTAAAGATCTGACAGCTACAATGTCATTTTAAATTTAGGGGCACTCTAGTATTTTTGATTCAGTTTTCGGTAGTATTGAAATTTCACACGGTTAAGGAAGGCGTTGCAGTCATTCGAAGCTCGTGTAAACTTTTTCAGGTTTTCCTCTATCGGGTTGGCCTTGTAGGATCGAACAAATATTTCTCCAATCCAGACAGCCTCTTTCCAGTCCGAATCGTACCAAGCCTTTTCTTTTGGTTAAATACTCTTTATCTGATGAGGGTTAAATGATCTGATATCAAAGAGAACATTTGTGTTTATGTCAGCAGCGACATCTCCGTCGTTATCGAGGAAACATAGTGACCAGTTAAAATTCCTAAAGAAGCTGTTAAGTCCGTTCCAATTTGCTTTCTCGTATTGCCATACGGTTCGTTCAGGAATCCTGTCTCTAGTTGTGAAATCATTGTACGAGAAATTAGGTCTGACGAGACCAAATGGGAGAGCTCATCAACAGTGAACTTATTAGTCTAGGGTATTGGCGGTATGACTTTCAACGTCTGGTATTTGCGTGGGCTCATTTACAAGCTGGGTCAAGTTGTTTTCCGCAGCGAAATTCTCAACACACCGTCCTCCGTCTGTTGTCTGTCGAGAATATGGGAGCCACTCCGAATTGTGTATAATGAAATCGGTACAATTCTTTATACGGATTAAGACTCGACAAAGGTCGAATTGCAGTCCACTTTGGGTGTTCTGTAAATAAAGCAGTAGTGGAAAATTTGCTTGTGGAGATGGAATTTTAACCACATGCAATTGAGTTCCAAATTGGAGTAGGGACTATATTGTGCTGGAGTTTGGTAAGTTACATCACTACGTACGTGAATTGCAAGATCAGAGTGATTTGAGAGGTGTGAGTGAGGATCTACCTACGTTTTACTTAGTGCCAAAACAGCTGGCCTGTATTTACGGACGTGAACGTACGAAGAAAAGTGTTTAGTTCTGAGACCGCGTATATTTCAACATCCACTCTGAATTTCCGAGCCAATATAATTTATAAATATAAAAAGAACACAAGCATTGACGATACTAAACAGAGCTGTACAGTGAAAGCTCAGTTGTTGGCTTACTAAATAAAATTGTTGTGGGTGTCTTTACAATAATAAGAAATAGTGCACCAACAAAATGTGCCCAATGCACTCAGTCATTGTTTTTGGCGCATGACAAATGTCAATGTTAGCTGCACGGAACGTTTGGGCATCCACAATACTCGATGAGTGCCTTGCCTCTATCGTAATATGATCGATTTGGTTGACGGTAAAAAGGGTTAGCCGGGTCCATTTATGGATATCAAGGTGTAGAAATTTCATGCTGGTCGCCGCTAATTCATAATACTTTGTCCGATTCCAGAAATAATGTTTTGGAGGCTGTGCTTTCGGGTTTTAGTACCATTGATGCCCTTTCTATCTAGGTTTGCAATAGAATCGCTTGGCATGGGCGTTTACGAGTCTTTTGTTGCCGAATTTAGCCCTTACCTAAAGAGTTATTTCTTAAGTCTTCCTCTGACGACAAGTCCGCATGTGGATAAACTCTGCGCCTGCACTTTTCGGGTACGCGCTTGCAATTCTATTCAATATAAGTAAGGACCTACTCAAGCCCTTATAGGAAATCACCACGGAAGGTAAAGTAAGCAATACATTAATAACTTGATTGTCGAGCTGCGGACCCAATACAGATTATAGAATATGTAGCAGTTTCCAGATTAATCGTAGAAGGAAAAGCAACTGGGTGAGGCCCTTTCTTTATTTGGATGCCTTGTAGTGGAAGTAAGAGTCATATATCCCACGGTTCAGAACTTTATACGAACGATGTTCCCAGGTCAATGTTAAACTATTGGGTTATATAACTGCGGTTTTTTTTTCAAAATTTGAACGTTTATTTAAGAAAAACATGTACAATAGTATTATTCAAAGTATTTCCCATCTGAAGCTATGACTTTTTCCCATCTTTCTGGCAATTTGTGGATCCCATCCCAAAAGAATTGTGCCGGCTTGGCAGCCAAGAATGAATCAAGCCAATTTTTGATATTCTGCTCTGATGTGAACCGTATTTCAGTGAGGGCGTTCTGCATCGACGGGAACAAATGGAAGTCAGAAGAGGCAAGGTCTGGGCTATAAGGCGGGTGGGGTAAGACTTCCCATCCACTGTTTTCCAAATAGTTCTTAACCGGAATAGCAACGTTGGGCCGAGCGTTGTCATGATGGAAAATTATTGCCTCGTGTCTGGTCGCATATGCCTTGCGTTTTTCTTCCACTGCTCTCTTCAAACGGATTAATTGTGTTCGGTAGCGTTATCCATTGAAGGTTTCAACCGGTTTTAGCAGCTCATAATACAGCACACCCATCTGATCCCACCAAATACAGAGCATTACCTTCGCGCCATGGATATTCGGCTTTGCCGTTGATTTGGCTGGTTGGCCGGGTTTCACATATGATTTTTTGCGCTTTTCATCACCAGTAACAATCCGATGCAAAAATGACTTCCTTTTGTGGCGTTCCAGCAGCATTTCGGACATTTCGACGTCTCTCGGCTTGAGTTCATGTGGAACCCAATTTCCTTGCTTTTGAATATATCCAGCTGCTTTTAAACGTTTTGAAATGGCTACTTGAGTGACACCCAAAGATTCTGCTAGCTCTTCTTGTGTTTGGCAACAATCTTCATAGAGTAATGCTTCCAGTTCTTCATCTTCAAACTTTTTTAGCTGCCCAGGACGTTCATCGTCTTCCAAGCCAAAATCACCACTTTTAAATCGTGCAAACCACTTTTGGCACGTTTGCTCAGCTAGCGCATGTTCACCATAAACTTTCACCAAAATATGATGACTTTCGGCAGCAGTTTTCTTCATATTAAAGCAATGAAGAAGAACTCCCCGCAAAAACACTTTTTCAGGCACAAAGTTCGACATATTTGAGTTATTGTTGTTTACGCTTCAAATGAATGACATATACTGAAATGACGTACAATGACAGTAGCTTTCCAACGCATGTTCCAATGGAATAATACAAGTTACGCCATCTCTGAGCAAACCGCACGAATTTATATACCCAATATAAAAAATTCTATTGGTGTTCCGAGTTTATTTACGTACCCCAGATTATACTTCAACTAGAAATAATCCACCTCATTAATATTAATGTGCTGTTATCTCCTCTCTGACACTATGAATTGGGAAGCTTGTCAATGCTGACAGTCGGAAGTAGAGTGCATTCGTAGAATGGTTTCTAATAGAGAAAACGAAACCCACGAGATAGAGTAATTCAAAGTAACGCAATAAACCTCGAAAGTGTACGTAATTCTGCACTGGAAATCCCCCTTCTGGGAGCCACAACTTTTGAGGTGTTCAGGACAACCAAGTTGACACACAATTCCGGCACAACTCAGGAGAACGGAGGATATTCCACTAGAGATACCATATCCAGAAACCTGGACTCAGTACTGAAAGAAGTCTATTCTCAGAGAAATATCAAGAATAGAGAAAGCATGAATGGTTCTTCTTCTACTGTGGGCTTAGATAAAGCTTCTATCGATACCAATTAGTCGGGGGAAGACGTCCTAATTTACACATTTGAATAGTTAATTTACATTTCATTCGCAAGTGAGTGTAACTAAACTATGCAATATATACTCAGAATATAGAAGGTTTTCCTCACATACAATACAAAACCTCACATAATTTACATACAGGAATCGTGAGTAACAACATCTGTGGCCTTGGATGTGTTCTGCGTCTCGTAAGTATGCATGGGGTCAAGTGATCTCGACGACGATTGCTTGTTTTATTATGCCAAATGCAGTCTCAACACTTAAGCTTGGACGTTTTTACAAAAATGATTTAACTGCTGCAGACACGATTGGAGAATGGCATAAGTTCTTCGGTGCATTGGCTTACTGTCCCTATAAAACAGTAGCCGGAATGATTAAATATTGTCATGCCAAGAAGATGGGATTTATAATATGTTATAATGCTGATATGATCAAAAATAATTCGAACTGCTGTCAGCTAGAATTTGACCCAGAAGCGAAATGTAGTCAGATTTTCATGGATAGCCTCATAAACGATTTATGCGGACAGACGTCCTGAGGAGGCTTTCCATAACTGATTTAGGTAGACTCACAATTGCAGATAGAAGGAAACCTCATTTTTTGAACAACAGATGAAGGGGCAAATTATTCTACATCTTTAGCGAGAGTCACACACAGTTGAATGCCTTGCTGAACCTTCTCACAATTTCCATTTCAAAAACGCAAAAGAAATGAACGAAGTCGGTAGGCTGAATTCACTGAAGTCATTGTGTAAGCTAGACTTCTCAGTTGGCCGATGGTGAGGCCCATCTAAAACCACCGCCAGTTTTGGGGTCTTGGCACCCTATAGATTTTCCAAGATTTTTATAGCCTTCCAACAACAGTCAGAAAACCCTCCCTGCGATTTTAGATATAAATCACTGCCACCACGACGCTCCCACAAGGGGGCCTACCTTTTCAAATCAGGCCGGAAGTTCCAGGATATGCTGATTTCTATAGTACAGAATTAAGCCTCTTCAAATATGTCGTTGGTCAAATGCTATGTACATTAGTTGCAACCCTGACCAGCGTTGCTCTAAGACAAAACCTGTCTAATTGGGCCAATCGACTTGCTAGGTCGTAGAATGTTTTCACTACCTGCGTCTGTCTTAGGACTGCGGGCTACCCCAGTTATGCCTTTGACTGACAATTAGATATTTATATTCTTGGCGCAACTTTAAGTGACATGACCCTCTGCTGGATCATGCTGGCGGCAGACCAAATTAATTCTTGTTGACATCGCCAAAAAAATGAGCGATATTACTTCCTTCAGCAGGAACTTTAAGCTAGACGAAAATTACATTGCGTTCGCTTACCTATTTCCGGGTGACCTAAGATAATTGAAAATCAAGCACAAATGTTATGTTGTGGTAAGCGAGTCGTGTAGATATTCCTTCCTAAGGTAACCACCTACACTTCTGTCAAAGTTATACGATCGTCAAAATCAAGTTGGAGGTATTTGAAATTGTTCAGAGATATAATTTTCAAGCATACCCACAGGATATTATTACACAATTTTCCCGATCTAATAAATTAAATTTATCCAATTGCCGGGCTGCCGGCAAAACCAAAAAAACCAAAAAAACAAACGTAGACAATTTTAATGTAAAAAAAAACCGAGCCACACTATCGGTGGTTGGGATTCGTGTGACGATCTGTCACCTTGATTTCCTGGGGAACAGAAAATTCCCTGAGGGGAAATTGGTAATGGCAGCAATATCGTTTGCTGAACCAAGTGGCTGCTCAGCTGGGCTGCGTTCAGGGAAGACGATATTTTTAAATGCTGAACGGAAGTGCCAAACCATATGCTACAAATGCTACAAATAAGTCGGAAGAAATACCAAATAATATCCCGGGAGAAAAAAATAAACTATAAATTTTTTTTGTCACTTTATAAAGAAACGCTTTATTTGCGGAGTGAAGGCAAAACAAAGGAATGCGGTAGCCGTTAAGCGGCAATGGCAAAACGGCAAATGAAATGGAGGTACTGAAGGTACCACTAAATAGACTGAACCGCAAGTGAAAAAATCTTACGTTTTTTTTTTCTCTACAAAAAAGGATTCGCCCGGGGTAAATAATACTACTTATCTGGTTAATTGATACTATTATACTCCTGTCCTGCCTGTCCTGATTTCGTCCGTATTTCCTCCTCGTTTTGGTATATGTTCAAGTCCTTGTTCTTTTTCCTTTCCTTTGTCTTTATCCTTTTTTTTTGTTTTAATTAATTTCCTTCACCTTTTTTTTGTTGTTTTAAACTCTTGTTTTTATTTGTCTTAAACGTTTGATGGTCAACCAAGAAGTGATTAACCCTATCCCGATGATATTAGCTCGAACCGTAGGTCTCACACATACGCTCCTTCATACACCAGTTCATACGGATGCAACGGTCCAATTTTGGCCTTTGTGTGCAACGCTTTTGGCCCGAGCTAATATTTCCCTTTACGATCATTCATTGGGATTGCATTCAGTCTGAATGCAACACCAGTCCTTCCCAAAAGATAAAGAAAGGAAAAAGGTAATTTGCCAACAATATATGGCCTACTAGCATTTATACTCGTACATCCTAATCATTATCCGTTTCTGATAATGATCGGGTGGCGTACCATGAGGGCGAAACAAGGAACTAATCATGAGAGGGGTGCAGGAGAGGGAATTCTATGTATGGAGTGCTGTCCAATGAAAACTAAATAAAAATAAAGACGTCCCGGCGAATCCTTTTGTCAAGAATTAATTGAATGTGGGTCGCGCAACTAGGGGTCCATTCTTTACAACACTTTTTGTTACAATTTTATTTTGTTCCTTTTTGTATTTAAGGTGGTGACCGTCCGTCACCAAATAGATTATCTGTGGCAGTCCGCCTGGTGCTGCGGCTTGGTGTATTTATTATACGCAGAGGGTTCCAGACCATCCATCTGGCTCTAGACGTACAGCGTTGGGCTTAAGGTAACCGTCCGTCACTCCACCGAGACTCCCGTCTCTTCGTCTCGTCGGTCTCTATTGGTTGTCCCCTCCGACAAGTATAAAAGCAGAAGGACAGAGCTCAAGAGCCCACCAATTCTTCCCGCTAATATACTTCTCCAAGGAGACAACGGACATAAAATGAGCGGAGATGCCTTCTAAGGCTAAGGCATCTACCCAATAGGAGAGACAACACAACATAAGGGCAAGAGCCGACGACTTTGTGAATGGCTCTTGTTCACTACAACGTTAGACGCTGGTCTCGCGTCTTCCTCCAAATGGTTGCATCAATGGATCGTCCGTCCTACCTGCTGTGGTTGATCCTTCAAGATACTAGGAGGGTGCACCAATGGTTTATGGACCCATGGCTGCCCACCACCCTTCTAGGATTTTGAAGAACCAACGGAGAAGAATGTGGATGAATGAGACCGAAGGGAAAGGGAGAGAGTAGAACTTGTTGTGGTAAATTTTACCGCAACAATATTTCAAAAATTTCCCACAGTATCCGTTTTGATGAAGTTTACAGGATCATGGCCACAAGAATGAGTTATCAAATTGTCTTCAATTCTTCGGCAGACATTTCAAGGACGATATTCTAAAACCCCCAGACAATTTATTATTATCTCACCCTCATTTTCTGATAAAAAAATGTATGTCGTTAATGATGAATCACTCCATTTATGAGTAATGAAGGTTACTGCAACATGAGAACTTGATCAACAATACACTTTCGTAATAATGCTCGTAGTTCTCTTCAAATCATGTGAGTCAGTTGAGTTTATCATAAAAGAATCTTTGAATCACTATTAGTGTCAATCCTTTCCGACACCCAGTCGACTTATGTGTCTACTCTTCTGCTGTTTTACAATGTTTTTATTATCCAGATATCTACGAGTATAAGCAGTACACGTTGTGACAAAAAAGTTTGTCAATTTACAATATTAGGAGGGCTCCTGACTTTGGAACTCTGCACAGTGGAAACCGCAGCAATAGTTCCAGCATGATACCTTCATCAAGGAGTGCACTATGTGACATATCTTGCCAAGCGATGTCATCGCTGTACATAATAGACTTATGCACTAGAAATAGGGGTTTCAGTCAATCTTCTTTAAAATAATGCTGCTCTCCGCACGAAAAAAAGAAGCTGACTGACTTGATGAATATGATGCTAAAAGGCGTCGCCATCGGTTTCCCAAATATCTGGTTGTCATCTTAGATAACAAACTTTTTTGGACTAAACATGTTACATCGAAAACCTCTGTGGTGCTGTCGGCTGTCTGCTAGTTGAATTGAATTTTTGGCAAGACATGGAGCTTTCCTGTTCTGTACTCGTAGAACTCTACATTGATGTTAACAAATACATCACTGCTGCTTTCGTCAGACTCCAGAAAACGGTTTCCTTGCACGCCTGGTTCTGACTAGGCGTCTTTATAGTCATATCATAGGCTCCACTCTCAGATGGCTCTCCGTTTAAAACTAAATGGTCTTCGGTACAACTTTAGGGCCTCTCCGAACGCCAATAGAACGCTGATTTCACTGGGTCTTGTGAATGGAGTTGCTAGAAACCAGATTGTCTTTTTGTATGAAGCATAAGAATGACTTCTCAGAACCTGAACCTACTGCTTGCGCCCTATATTAGAGTTTCGCTGTGCTAGATATTTTTATGAAGCCATCTTCTGATATGCTGGTTGCGAAAGGAGTGATGATACTGCGGGTACATTGTTTGCGAATGTCTGGTCTACGCTCACATTAGGCTGCAGATACTAGGCGCTGATATACTGGATGCAGGGACTGTGGACACTTTATGACTGTGGATGTTCAACCTCCTTGACAGCACTGAGAAATTCCATTAAAATGAACATTAAAGGAAGAAAATTTTACTACTTCTCCGCCTGAGTTTTCTAAAAAATTACAAAGGAAGTAAGAAGTTTGACGTCAGGCGGCCAGAACCATAGGAAGGCGCCATAGCCTTTCCGTCCAATCTCCCAAGTGATTCTATAATATCAGCATCAAGTACGCTACCTGTGGTAGCGCTTCCAAAAAGCAATCAAACATTCGACTTTTTGGGCTTCTTCTGGTTGGAAAGACCAACCCACTTGGGCTTATTGGCCGGTCCACTGTGATGCCACGTGGATCTATGATCCTACTATTCATGGAACCAATTGAGCTTATGATGAAGCATAGGAGACTGTTAATGACTATATTCTTCAGCTAGTTTTCTTCTCTGGGAGAGAGCTGGACATGTACAAAGTAGGTGAAGGATTCTCTCCTCTTCCTCCTCGTCCATGCAGTTTCTACAGAAATCTTTTGTAAAAACCCCAAGCCTTCTTGCCTATAAGGCACTGTCCAGTGAGGATACCTATGATGGGGCTGAGATGTTTCATATTTAGAAGGATCTGACTCTTAGTGCGATTTAGATCCAGCTCTGGCCAGATCTGTTAGATCGCTAGACATGTTGGTCCAACAGTCCACCTAAGGTCTGTTCTTATATTACCATCCTGCTTTAATATTGATTTGCACGTAGCGATTGGTATACCTATGCTACCCTTTTTCGGTAGAAAAGGTAAAGTGATTCCAATTTTTGTGAGTTCGTCGGACCTATAATTCCCTGAAATGTCTCTGTGGTTCGGCATCCAGCAAAGGTGAAGGTCGAATTGCTCTGCCATCTCCGTAAGAAATGATCGGCATTCAAGGGCAGCTTTAGAATTTAATGGGACTAAGTCCAGGGGTTTGATAGCGGCCTGACTGCCGGAAAATATGCTGATATCCTTGCAGATATCATTTTTTCTTCAGCTAGTACAGGGCTCCTTTAATCGCCAAAATTTCCGCTTGGAACACGCTGCAGTGATTTGGAAGACGGAAAGAGAGACTTAGATTTAGCTTATCTGAGAACACACCGCCACCAACCCCGCTATCGGTTTTAGATCCATCTGTGTAAAAGTGGATTGGTTTGTCCTCCATGAAAGGATCTTCTTTCCAGAAGGAGGAAGAGGGGAAGTTTACATGGAAGTCTTTGTCAAGCCAAAGTTCAGGTATGGTATAATCAATATTCTCTGAGAGGACTCCTAATATATTAAGGATATTAGCGTGGGCAAATAGATTATTTGTCCATTGTGTAGTCGCTTTAGGGTGAACAGCCTCAGTCGCAGGTACTTGCCTGCTGAAAATATCGAGGGGTGTCAAGTGAAACAGAATATCTAACGCACCGGAGGGAGTAGAGGCTCCGCTTATGCATAGGCATGCTGTTCACCAGACAACAACCCCGTAGATGAATATCGGTCTTATGAAGGAGATGCGAAGTTAAAGGCCCCATTGGTCCCCAATGGCTTTTTTGCAAGAGAATAAAGCTACCGCATTTTTCTTGAACGTTAGGTTTCCAGTTTGGTTTCCTGTCAAAAATGAGACCCACATATTTTGCTGTATCGGAAGAGACTAAACTGGTACCGTTTATTGAGGGAGGGTCCCGCCACTACAATACTTCCTAAAGAATATCTAAAAAAACATGCAGCGAAACAAGAAACCTAAAGAGTTGTGCCAAAGTTTGCTGTGAGCTCCATGATGATAAGTGACCTGAAAAGCGTTGGGAATAGAAAAGAAAAAGAAGGAAAAGGAAATAGATATGTCCATTTGGATCAATGAGGTTTGCGGATGTTACCAAATGGTAAAAGAAAATGTATTGTCATGCTGGGAATTGCAAGGACGAGAAGAAAACATAGTAAATAGTAAAACCGCAGTCGATGCTGAACAACAAAGAAAGAACAACTTCTACAAAATATCCGATGATTGGACCTCCTTTATACACCAGATTACGATGAAACGAAGATATTGTTTGAGTTAACTACATATCTACCTGTAGAAGAATATATATCTCTTAAAACTGCGACAACAATTTTAAGGCCGCGTACGATGGTCCGTGGACAAGGAGACAAGGAGACGCTCTGTCATTCTTTGACATCATTTTCAAAAAAATGTGTACAATCCGCACACCAACGCTAGAGACACAATCACCATGGAGTGCCTTCAATTACTCGCATATACCGATGTTGACATAATCGGATGTCACGGATATGTCAGTAAGAATAGATTTGCAAACAGCGAAAATACTCGTACATCGAATGTCCAATTGGGTCAAACTAAGTACATACATATGATGTCTGCAAAGGAAATTCAATACAAACACCTCGAAGTAGCTAGTAGTTTTGTCTACTTAGACAAATTCTAATGATGATACCAGCGCTCAAATTAAATGAGCAATAACTCTCGGCAATCGTAATTGAGTAGCGAAACCTTCTCTTGAATAACTGGAGTGACCTTACGTACATAACATCATTTATATATGGGGCACACGCGTGAACTTTTGATGAGACTACCTAGTTTGAGGGAAAAGTTTCCCGGCTAAACGCTTATCCCGTCCCTATAGACATAGACTGACCGATCTATACGTGCTATATAGCGACAGCGAAGAGTAAGAAATCTTCGAATTCGAGAATCTCCGAATCTACCCGAGAAAAATGACACAGTAGAGGCGATGTAGACTCAAGTAGTGGACGCAAGTTAAAAAATATTTTAAAAACAAATCGGCATGGGCTGTTGATTGAGACTCAGGTCCAGAGTCATCTAAAGGACTCGGAAATAAGTAAGTGTATACAAATAAAAATACAAAAAACAAAACACTGATTTTCTGAGATACTTGTATACCCACATACAGAAATGCGCTTCTCTGTATGTTAAAGATATGAATTGGGAACTGCCCTACTTCTAATGAATCAAACAACAAGTACCAGTTCTTATTCTCAGATTTAATCAATTTGGTTCAACTTCGTCTTGTGACAGACAATGGTGATACCCCGAGTAATAAACGAGTTACCAACAGTTTGGTGCAGAAACATTGCACCTGGACAGCTTGTCAGACCATATGGACAGCTTACAAAACATGCAATAATTATTCCCACCCTATAGCCTAGAGTTCATAAGCAAAACCAGTCATGCACTTTTAATTTTTAATTTATGCTCAAGAACTACTAATAACTCACCTTGAGTACGTCCAATGCCAGTTCGATTTAATCCAAAAGGTAATCCATAACAGAAATATGTAAAACGTAAGTTGAAAAAAAAAAATAATAATAATAATAATTGTAACCGCTTAGAATACTAAGTACGTGAATATGCACGTTTCACTATCGATCAGTGACTAATAACTGTTATAAACTATAACGAAAGTGTTTACAAAAAAAAAAAAATAAAAATTTGCATAAAATGTCAGTGCTCCATGGCGCTGTTCATGGTCGCGTTAGATCGAAACACAATGCTCCCGTTTCGCCCGTACTGCCCCGAGTATCGCCTCCGTTGACACCTTTCATGCTTCACCACTAACATAACGATGCCCACACAGATAAGCACAATCATGAGGATTTTCAAAGCTAGTAGATAGTTCTCCAAACGCTGCCCATGCAACTTAAGCATGGTAATGGTGCTCTTAAGGATATAGATTTCGGATTCTTCCTGCCTGTTCGACTTGGTATCCTCGTTTTGTCTTGTACTGATGCAGGTAATATCACGAATGTGAGTCGACTCTTCAGTAGATACTTCCGGCTCAATGTGGAGTTCCACAAAACTGGAAAGGTATGGCGGTGAAAGTATATTGTGAAGGTACGAGCAATTGAATTTGTTCTTGGACAGGCCAACCTTAACCAAACCGGGGAAAGCATAAGCGAAAGTCGATTTTCCATGGATTTCTGACAGATTATTGCCATCGATGAAAAAGTTCTTAATCTTCGACATGTAAGGGAAGAAGATGTTCAAATTCAAGTCGTTAATATTGTTGTAGGACAGATCAAGCGTTTCCAGACTTGTTTGTTTGGAAAACATTCCAAAACTGATTATAGACGAGTTGGTTCCACGGAGATAAAGTTCCTTCAGACGTCGCAATTTATCGAAAGTTGTAATGTTTACTGGTCCAATTCTATTGTATGACAAATCTAAAACAATGAGAGTTGTCAGATTGGTGATGTTGGAAATGTCCACTAAATTGTTCTTCGCAAGAACCAGTTTCTCCAAGAAATGAGCATTAAGCGCGGTGATTGATGAAATGCTATTGTTCTCAGCTCGAACACTCTTTGTCGAATTGATTACCAATGAAGTGAGAAAGTTGTTATCTAAATCCATGCGGAGAAGAATACTCTTATCCGTCAAACTGAAGTTCGTCAGACGATTTCCATTCAAAATCAAAGACTCCATCCCATAGGCAGCTTGAAATGTATCCGGATGCAAGTGAATCAACCGGTTATTTGCCAAGTTCACCTCCCGTATGCGGCGAAGTCGTGAGAAGACCTCCGGTTCGAGGCTTTCTATCAGATTGTTATCCAGTGCCACCATTTCTAGGTACTGGTTTTCCGAAAATATGTCTTTGCTTAAGTTTCTGATTCGATTATTTGACAGCATAATCTTGTCGATCTTCGACAATCCTCGGAACGTAAACTCGTTGATCTTTTCGATGAAATTTCTACTCAAATCAATCCGTATTAACGAATTAGCTCCAACGAAAACTGACGTCTCAATGCTGGTTATATTGTTGTTGCTCATATTGAGAAAGGACAAACTATTCGCCGAGGCAAAGGTATTTCGTGGGATATCCAAAATTTCAGTATACGACACATCCAAGGTCTTGAGATTAGGAAAATGCTCAAATAATTTAAACGGCAGATATAAAATTCTTGAATCGTAGAACTTCATAAATTTAGTCATATTCGACTTTACGTAATCCATCATCTTGACATTGTGACTGTGAGTGACATAGAATCCACTAACTGTACAGAAGGCATCTGAACTTTCGTAAGCACTATCAGATTCATCGCATTTAAGAAGGATATCATCGGCCAATATCACTGTCAAACACAGTGTCAAGGCCAAAACAACCGAAAACTCAATGCGCATTGCGATTTGCGATTACAAAACACCGAACTATCCCGTTTAGCCGACAACCTAGAACTGAAAAGCCAAGAAGGAAGCGCTGCTCTCAGAAGAATAAGAAATCGCAATGCTCCGTATCTTAGGGAAGAAAATATTATTTCTTAGTTCTAGAAACAGTGCAAACCGATAAGGAGCTTTGTGCAAATATTTTATAAAAGTGCATAAAAACGAGCGGGCAAAGTACTGCAACCGATAGTGCCGAGGATAAGATTGAGATATTTATTCACTTACATACTTGAGATAAAATTGTTTTTGTTCCTCTTTAAGAATTCGCTTCAAGTTCAAACTAGGGCTGAGTGGTGAATGTGGATTGCACGAGACTTGCATTTTATTTCCTATGGCAGGAGATTACCATTGTGGCAGGCAATTTCCGAGTGCGGACCTATGGCAATGACTACGAATCGAGAGTGTATCTGGATTCTGCGAAGCGAATGCCCTTGGATTGCAGTTGAATATAACTCAACTTGGATTTCGAGAGTTTCATTCGGATGTGAGTATTTTTAGATAGCCGTATCTTGTAGTGATATTTATTTACTGTTTAAGTGTTAGATATAAGTTCTACAGAAATATACGGGCAACTTTCGAGGAACGGAAAAAGATTGGATAAGCTGGGTTCATTAATGAAATGAGTTTCATTGTTCTCCGTTTGTTAAAGGTTCACGAGGTTTACCATGTACGAATGTGTTAGGTTGCATTTTATAGATATTCAGTTTGATAGGCACTTGTTCATTCTCAAGTCTATTCTTGCTAAGGACAACTTAAATACTTAAAATATGAATCGACGAACACTTTTTTTTTTTTGCTAAATGGAACTTAAGCGATTTCAAGCTTAAGTAACATCCCTTAAGCGCAGCAGTTCCCCTCAGAAGCTAGCAATAGAAATTGATAAGCTTGCCTTTTTTTGTAATTGCGAAGTTGCTCTTCCGGCATCCTAAGCACCCTTTTTCCTTCGCCAGAGCAACCGCAGAGAGGGACCGATGTATAGATGTGCGCAGTAAAATTAAACTTGCAATTAAAAAAAAGGCGAAAAAATTTGTGCATATTAAATTTGAAAAAATTAAATTCTTGTTTTGGATTTTCTTACATTAATACTAAACCCACCACGACGGGTCAAATCACCCATTTGAATTTCTTGTAAATAACATCATCAGATCGCCATTTGCCTTTACTACTTATATTTAAAAATACCGCGAAAAAATAAAGGGGTCGTAACTTCCACACAGTATCTACAGATGTTACGTAAGTGATAAACAACAATATTAATATTGTTTTATAGAAGACTCAAAGAGGTTAAAATGTCGTCTATTGTAGAAAGTGTAAATATGATGCTGATACATTTTGTTATAAAAGGTGTTTTTTTTTTGCAGGTTTGGTTTTTAAACTGGCAACACTGTTTCCACAGATTGTCAATTTGACAGTTGAAAGTTGACTTGTGGTAAGTACGTTTTGCCATTTTACGATAAGTAGACCAATGCAAGCACGCGTGGAAATTGTGCAAACTTATTTTGAAAACCATGGTTCGGTTCTTCAAACTTATCGTGCGCTGCATCCATTTTACGGTCGACGTAATCGTCCATCTAAGCAAGTTATTCGAAAACGATGAGTCGTTTTCCCAAAGAAGACAAACAGCACGAACAGAAGAAGTTAGTGCCGTTGCGGAGCGCAGTGTAGAGGAGAATCCGAATGAGTCGATTCGCCATCGTGCACACCAATTGGAGCTATGCCCATCCACTTTGTGGAAGATTTAACGGAAAGATCTTGGCTTAAAAGTATATGGTATAAGATCCAGCTTGTGTAAGAGGTGAAACCGCGTTACTATTATACGCATCGTAGGTTCGGTGAATTAATCGAAAACTTGATTCAGCTTGATCCTCATTTCCATGATGAGGCCTATTTTTGGTTAAATGGATATGTAAGCAAGCAAATTTGCCGAATTTGGAGTGGAGAAAACCCAGAAGTCTTTATCTAGACGTCCTTACAATCACTGTCTGGTGTACTTTATGGGCTGGTGGAATCATCGGCCCACATTCCTTTAAGAACGATGCCGGCCAGAATGTTGCCGTCAATGGAGAGCTCCTCCTTCGTTCCTCAGTTGAATGGCATTGACGTGACAGAGCTTTGGTTTCAACAAGATAATAGCAACATGCCACACGACGCGCGATACCATCAATTTATTGCGGGGAAACATTTGCTGTCCGCATAATTTCGCATAATGGACCTTTGAACTGGCCTCCACGATCCTGTGATCTCACACCTTTACTTTACTTTCTTTGGGGGTTTGTGAAGTCACTAATCTATGCCGACAAGCAAGAGACGTTGGTCGATATACGGCCCCAACTGCTTGATAAAGTTGTAGAAAATTGGACTTCAGGATTGCGCTTTATTCTAGCTAGCTGTGGCGTGCATATGCCCGATATTATATTGAAATACCAATGGCATAAAGTTATCTATTAAATAAATATCATAGACATTAAAATTAGCTTGAAGTGTTTCATTTCATATTGAGTTTGTATAAAAAAAACACCCTTTATATGTGGTATAATAGGTGGGGTGAAAGGTAACCTCCTTGGGAATGAAAAAAAAAATTATTTTTTTTTAATTTATTCAATATTCTTGATCCCGTCCAAACAGTAATTTTCCGGAAAGTCTGCAAAATACTCCTCCATGGCGTCGATGATTTCCTCGCGTGAGCTGAATTTTTTATTGATGAGCCATCTTTTGAGGTTTGGGAAGAGATAATAGTCCGAGGGATCCAAATCCAGTTACCAATCGACGCCAAAAGTCCGCCCGATTCCGCATCAGCAAGTCCAAACACTCTTCCGAAGTACTCTCGCGTTCGTGTTTTTGGTGTTTGCGTGGCACCCAGCGACAGGATAGCTTTTTCATATGCAGAATATTGCCCAAAATATGACGTGTGCGCTGAGTACTAATCTATGTGGTATCTGCTAGCTCGCACAACTTCACTTTCCGGTCAGCCAAAACCATTTCATATATTTTTTTTTGACATTGTCCTCTGTAACCGCATCGGAGGGCCTGCAGCTGCGGACTTGGTCGGTAGTGGAGTTGCGGCCACCACGAAACTCTCGAAACCAATATTTGACGGTATAATCTGACGGAGCATTAGCCCCATAATATTTATCCAACTTTTCTTTTGTTTTCTTCGCCGTTTTGCCTCTCAAAAAATAATATTTTATGAACGAAAATCGTTCTTGTCCATACTCAACATGACGCCAAACTCGCCAACAACAATCAGCTGTCAAAACAAAACTAAAGACAGTATCGCACTGAAATTTGGCAGGTCTACGTAAATATGAACGGACTTCAAGGCACCATAACCTTTTTTACAGTAGCAGCGCATTTTGGCAGTCAAGGAGGTTACTTTTCACTCCACCTAGTAAAGTACGAGATATAAAAGACGTAAAAGCAAAAATGCGAAACCAATCGAATATCCTAGCCTTGGTTCAACTTCTGCTCCAATCTCACATAGCCTACAACTTCCAATACCTGAACCAGCATAAGATTATTAACAAAATGTTAGAATATGTAGTTCTAAAGGAGTAGTTTCTGGATTTCTAGGGAATAGCAAAGTTGAAAATTACCGAGAAGTAGTTAAAAACATGTTACACAATTTTAAAACTATGGGTTACAGAATGTTTTTAAAAGTACGTATGCTGCATGCTCATTTAGATAAATTTGGAAACAACATGGGGGCGTACTTAGAAGAACAAGGAGAACGCTGTCATCAAGATATCATGAATTATCAGAGCCAATACAACGAAAATATGATCGGGGACTACATTTGGAGTTCAGTGAGACATGAAAGAAAAAGTAATAAAGTTCACTTTTAAACATTTTTCCACTATTTTATAATTTGATAGGGTAGTAAAAGTTGATAAAGATTATATAAATATATTTGTTTCGATTTATCAATCAATAAAAATGGTTTTTCTAAAATACCGATCCACGGTTCTCCTGCCATATATTTTTTTTTCATCTAACTATCGATAAATCTATCAAAATTGCACACCCTCTTATCGAAGTCAAAATTCGTGTTGACCTATGTAATTCTTATCCCAAAAATGTCGAAACATTCAAGATATTTGAAATCATTGAAAATTATAAAACCTATCTACAAATCAAAGTTTTGGTGTCAAATTCGATTTAAGTATAACTGATCATTGTATGACTGGTATATGGTTAAATGATATGCGCACAAAGACTATAAAGAATACATGTTCAGCTAGTGTTACAAAGACAAATTATTACTTACTTATTATTCAACTACAATCTGAAAACTGGTGTGAAATTTACTCTGAAAGTGATGCATCGAAGGCTTATGATTTATTTTTAAAGATTTTTCAAAACTACGTAAAGAATTGTTCGTACACTTTTATACCCAAGAAATCTAAATACAGATTAAAACCTTGGATTAATAATAATTTACTTAAGAGAATTAAACTTAAAAACAAGTTAGTGACTAAAGCGCGCAAGCATCCCTTTAATCGAAGGCTTAAACTAAGAGCCAAGAATATCTAAAAAATCGTTAATAAAGAAATAATAGTGGCAACCCTAAAAAAGAATGGAATTTCATTAATAAAATAATTGGTCGTAATCCACCCAATTCCTCTAAATCAATAACACTTGATAACAATGGAACTATTGCCGATGATTCAGTGCAAATTTCTAACATTTTTAATTCTTTTTTTTCATCGGTAGGCCTTTTAGCTGATCAAAACACGGATAACTGTAGAAGTTGCTTTAGACACAGCTTAGTGGAAGAAAATATTTGTAATAACAGCTTCTTTTTTGAAGAAATTACAGGTTCAGAGGTATTTAGTACCATATGCTCACTCAGCAATTCAAGGTCATGTGGCGATGATGGTATCTCAAGATGCTCTTCTAGAGTTCTGTTCATTTATTTACAAATCTTTAGATATTAAAATGTGCTGCGCCGAGCTTTTTGTGGATATCACCAAGGCCTTTGATATGGTGAATTATAATATTTTATTGAACAAATTATTTTGTGCAGGACTCCGCGGTTTTATGCTCAAGTGGTTTACCTCTTACTTGAGTAATAGAACTCAAAAGGTCTTAGTAGACAACTTTGCAAGTAATCCAAAAGTTATCAGTCGGGGTGTCCCCCAAGGCTCAGTCCTTGGCTCAATTTTATTTCTCATTTATATCAATTCGCTTTTGAGCCAACCGTTTTTGGGCAAGATCATTGCTTTTGCGGATGATCTTGGTATTGCCTATAGTTCAAAAAGTCCTCTCGATTTAACTTTTGATATTAATCATGATGTCCACATCTTAAGGACTTGGTTTGGGGTGCATAAGTTAGTCGCAAGCAATAAAACAAAAGTCATGAACTTTAGTACTAATACTCGTGATTCTTTAAGCTTGGAAATCTGGTTCCACTCAAGCAAATGTCCCATATCTAATGAATTGGTCTGCTACTGTAGTTTGAATAATTCTTTAAAAACGACATGTGATGCGAGTTGTTTCAAGATTGAACCAGTGAATCAATATAAATACCTGAGCTTAAATTTCGACTGTAAAATGAACTGGTCTGACCGTATTACATCATTGAAAAAATATTTACGCTCTGCAATTCATGTCCTATTTCGCCTAAGAAAATACTGTAGTAATGAAACTTTGAAGTGTACTTTGGATTGGTTGATTCTAAACTACAGTATGGTTTAAGTTGCTGGGGAGGTGCCTACGACACAAGGTTATTGCCTTTAATTGTTTTACAAAAATATTTTATTAGAAAGATTTGTAATGCTAATTTGGTTTGGTACGGTCTATGATCTTGTTTAGAACGTTGAAAATTTTACCTTTAAAGCACTTATATTACTATAAAGTGTCCAAAATTTTTTTTAAAAGAAATGGTTATTTGCAAAGTCCAACTTTATACAAAAACTTCTTCACTGTTGTGTCCTGCAAATTGTTTAACAGGCTTCCAAAAGATATTCGTTTTCATAATTCGTCCAACCAAATTTTTAAAAAAATCAAAAACTGGCTTCTAATTTTCGATCAGGAAGAAATCAAAAATTTGCTGCCGTATGTAAGTTAATTCCGAATTAAATTTTGAATACTTAAAACTAAATTATTAATACTTTATACCCCACTCTTTTGTAACTATTTTATAACTTTTTGTAACTTTCTAAATTTTAGCTATGAAGTGGCATTGCTACTATTAAATTTAAAATCAATATGAATGTCACTACTTATTCTTATGATGGATAATGTTATTTTGTAATTGTGAACTAATTTTCTATAAGGAAAAAAGAATAAAAAATAAAGAATAAAAATAAAAAAAAAACATAGATGAAGAGGGTTCGGAATTTAGTGAAGAGGAACTATCTGAAAGTGAAATGGATAGCATAGAACAACATGGGGACTCATTTGACACTATGGACGAATGTGAGTCCCTAGGAATAGAAAGTGAAGAGAAGGCGAGAATATTTTGAGTATATGTAGAGGACAAAAGAGAAAAGACCGTTATCGAGTTCAGTGAAAACGTGAAAGTGATGTGCAAGATCGATGTACCGAAATTACGGCAGTTTGGCAAGAAATAGAACAAGGCTCAACACCTGGACGAACGTCAATATATAATATTTTTAGGTAAATGATTGCTTATTGACAATCGTGTAATGGAGCAAATAAAAAAAATGCACAGAAGAAGAAGAAGCCTATCGAGTATTGGGATCTAAATGGAATCTCAGTCCTGCAAAAATAAATTCATTTATTGCTCTTCTATGTGAACGTGGCGCATATCAGGCAAAAAATTTGAACATCTCATATCTATGGAACAAGAAATGGGGTCCCGCTTTTTTTTCAAAAAACCATGAACAGAAGCGATTTTTGTGAAATTATGCGTTTTATTAGGTTTGATAAAAAAGTCAACGAAGTTAGCGTTTACAAACAGAAAAATTTGCTCTAATCTCTAAAGAATGGTACAAATTCATCGGGAATAGCCAAAATTGTTACAACCCTGGGGAACATGTAACTATCGATGAACAGCTTTTCCCAACCACAGCAATATATGCCAAACAAATCGGATAAGTTTGGTATCAAATTCAGGCTGGAATTCTGACGTCAGCACCAAATACATTATAGGTAAATGGATTTCCATATATGGGAAAAGATGCAAACAGAGGAACTTCATCTCCGCCTGGGGAATTCATTGTTCTGCAACCGTTCACTGAATGCTGAAGAAGCGTCACTACAGATAATTAAGAGCGCATCACTAGATGCAAAATTACCAGAAGAAGAACTCTCCGCGGAAATAAAAGAAAACTACCAAAATTCGCCAAGTAGCCGAAAGGTGGTAGGCCACGCTTCTTAACAAAACTACATATATAAATCGAGTAATTGTTCACTTACCATTTACAAAAGTTAGACAAACAAAAAAGTGCGTCTACTAAGCTCAAAGCATAAATCTATAAGCATCGGAAAAAACGGTAAACGTATACCTCAAACGATCAGATTCTATTGTACAATAGTACTAAATACTGTGTAGACATGACAGATCAAATTGTAAGAAAATACTCAGTGAAATCGAAATGGCAAAGATGGCCTGCGCAGATTTTCTTCAATATTCTTGACCTGGCTGGAATCAACTCATGGGTTTTATACAGAGAAACAACCAGCGAAAAAATTGCTAAACAACAATTTTTATTCGAATCAGCTGAAGAACTTGCCGAAGATTTTCAACATGAGCAACAGGAAGAAAAAGAAATTATACAGAAAATGTCAACAAATTCAAGTTCGGATTCTCGTGTGTAAATGCGCAAAAGGTGCCAACAGATACGAGTATGTGTGTGGAAAATGTGCCTTCGAGAACCCAATAATTTGTAAAATATGCGGTGAACATGAATAAAGTTAGCATATTATTTATTTATTTTCTAAATTTAGGATTCAATTGTAGAATATTTAATTTTTTTCTTGTATTATTTTTATGTTTTTTTAAATTTAATAAATATGATTGCCTTATTTTCGGGATAATTTGAGCAAAAAGTATTGCACGGCTTGTTCAGACCACGTGTCTTTGAGATAAAGTCGCCAAGGACTCAGCTACCTCAACTACGAGAGTCGCAAAGAAACGCCAAACAAATTGCTACCACGAAATTTAACGCTTGCTCCAGGCGGATATTAAATTCCAGCGGACTTACTGATAATCGTGCTCAGCGCAGAACATCAACAATTTATTTTATAACAATAAAACAACAAAACAAAAAAAAAAAGCCAAACATACGTACTCCTGATTTGCGGTTGATCGTGGTAAGCATACCTTGACATATTTCTTGATGTATAAGACGTTACAATTAGCATAATTAACCTACCAAATGGTTCTATTGTCTTGAATGACAAATACCTATACATAAAATTAAACTCATCTATTTTAATATATACATCAGAACACATCCTTATAATCTAAAATTTAAAAATACATATTTACTCGTAACTATAAAATACAAATGTTTTTGTTTTGTTTGGAAATGAAATTTTTTTTAATGCAAATTATATTTGGATTGAACTACCAATCGTACTTAAATATATACATATACAGAGTGTCCCCTAATTCGTCAACGATAATTTGGGAAATAATTCCTGGTCATATTCTATGAAAAAAAATCGTTCAGCAGTAAGCGTCTATCTCCAATGTTGACATCATTTATCGAGGTTTAAGAAAAGGCTTACTTTGGTGTACCCTGACCCATGTTAACGGAAATTTCTCTGTTAGTACTAATGGTAAAAACTTCGTGTATGACTTCATTTTTAGAAGAAATACCAGCCTTTATAACAGCGTTTAAATAAAGTTGATATCTTGTTTCAGTCCTTCGATATCCAATTTCTAAACCTGTTCCATTTTCATTGCCCACGATAGTTTTCGACTTTGAGGTCACTTTTCTCCAGAAAATGCCTAATTAACATAACGTTTTACTATTTATTCCTAATGAAAGTAACAATAATAAAAAAAAAATCATGAATAAGTTTGCAGAAAAGCCCACAAATTTTATGATACTTGGAAAAACCTGCAACAGGTAAAAATACGAGTAGCAAATTATGATTTTTTACTAACGCTTCTAACAACAGTTGACAATACAATAATAAGAGTGGTTTTCCACGAATTACTAATTTTCCAATATGTTTTTTTAAATTGCACAGCTATTAAAGAGTTTTAAAGCGTGCTGGTTTATTTGGCTACCTCTCAAAACCCTCATTTCCTTACCCTGTTCCTTAAAAGTCCTTAGAAAGAGTTAGGTTTGGGATTTGAAATGTCTGCATTTATAAACCAAGTAAATGCAGACATCATTTACGTTTAAAGGCTGTGCAATGGAAGTTCAACCAGTGCGCGACAAGGATACCATGAACTTTATCCTACCCGACGACTTCCTAATATAGGAGTATTTGGAAATACGTATCGAAAGCTTCAAGAGCTCCACAAGTAAGAGGATTTCGGCTGATGAAAGAATACTGGAAGCTATTACAACTGATACATCAATCAGCATGAGACGTATAGCTTTGCAATTCAATGTTTGCTGACATAAAATTTCTAATGTACTGCATGGAGAAAATGTTTATCCATACCACTATACACCTCGCAAGTACTGCTTCCCGATGATTTAGAAAGGAGACTTGCGTTTTGTAACTGGTTGCTAGAACGGAACTTGGATGACGACGAGTTTATTAGCAGAATTCTTTGGAATGATTAATCTCAATTTATAAGAGATGAGATCTCAAATTTTCCTAATCTTCAAACATGGGCTGCCGACAATCCACATACAAGGAGGCATAAATGATTTCAACACAAATTCAGCGTCAATATGTCGACAGGTGTAATTGGAAACAAGTTAACCGGCTCCTTTAAACTATCACCTAGGCTGAAATCTACAAATTATCTGGAGTTTTTGCTTAATGATTTACCAAAACTATTGGAGGACATTCCACTGACTCAACTAGCTTCATCATGTTTCCAACAGAATGGTGATCCAGCCCACTATGGTTGTGAGGTTAAAAATTGGCTAGATGACGAGTAGGTGATCGTTGGATAAGAAGAAATAGACCAGTTTACTGGCCTACACCATCTCCTGACCTTACAGTATTGAATTTTTTTGTATGGGGAAGAATGAAAGAACTTGTTTATTCAACCCAAATAGCAACTGTAATTGAATATATTGCACTTATGCCAGCGCTCCTTCCAATCCTCGAAACACTTCTCAAACTCGATCTTTGGGATAATCTTTAGCTCTTTCAACGATGCGCTTTTTATTTATTTTCTTTATTTTTGGAAATAGGAAAAAGTTACACGGAGCCATGTCTGGCGAATATGGGGGCTTATACTTCATTTAGTGACCTGAACAACTTCCATTCGCCGCTGTTTTTGTTCAAAGTTCAACAATTTTAGAACAAATTCTGCTGCAGCGTGTTTCATATTCAAAACATTCGAAAAAATGGCATGGCATGAGCCAATCGTTATGCCAGCATACTCAGCGACTTCTCTGATTGTGATTCGGCTATCGTTCATAACCATTTCTTTCACTTTTTCCACATTTTCATCGGTTGTTGATGTACTGGGGCGTCCTGGGCATTCGTCATCTTCAACGGCTTCACGGTCATCTTGGAAACGCTTATCCCACTCTTCAGCTCTTGTTTTATTCATAGCAGACGCACCATAGGACTTTTTTAACATTTCACACACTTTGTTACACTTTATTTAATTTTTTATGCAAACTTTGATACAAATTCTTAGATCCATTTCCTTCAACAAACGAAAATCGCCGAGCTTATAAAAACACGTCTAACCTTAGCGGCTGCCACAGATAAAGTAAACAATGTATACCAACATAATAAAAAAAAATTTTGACAATCGGACTCTCCAAACCTAATTTTCTGAACACACCGCGTACACCCTAATCTTACCAGGACAAACTGTACATAGAATACAGATACGACAAACGAAAAAATCCTTAAATTGTACGAGTATACGTATATGGATGTGCTGTTTGGTGCAGCAGTTATGAAACCACCTAAATCTACCAGGTTAATGCATTCAAATGTTACCATTTAAATTCTTCCTAATATTGTTTGTTTATCTTCTTATTTTGAACTGATTTGTATATACAAGGTGGAGCAAATGTCATTACCCTATCGGAAGATGCTATAATTTATGAAAATGGCTGCAAGTGTCAATTCTACTTTGACATTTGTAAAGTATGGTAAACAAAATTCACGTCAACAAGACATGAATCGCTATACTCTTAAAGAACGCGGAATAATTGTTACGATTTTTTTGCGGAATAGTTCGTCGGTGATGGTGCACGCTCCATTTCAGCTCAGACTGGTCAAACACAATGACATTTAGCAGCTCGCCTAAAAGAGTATGGGACAACACGATGTGCTGGTCTGGTCGGCCCTGGAGCAGCTGTTCTGCTGAAAATTTTTTAATTTTTTAATTTTAATTTATTATTAATTAGGCATCAATCGGCGGTTTTTAGAGAGAATTTTGATGAAAGACTGTAAGACGTTCCCTTACAAAGTGCAGAGAGTGCATCAGCTGATAGTTGTGGACCGCCAAGCGCATGTAACCTACGCTCAAGCTATCCTAAATCTCGACCACGAGGGAGACAACTTTTCATCGAAAATCATCATGAGTGACGGGCCCATTTCCATCTCTGTGGATATGTGAATAAGCAAAATTATCACTTCTGGGGCACTGAAAATCTGCGTATTATCCACGAAAAGCCATTGCCCCTGCTCAAAGTTACTGCATGGTGTGCTGTTTACGCTGGAAGCGTTATCGGGCTAAACGGCTACTGTGCAGAGCATTGCTCAACGACTGGATGAACTGGGACTGGAGATCATGTGGTTCCAAGAGGATGGAGCCACGGCCTATACTGCACGAGCCACAACTGAAATTCTGAAGGCTGCATTTCCAGGTCGCTTACTCTCTCGTTTTGGCGGTTTGCATTGGCCAGCAAAATCCCCTGACTTAACCGTCCCAGATTTATTTTTGTGTTGTTTTTTGAAGTCACGAGTCTATGGCAATAAGCCACAGACTCTTGAAGCCATCTATGAGGATATCTGTCAAGAATGCGAGGGCCTACCGCCGGTAGTTTTGACATGAGTGATGCAAAATGCCACAAATGGGTCATCAATTCTGGTGGCGGCTACTTAGCCGATATCATTTTCTCGACCTAATGGAAAGGAATTTATGACATCAAGTAAACACAATCCAAAAGCAGAACCAACGTTTTTCATTCGTAAAAAAATCACAGCCAAAGAACATCGGGTGATAACTTTTGCGCTATCTTGTAGAAGATATATTTTTTGTGATGAATTTGATGCCATCGCTTATACGAGTATGTATACGATATTCGTACAGCAAACGACATTTCTATTAAGAAATCTTTGTCAAAATGTTGTTATAACGTAAAGATCATGCCGTTTTTTTTAAGTTCTACTCACGTCGTTTACATCACCTATTTTGGTAGATATTCATAGCAAGGGTCCTATTTAGCCTCATATACGAATATTGCGGATATGTGTCTGACATTTCTAGTTGCTGTCTGGCTGATATCTGACTTGTCCCTAGTTGGCTTGTTAGCTAGCAACACGGAGAATGACATACTAATCATTAGAGCTTCCATATCGAAGGTGGATCAGATGCACTAAAACGCAAATTACAAAGTTACTGTCGCTAAGACAGAATACAGTGAGAAGAAGGGGAGGGTTATTAATGGATGCAAAGAGACTATAAGCATCTGCTTCCCCAAAAAGCAGTGCTTGGTAGCGAATGTCTGTCTAAGTCGAAGGCGAATATATAATTATAGCTTATCAAAATAATATCGAACGAGTTTTAGATAACCGACAGTGCCATATTGTCCAACACGGCTTTGTATGAGGTAAACCAACATATGCCTCGATTTGAGGTTTACAAGGATTTGAACGTCGTTTACACCGGAGTGACGGAAAGAAAAATAATTGTATCACTCAAATTTAAATAGAACGGGCAAAGTGTTGCGCTCAGCAATGAGGTGATCCAAAATAGAGTGGGTTGTAAAATGGCATTACTAGATGAAAGCATGTAGCATTAGATCTACAATAATTATTAGCGTATTGTATTTAACACATATAAACAAAAAAACAAGAGAAAAATCTACATTTTAACAACATCGTAGCAAATTTGTGGTTCAATATTTTTTTTTTATAAATGGGCGGTTGGGCGTGTAGGGTAGGCATCATCATCTACATCAATTTCGAAATTGAAATGCTTTTATTTATCTCTCTCAATAAAAAGAAAGTCCCAGTAATGCAACAAATGAATTGATTCTTTAACTGAAAACATAACGTTACATAAAGAATTAATTGATGTGTTCAACAAAAACGTGCATCTAACAAACCGATGAAAAATGCAAGAATTTTATTAAAGTATATCGAGATGAATTGCGCAATTATATTTGTAGGGAGTCCAGTCGCCATTATTATTTATAATTGCTTGGCATCGCCTAATGCAACTTTCGCTTAATTTGCGTATCTATTCTAAACTTTGCTAAAAGTTTATGTTATGTTCTCCTCTCGAATTCAAATATCTTCCTTTGAGATGAAGGCTTCACCAAATTTGTTGGGTTTGCTATCAAGAACCAATAGCTACTTTTTTTTGACGAGAATCCATTTTCAATTTCTAAATTGCCACAAAACTGAGTCGTTGGGCGCCAACATGAAGAAGGTTACAGCAGAAGAGAGCTAAGTGAGCATTACTTTTCTGTTATCACCAATCCAGCCAGGGTATTTTCTCTTTCATATTCGATTTAGGCGTAATACTCTTCAAGAGCAGAACGTCTCATGATTTTTTAACGTAAACCACCTGTCATGTAGACCTTATGTTTACGGGATGCCCATACATCCATAGGGAGCAAGGATACGCCTTACCATCGGTCTCCGTCAATTCTTTGATACCAATTCGGAACTGTGTTGGAGGCACAAGTTCCACTCTTGGTATGAGTCGAGGCCGACCTAAAACCTCCTACTGTTCTTAGGGTCACAGCACCCAGTACTTATTTGCTACTCTACAATGGGTTAAACCAAAGGAAAACCCTTCCCGCGATTTGGGTTTAAACAACAGCCACCATGACGCTCCCACAACGGGGCCTACCTCAAACAAGTCAGGCCCGGACCGAAATCCGGGGGGCTCCTGACTCCCATGGTACCGTGATTTAAGTCCTGGTATGGACTACAGGTGGTCCAGCCGCCAACAAGACCTATGACCGGCAACTTGTTACTGAGGCGTTATCTGAAGATGTTTACTATATAGACCAGTAATATGCTCTGCCCCCGCTTTTTATTAGACAACGTCATTGATGGGCGAAGCCTTGATAATTGGGCTGAGGCCCTCTTCAGGAGCAGATTGAATTTTCATTCACCTGAAACCGGAAAACAACAAAATAAATCCAAAGCTCACCAAATCCCATAGTCGACTGGAGCTGAACATCTGTATTGCCAGGTATTGTCGGACTGCCCCAACACGCATCTAAAACCCAAGATTTTTGGTAACCGTGGCGAATTGTGAACAGAATTGCCAACAAAGTGGTGCACTGTCATTACTACCGTGGCGATTTGTTAGTGAAAATCGCCCACAGTATGCCCAAACACATGCAGAGGGGCGCATCTGGGATGCATCAGTCCCATAAACATTTTAAAATTAACTCAAATCTGAAAATTGTCATAGTTCCTGGTCAGAATGGAAACGCAGTACATTCCAATACAACCGGTAACGTAATGAAGACAACTTTTCAGGATCCGAATGCAATCTAACCCGGAACAGATTTTAAGACAGATTAAGCCCTGATGTGTTGGCGGCTGATTATGTAAAGCTATTACTCCATCTTCTTAAAAAAAGCTCAACAATTTCGCTTAAAGGAACGTATTGAGAGAAAAACAGATGAAAAACAATTAGATTTGTATGCTTACTAAATCAGTGAAAGGTCGAATCCCAAATCCAAATCCAAAAAAATAAAAAATTAACAAGCCGCCAATAAAAAAGTTTAAGAAATGATTTCTCTACACTGACAGGAATACTTACCGGGACAACCAAGTACCACATTTTACCCTTTGAAACCCTCTGAAACCAAGTTCCTAGACCACCCTTAATAATCAAAACACAAATATCTTCAGAGCATACTTCTGTCAAATTTATTCACATCACATTATTCATTAATGAGTAGTCAACGAGTCCATTTACTTCAAGAGATATGGAGAAGCTACAACTGGAGCAGCAGCGTATGGGGAAGCGTATCCAGCAGTATAGGCAGCAGCAGCGTATGGAGCAGCATATGGGGCAGCATATGGAGCAGCATATGGAGCAGCATAAGGAGCAGCATAAGCAGCAGCGGCATATGGAGCAGCATAAGGAGCAGCTACATAGGGCGCAGCAAAGTTACCATGATATTCCCGAGAGTAGACAGCAGAAACTGGTGCAGCAGCAACTAGTGGTGAACTATAAGCCAAGGGAGCAACAATACCAGGCTTAGCAGCGGCAAGACCAACAAGAGCCATAAGAACAACAGCGACGAACTTGAACATGTTTAGTGATTGAATTGTGTTTGCTTGTTTCCGAATAGAAGACGAACTGAACTATGATTATCACTACGCCACACCAGCAAGTTTTATAGTTTGAACCATGAAGAAATTTCTGAAGAATCCTTGGTTCAGCCGTACTGAGTACAGTAACCTTCAAAACACTTTTTCGTCATCGAAAACGAAAGTGTCGACAAGGCAAGTAGTGAAAAACATTCTCATACCAGTACACACCTCCCAAACAAACACATTTAAACTGGGTTTCTTTGATTATGCAATAAGACTACCTGGTGCGCGGACTGTCTTGCATACTAATCACTGGATGATGAGCATTGAGTGATTTACGAATTGCAAGCGTGTCCAAAATTAATTTTCTATCGACCAATACTCGTACAATGGTAAGCCAAAACCAAGTCTGTAGATACAGTTGACAGTATTCCATTTCAGCATAAAACATATCGAACCTTAGGAACTAATGTGGAATCTCCATTGGAGACGGTTGAATGGCTTTTATGACTTTTTAATAGTAAAGCGCGTAGTTCACGCTGAATACGCGAGTAATGATGGATGACGGATATGGCTTACGAATGCGAAATGTTTGTCGAAATATGGCAGAATACAAATGTCTTTGATTAGCTTGGAATAGGCTTTCCCAGTCGAAATTTGAATGTGTGATCAAGTTAAGATCACAAGGTCTTACGACGCATACTAAACCTTAGGCTTTTATCACCTGTGAGACCTATGAGAAAAGGAAAGTTCGCTGCTGAAAGGCAGATGCAGGTACGTTCCTCAACCCAAAGCATTTAAAGTCAACTGATCAAGTCAGATATATTGAACGTGATCTTTTAGATTTTCACCACACTTCAGCCAAGTTTCAAACCATTTAGCATCAGATAACTCATCAGAGATACATATTCGTATCTGTTCACGGTACATCTGAAAGCATTGCTTAAAATAAACAGAAACTTTTTGGTTTGCTGTGCGCCTGAAAGATGGTGGAGAAAAATATGATTGTAAGTTAGAACGCCTGCGATTATATTATGTCTCTGTTTTGCAAATTTTCGGAGAGTCGTTCCTAGTCTTGCTGGCAGTTGCCGATGACCTTAGACAGATGCTCATTCAAGGCTCTATGGAATCGCTCGACCATTCCACCAGATTAAGGGTGTAGTAGCCTTCCTTATTGTCATATATTGGTACACTTCCTGGAAGTCTTTTGATCAAAAGTTTCGCCCTTGATCAGGGTGTAGTTCCATTGGAACCCCATATCTGCTCACCCAGTCGTTGACTATCTTTTCTGCTATGGTCTTAGCCCCTTGATTTTGGATGGCAAACACTTCCGGCCACTTACTGAAGTAAAGTAATCCCTGACCACTAGGGTGTATCGATCGCCATTAAAGGTATCGGGAAACGCCCAGCGATGTCGATCGCTATTCATTCGAATGGTGCTCCGACACTGTATTGTTGTATTCGTTCATGTGACTTTACTTTTGGGCCCTTGGTAGCAACACACCTTATGCACTTTTCCCACCAATTTTCGACGTCTTGTTTTGCACTTAGCCAAAGGAAGCGTTCCCTTACCTTTTCCAACGTCTTGTTTATTCCCAAATGGCCTCCTGCGATTCCGTCATGTATTTCATGGAGTACATTTCTGAATCTGGACCTTGGAACAATTAGCTGCATACGAGATGTTGTTCCATTTGCACTTTCTCATTTTCTCTTCAGCAAACCATCTTGCACACAAAGCAAGTCCCACTGTGCCCAATATGCCTTCAGTCTCTAGTCCGATATCTCCTGACAGGTTGGTCTTTCCTTGTGTTCCTGCCTGGCCAATATTGGTTCCATGTCATTATCTGCATTAACGCTCTACCGGTTCAGTCCTGATCATTTAGATTTCGGCCTGTTCTTTCACATCCTTACCGCTGACTACTTCTACTTACCACGAAATAAGCATTTCCCGAATGATTGCTGCGGGAAGTTTGACCGGCTTCTTGGTAGAAGTTTCTGCTAGTTTCTCCTTCTATTTGCCTGTAACCCCAGTGAAGGCAGCCTTTTCGTCGTACCGGTTCTTTACAATGCCCTTGAAGTTGTCTTACTTTAACGGAGGTCCAGCAGCGCATCCTTCGTCTCTCCCGCAAAGTATCTCGTTCCTGCGGATAAGCATTCAATAGATGCTACCTCCCTGACGAAACGTGTTCCTATGGAAGCCTGATTGGCTGCTTCCATCGTCAGAGCGAAGGCAAGTGCTACAGTAAGGGTTATTTTCCTGGCCATCCTTACTGATGACGAAACTGCGATGATAGACGTGGTCACAGAAGTATGCAGACTTGACTAAGCGTGAAGAGCTTAATAGGTGAAGCAATGGTCAGACTAGAAAATCAAAGAAAACAAAGTATTTCAAAAAAAGTTATCATAACTTCGACCTAACCACAAATTTTCGGTACCCAGTCTGCGCTGTGACTGATCGAAAAATAGCTGTCGCCCTTATAACACGGATTGGATCAACAGGACAACATTCAAGTTTGAAGCGTAGTGCTTACTTAATCTCCCATTTATGATCCCTTGCAACAGCATGAATAAATCCTTAGGCACGCAAGCCAAAATTGCGAGTGCAAGCTGGACCAATAGCATAATATGGAAGAGACCATGGAAAACAATTAAAGAACAACGATTCTCGAACCTGCACGTGAAAAATGTTCCTCAACAGCCCGATTGTAGCCAAATAACAAACAGCTACAAGCAGACACAACAGACAGCCAATAACATTGATGAGATGTGATGAATGAAAAAGGATTCAAAACTGTGATATCTACAATACCGACAAGGACAACACTCACAGTGTGCATTCGGAAGTGGATTTGTAATCAAAGGAACACCTAGGGAACAAGTTTTGAGGTTGAGGCGTGCAAGACAATGGCTGATCACGATTCAAAAAGGAATTGAAGAACATTTGCTCCTCAGAAGATAAAAGAAAGACCGCACAATTCCTTCGATCGAGGCCTTAAAGAAGGTGAAGAATGAATTTTTACTAAAATATAAAATGAGAATAAGACTACTCACCATCGAATATAAAACCCTGTATGCAGTTTATATGAATGCCCCTCGTCAACCGCCTAACTGGCCTCGATCAGTGTGGGTTAAGGCCAGGAGAGTCCACCAAGGTTACATTTTTTTAAACAGTTCCAAGTCGATACACATCTCCTCTTCATCGGTTTGAAACCCGCATATGAAAGCATCTACATACATCTACAACATCTACAAACGAACTATGAGTACTCGTATGCAGAGTTATGTCCTATTTTGGCATCCTTGTCCTTGCACTGCTTTAACGACTATTCAGTATGAAGATATGAAGATGGAGAATTCACACTGTTCAGTCAAGGTTGGTAATGTCAAAACCGAGACCTACTATGTCTCGCAAGCCAATTCTAGAGGCTCCATCTTCCATAAGTCTTTCAATTGCTCGCATACGCAGTCGACATTGACATAATCAGAAAAACACAGTGAGCTGTCAATGGGGCGGGAAAAAAAACTTTCAGCCGTCAACGAAGGAACAACAATGACGCACAGAACAAAAAGTCACGATAGCAAGCTACAACTTTGGGATGGGACAATGGACTGTATCTACCTCTGCTATCAACTCCTAGTATATCCTAGTTATCTAAGCTAAACCATATTCGTACGAGTACTTACAATAAGGTCAACGTCGTTATATATTCCGTATATTTCGTTGTTGTATCTCGTCCTTTGATATGACCTTAAAGCATCCGTGAAAGAGATAATTCCTTATCTGAGCTGGTGGCAGATGAACCTAAAAAATGTCCGATTCCTTTTTCCAAGGGGCAAAGAAAGAGTCTACCCGTCCAGATTGGAGGTTCTGGACAGGATAACAATGTATCCACACACATATGAACGTAACCGTTGGGACGCAACCAAAAGTCTCCGACCAGGGCGAATTCACTGCTGAGACGATGCAAAATGGGTTAACGAAGTTTGAATCGGCACAGGGAATATTCCGTCTTTCTGCAAACCACGTGCAGTCGAATAACTAGCGCAGGTCGTAGGCTACTCTAAAGAAGATATCACTGCTCTCGTTCTACAGAAGAAATATACTACAATATGTCACCAAAGAATGATGAAATATGGTATTCACAATATGGTATGTTAGTCTGCTCCTTAGCTAATTGTATCCATGCACTAAAAGTCGGTTGAGGTTCTTTCTATTTGTGCGCGCCACCTAAAAGATATAGTCTTCCTCTACTGCGTTGTCCCTCCGGCTTTCCTAATTTTAAGCCTCCCACTCATACTCCAACTCTCCCGATTCCACCCCAAATCAAACCCCAACGTAAACGTGTCTCTTTCGACTTAACCCCTATAAATCAAACTCCCACCACTCAAACTCTCACCACTCAAACTCCCACCACTCAACCCCTAACACACACGCCTTTCCCTAATTTCGACCACAGAACTGGTGCTAAGTATCCTAATTTCATCAGTTCTCACATTTTAAACCCTACTTCAGAAAGCCCATCCGTTGCAACACCAAACTCATTAACCACTCCCTTTTCTATTGACCCCCTTTCGCCACCCACTGTTAAATTAACGGAGCAAACTAGCGATACCACCGAATGTCGGTATGCGCTCTATAGGCTTAGAGATAGAAAGATTTATGAGAGTATACGTCTATATCTCGCTTATCTGCACGATAAATCCGACTCGGTGTGCTACGAGGGTAAAACAAAAACAAGCGTCATGGTTTCTATCCAGCAGGAAGGCCTCCCTATCGACGTTACCAATCTCAGAAAACTTTATATAAAGTATCACGAGATTTTCAATACGCCCCCGCAAAAAGTTGCAGACGATCTTGCCGCTTTTCGACACTATATACACTCTAAAAGAGTCTCACACCTCCAACGCAGTCGACTTGAACACGATAAAGTTATTCGACCCTAAAAAGTCATGCAAAAACCTCCCTCTCACCTTCTTCCAATCTTATGCTCTCCCATTTGATATCCACGCTCTGATCGAAACTAATCTTATCTCCAACATAAAAATTCAGGAGTTATTCCCTCTTTCTTTTAATGTATTTCGGGATGATAATCTCACACCCCCCTTGATTGAATTTCCTTGTCGTAGTGTCCTACTGGCTATCCACAACAGCCTGGACTCCTCTCTCGTTGCAACTTCATCTTCTCCTAAGCTCAACTTTGTGTCGGTTAAAATAACCCTCACTCGTAGATGCTTGTATGTTATGTGTTGTTACATTCTTCCAGCGCAACCTATCGAATCCTACCAACTTGCTATTGACAATTGACAATTTGATCGACTAATCAGACTCGCTTGATGATATCATTATTTTCGGCGATTTTAATCTGCCTTTGCTGAAGGGGGCTCCATCTGAAGACTTATCTTTTTTCATCGCTTCCAATCCCATTTCTACTAAGGAATGCCTCTTCTTAGATCGGCTAACAGACTCTATTCTATGCCAAGTCAGTGGCGTTTCCAACTATATAGAAAGGCAATTAGACCTTATCTTCACAACTAATCCCATCAGCTCTTCAATATCGTGTTGTCCCCTATCTCTTTCAACTATTGATAACTTTCATCCTCGACTTCTTTTCTCATTTTTCCACAACTCTCCCCTCCAGTCGCCTCCCCCGCAGTTCTATTTTCTTACAATTTTCACAAAACTAATTTCCCTAAAATCAATACCTATCTAAGCAGGGATTCTTTCGAGTTTACCAATCTATCTCTTGTCGCTGCTCTCTCCATTTCACAGAGAAATATTCAAATCCATCTCCCTTTATGTGCCATATTCCCGCCATAAAACTTCTTCTACATCCCCTCCTTGGTATAATCGTAGATTCCGCTCTCTACGAAACAAAAGAAATAAGTTATGGGCGGTATTCCTTCGCACTCACTCTTCTTCCGACTATTCAAATTATTTAGGTATATATCTTCATTTCATTGAACTCTATAACTCTCTCTATTAGCGCTACCTGAATAGTGGACAAACCAATCTCATAAATGACCCCAAGTCCTTTTTTCAATCTGTCAATCGCAAAAGTAAGACTAATGGTTATTCTTCCTCCCTCGCTTTTGAAAGCAAATCTTCAAGTGATTCTCCTAGCATCGCCAACTTTTTTGCTACATTTTCCAAACAATCATTTGCGTAAAACTTCTTCGTACCAGATCCCTCTTACTTGAGTGATCTACCAAATTTCTCCATTGGTCCCGCTCTCACTCAAAATTTCGATCCTGCAGTTATTGAAGAAAAGTTACTAAATCTTAAAGATGAATTTGTACCTGGCCCAGGCGGACTCCCCGCCGTGTTTCTTAAAAAATGTTCTTCCAACCTGTCTCTATCCCTTTCCTACCTTTTTCGTCTATCTCTTACACAAGGATAATTTCCCTAGATTTGGAAGACCTCATTTATAATCCCAATACACAAAAACGGATTTAAGCATGAAGTTACCAATTATCGTCCCATTGCTAAACTCTCTCATACGCATATACGCAAACTCTTCGAAAGCATTTTATATGAAGCCTTAAGCTTCAAATGCAAGCCTTTTATTTCGACCCGACAACATGGTTTTCTAAAAGGTAGACTAACTACCACAGGCCTTGTTGAATTCGTGTATTTTGCTCTCGCAGCCTTCAAAATGGAAAAGATATTGATGTTATCGTAACCGGTTGCACTAAAGCGTTTGATAAGATATCTCATCAATTGATCCTCTTCAAATTGTTTGCTCTCAGCTTTGAGCCTCTCTTATTAAAATGGATTTCTTCTTACCCAGTAAACCGATATTATAGAGTTCGGCTTAGATCCGCCCTTTCTGTTCCATTCCTGGCTTCATCTGGAGTTCCACAAGGTAGTCGTCTTGGCCCTCTTCTCTTCATTCTTACTATCAACGATATTGAGAGGGTCATTAAACACTCCTGCCTCTCCCTTTACGCTGACGACACAAACTATTAAAACTATTTTCTCTTCCCATGCCTCTGCCCTGTGTCATTTCTTATTGATAGTATATAGTTGGTTTTACCCTCATTTACGGCAAAACTTAACTTGGCAGCTTCCGTTTCAATACTAGCGAACGCACCGGTGACAGCCCGCTGAGTTCTCCCAATTATATATCTCCATATCTTCGGCGAACGATAGTAGCTAGTTGCACAGATTTTTGAAAAATTGTAGCTCCATTGTTCACTTGTGAGTTCCGCACAATTCTGATATTAAAGAAGTCGCATGACCACACATTGATATCAAAGATCTCGTTTAAGTAGTTACCGACCTTAACGGGGCAGCGAGCGTTCTCAATCATCATTTTGCATAGACGGACGAGTTTGGCAGGAACACCAAAACTATGTAGATATGGCTCTATATAGCTCGTCTCTATAAATACTGCCATATGCGGCCCTAAAATCGATGAAAAGGGGGTGGATATCGATCTGGTCTTCGTCTTCCTGAGTTTACTCAAGCATCTGCAGAAGTGTGATGCTTTCCACAAAGTCATTTTCAGCATCTTTGATTACCTTGGCTGGTAAGCCGTCAGATCCCGCTGATTTGTCGGACTTAAGCTCACATATTGCTATCTATCCTTACAGCCTGTACAAAAGCTTTTCCATATTCTCAGTACCGGCTGTGACTCCATTACAAGGTTTCTTTCTTCATCTCTACAGGGTTCTCTCGCCTTGGCACGTTCGTTTTACCTGTACTACAGTACTGTAGTACAACATATCAATGACTTCGATCGCGCTTCTTGTGCTTATAAAGGGTGATTAATTAGAGTTATACAAATCCAATATGAAATAAGTCACTTGAATCTAATGTTAATGTCTATAATATTAGCTTCTTTTAATGGATAATTTTATGCCACTAGTGCCTAAATATGATATCGGGCACATACCCGTCACGGCTAGCTCGAATGAAGCGCAATCGTGGAGTCCAATCTTCAACAACTTTATAGAGCAACTAGGGCCGTATATCAGCAATAACAGGGCGACTGTTGATTTCCAAGTCGTCCAACGTCTTTAGCTTATCGGCATAGACTAGTGACTTCACATACTCCCAAAAAAAGTAATCTAAAGGTGTGAGATCACAGGATCGTGGAGACTAGTTCAAAGATCCATTACGCGAAATTATGCGCTCAGCGAATGTTTTGCGCAATAAATTGATGGTGTCGCGCGCCGTGTTGCATGTCGCAATATCTTGTTGAAACCAAAGCTCTGTCACGTCAATGTCATTCAACTGAGGAACGAAGAAGTCCGAAATCATGTTTCTATAGCGCTCTCTATTGACGGTAGCATTCTGGCCGGCATCGTCCTTAAAGAAATATGGACCGATGATTCAACCAGCCCATAAAGCACACCATACAGTGAGTTTTAATGGTTGTAAAGGCGTTTCGACAAAGGCTTCTGAGTTTTCTCCACTCCAAATTCGGCAATTTTGCTTTCTGTTAACGTTTTTTAAGGAAGTTATTCTGGAAACAATTTTGTTAATTTACATATAATACATAGGGTTTTGTTGCCTGTTAGCAGGTGCCTACATGGTAGTCCATAGTGGTAATCTCCCCCACAGCATTCGCCAGCCACACGCATTCAACCAGTTTCTTTGCTGTTTTTCTTATTCGATCGTATGTTATATGTAGACCAGGTAAATCCGTTACTAATCTCTCTGACAACATTCGTTAAATTTCTTTTGATAATACATACTATGTACTCATGTGGGCTGTTGAATGCTGCTGGGTTGTTATCTCGTCCACTCAAATTTTCGACACACAGGAGGAAACACCCAAGAGCTAAGTACTAAATCAATAAATATTTATAACATGGTGGCAAACATTTTTTTTTCCTTTTTTTTCTGACTTGTTGAACAATATTCTTGAGTTTAGGAATAATTAAATCCAAAACAGGACCTAATTGGAGAACAAAATTTTGCGTTGAAAATGAGGATCAAGCTGAATCGTGTTTTCAGCCCATTCACAGAACTTACGACGCGTATAATGGTCACGCGATTTCAAATCTTGCACAAGTTGTATCTTATAAGCTTTTAAGTCAAGATCTTTCCGTAAAATCTACCATAAAGTGGATGGACATAGCTCCAATTGTTATTCACGATGGCGAGTCGACTCATTCGGATTCTCCTCTACGCTCCAGGACGGCAATAACTTCTTCTGTTCGCACTGTTTGTCGTCTTTAGGGAATGCATATTATCCACTAAAGTGTACGTGGTGCAATAACGATTTATCGTCTTCCGAATAACTAGCTTAGATGGACTATTATGTCGACCGCAAAATGGGCGTAGCGCACGAAAAGTTTGGCGAACGAGAACCATGGTTTCCAAAATATGTTTGCACAATCTCCTCCCGTTGTTCTTGATTTAATCCACTCATCGTAAAATGGCAAAACGTACTGACCACAAATTAACTTTCAACTGTTAGCGAATTTAGTCTTGATGCGGATTGTCATAAGTCGTTCGTTCATGTCTCGGAAGCTTAAGGCTTCTCGCCCAAGTCTGCCGCCTATGGGAAATCCGCATCCGACTAAGCTCTTTTTATTTTACCTGTAGCAATAACCACATATACAGTTTTTAATCCCCCTTATAGTAGAACTGGCCCATCCCATCGCACTTCCTGGCCGGCGGTGATATCTGCGTGATAGCAGTCAATGGCCTCTGCTAATTGCTTGGCTGCACGTGGTCTATTAATGGTACAATCATCCAACGTGCAGTGCGAATGTCGTTGTCCTTTAAACGTTTGCAAGGGTCAAAAACAGTGAATCCATTTCTATCCGAAGCCATTAGTTGATTCTTTACATCTTTTTAATCTCTTCCGTATAGGGTTGTAGGCCCTATGACGTCGTAAGCCAGTACTATGCTACTACCCGAGCATGGCCTAGTCAATTTAGCCTGCATGCGTAGTACGAGTAAATATGTATAATATCTATGCGGAAGACTTTTACAGAGACATGTCTTATTTCAAGTTCCCTGCAAATATTTTACTCGAGAAAATTGCACGAAGCTTTAAAGCCAACACTAGATAGGCAATTGAGTAAGAAGGCCTTGGGAAAAAGCACTAATTAGATTCTATGCTATTACCTTTGCTTTATGGCAATTCAGTGCTGATAGCGATAGTGTGTGAATGAAGATATTAATGGCCGTTTTGAAGGAAACATTTTTTGAATGAGTCTTGTTTCCGCTTGAAATTAAAGGAAGGAATATAGCAGCGAACTCTCCAACCTATGCCGTAATACCGACCTGCTCGAAAAAGTCCTGATATTGCTAAAACATATAAAGCGAATTAATAACAACGCAGTACACAAATACCTCGGTTTATGTAGCACTAACATTTTGCATGGGACCTCAACCATCTTGGAGTTCGTGGCAAGTGGCTAAATACTCAATTTTGTTGGTGGTTGAGGTTGAGCTCCATTGCTGAGTGTAGTCACATCTAGGTAAGTTAGTGAGAGCGGAAAAAAAACATAACATCTTAATTTTTGACTCTTTTCATTTCTTATAATAGTTTGAAGACATCCATACAATTGCCAGTCAGGTGAGTCTTCCTTAACCTGGTATTTTATGAATAGCAGCGGGACTAAGAAACTGTTCAAAATAAGACACCATGAAGAAGATAAACAAAAGTCACTTTAAAACACCACCAATTTTCAAAACAAAAAATTCAAAAATTTTATTTCAGTCCATTGCCATAGGAATAAAGTGATTCGCTTTGGATTTTTAACGAATCAAACCTCCGGAGATGACACCACCAATTCCGACTGGAACACCAACTCCCAAGCCAATTGGAGCAATTGGCGAACGAATGATTCCAATTGCTGGTGCTGGCAGAATAGATGGCACAGATGCAATTCTAAGAGCTGGAGCAAGGATTCCAGGTTCTGCGAATGCAGCAGCAATAAGACAGAAGAAAATCACCTAAAAGTTAAAAGAGCGTTTTTGAATATTTAAAAGTCTCATTTCGAGCGACATCCTTACGTATTTGAACATGGTGGTCAATATGTATATTTCAGTACTCTACTGAGTTGAATGCTGACGATTGTCTGATGTCAAACTTATAATTCAACTGCAAATTTATACAAAACTGAAACACTAACTTTTTGAGGGATAGTACTCCAACCATCACCGTCAATTGGCCTTGATAGTGTCAACATAATCTAGATCTCCAGACGAAACCATAGTCGCAGCCGCTTGCAGTTCTGTATACCATCGTGGCTTCAAGTCAATTTCGAAATACTTGTCCATGTATTTAACCCGTGTTTCCATGGAATCTACCGTCGTCGTACTGTCTATCACCAAAGACCACAGTCAAGTGATACATACATATTACCTACCCACTCTGGGGGATATTAAGTTTCCACAGTTTTCTTTTTATTTTGTTTCGAAAACTAGACGTGTTGCATGTGCATCTCAAAACAACCGCACTTAGCCCCTATCGGTTCCCAATGACCGACTTTAGGGGTGATGGTGCAACTTGACTTGATAAACCACCAGATTCGATTACTTGAGTCAACATTAGTAAAAGCTCTCCATCTGGTAGCAAGTGTAGATGGGAAATGAAATTGATAGAAGCCATTTCAATTATTTTCCGCATCCAATCAAGCAGCCAGAACTGTTAGATGAGATTAATTGCGTGTGGCAAATGCGCGGGTATAATTACCAAAATTGAACTCTTCGTTAGAAGGGGCTGGTGCCATATTACGAGTAGACGCTAACATTGCTGCGATTAATCGAATACTTGCCCCACGTGCCTCAGTACTGCGCATTGAATTTGAAGCCATCAGAAGGGAAACACGAAGGGATAACGGTTTATAAGCAATAATGAGCACTTTCATCACTTTTCGTTTAGAGCTTATTTTTCTATCGCATTTTCTTTTCTATTCTTCTTTTTCTTTGGCGCAATATTGTTGAAGGAGCGTGATGCCTGCCCTTAACGTGAAAGCGTATTTCTTCTACAAAGGCACGTGCTGCATTTTTCCTGAGCCTTCGCCATTAGTTCGCCAGTGAAGCAGAGCCAGAAGTATACACAGATGTAGTGCTGATATACAAAAAAAAATAAAAAAATGTTTAAGTGCAAGGGGTTACATTGACTCCACGTATTGTAAGTACTGAATGCAACATTGCTACTCTTTTCGATCGCGTGGAAGACATTTCGTTCGAAAATGGATTAGGTTTGATTTGTACTGTTTATGGATGGCATAAAGAACTGGCTTACTTTAAGTATGTTTTCCTATAAAGTTTCTTACAAAGGGAGGATGAAAGTGTTCAAATCAGCTAATCCGTTAAGTATTTTTGGGGCCTTCAACCAATAGCCAAATTCTAACCAATTTATCTAACAATATCGTTAAGAGGGTAGCTGGGTGTGTACAATTAGGGCAGGCACTGGCCGTCAACCGAATGATGTGCAGAGCTGCAACTATGACTACGCATGTGGGCACTGGTCTCGTCCATCCGGATGTCATCTGCCATACTTATAAGCTCGATTGTTGAGCATGAGAAAATAAAACCACTTTCAGAAATGAATGACGTCAGAGGTAGGGCGTACGGTGAATAAAATCACATCATTCAATCAACGGTAGCTGCCACAGTCATTATGACAGATACCTTATTTGGGCTACTTCAAAGCATTTGTAGATGAGCTCAGTAAGCATGTTCAGGAATAGTTAGGGTGCTGAAATAGAGATGGCGGTGAATGAACCGTAAGTGTGGGTTACTGACTCCGGAATATCCGGCCACTTTTACACAGGGAGTCGTAGAAGGTTAAGCCCTCCCAGATTAGGGGTTGTGCGTTGGGGTTAACTACCTGGAAACATAAGAAGAAGTTTACTATTGCGGAGCAACCAAAAGCCTCGGATAAGGACGGATCTACTACTGTTGACCCAACAACGTTCGAATCCGTACATGGTATGTTTGAACCCTGAACAGACTCATGAAGCTAAATGACAAGCGGAGGCCCTCGACTGCTATAAAGTTGATATCACCGCCACTCAGGACGTGTAGTGGTATGGGCCGGAAAGAAGATGAACTACACAAGTTATTTCGAACGTCGGGGCTTGCAGGAGAAAATTTAACGGCGAATTCTACGAGCTATACAGTGGCACCGAATTTATCGGAAAGTGCATATTAGTCCCCTTAGATGGATAGGACATGTAAAGCCAATGAACACCAATGCCCCAGACCGAAGAGTCTTCGATTCTGAGAGGGACAACCCAGTAGGGAAAGACTGCGCAACTAGACGCTGTTAGCCAGTGGTCACGCTTACTACAGAGACATTTTGGGTGAGTTCCAGGTCAACTCTGGAGTGTAGCGCCATCTAAGTAGGTACTCGTAAGTAAGATATATATACATATGGCCATGAGCATTGCTGTGCAAATGAAGAGCATGGATGGTTGATGTTCCTGGTTAGCAAACATTTCAATTTCAATTGTTATTTATTTAAAGGTAAAGGTTTGTATATTAAGATTATAATCTGTAAGGAGTCAGTTGGCCATGGAGGCATCCATGATGCAGGAGTAGATGGCAGTGGCGCGCTTGCTATTGCTCGGCTCTAGCTCATCAGATGGGGTTCCTGTATACTCCGTATGGAGCAACTGAAGATAAGTGTTGCGACTCGGTCCTTAATGTTATGTCGCAGTAGGTCTACCAAGTCCAGTTCGTGCGGTCGTTTGGTCATGTGTATCGTCATCGACCGTATGTCGGCGTAAAAGTCGTCGAATGTCTCATGAGGCAGCTGTTTCCTATCCATGATGGACCTAAGAATTTCGTGATCCCGTTGTCCGTCTCTAAATTGTTTGATCAGCTCAGCTTTATTATCGTGGTAGCTGAGCTCTTTATCCCCCCCGATTTATTCTAGATATTCCCGGTGCCATCTTTCAGCCGGGCCTGAAACTAGGTGATGAACTGAGCTAGCAACTGGTCAGAAAACACCCCATTCGTCCTCTTCAATGCGGAATACGAAACTCTCTACCGGCATCGTCTTGGACGTGTCGTCAAATTTGATCCCCCACTTATGGATGGAAATGCTCGTCCTTCGGGCATCGTCGCGGTAGTAGTCTCCTGGAATGTCCTGTACCCTGTCTATCTCTGGCAATTGAGCATCTCGTCGTTCATTGTGAGCGTAAGTCCTGTTGTGGTATGGAGGCAATTCGGTTGCGTCTTGTATTGTTTAAGCGTCTGTTAGTCATCGTCATGTTACCCTTGGAAGATGAGGCAACTGAAAGTTCGAGACAGCTTATCTATTCGCTAATGATGGCAATGCTCTTTTCTAACGTTGCCATCATTGCGATCATTCTGTCGTCGAGCTTCGATATTACGTTGTTTTCGTCTCCCTCCATCTTCCTTGGGTAGGCGTTTTGTGGCTTTTATGTCATTTGACTGTACTCAGTTTGTTTTTGTCCACGTGTGTAGTAGTCTTCGTCTTTGTTCATTATTCTTGCGCCTCGCCCCTGGTCGTCTCTTGCCTTGTTCGTACTCTTCCTACTGTCCAGTATAAGTTTCGTAGGCGTCTTGGCGTTTCAACGGCACTTGTTTGCTTGTCGATACTCGTGTTAGTCGATGATCGTAGTTCTCACCTACCGAGGGATGGGAGTCAGATTTTTCCCCGGAAATTTCCGGAATCCCTTTCAAGACTGAACCGCTTTATGGGTTGTTGGCTTTGAAACTTCGGTATGTTGTTTTTGTTCTCGACGATTAGACTAAGTCGTAGAAAGTCGTGCGAGAACGTCGTAAGGTCCAGCACATCAGCTGGTTCAGCATTTGCTTTGGACCGCATGTGTCGGTGACTACCCATTCTAAATACATCGTTCCTCCATGGAGATTGTGTTGCGACTCCTAAGAAACTGGTGTCGGAGCTGTTGCTTGGGGTCGTTCTATCGTCCTCAAATTCGAAACCTCATCGCCCGAAGAAGTGCCTCTAGGGACTACCCCTGTCTCATTATTCACAGCGATAAAAAAAATTGCTATGTCTTACCTTTTTCTCAAAAAAAAAAATTAAAATGAATCAGGGTATATATATGTACAGTGTATGTATGTCTTGCGTGTAAAAAAAATTATATTGTGATTCAAAAAAAAAAAAATAAATTTAAAAAAAAATGTCAAAAGGATATCTAATAAAAATAAAAAATGAAATAAGTGGCTAATTAAATAATACAAAAAAGCAAAGAATTGTTATGTGATTGTTGAATTTTATAGATCGCGTTGGTGTGTGGAATTTGGGAACCGACTTTCCAGTTACTCTCGGTAGGAACTAAGGTTGGTCAAAGTATAGTTCGAAATGTAATGTCTTGTCATTTATTGTGGAGACGGCTTATTTCAGGTCGTAACGAGCTGTCATCGCTGTGTGACCCTGGGCCGCATTATTCGGTGTAGGGCACATAGGGTTAAGTTAGCTATGAATTTAGTTCGGTAGTTAGGGAGAGCCTTGAAGTTCATGCCGTCTATTTTCTCCAGCTTTTTGAAAATGTATTTTGTGTGTTTCCGCAGGAGACAGTCTCCTGTCAGGATTCCCATTACTGTCCTAAGCTTATTCCTGTTTAATTTTATTAACTTCCTAGATCTTTTGCTGTCAAAAGCGGCCAGAGAGCCTTGGATACCCTCTTTCCTTCAAGACTTGACCACCTTAGGTTGGTAGTCTTTGTGATTTTTTCCTCGATAGTGCCCCCCGCTATGCAAAGGGGTGGTTTGATGTTGGCAGCCTCACTGTTGTCCAGTAGCCCTCATTTTCTTGCAAAGTCAAAGGTTAATTTCATTTAATACCTCAATGTCCAGCACAATCTTACCGGGTTTTGACTGCATAGTGCCCTGAGGACTATCAGAGTTGACGTTGGTTGATTCCATTACCTTGAGTGCAGCCTGGCTATCGATGTAAATAGCGATATCCCATTCGGATACCGATCTCATCTGCATTAGCAGAGTCGTCTTGAGGACAACCAGAACCTCTCGTTGGAGGACACTGCTTGAGTCCGGTAGTCTTATAAATACTCTTAGTTCTGGGTCTGCCCTTTCCTCTGTTTGTGAGTCATTTGTGAAAATTGCAATTCCATTTAACCTGATTAATAAATTTTTTTCCTAGTTCTCCCTCTCTGGATATTGTTACGTGCAAATCACGCCCGAAAAATCCTCCATTCCCTTTGGTCCTGTTGTTGTCTGTTGCACCCCTCTACCCTCCTGCCTTTTCTTGTTTCGTCCCCGTTCTTTTCTTCCCGTAATGCTCTGGGTGCCACGGTACAAGTGGGATTTACTGGATTCTTTGGATCCAGTTCCCTCCCTCGGCCTACCGCCCCAGAGATGACATATAGGTATCCCAAATAGAGCCAGACGGACGGCCTGGAAACTCTAGCGGACGGACGGTCTGCCCCCTTGATGCCCGAAGATGTCGACACCACAGCAATGGCCGAGAGCCCACCCTAAATCCTATATTGTTTATTCCCAGCCACATAAATTTGTAAAACCCCCAAAAACCCAAATTCAAAAAGCAATAAGTGTAAAAGAAAGCCCACGATTCCCCACGATCCGTTCCCCTCATTCGTGTCTGCAAGGAGACTTAAGGGCCCCGCAGTGGAATTTATTTATAAAAGTTTCCTTCCTACTTGGAGGTCACTAATTGGGCTCCCTTAAATTTTTCCCAAAAGAGCAATGGGTCCGAGGGTGTAATATGGACCCAAGCAGTCACTCGACAGACAGAACGAACAGGACGAACACGAACATCGACTGGTGTGATTGGGCGGGTGGTTCAATAGGGAAGCTGTCAGAGCTCTGGAAGTGAGTCCATTTGCTCTGACAGCTGAATTAGTGGAACCACGTATGAATGTGTGTGTGTGTTGGAGTCGCCGAAATGCGCGGCTAGAGTAATTGAGATCTAGCCGTCATAGTGGACAGTGCCACCATTTTGAAATTGAACAAAAAAAAAGAAAAAAACAACACCTACAAAAGACCAAAAACAAAAAAGTAACAATTAACAAAAATCCGTGTGGTTGCGTTTTTTTTTCTTTGTGCTCGAGTTTTGGTTTTCTTGTTTTGCTTGGCTGCCGGTAGCCCGGCACCCGTCTCTCAATAATATAACAATTTCCTTTTAAAAGCGCGGAATTTTGCAACAATATATTATATCATACGGGATGTCGAAGTCGACCAAGGAAGGAATTTCATCCGTTAGAATTGGATTGCCTGGCAGTAGCTCCGTTAGGACCGTGCCATGTCCGAAATTGCTACTCATGATGTAACCCAGATTAGTGTAACCCCAGTATCGCACTGTTGCCAGCAAGTTTTTTGATCTATAAATCAATCGGGGTTAAGTGCAGAAAGGTGTCCAATGCTGCCGTACGGGTGGTACGGAGCGCACCTGCAATAGCTATGGAAGATGTTCTTTGAACCACCCCTAATTTTCCGTAAATCGTTTTCTTGTTTGTTGCTTCCACCATGTATGTAAGTCTGGGTCTTACCACCACCGCATACAGCCAGTACACCATAGCAAGTTTGAAGCCCCAAACTTTTCCTACTATTCTTTTGCAGATAAAAAGTGCATAATATGCCTTTTTGTTCTTTCCGCTACATTATTGGACACCAAATCAGTTTTTTGTCCAGAATCACACCCAGATACTTCGCGCTGTCCGAAAGGGACAATTCCACTCCGTTGAGTTTTGGGAGTTTGAATTGCGGTATCTTGTACTTTCTGCTAAAAAGAACCAGTTCCGTTTTGGAAGTGCTGATCGTCTCCAGGGCAACCTCCATAATCTCGTTTAAAATATTTAAGTATTTCCCCTGTCATTGATAAACAGCACACACAGGAGTGGCGATATAACCGCCCCTTGAGGAGTTCCCCTGATTACAGACATTCTAACCGAGTTTTGTCCAATGGAACAGTTTATTTCCTTACTTACAATCATGTTGCAAACCGAATTTGTAATGCCCTGTCCAATATTAGCGTAGAGCGCTTTTAATGGCGCTGCATTCCACGTTATTAAAGGTTCCTTCTGTATTGAGGAAGGCCGCCATCGCAAACTCACAAAAGTGAAAACTCTTATCTATTCCCCCCCCCCCCCCGCACCTAGTACAGGGCTGTTGCTACAGATTTTCCTTTCATATACTCGTATACATGCTGCGACTCAGTCAAAAAGCAATTACTGAAACTATTCCTTATGTGAACCTCCAATAATCGCTCTAGGGTTTTAAGCATAAAAGACGACAGACTTTCTGGTCTGAAATCTTTTGAGGTTATATGCCCCAGTTTGCCAGCTTCAGGTATAAAAACCACCTTAACTTCCCTCCAAGCTATTGATATGTACCCTATTTTTAGATTGTATCTGCGAATTTCCATAATTTTCTGAGACTGGGAGATTTTTACGGCTTAAAGGACTGAACTGCCCAGCGCAAATTCTTCCTATTAATAAGAATAACTATTTCCTCTTTGTCTTCGGAAAGAGAGAGAGATCAATATTGTCAGTGCGGTGTAGCATGCCAGGATCGTCTGATACTGTGGATCCCGGAAAATTGGTTTCCATCGGTGCTGCCAGAACCTCTCGGCTACTTTCAGCCTATGTTTCGTCATTTTTCTTGAGGTAGCTAGGAACGCCCGCTTTCTTTGAAAGCATTTTGTCTAACCTCGAAAACTTGTCTGTTGCCGCGATAGATTCTCAGTACTTCTGCCATGAGGCCCTTTTTGACTTTCTAACCAGGTGCTTGAATTGTTTCTTACAATATGTTACATTCGTAGTACTCATTCCATGTACTGTCGCTTCTGAAAAGCTCTGCCCTATCACAAAGTTTTCTAACCTCTTTCCTTTTTAAACCTATCTCCCTATTCCACCATTTTAGTTGAGCCCCTTTAGGTTAGTCGGGCAAGCTTTCTCGAACGCCATTGTTAGTGCCTTATTAATATTTTCTACCGCCCTATCTAAGTTAAGAATATTATCGCAGGTGATTGACTGGGTATCCAGGTGTATATTTACCACTTCTGTATACTTGACCCAATCAGTCTTCCTTCCTTCCTAGGATTTCTTTAAAAACTGCATGCCCTACTCTGAAAGTTCACCTTGCAGCGTACACATCGGTTATCTGACATTGACGCTTCGTCGACTACTCTCCATTCCCTTATTTCTAACCCTTCTATATTTGGACAATGGCAATGGAGATATCTATCACCTCCTGCCTATTTTTCACCCCAAAAGTAGATGATTTGACTCTGTTACAAATATTGGAAGATAAAATAAAATCGTACAAACACTCACCTATTGGTTTAATGTCACCGCTTCCGCATTACGTAACATGGACGTTTGCGTCACAGTACCAGCATCCAATTTGTCTGCCTTGTCAAGACCTTTAGCTTCTCCAAGATCACTACCTCGGAGTCATAGGGGAAGTTGGCCGTGGTCAGTTTTTTTTCATGCATTAAGTGCCTAAACAACCTTTCCGAAGTCTTTTTTTGCCACAGATATTAATTCATTACTCAGCCGACACAACAATTGTCAATTTAAAACTAAGTGTAAAAATTTCTTTCTATTTCACTCCATTGTCATACAAACAAAGTTGAAGGCGAGCAAAGCAAATTCAACGTGTCAAATCTCCAGAGACAACACCGAGGATCCTCCCAATACCAATAACCCACGTCTTGACCCCAATAGCATCTGATGATAGCAGCTCATTTACCCCACCTCCTATAATATTATCACTGAATCTCACGCATTTACAAGAATAATTATCCGCCAAAGCAAATGCCTATAAAATGGGAGGTATACTTGGAGTTAGACATCAAACACTTGTCAGTATTCATCAAGAGTTAAACTCATCGGAATCCAACAAAAACTCAACCAACGATCAACATGTTCAAATTCGTACGTAAAAGGATTTACACTTAAACTCAGGCATAATATTGTAATTTTTATTTTTTTCTCCAGTTGGTTTTCGCCTGCGTGATTGCTGCCGCTTTTGCCAAGCCTGGAATCCTTGCTCCAACATTGAGCATTGCTGCAGCTCCAACTATTGTATCATCACCAACTATTGTCTCAGCACCAACTGTGGGCATTGTTAGGACTGCACATCTAGCTCCAATTACCTTGGGCACTAGGATCGCTGCTCCATTGCCTCTAACAACTGGATTAGTATCGACTGGATTGATCTCTAATGGACTGATCACCAATGGATTGATCGGCGATAGATTGATCTCTGGTAAAATCATTGGTGGCAAAATACTGTCTGGAGGATTACTTACTAGTGAATTGATCCGTTAAAAAAGCTGGATTTAAAAATGTCCTTTTGAAAGCGAAGTTCCAATAAAGCCATTAAAAAAAGTTCAACTTTTCTTTTACACTATAGCAAAACCAATAAGTGGATGCATTTCTAAAATATGATACCTGGGCGGCAGTGCTTGTCTCAGATCGAAAGCGAATCGTGGTCTTTGTACATTTATTCAATACTGACTACCATGTCTTTGTGGTACTCCGTGAGCATGAGTAAACCAGTACTTATCCGACAAAGGCTTATGTAGGCAGGTGTAAGAGTGTAGCACAGAGTATCGTAGTTTAGTATGGTGCCGTACAAGCCTAACCTGATGTTAACGCAAATAAACTTAAACCGATTAGCCTAAGAGGCGGTGAAAATTGCTTATCAATTACGTGGTTACTTGCAGCTGAACCCTAGATTGTAGATATGATGAATCTAAAATAATGAAAGTGCGGAAAATTTTCATTTGCAGGAGTCAAGACTCAAACTCAATACACAGGCTCTGAAATAAAAGCATCAGCCACTAATCGACTTCACGCCGAAAAAAATAAATAAAATAAAGGACAAAGGGGACGCGAATTTTTAAACCAGGGCTTGAAGAAATATCGTACCTTAACGCAATAATGAAAAAAAATCCTTAGCCTCACTATAATAGACTCCTACGTCGCGCTACTAATAAATTTGTGAGAGTGTAACATGCATGCTTTCGAAGCAGATCACCGAACTCTTTGCGCTGTATCAAGATGTGAATGTAGTCTAAAAAGCCAAAATACGTCGACTACATTGGTTCGGCCACATCGAGCGAATGGACAATAATGCTCCAGCTAAGAGGATCTTCGATTCTCACCCCCCATGTTCGAGACTACAAGGAAGGCTGAACGTCCGTTTTAAAGACCTAACCATCGCGGATGCCAGAGCCCTTGGTCTGGGTAACTGAAGGCAGCGTCGCCGAGATCGCACAGGATGTAGGACTCTTCACGGGTCAGGAGCCCGTTTAGTACAATATGTAAGCAGATCAGCTTTATGAATAAATTATTGCAGCAATTGATTCGATCTATAGGCTCCTAAATATACGTGCCTGGGAGCAATCCTCATTCCGGCTTATTTAATCTTTAACATACTGATTTCTTTTTTGGATCTTCAAGTAGTTAAAATTGCAGTAACATGGATAGACTGACTTATGTGGATGAGTTAGAAACTATTTACGGCTTGAAAGCCAATATTTTGACTGTTATTCTCGATGTTCAGGACATCGAGACAGGACAGGACATCTGCTATTTAACAGAGAACGTTCTCTGTTAGCATTTTGCTGAACCTCAATTGTCAAATGGTTTTCAGTGCTAAGTTCCCTTCCAATTCTACAAGACTCTAATCGAGTCTTATTGACTTGATAACTTTGAACATTATTTCTGGTGTCGGACCTCTATATGTCCTCGATCATGTGCTGCTTATAGTTTTTCCTTTTTATTCGGAGCTCATAGATCGATCTCGTCCTTCTCTGCTACGTTTTTTTTTTTTTTATAATTTAAGCGCGCCTAAGGGGTTAGGATACCCTTTACTGTTCCCAGGGCTCGGGCGGAAAGATAGAAGGAGGAGAAAGGAAAGCATTGTTGTGATGTAGTGGCTTGAAACTCAGGTGTGTTTGGTTTCGATATTGACTCTCCAGGGGTGGGAGTCCGAATAGGACGGAGAGATTTTTCTTCACTCGGAATGATTCAGGTTATGGATTTTAACGGTTGTTTTGTGCTTGAAAACTCTACAACAGCCAAATCTACATGTCAATGTTATGCCTTCACACGCGGATTTTTCTGACTGAGTTCCAATTACACAAATGAAAACTTGTCGTGGCTAGGATTCGAACCTTGACCCTCCGAGTGAGAAGCGATTGCTAGTACCACTACACCACGGCCACCCCTTTAGGTCAGTTCTTTTGCAGCAAACGAAAATCGTCTAGTGAAACCCAGCACATCACTTGCATCAGTAATGATGGTCTCTTTACTTATGTAGATACCATTGGTCCTCGGTCTCTAATGTCGTCAAATAAAGCACAGAACTTGTCCAAGGATTGAAAGATGCTCGTATGCGACTAGCAGAGATACTAGATGTTAAATATCCTCCTTTGGCAATATTATCTGTCACCTACGGCGATTTTACCGTCACACTTAGTGAATCCCTCCTCATACCAGAGACTCAGTGATCCGGTTCAGAGATATGTGGACGGTTGTAGGTGGATGTGCCCCAGGTGATATTGCATTGACATCCAAATTAGACGTTTCGGTTTTCAATCGTTCACCGGAGCCTAAAGACGTTGTTTCTTTTTTGGCAATTAAAATTCAGTTCAGTTAGGTTAGAAGGGTTTCGTTGAGGTGCACGTAGGAAAACGTGGGAGGGCGATGGCCTAGCTACCCCAAAGAAATTATTTTTTCATTTTAGCCCTGCAGCTACCGCAAAAATCGCTGTGAGAAATATTCAATCGCTCGATGGCACAGTGTCCCGTAATTATGTTTGTGGTTTTAGAGATATCTCTAGAATGGTGTGTAGCTATATTAGTCTAAATGTATCAGAATTGTATTGATTCGTCTATGACTCGTCTAAGAAAGCTTTTAACAGCATCGACGCAGTTCCTTAAGACATTTGAATATCCCGAAACTCTATAGTGTGTGATCCTATGCTGCTTAGGCATCTCACTGAAAGATGAGCGGCAGCCTCTAACCACTTTGCAATGTAAGGGGTTTAAAGTTAGAGATCTGATCACTATTCGAACGTCTATGTATTGATATTGTTATACTCGTATCTAACATTGGTATTGGGTTCTGTTTGAGCAAGAACTTCGGCTTGGAAGCCTGAGGGATTTGTATACGCAAAGGTCTCTAGAAAAGACTTCTGCGTCAACGGCTTCGGCTGTAGGTAGGCATAGAATTACTGAAAATGACTTGGCGTTGTCTGCATTCCTTTTTTTTTTGAAGTAAGTGATTGGATTGGAGTAATGTTTGGGGAACCCTCCCCGAAGACGTTTTTAATGCACCAATGATGTTTATAGAATCAGGTCTATATACTTGGCATTCTTTTTTTGTAAAGAGGGCCAGCTCCGTTTAGGGCAGATTCACGATGAGATCATAATGTCGTATCCATCCTAGAATAAAAAATCTTAAAAAGAGTCTGTGGTTGATTGCCAGACACGTAAACAGTGGATACGATACCTCACGGCATTTTGCTTTAATTTTGTAAACAGACCATTCAGAGTTAGGTTCCATAGTAGAAAGAAGAGTATACCTCCTTGGGCTGCTCCCTTTTGTGGTCTTATTCTTAGTCTGGGCCTATGACTTTTGAGAATGGGGAGATGCCAACGTTATTGAAAACTCCCTCGATTTCAAGGAACGCCACATTTGTGAATTCACGTTTGTGAATTGTGAATTCACCCGCCTTATAAAGATCAGCTTAAACTGCACCTCCAATACATTAACCGACTTTGAAGCGGACTTGGCAGGTCTTATCTCACTATCCGTAGGCGATGTGGAAAGTTGGACAGTTGGAAAGTTGATATCAGTTTCAAATACGTTGAAGCAGCTTATATAATGTATCCGGGCGGATTGAGTGAAACCGACAGACTGTTGACGGTATTTTATATGCGATATACAGAAGACTTATTGCCCATTCGTCGATTAGTTAATACGATATATGCGCCGTATACAATCATTACCGGTTTCTTTAAATAGGTCAGAAGTTAAGCCCTCGGATACGGTGGCTCCCCTATATAACTCGGAATTGCGGCGATGTCATCGTCGTCAGTATCTATAGGCCAAAACCTGGACGAACTTGTTAACTACATTCCGCGTTAACAACTATCTGCATCGGAACTATCTTTCCGCAATATCGAAATCAACAATTGCTCTATGAAGCTACAGATGACAAGAACTTAAAAAAAATCGGGTACAGGAATTGGTTCGTTATTTCAGGATATATCCAAACGTTAACAATTTTTCAGTTGTCGATTTATCAGGGTGATAATAGTTGTCGATAAGTGCGGAACAAAAAAATCCCTTCGCTGTGAAATAGTGACAATTTAAACCACCAAGAGCAAGCATTTCAGACTGAGCCTTAACCCAGCGATACAGATCATGTTCTTTCAGTCAATCTCAATATTCAAGTCGAGATGGTTTTACTAATAAAAAGAAGGAGGACGTTAATTTCATCAGCCCAATTAATACTAAAAAACGTTTCGATCTTATTCTGCAATAAAACGGAATATCTGCTAAACTTCTCGAAATTAAGTACTTTTTTTTGCAGCAATGATAAATCCTGTTTCTACAATAGATGTATTTGTATAGTTCTGTTCGGCTAAGAGGAAGATTTTTCCAAATCAGGCTTTAACTATCTGCAACTATTATAAGCTTATATTCCAGTATTGAAGTTTTAGAAAAAAATCGCAGATGAAATGGAACATCATCAAACACAAGATCTTTTCATCTCCGTGCTCGCCAGCAAACGTGCCTTATATATGTACTTTCACGACCCAAAAGGAATGCGGTTCAAAGTAGCAATTTGTAGGAGGAAGGAAATCTATAAAGATAAAGAACAAAAATCCACAGCGAAAAGCTACAACTTTTAAAAGAAGTAGATATATCTGTGTTGCAACTAACACTTTAAGAAGGCGATTTCCAAATATTGCCCGACGTAGATCTTAATCGTAAATCTATTCACCAAACGTCTGTCTTAGCCTTATCAGAGCAATTTCGTGCTAATTAGGTCCAGTATTGAAAATTCCGCAATTGGACAGGCTTTAAGGGAAGTCCGTACTTGTATTATATACTTCCGTAAGTATATGCTTATAGAGTAAATATTATTCTTCCTTTTTTGAAATAATTTAAATGACTCAAACATACTCGCACTCGTGTTTACTTACATCGTAAATACGCAATATGGTTTACCGCGTTTTGTAACAGTGTTTTCTCTACTCACATTTGGCACTGAAAACGAAGGGTAATACCACTTGCTCTGTCACCACATTTTCTCTTGCAATACCAGAAATACTTAGTTCACTTCTCCTTTCACCTAGATTCGTGTTAGGTTAGATTTTTCTTCCACTTACCGACTACAACCGACGTGTATCTGTAGAGCCCTGATATGGTATTTGACTATAAATAGCAAGACATACTAAAAGTGAGCATCAGACATTTGTCAGCAACAATCAAGAGTTTTTATAGCCAAGCATAATCCTTACCAGAAACATCATGTTCCACTACGTAAGAGGATTAGTTTGGTCAGGATCCTAAGATCGAATAATTTAAAACACTTTTTTCCAGTTAATCTTGTCCTGCATGATTGCCGCTGCTCTTGCTAAACCAGGAATTCTAGCACCATCGTTGAGTGTTGCTGCTGCTCCAGCAGTAGCTGTGTCTTCTAATGTGGATATTATTAGAACTGCTCCAATCGCTTCAATTGCTTCGACCTCACTTTTGGGCACTGGACTCGCTGGCTCATTACCTTTAGCCAGTGGTTTAGTATCGACTGGACTGATCTCTAATGGGTTGGTCTCAAACGGATTGATCTCTAATGGGTTGGTGTCAAACGGATTAATCAGCAATGGATTGGTATCTGGCAAGATTTTGACCGGCGGGTTACTATCTGGTGGCTTAGTGACGGGTGGATTAGTATCAGGAGGGTTAGTTTCTGGTGGTCTAGTATCTGGTGGACTTATTCGCTAACTTTAATAAAAACTTGTTCCTTTTATTTGTCATAATAAAATTCACTAAAATTTGTAGAAAATATTTGGAAATTCATTTTCGTTCTTAACCAAAGGAAGAATATTGAAAAGGTCTGATATAAGACCCTTTTCTACAGTTTTTGACTCAATTGGATATCTAATTACTCTGGAAAATCAAAATGGGAATAGTTTCACGCGTTAAAGAAGGCTTCTAGGCAAAACGCGAGGAATTTTAAGTGCGAGGGTTGTGACGTATATTGGTGTACTGGAGACGGACTTTCAGTTAATCCTCTTAAAATTAAAGTTCTTCTATTTTTGAGAAGGACAACGCTGAATGCTCTGGAATCATCCAGTGCTTAACGGCATCGGAATTCGTTTTCCCAGCAAAAGTATTTAATTAAGTGTAATTCACTTCTTCATTCACGGCTACTAGGCGGTGTAAAGGAATGTTCGGCAAGTCATGAGTCTTGTCATCGAGAGCGGTCCCTGGGTTCTACGCGCCATTATACGAGGGCGGATCAATAAGTCCGTGACTTTTGGATTAAAACACAGATTTTTTGATAAAAAAATAATTTTATTTTTCAACGTAGTCTCCCTTGAGCTCTATACACTTTGTCCAACGCTTCTCCAATTTTTTTATCCCTTCCAAAAAAAATGATTTGTCGAGGTCCTCAAAATGACGAGATGACTTCATCATTGGAGTCAAATCTTTTTCCACCAAGCCATTTCTTCAGGTTTGGGAACAAGAAGTAGTCGCTCGGAGCCAAATCTGGAGAATAGGGTGGATGAGGGAGCAATTCATAGCCCAATTCATGGATTTTTGCCATGGCAACTGCACATGTGTGCACCCTTGCATTGTCTTGGTGGAAAAGAACTTTTTTCTTGGCCAAATGAGGTCGTTTTTTTTTTTCAAATCGTCATTGAATCGGTCCAATAAGTTGGCATAATATTCCCCATTGATTGTTCTTCCCTTTTGAAGGTAGTCAATGTGGATTATCCCGCGTGCATCCCAAAAAACAGTCGCCATAACTTTATTGGCTGACAAACCCACCTTGGCCTTCTTTTGACTGTTGTTTGTTCTCTGGTGTGTTGTGATGGATCCATGTTTCGTCCACGGTTACAAAACGGCGCAAAAACTCCTCCATATTGCGATTAAACAACGCCAAACCTTCCTGTGAAGTTGTTACACGATTGCGTTTGTGGTCGACTGTGAGCAAACGCGGCACTCATCTTGCGGAAAGCTTTCTCATGCTCAAGTGATCATTCAAAATTGAAACCACTGAGCCATGCGAGATCCCTACGGCTTCCACAATCTCTCGCACTTTCAATCTTCGGTCGGCCAACACCATATCGTGAATTTTTTCGATTGTTTCGGGTGTAGAGACCTCAACTTAGCGTCCAGGACGTTCGGCATCTTCAGTGCTTGTACGGCCACAACGAAATTCAGTAAACCACTTTTTTACCATTGAAATCGATGGTGCAGAGTCCCCATAGTATTTATCAAGCTTAGCCTTGGTTTCGGTAATGGTTTTTTTTCGCAAGAAATACTGCTTAATAAGCACACGAAATTCACTTTTTTCCATTTTCTCCTCAAATTAGTGAGTAGTCTGATAAAAATAGCTGTCAAACACAAACTAACTGACGCAGAAAGTTGAAATTTTGACAGGAGTCAACTGACAGATGCTTGTTGATAGGAGCAGTGTTGCTGTTTCAGTAAAGAGGTCAGAAATTCAAAAAGTCACGGACTTATTGACCCGCCCTCGTATTCTATTCTTCGTCGGTTGTCTGGTAGAACAAGCTTACCCGAAAATATGCCTTTAGCAAAGAGTTTTATGGACGTGCTTGGAACTTATGAAAATATAAAGTATGAAACAGACTTTCTCTTTTCCCAAGGATATGTGGTAGGGTATTCACGGATGGTTCCAAAACCCACCTGGGATACGCCACTGGTGTAGTTTTGAAGCACGACAACTTTGGACTTCATTCCTCTTCACCAAACGTAGGTACACATAATCCTGTTGGCAATAAACTGCATTAAGAAGAGTAGAGAGGGTGAAGGACCTGCGTGTGTGCCAATAGACTGCTCTGGTTAGTGCCTTTCTGCACTCTCTTACCGCTAGTTCCAGGATGTAAAACTTCTATGAACGCAGTTGAAATACTAAATTCGCTTAGTCTTCTTTGGGGCCCTGGTCCCATGGTATGAACTTGAAAAGCAAGGTTCAGAGGAGAGTTTTTTAGGACCCGAACCTGCGTTAGGACAGCTTACGCCCTCAGTTAGTAGCATAACTGCAAATGGCATAACTCTTCAGGCTGCCGACAGAAAAAAACGAAATTTCCTGACATCTTAAAGAAGTGAGCGAATTTTCTGCTGTAATACTTGGCTTTGTTAAGCTCGTAAGTATGCTGGGCATAAATGATACAAAATGAGAAAATTGAAGAGACCTCAGGCCACTATCTCTGCCAGTATCCTGCTAATACTCGCCTCTGATGTTATGGGTGCTACTTTACTTTATCGGTACTTTATCACCGAAGCTTTTACTTATATTTCCAAATAAGACTGAGAAATTCAAGAAATTCAGGCCTTATCCGGACCAGAAATTCCAAATCAATATATGTATCTTCAAGAACACGATAATAACATACATACATACATGTTATTCTAGATGAAAACATATTACCTCAGTGTTCCTCTTTGGCTACTAATCTGATTCCTTGGGAATAGTAAGTTCCTTGCCTTTTACTTGGAGTGATATTCAACAAATAAAAAGTATTCTACTGGCGCCAGAGTTTGAATAGATGCGTCGGTGAGAAATGAGAAACAAAACATCGGCGTCACAACGGAAAAGTGAATCAGGTTACTCGCAAGAAAAGTTCCAACGCAAAACGAGAACATATGATGAATCTTCCTTTTCTTTGATTACTTTGTCCTCGCGGGAAGGCCTAAGAGTCAAAGATTCGAATGTTCTTAAAAGAAAAACCGAGAGTGACATTTTGGTTGTCATCAATGATGCCCAACAGAGACAAACTACAGGCGGTACCATGGGTACCACCCATAGTCTTTTGGAGCATAGCCGGGGTATGGACTATAGATACATTAATAAACCAACCAACATACTAAAACCAAATGCAGACAATTTAAGCGCTGACCCCTAGTTACTAGATCTCTCGATTCCCATGATTCCTGAGGCATTGTTATAACATGGTACGTTAAATTCCTTTGTAGTAGTCTTTCCGTACAAACAAAAAAAACACGAAAAAACCCAGTTGTTGTTTCGAATGTAGAAACGGTTTCACATATGACTATATAACAAGCGATCGGAAAGACTTGTCCTTTTTTCCCAATTTACTTACTTAGGAAATTCTGCAACCAATATTTAGTTGCCGGAGACTTACTCTACGAAACAAATGTAGATAGATACAATTTTTACGTTTTATTAACTTACTATCCATATGATTCGGAATTACTGTCACCTTGAAAACAAGTAACCGACTTCATAGAATATTGTGATTCTAGAAACATGGGTCTTATCATATGCTGCGGTACTAAGCTTAGAATACGTTTTTGATGATTACCGTCTGGTAGAGTTGAAATTTGAGAAAAACCAACTGGACATGGTTTAAGGAGGAGCTCGCCAAGTCCATCAAGGCTGACAACTGAAGACTGAAGAGAAACCAGAACCGTGCCAAATCTTTTTGTAGATTGCCTATTTTACGGTGAATTTCCACCGCTCACTAATTTTGAGGCAGACTAGAATTTTAATAGTTGAAAGAAAGAAGAATAAAATGGGTAATTCGGATCTCGAAGAGTATTTTGTCAAAAGGCCGAAACACCCGTTAAAGCCAATAGGCTGGTTTGTTCAAAGTGGACTAGCCAGACTAGAATAACTTGGAAAATCTGATGGCACCTATACTGAGTCGAAAGCAAAGACTCTCTCCCTAGGTTAACTAATCAGAAATAGCTAATTACCAGCTCCTCTCACTGAAGCTACAAGTTAGCCGAGCAACAGAACCAGTTGAAGCTGAAATCTGTCAACAATTGTAATGGCGGAGGAGATCATCAAATATGTTATTGCTTTGATGGATTTAAGTATTGTACTAATATTATTCAGTTATTCTAAAAGAGATGGGTCATTTTCTAGAAGCCTTGAAGAGAATCCTGCAAACTAGTATTGATATATAAACCAAACCTTTGGCGACCAGTAAGTGAAGCCATTAAAGTGAAATTAGGAAAATATAAGTACAAGATCCTAAGAGTGAAGTCTTTCAGATTGAAATTCATGTGTGAAAACTGCTTTCAGAATTCATTCTCTGCCCAACATGGAACGCAGAAAATCCTGCGAGACTGCGCTTCAAAATTTAGAGTGCAGAATCCCATGATGCACTTGCAAAGGCATTCAATACCTTCTTGACTGGCAGACTACAGCGAACAGAGCTTTGGATGATGACTGCTGTCAGTATACGATAGTTAGGGTCTTCAGGAATGGTTTGAATGGTAATTCAGTATTTCTACTGCTGGGTGCATGCTGGTCGCACTTAGACAGCCTTAAACATTTGCACCAGAAATGGGCAATCATTTGAAAACGGCGGTTATTTTCTTTATGAAAATGGTCAAGCTGACTGATCTAACTCAATAAGTGCCAAAAGGTGTCATCAGCCGTTTCTTCTACAATACTAAGCTAATTACACGGGTGAAATCCTGGAACTCTAACTTATAGGTACGCTTAGAAGATTACGAGCTAGAAATTACCATAGGAAGTTTTCAAGTCAGACCATAGTACCTGGCATTGATATGATTTCGTTGTTTGGCTTTAAAGCAAACAATAATTTTAGCCTCGTTTTAAGCTCGGGAAGCTAGAAATTAAATTAAGTTGGTGTTTCGAACCCAATACACTTCTGGATGGAGAAGATATTAGGTTCCGGGGTTCAACAGCATCCGGGCTATAAAAGATGCATTCCCTCGAAGATAATCGTCGTTTTAGTTAAGCCCTTTTCTAATAAAATAAATATTTATCTTTAGTTTTTTTTTTTTTTTTTTTTTAAGAACTTAACACTCAAGTGGGTATGAATACACTTATAATGCCTCAGCATGTGTTAAGTTTTTTTGGAAAATGAGATAGAGAGAGAAAGAAAGATGTTTGGGCTCAGTGGTTATATTTCGCTCCATGGGTGGCATCCAACAATTTAAGGGAGGGACTAAATTCTTAGTGAAAGTTGGCTTGATGTTGATTTCTAGTCAACTACTCGTCTTACTTGATTTTCCTTAACTGAAAAAATGTAAGATATGTCTTTCGGCCGAGGCTGGGATTCGAACACCGAACCTTCCAATTTGGAAGCCAGTCCACTACCACTTGAGGCACGGCCACGGATTCTAAACCACACAGCCAATTTTGCAACCTGAAGATACAGGTCCTGCAAGAGGTGTTGGTAGTATCCTACAGCGGATGATTACGCAATACCAGTTGTTGATACAGATAATCATCCACTGACCTAAGCTTCGAATATGTCGGAGTAACACGACAGACAGTAGTAATGACAGCTGATTGCTGATTCGACTGATGTTGTTGCAACAGATTCCACTTAACGAATCATTCCGACAATCGCTATTAATATGTCCGTTAATACCCGATTTTCTTTTTGAAGCTTCTTTAGTTAATTTCACTGTAAGAGTACATAAAATGTCGCAATTATTCATCTCATGCTTCATAAGATATTTTCGAAAGTTCTTCTGCATCCACCTCAATGAACTTAGCTTTCTTTGCCACTATCAAAATAAGAGAAGCTATGAGTTAAGTAAGTTTTTTGACTATTTATTTTATTTTACAGTAAAATGGACTAGGAACAAACAAATCCCGAGCTCTTTCAAATATAGTCTTAGTGAATTAGTTTTCCCGCTAGAAGGCCACCAGACGCCAATCCGCTGGAGACTAGTCCACCAGAGACTAATCCATTAGACACCAATCCACCAGAGACCAATCCATTGGAAACCAGTCCAGAGATTAATCCATTGGATCCTAATCCACTCGACAGTAATCCACCAGATAGTAGTCCACCAGATATCAGTCCTCCAGATAACACTTTTCCAGTTACAAGGCCATCGGAGACCAAACGATCAGCAACCAACCCATTAGAGATCAATCCACTGGATACCAACCCACTTGTGATAGGCAATGAGGATGCAATTCCTGTACCCAGAGCAATAGAGGAGATTAAACCAGAACTAGCAATTCCTACTGATGGTGCCGATACAACGGTGGGGGCTGAAACAACGGCTGGAGCAGAAGCGATGCTCAAAGATGGTGCAAGAACTCCTGGTTTGGCAGCAACACTGGCGATGATGCAGAAAAATGTGAACTTTGGAAGGCAGATAGGAACAAATTATTAGATGTACGAGTAAATGATTTTAAAAATTGTATCTTACATATGCGAACATGGTTAAGTGAAAATTGAGCTCTTTCTCTTGTTAACTGGTGACAAGTGTATGATGCTAGTCTGCAGGTTCGACTCGTATTTTATAGGCTGCTCCCTTATGGGATTTTGATACAGCGAATGCAGAAAACCCATACTCTAATGCAGTAATGTGTACATGCTACCGTAACTGCATGTGCGACACTCTGCGAGCAATAATATGGCGAAATAGTCATTTCACTTTCTTATTATCTGTATTTGAATTGTAATGAATATCCGAATAAAGTGGTCGTGTTTGTAACGTTTTTTTGTAAATAGTCTTTCCGGGGGTAGAGTTTGATCTTGAATTAGTAAAATTTCAAGATTTAAAATAACATAGATGTGCCTGGAAGATTCCCCGCATAATAGCTATTCTACTGAAATTGAATTGCTTGTCACTAAAGTATTTAAAAGGGTGAGAAAATTGGATGATGCTGACGCTAGCCTTTGCCCAGTTTAGCAGGGTGCGTCCCCTTCTCTTATTATCAGGATTGTTTTACTTGTTCTTTTTTATTTGAAACTGGCTTGTGCTGTGGAATAGGAACATAATTAAACATTTTTACTGGAAACTAATTAGCTTAAGTTCATCGCATACAGTGTGCATGGCCATAAGTTTCTTCTTTACGCTGAGGGTCTCAGACTGCCCATCAGTCTCTAAACGTATTGCGCTCTGAGAAGAGTGTCCTTCACTTCGGCAGAGATTTCTAGCTCAATTTACTTGGGGCCATTTGATTGTCTCCTCTGCAGACAGAAAAGCAAAGACGCAGGGTTCAATAATCCATTTTTCCGCTTATAGAATATGTATGTATACTTTCCAGAGACTGGAACAGACATAAAACGAACTGGAAGGCCAAAACAATAGACAGGGTTGAAAAATCTGATGTGGAGTGGAGATGACTTTTCACTTCTAAAGCCTAGGTGGCTACCCGATAGGAGAGACAAACCGACTCGGGCAACAAAAGAGCCAACTAATTCCTTAAAGCCCCTTCTGTCTAAGTATACATTTGTAACAGGTCTCGCGCCTTTTCCTTTGACAGATCCTCTCTTTGCTTTCTTTTTAGCTTAATTATTGGACCGTAAGTTTTATCCGCAGTTGTTGATTCTTTAAGCTACTTCGAGAGTGCACCAATGGCCGATGAACCTATTGCAAAGGACGAATGGAAAAAAAGAGTGAGTGAGAGTGAGCAAACTGAAACAAAACGGACGAGCACAAAAAGAAGAGAGCAGAACTTGTTATGTTAAACTTTAAGGTAATAAACCCTCCAGCTTTTCATAAGAAATTGTGGAGGTGGGTAGTCAATGATTTAACACTCAAGGGTTACAGTAATTTCTCGAGAGAGATACCATATAGTAGCAGATGGCCAGATGCAATATGCGTTCTATGTAATATATTTTGTACATATTCACATATCTAGCATTAGGTAACATTTTCATCGACTTAGCATCCAAGGTTACTGAGCTTGTCTATCACCACAGAACACAAGATCTGTCATAATTACACTCTTTTGACTCTGGCTCTATCATGGAGACCTCTTCAGAAGGGGTAATGTTTCATCGCCTCACAAGGAATTTCTTCACTTGGATAAGTATCTAGATAAATAAGTATAGCACTCGAGCCGTGCTAACAAAGGCATTACTTGTAAAAACAACATTGTTCGTTTGCTCATAAGGTCATTCAGTTCTTTTGCAATAGAGTAAATAAATATTCGCCTCTATTGAATGAAAACACCACTGTCATGGCTCAAATCCTAGCCCAATAGATCGAGTTCGGGTCTATTTTCCTTTGTTGTACTCGTACGTTGCCTAGAAAGAAGTGAAACCTGTTTTTCCAGTCTTAAGTGTGATACGTACTTACGAGTATCTTTCTTCTAAAACATGTTGTGGTGATGGGAACTTTTGTGAACGAAATATACGTGGACTAAGATTTCAGTGCCAAAACTGTGATTCAATATCACTTGACTCTTGCCCTCTATTTAACAATCCATATGAAGTAAATCGATGTTTCATACTAGCTATGAGACTAATTGGTGTTGGACTACGTGGAACAGAAAAGTTTTGCGCTTACTCGGATCTGCCGAGGTTGGGAGTTCAAAGGAGTTCAATCAGAAGTGGGCGCGGAAAATATCTCCGGTCTTACAGTTTCTCATGATGGGAGTAGGGAAAAAAATGATTAAAATCTTTATCTAGTATCCCAACGCTAAGTGGTTGCAAAGTTGGAAAAATCCAGAACTCATTATGAAGTCCAGCTGATCATGTGCTCAAATGGCTCCAAAGGAAGGTAGTGCCTTCATCATAGTAACATGATGAATGGTCAGATGAACATTCTACAAATCGTCCAATTCGCCTGGTCAAATTAAAGTAAAGATATTTCAAAAATCACAATCACAAGTGACACTGAAACCTATAAAACCCCTATGTAGACATCCAGGTTTTTTTTTTATAATTTGCGCGCACTCAAGAGACTTAAGTACCTTGTGCTTGCACACGGAGCGGGTGACGAAAATCAGGGAGAAAAGAAAGAGAGGTACCGATGTACGTTGGTTTTAAATGTCTGAATGCTATAATGGCTAGGAAATACAGAGTTCGGCAGAGCATTCCATAAGCGAGTTGTACGGCTTAGGAATGAATCACGATATTTTAGAGTACGTCCGAAAATAGGCTGGAGGGTATACTGATGAGCATTCATAGCGAGACAGGAGACTTTACGTTGGTGTTCGAGGGTGTCAATTGATTGACTGATATTAGTATCACCAATTAGTTTTATCGCACGGTTTTGAATACTATCTAGCAGGTGCAGAGATGTTTTAGGAGCACCTGACCAGATGTGGGCATTGTACTCTAATTTTGGACGGATGAAGGCCTTATATATTGTGGCCACATCAGAGGGGGTAAAATATTTCTTACATCGTTTGAGGAAACCTAGACAATTTCGCAGCATTTTTGGCGACATCGAATATATGGTCATTCCAGCGTAAGTTGTCATTGACACTCATACCGAGAATGGAAAGTTTTTCGGTTTCGATGTAAGTGCCATTCAAGGACAATGACAATGATAAACTTCACTTTAACAACAGCATTGCGTTTTGGAGGCATTAAATTCTACTCTGGTGGAGAGTTATGCTGTTAAAATCAGAATTTAATCAGCTTAACATACGCTGCCGTTCCCTTTCTACAACCAAAGAACAGGGGCATGAGTCCGGGAATGAATATGAGAAGCAGAGAGTACTGTCGTTAGCAAAGGATTATATTGAATTAGAAGTAGCAGACAAGACATCGTAGTTGAAAATTAAGAAGAGTATAGGAGACAGAACAGAGCCCTAGGGTCCAGCAGCATTTATTTTGTAAATATCAGACTAGAATCCATCCAAAACAACTTTAATTGAACGTTCCGAAAGGTGGTTGAAGAAGAGATCTAGCCTGATGCCAGACTCTGTCAGATGCCTTAGAAATATCAAGTGCAATTACCATATTTTGCTTTCGCCAGCTTGATGTACGTTTTGGTTCCACTTTTCGATGAGACATGCCATCAGATCACCAGTGGACCTGTTGCTACAAAAACCGTACCTACGGTAATTGAGAAGTTCTTCTGTTCCGAGATATTTCATGAGCTGACGGTTTATCAGCGTTTCCATGCCGTAAGCCCAATGGGTCCATAAGAGGAAAGTGAAGAAGATTAACATTTTTTGGGGACGAGCTAGACAATTGCTATTTTCTATTTGCTCGGAAAGAGTCCTGAAGAGCAGAATTGAAGAAAAAGCTTACGCACTGATTTTGCCAACGTGGAAGAACACCTCTTCTGAAGAAGTAGTGATATACCATCTGGACCAGCGGATTTATGAATGTTAAGATCTTTAAGTGCACTTTCCACTACTTGAGTGCGAAAGTGGATTCCTCCCATTAAAGAATCGATGCACTCAAATGTAGGCGGAGACGAAGCACAATCTGGAAGTGTTGGGCAAGTCGCAAAGTGTGCAGCAAGCAGATTGGCCTAGTTCAAAGAGCAGACAGCTGGAATGTCATTATAAGTGAGCGTTGGGATTGGCAGAATTTTTAATATTTTTGACGAACGACCAAAATTTGTTACTATCTTTGGCACATTGTAGTATTTCGTGCCTCAGCTTTTGGTCGTATTGAAATTTCACACTCTTAAGAAAGGCGTTGCAGTCATTCCTGGCTCTTTTGAATTTTTTTCAGTTTTCCTCTGTCGGATTAGTCTTGAAGGATTGAAAAAAACATTTCTCTAACCCTCACAGCCTCTTTACAGCTCGAGTCGTACCATGCCTTTTCTTTTAGTTAGATACTCTTTATCTGATGAGGAATAAAGCATCTCATTTCAAAGAGGATAGTGCCTGTGATCATATCAGAGGAAATATCACGACCAGTTAAAATTCCTAAAGAAGCTGTTAAGTCCTCTCCAATTGCCTTTCTCGTGTTGCCTTAGGGTTGTTTTAGGAATCTTTTCTCTAACTGTGTAGTCGGCGTACGAGAAATTAATTGATATGGTATCGGGGATGGCACATTGACCTTGTATTTGTCAGGGTGAGAAGTTAAAAACAAGTCCAGAGTGTTGGCGGTATGCCTATCAATGTCTGGTAATCGTGTGGGCTCGTTTACAAGCTGGGTGAAGTTATTTTCTGCAGCGAAGCGGGTGTTGTCTGTACAGAATGTCGAAGCCACCCAGAATTGTGTATATTGAAATCTCCCGAATTAAATAAAATAACAAATTCCGTTTAGAGTCTATCGCTAACTGACTGTATTACAATCGATGTCGTATTCGTAATGTATAAAAGTGCATTTCCTGTAAACGGAAATGCTATTATTGCAAACTGAAATGCTACTAATATTCGCATCCTTTATGAACTTATGACTTATAAAATAATGCTGATCTGAATGGGGCAACGACTTAAGGTTGTTGCTCGCCGTGTATAAACAAAAATTATTAATAACGATGTGTCAATCTATAGCAACAACATAAGGTTGTTGCTCTACATGTTTACTCGTACAAATCTTTGAATGGAGCCAGTCCAATTTGGTGCTTCTATAAATAAAGCAATGTGGTTAATTTGCTTACGGAAATTGAATTTCAACCACATGAAATTGAATTCCGGATTGGAATAGGGACTACATTGTGGTGGAGTTTGGTAAACTTCATTACGCACGTAAATGGTGCATAGAATGGACATTCGCCTTATAGCCCTCAAGAAGACCACAAAAGCAGCAACAAAAATCATTCAAAAGTCTTGGTTGGAGGTGCCGATTGATTGACAAAATTATTAACAAACTAGCTGACTACCATTGTCCGGCAATTCGACAAAATTCTAATAACATTGTTGAAAGGTTCATATGATTGTACTTGCGATACTTCATGTGCACCCCGGCCAATGACAGCTGTTGTGAATTTCAAGTGGAAACTTTGAAACGTTTCCGGATAAACCACTTATTCCTGAAAATGATTCTGAAATAATTTTTCCAAATTATGACGATCTCTCCAAACAATGAGTGTTTTTTTTTTGTTCATCAAATTTTGAAACGTATCGTTTGGAGGTTGGTAGTAACTAAAAATCATATAAATATGTTATTAGAGTCGCGATTTATGTGTCAGTCTCTGGACATTTTAATCCACCTGTTGAATGAAATATCCGGGTTTTTTTTCAGATGAAAGCCTTTCAAGATATACAATGTATCATGCGAAGACGATTTTCTAGGAACTGACATATTATATAACATTTCTTTGAAGCTTTTAAATATATTTTAATAAAAATTTGCGTGGGCATAGTCCAATGTATTCTTAATAACATATCCTTCCCACAATTCAAAAATTTTTAATTAATGGCCAGCAAACAATTTTCAAAAATTATAATTTTTTCTTCCCTTAATAGTGGTATTTCTCCTCGACGACAGAAAACCTTATTGTACAAGAGATAATATATCGACTTGTTTATTGCTGTTGTTACTGCTGCATTCAAAATGGTATACGTTGGTATCGCATCTAATAATTTTGTGCCTTTTGTGTTGATGGCAATACTTGTACAGACCTGTCCTGTCTATACTGTGTCTTAATAATGGTACCTGTCCACAGTCCTAAGAGAAGCAAGAAGTGGCGCACACTCCTTCTTCAATGACTCGCAGAACTTAAGTGTTGAATTTTGGGCTTGAGAGATAGTCAATATAAGAACTCGTTAAGACATACAGCTGCAGGAGTCACAAACATATAAGGTGTTGTTTTGGCTGTATGAGAAGTTTCGATGGTTGTTGTCTATGGTTTGATAGCTGTCAATGTCAAACTGTGTTGACAATTCTGTTCAGTAATTCATAATGAATCGTTTAACGTCAGAACAACGCTTCCACACGACCTGGAGAGTCGAGTCCTTGTGCACAATACCTGCCTTCGAAATGAAATTGTGAATTGGCGACTCGAGAGCTCGGGTTTCACCCAGTTCAGTGACGAGAATATGGCAAATAATGTCGTCACCAACGAAAGGGTATTACCACCGTTCATTTCGAAGGAAGATCTCCAAACGATCTTCGAATCACTTAGAAGTAAGAAATCAGTGGGAACCGATGAAATACCGAACATTGTGCTTCGACATCTCCCACTAGAAGCGGTGAACATTTATACCACCCTGTTTAATAATGCAATGAATAATGCACATTATCCAGCGCATTGGAAAACTGCGGTGGTACATCCCATTCCCAAAAGGAATAAAGATACTCCCAATCCGGCGAATCTCCGCTCGATCAGTCTTCTTCCAAACATCAGTAAGGTTTTCGAGAAGGTAATCAATAGAGTCCTGACTAAGTGGGTTGAGGACAAACATATAGTTCCGGATAATCAATTCGGTTTCAAGGCGGGGCATGATATCATTCATGCTGCGTCCAAACTGGTTTCTGATATCCAATGGAACAAAGGCAAAAAACAGTGCACTGGTGCCTGCCTGATTGACTTGGAAAAGGCCTTCGACACCGTATGGTTAGAGGGACTCTTCTTCAAGCTGGACAGGTTGGGCATTAGTAAACCACTGCTGTATATTCTCTTTGATATGCTCTCCAGTAGACAGTTCATCGTGAAAAATGGCGATGTGACTTCTGCTGGAAGATTTAACATTAAAAACGGTCTGCAACAAGGTGCGGTAAATTCGTCGATCCTATTCAACATTTACACAAGTGATCTGATAGGTTCACTTCACCATGCCATAGCGTACGCAGACGACTTAATTGCGTACAGATCTGGTCCAAAGATTGAGGTCATTAATACACTTTTGCAACGTGACTTCGACAAAATTAAGCGATATTGCGATGACTGGAAGTTGAAAATCAACTTTCAGAAGTCGGAAACCATTCTGTTTAGGACGCCTTTGTCTGGGGCCTCTAGGGATACCAGAAAGAATTGGCGAAAGTTCTCTATCGTCGGACAACATGGACAGCCACTTGCTTGTCGAAATGTAGTCAGATACCTTGGGATCTGGCTAGATCAATATCTGTATTTTAACAAACATATAGATGTTGCTCTGGCCAGAGCCAGAGGTGCTTTTGCCCTTACAAGGAGACTGTTTTATAACAGCCAACTCCATGCGAGGGTGAAGGTGATCTGCTACATGGCCCTTATCCGGCCTATGTTTGTATTTGGATGTCCCGTGTGGTTCAACGTGAGAGCAAGTTTATTGGAAAAGATTCGGGTGTTTGAGAGGGCTTGCCTTAGGGCTTGTCTTCGCTTATACAGAACACCAGAGTCTGAGTACATAAAATTCTATCGCAATGAGGTCTTGTACAATAGGGCGAACCTAATAAGAGTGGACAATTTCGTCATTAAGTTGACTCGAAGGCACATTGCAAGAGCAATGACCTCATCGAACAACCTGATCTCTGGGGCTTACTACCCTAATTATATGTATCATGAGAGAGTTCGCTTTGACGGCTATGTTCCTCCATAAGCGTGCCTCTACCTTGATAGCAAAGGTCTGATCCAGGACAGATTGGCTGTGCCGCTAATCTTCCACGTTGCTCGAACAGCTGCGGACAGGCGACTCAACTACGACAGAGACGTCGCACATGGCAGTGCGGAGCGTCTCCGGTTCAGTAGGACGGTAGGGAGTCGCGACATGAGGGATGTTGCTCAAGTAATAGATAGCTTCATGTGAAGCAAAGTGGGCCAGCCTAATTTTTTTAGCCATGGAAGGCTTACGTAGTTTTAAGTAGGTATAAGTAGTTTTTAAAAAAAAAAAATATATATAAAAAAGAAAAAAAAATAAAAAATAACAAAAAAAAAAATTAAATACATATGTGTATATATTAAGTATATATGCATGTTGTGTATATATATATATATATATATGTGTACGTATTAGATGTGAGTAGGTTAAGCAGATTAAGATATATTTTTAAGTAGTCTGTAAGTTTTTAGTTGTAGGATTTTATAATACTATGTCCATACACTAAGTTTTTGTTTAAAATCTATTTTCTTAGTTTTAGTTGTAATGTAAATATAAAATTAAAGATAAACTGTAATATACGTCGAAAGACTTAGTTTAAGTGTTAGGTTTAACTTAGAGTGCCCGCATGGGGCCATTAAGTTAATATAAGATTATTTGTAAGTTATTTAAGCTAATTTTTAAGCATTTTTTTGTCTAGCATGTAAGAGTAAATTAATTAAGAAAATAAAAATGCATTTAAACTGAAACTGACTGAACAACGCTTCCAAATTGTGGAAATTCACTTTGAAAAAAATAAATCTGTTCGTGAAGTTCATAGAGCACTTCGTCAATTTTACGGTCAACATAATCAGCGTAGTGAGCAAGCAATTCGTACAGTAATTGATCGTTTCCGCACAAATTTTACTTTTCTCGATTCAAAACCATCAACAAGACAAACAAATGTGCGTACCGAAGAGAATATTGCTGGTATAGCGCGAAGACGCCGAAATGTCGATTCGTCGCCGTTTTCAACTTGTTGGCCTTTGTCCTTCGACTACGTGGAAAATTTTACGTAATGATCTTGGCTTACGTGCCTATAAAATACAGCTCGTTCAAGAATTAAAGTCAAATGACCATCGTTCACGTCGCATGATTGGGCTAATTTGAAACTGGCCGAAGATGAGCATTTTTATCGAAGAATTGTGTTAAGTGATGAAGCTTATTTCTAGTTAAATGGCTTCGTCAACATGAAAAATTGCCGTTTATGGACCGAAGGCAATCCTCAAGCTGTTACCATTACATCCAATAAAATTGACTGTTTGATACGGTTTACACCGGTTTACAGGAGCTGCCGTTACGGTGAATGGCGACCGCTATCGAGCCATGCTGACTGATATTTTGTTTCCACAAAATTAATTAGCTAAACGTCGACGATATTTCGTTCCAACAAGACGGCGTAACTTGCCATAAAAGTGGGTGGCAGTGGCTCAAGTGGTAGTGGACTGGCTTCCAAATCGAAAGGTTAGGTGTTTGAATCCCAGCCTCGGCCGAAAGATATATCGTTGATTTTTTCAATTAAGGAAAATCAAGTAAGACGAGTAGTTGACTAAAAATCAACATCAAGCCAACTTTCACTAAGAATTTAGTCTCCCCATTAAATGTTGGATGCCACCCATGGAGCGAAATAACCACTAAACCCAAAATCTTTCTTTCTCTCTCTATCCCATTTTCCAAAAAAACTTAACACATGCTGAGGCATTATAAGTGTATTCATACCCATTAGAGTGTTAAGTTCTTTAGAAAAAAAAAAAAGCGCTTAACCATCAATTTATTGCAAAGCCAATTTGGTGTTAACTTTATTAGTGTTAACTATCATCCTCGTTCATGAGACTTAACGCCTCTCGATTACTTTTTATGGGGCTATGTTAAGTCATTGGTTTATGCCGACAAACCACCAACTTTTGAAGCATTGAAAGCCAATATTCAAGGCACCATTGACGCCATACGGCTAGATTTATTGGAAAAAGTCGTGAAAAATTGGAATGATCAAATAGACCATATAACTCATAGCCGTGGTGGGCATATGCTGGAAATCATATTTAAAGAATAAATTTCATGGAATTATCTACCAGACCTTAATAATAAAGAATTCATTCCGATAACATTTCTGTCTTTTATTATTATTTAAAGTTCTCAAGCTTTATAAGGATATGTTAGATCGTAAATTTGCTGGTTAAAGTCGAGGCAAATCCAACAAGTTGGAGAGTACTATAGAGTAAATTGATAAAATCAACGATTATCTTTTGCAAAGTACACGATTTTACTTGTGGAATCGTTTCTTGTTCCACAGCCAGTTGTTGTGTTACTCGTATATGGCGCGATAAGTAGTTGTGTTCCTTTCCTTCGTTTAATAAACTTTGAAATATGTAGAATGAATAATGAATACTACTCATCTTTAGAGGTTCGCTATTGGATCATAATTAGATCAACTCAAAAAGTCCTGAAGAGGATTCACAACTACCAAATGGAAACTTACTACCTTATCAGATAATTTTAGATCAACATATTTTTTTTGTGTCTTCATACGAAAAACGAAAGTTGTCTCCCTTCCATCCCAAATTTACTAATCCTCCGTCGTCGGAATCCGAATTCAAGCTCTCAGGTTTTAAACAGCAATAATACCTAATCCATAATCGCTGATCCCAGAGAAAAACGGAAACGTCAGTGCTTTAAGTAGAAAACTTTTCATATCCAGAGCCTAGCAAGTACAGACATTTTGCATTTTAGCTCTGAAAACTATAGAAGTCCTTATCCTTGTTCCATTTCTTTGTTCGGATAAGATTCTTAAACAAACTCTTTAACAGAGACCTAAGTACATGTTATTAGGATGAACTGTACCCTTAAGATCTTTGGAATTACAAGCTCTGCTACCAGAAAGACCGCTGAAAACAAAACACAAAATTACCACTTTGTACGAATATCAATTACACCTCAGTGAATCCAAAATGGAAAGTAATAGATGTAACAGTAAATATTTCACCATATTATTTCTAGCAGAGTACCGCACATGCATTTACGTTACTGCATTAGAGTATGGGTTTTCTGCATTCGCTGTATCAAAATCCCATAAGGGAGCAGCCTATAAAATACGAGTCGAACCTGCAGACTAGCATCATACACTTGTCACCAGTTAACAAGAGAAAGAGCTCAATTTTCACTTAACCATGTTTGCATATGTAAGATACAATTTTTAAAATCATTTTCTCGTACATCTACTAATTTATTGCTATCTTCCTTCCCAAGTTCACATTTTTCTGCATCATCGCTAGTGTTGCTGCCAAACCAGGAGTTCTTGCACCATCTTTGAGCATCGCTTCTGCTCCAGCCGTTGTTTCAGCACCCACCGTTGTATCGGCACCATCAGTAGGAATTGCTAGTTCTGGTTTAATCTCCCCTATTGCTCTGGGTACAGGAATTGCATCCTCATTGCCTATCACAAGTGGGTTGGTATCCAGTGGACTGATCTCTAATGGGTTGGTTGCTGATGGTTTGGTCTCCGATGGCCTTGTAACTGGAAAAGTGTTATCTGGGGGGTTGGTATCTGGTGGACTACTATCTGGTGGATTACTGTCGAGTGGATTGGTTTCCAATGGATTAGTCTCTGGTGGACTGGTGTCAGGTGGATTGGTGTCTGGTGGATTGGTGTCTGGTGGACTGGTCTCTGGTGGACTATTGCCCAGCGGATTATCATCTGGTGGTTTACTAGCAGGAAAACTAATTCATTAAGACTCACTCTATTGTAACTCGGAATTTGATTGTACCTAGTCCATATAACTATAAAGTTAAATAAAAATTTTGAAAACTAGCTTCATTTTTAATTTCCCTTATTCTTCGAAAGAGAGTAAACAAATTTACTAAACGCAGAATTAACAGAGAACTTAGTTTATTGAACAGATTCTGTAGGAAAGTCTAAGAAATGGTGCTTTCGTGGATTTCTTCTCCATATACTGTATGAATTCTGAGTATAAGTCGATGTAAGCCGTACATACCTAACACATGTGAACCTATCCTGGCGTTCTGGCACATTAATACTTTAATTGAAACTCACAAGAAGAGATGTCTTCTGTTTGGATTCTAGTTAGGCGGATATTTTGGATGATGGTATTTTCATGACACACTGGTCATTTTCTGCTTTAACAAAACTTTTCGATATAAGCGTTATATACGTAAGTACTAGTTTAAGACTTAGAAAATTATAAACATTTAAGATAGACATTCATAAGAAGGTATTAATGGCACCTGATTGGATTCGATAGAAAAACTCTGCCCGATAAGTACTTTGGTGGCTTCTACAATGAACAAAGTCAGAGTCTTTTTATGTGCGATCTAATTGAAAGGCAAGAGTTTTTGAACTTTCCGTACTTGAGCAAATACATTGCAACAAACTGAATAATTCATTGCTACAGAAGAAATGGACAATAATAAAAAAGTATTTTTCCACGACGTGATCCTCGATAAAATCCAAGCGCAATACCCCAACAAGGTTATTCAATGGGTCTTTCCTCGTTTTGGGCTTAGAAAAAGACTTTATCAAAACTGACCCTATCCTACCTTCAAGGGGTTAGTTTCCACTTTATTTCCAAATGAGTGTAGACAACGGCCAATCATTTATAATTCAACTAATTATCAGTAATACCAACCTTTGCAGCTTACCAAGTAGTGGACAAAACGCTATAAAATAGGTACGGTTGGAAAGTAGATTTCCATGTCAGACTGTAAGAATATCGAATACAGGATAGGATATGAGGTCTCTACCTTGTTGAAGAGAAGAAATTTGCAGAAAACCAACTGGACGCCCCTTAAAGATGAGGTTGGAAAGTCCGATAATTCTGCCCCTGTACTCGGAACAGAATAAAAGGTAGAGGAACCTGTTTGTAACCTAACCGGTGCCCTTATCAATTATTTAAATTTGGCTAGATAGGAAATAATCATGCAGATTGCCACATACTCTCCGACCCTAGAAGTACATTTTTCCATAGGAATGGCTTTTTTATTCCATCATCGTGAAAGCCCATTGAACGTTCTTGTAGCCATTGGAGCACAAATGCTTCAACGGCTTCGTTGTCAACGAAACGATGTCGTCCAAGCGATTCTTTGAGGGATCGAAGAAGATATTGGTCACATGGATGTTTCTTCTTTTTGCTTCGACATGACAATTCGCGGCATCCAATAATTCATAATAACATGGCGCATTAGTTGTGTGTCGATCATGGAGAAAATCAGAGCAAAAATCACCTTTCCAATCGAAGGAACATTTGCCATTACCTTTCCGACTGACAACCGCACCTTCACAGGCTCCATAGGTGCCCTTTCGCCGCTCTATCTCAACACCATTCCCGCCAATTTCGACTCGGGCGTGTAGTGGTGCATGCTAGCATCATTGCAGCTGACGATGGTACTCAAAAAGTCTTCACCTTCTTGATAGAATCGGTTGACGAGTATCTGCGAAACCTCCCATCGACGTCGTTTGTTATCCTAGCGAACTAGCGAACATTTTGCAAAAATAAAAGTCATCTGCCATGATCCGCTGATACTCCTGACGTTCAATACCTCAACGATTTCAAACAGACTTCAGCGACGATTTCTCTCCATAATATTTCAGACGGCTCCAATGTTGGCGTCGGTCACACTCGTCTTTGCGGATCGTGGCTCTCATTCTCGAGTTTTGGCGCCCCCCAAAAAATTCGTTGCGCCAAACAAACTAACGGGTTACAGACAGGGTGTTGTGGTAGAACTATATCTGTAATCGCAGCAAAATTTCGGATGGATTCATCCTCTCGGCTGTTCCACGGAGATATGCACTTCTCTCTAGCACATTCCTCTCACTTTCTGACAGTACAGGCTATATGCACACCCTCGCTTTCCAAGTTTTGGACCCCTACGACGGAATTTTTAAGCAAAATGGCTGACTTTATAATAGAACTTATAAAAATGTAATCCACACACGTTAACATCCTTAATGAGACGAAGCATGATACTTATATTTGTGGATCTAGCATTCCAGAGCATCTGAAGTTGTCGTATATTACCAGTACCATGCACAATACTACTGGGAGTATTATATGGAAGCCACATGATTTGAGATATCCTGAGGGCAGACTTACCTGGGGTTCACAAAGAAGCTCCTAGTTTGATGAAATGTGCGGATAAATGCATACAGCAAGAGCAATGGCTCTAAAAGCAAAACAACTTGCCGCAATATCGTTTTTCTTAAAAAAAATAAGAAGGAACGAACAAAGCGGTTGGTAGAGCTCATATGCCGGATGAATTACTTTTGTCACATGACCATCGACAGTTGTTCTGGTCCGATCAAGAAAATGAAAAACACAGGAGAATTTTGTCAAAATAAACTCTTAAGAAAGGTGCTGCTCAAAAAATTGGCTTCGAGATAAGGTAGACTCCGAATCGGTACAACATCTCGTGTAAGAATTAAGGTCAGATGGATGATTTTCTGCTAAACGAAAGATACAGCATCATTTGTGAAGAAGGAATATCCAAATATACGCCAGGAACATGATGCTCGTCTCCAGTTAATCGATTGTATATGACGGAATTAATAGAAATGGAATGCGCAGAACCAATTTTAGCTTTTATGTCCAAGCTATACTTGTCCACCTGTGCAAAAAAATAATTGTCCAGAGAAATCAACTTGGCCTAGGAGTTAAGTTCGCCAGAGGTCTAAGCCTAATTCGAAGGCAGACAACTTCATCATCACGCTTTCCATAGATAATGCAAATAAGAGGAAGGCAAATTTCTCGCAATGAAAACGCCTGCCGGTTTTTCCGTGCAGTAAACCGTAGGTTCTAGTCCCTGGGCAAAAAAAAAATAATCAGACGATGAAGACAAACTTGCGAGTACCCCTCGAGTCATCAGTTTTTTATTTTTAGCATACTTAGACACATCTTCTGACTTGATAAGTGTAGGGATGTCATTTGCCCATACCAAACTGGCTGCCTAGGAAGTACTTTGAGAATTTAAAAGAAGACTAAATTCACGTCACTGCATTAGATATAATAAGCTTTTGACCACTTCAACACACTTTTGTAATGCAATGCATTTTGATGTTATCCAGCATTCTTAGCTTACAACACAATACCTTAATAGAGCATGGAGATAATGCACAGCATGATACCAACAGAGAAAGCCGTGCACCAAGTGCAGAAAAGTACCCTACCACAAAATGAATCCACATCTTCTCTCGCAATACCAGAGACATTTCACCTACCCCACAAAGAGTGGCAAATGGTTTCGAGTTGTTACCATTTGCACATCATGCCATGCATTGCAGTACCACTATTTTCCCTATAAAACGCGAAGCAAACTTTGAGTTAACCATCAGACACTTGTCAGCCTTCAATCAGCGCTCTATTCGACTTTTAATAGAAATACGAGTATCTCAACTCTCAACATGTTCAAGCTCGTAAGGACATTTTCAAACCAAGGATTATTTAAAAATTAATAATCTTACCACTTCTAGGTCGTCTTCTTCTGCTTAATTGCCGCTGCCTTGGCTGGAATACTCTCACCAGCTATTGGAATCGCATCTGCCCCAGCAATTGTATCAACACCAACATTAGGAGTGATCAGGACTGCACCAATCGGTTTGGGCGCTCCATTGGCTCTCAATGGTGGGTTAGTCTCTACAGGACTGTTATCTAATGGATTGCTGAGTTCCGGCAAGGTATTGACTGGAGGATTAGTCTCTGGTGGATTAGTTGGCGGATTAATTCACTAAAAAAATATCATGATAGATATTTAATTCCGCATCCTTTTTGATTTTGGGATTCAATAAATATTAGTGAAGAAATTTGACTTTTTTATTTTTAATTTTCATAGAAATCCTTAATTGTTTCTACAACTCCATTGACTGAAAGTTGAAACGCTTATCCAAGGATGCGGTCTCGAAGGATAAAAAATTCGTCACTGTCCTTAAGATACTTCAAATGCAACAAGTTCTCTTAGCCTGCAGTCCGATTTCTGTCTTACTATTTCTAAGGTAAACAGTTCAATTTGTTCCTCAGTGCCTAAGAGCTTGGTTCAGCTAGTACACAATTTGTCACTCTTATTTAGTTCATGTAGTGGATGAAACCAGATCACAACATTTTGACCAACAGTCAAAACAGTGAATTGATAGATGTAGACCTGTCCCAAAGAAATTGAAGACGGCTTATATTGACTTATATGTGTTTTCCCTTTTTTATTAAGAATTGCCTTTATCGCAATTCTGGAATTATCCTCAGCGCAGAGAATGCACTAGTAGCATTGGATTTTAGTAATTAGGATTTGTACCTTTAAGGTTTGCACAAGTCTACGGCAATTTAGAAATCTCTTCTTGGAAATACATTTGAAGATTAGTCTGAGCAGAGGAAACATCCGCATCCAAGCCTGCAAAATATCAGAAGACGCCCTTGCTTTCCATTAATCGTCTCCTCGCTGACATTAATCGGCCTCTGGATAGTTAGTTTCCATCATAAATGAGGCGAGATGTTAGAGATATTTCAGTTGATTTCGAACTGACGTTTCTATCCAAAAAATGTTGTTTTGCTTTTTTCTGTCGGTACAGAGCACTCCGACAAGGAGCTAGTCTGATGTACTCCATTTATTTTCCTTTTACTGGAATTTCTCAGTCTTTCATACGAAGATGAGTTAGTACTCCAGTGATAGAGTATATACAGTACCAGCACCCACTACATCAGCGACGTATGCCTGAACCACTATGCAACTGTCACAGGTATAGTCCTCTGTAGTGTCTTCATCACTGTTACAGCAAGCGCCGCAGGATATTGTGTCACTTATACCGAGCACACTAAGCTAATTAGCAAAAGCGAAGTACTTCTTCACGATACCAATAAGTAATCTCCAGTGTATATTATTCCTACTGAGGGACAAAGATGACAAGAAGCATTCGTTTGATCTGTCCGAATCATGCATAGTCACGCCACCTGCAGTTATGCTCAGATCATTCAACTGCCAATTCAAGTTCTAAACCCATACTTGTATCCTGAAAAAGTATCCCCTGAGCTATGCCTAGCACGCAACATGCCACACCAGGAACTTAGTGAGCATTTCGATTGTGTTCAGTGTTTGAATATCCTGGGTATTGCTTTAGACGCGATAGAAAAAAACCAATGTAACCAAGAAATACCATTCTTTGGAGTTTAGTTTCCCGTGGAAACCTTTTCAAACACACCAGCATTATCATAGCCATGTATGATAGATTTAGATAGTTAAAAATCAACAAATCCCTCAAAATCACGCATATCGTACTTGACAGACAGATTTATTAACTTATAACTACTTATCAGCCACTTGTTCAGATGAATCGAAGGTATACAGAGCTTAACATTTCAGAAAAAGATGGGGTTTCTAGTCCCCAAACATAGTAATTCAAAACGTAGGTCTCTCATTCCATCGTGAAATACGCCAGAAGAACAGTTGCAAATTGTGCAAGTTTTTTCCGAAAACCCTGGTTCTGTTCAGAAAATTTATGGTGCGTTACATCCGATGAACGTTCCATGACTGCATAATTTCACGCTGTGAATTGATATCCACAATAGTGTAATTTAACATCTTTGTATAGTTTTCTGCGATATCTAAAATCTCTAAACTACGCCGAAGAATCAGAGACGGTGGACGACTTGGATGCCAATATTCACGCGTCATTCTTGATATATTGCAAAAGCTGCTCGAAAAAGTGGTCGAAAATGGCACTTCCAGATCCCACTTTCAGCCATATGGCTTTCCCGGCTGTTTTTGGTGAAGCGTAGCCTGTCTGTGTACTTAGGGCTCTTCCTCAGCAACAGCGAGTAAATATTGGTTTCTGGTCTACTTCGAGATGCAATGTTGTCGTTAAATCGAGTCCTAATAAGGTCCTAATGGTTTCATGAGCAGTATGGCATGAAGAGCCATCTAGCCGGAAGCATGTATCGGCCTTATCAATGCTGCGAATATTTTTGAAGAAAACTTCACTAATCTTTTCCCGGTAACACAGGTTATTGACTGCAATGCAAGCCACGGTATTTTGAAAAAACGGCACCGTCATTGCAAACAGCTTGAAGACCACACCGAACACCGCACTTTTGTGAGTCTCATGACTTTCTTCTGGATTTATTTCACTCCAGTTTTGGCTGTTTACAAACACATTCAGCCAAAAATGTGCCCCGTCACGAGTCCAATATTCCGCGAAAAACTACTCCAAGCCGTGGTCTCGTGCCCGAATTTAACCCGGATGCCGAGGGTGAGGGCGTGTTGCCCTTGACAAGGCGAGCTCTCGATTTTTATTAAAGGCATTACTTAATTTATATTATTTTGTATCTATTAGTTTGTTTTCTTCAACGTAGAAGCAATGGCAAGATACCTCTCTGTTATCTAAATTGCAAAGATATAAGAAATGGAAAGAGTCACACTTTCGTGAAAATAATGCTTCACAAGAGTGCCACTTCAAGGTGTATCCATATTTTTCTCTCAACCCCAGACACCTTTCGCTACCCCACAACTAGTGATTAGTTGTTGCTAGTTGGATTTGTTGCTGTTTTAACACCATACCGCCCTATAAAAGCCGAGATGAATTTGAAGTTAAGCATCAGACTCTTGTCAGCCTTCAATCAGAGCTCTTCTCTTCACTTCTCAACAAATATATCCTAAAACTTAAGATGTTCAAATACGTAAGAGTGCTTTAAAAAAACATTAAAATTAAATAAAAGTAAAAATTCTTTCAAATTTCAGGCAGTCTGCTTCTGTCTTATTGTGGCTACCTTGGCCAACCCTGGAATACTAACACCAACCATTGGAATTGCTTCTACACCAACTCTTGTATCAGCACCAGCGGTAGGAGTCGTCAGAACTGTCCCAGTTGCTTTGGGTACCCCATTGATTTCTTCAGGACTGGTGTCTAATGGATTGTTAAGTTCCGGAAAAGTATTGACTGGAGGACTGGTCTCCGGTGGATTGATTGGTGGATTAATTCACTGAGAATGTTATGAGTGATATTTAATTCCGCATTCACCTTCGGAATTTAATAAAAATCTTTGAGAGAATTTAAGGCTTTCTGGTTTACAATTTTTATGGGGATCAATTGCTTTAACAAATCAGTTGTTTGAGGCCTAGATACATGTATGAGAATAGGGGCCGGAAAGAATCAATCGCTATAAGCCACGAGGGGTTCGGACATGAATAAATGTATTTTGAAGTAGATTTTCAAAAGTATAAAATATAAAAATACAAGAAGTTGACAAGAGGTAATGGTAGGTAGTTCTGGCCCTTTGGGTGTCAATCCCTACAAACAAACAGCACTACCACGCCGATTTGGTGATATGAATCAAGTGAGCTTTAGTGCTTTGTTGACGTCCATACGGAGAAGCTGAATTTCTGACAGAAATTGATGTCTGCATTCTCATTGAAAAATTACCAAACAAAGGTGGTGTGGCCCATTCTGGCTAGAGCTGATCATTTGCAGAGGTTTCATTCTTGCAGCTACGGCAGTGAATTACAAATTGAATGTCATGAATACTTATAGGCCAGAGACATTTGCGTATTGCTACAAGTCTCGCAATATCGGTACAATTCTATTCAAAAGGTCTTGTGTAGTTATCATGTTGCTGATAGACCACATTATCTTAGAAGCTACCATACAACTCACAAGTGTATTTCACCTGTGATTAGCTACTGAGAAAAATTGTAAAGGGTCTCCTACAGTCCAATCCAAAGCTTTCTTTGGGAAATGTCAAACCGCGTCTGTCCAGCTTGTCAATCTTTTCATCTCTCTCCTTGTTGATGTTTCAAGGAAATGGAGACGAGAATGATATTGAACCAGATCCTACCCCTAGTGAGTTATTGGGTTGATAGATCCGTAGTGTGTCCTACCTGTCAAGAAAACTTACTGCCTTACATAATTTGTAGAGCTAGCTAGTATTCTAGTCTAAAATATACCGAGGATGCAGAGACATTAAACTAAGCTCAAAAGACATTCTACTTCGATGATTTGCATCTGGAGGCATTTGTTTCTCCAGGTGGAGGTAATTCTTTAAAAAAGAAACCCATAAACTTATATCCACGGTGGATTTCAAAACATTCACAGTCCGTACTCCATAGTAGACTAATTATCTTTCAAAATCGCAATAGATCATAGTGCAATTACACTACAGTCGGACCCGTGGAACAGAACCGAGCAAAGAATATCGTATAAAAGGACACATTCAATAGAAATCTATTCGATCAGGTCTGTCAAATCAAAAAGGTTAGAAGTAATAAGCGCGTAGGATCAGTGATGATAAATTAAGCGGTCGTCATTCATCATTATGATGTAAGATAAAACCGACAACCAAAGCGAAGCCCATAGTTTAATGAAGGGGACCTGCACCCAAAAACAATACAATAAGAGGAATACAAGCTACTGCTGCAGATGAGTTGTTGGAAAAATATGGGGAAATACAGAGGAGAGAATGGCGGCAACATCGACCGAGCTATTTACTCGAAGAGCGGAGCGAGATTTTGTAGCGTCATTCCTCAATTTGGATATAAAATGCAGTCAGGATGAAAAATGCCCGACTATGAAGGGCGACAATGGCCAATAATGGTTGCTCTAAAAAGTTATTTGAGCTATTCAGCTCTGTTAAGAAGTCCAAGCTATTGAAGATCACAAAGTGGATTCCCTTGAAATAATCGACAGGAGCGTACCCGTTCAAACATGCGTTTTTAAACTTGTTACGGGATAATTTTTTTACGACAACCACCTCTAAACATTTTGACAAGCTATCTTATAATATATATAAGACGAATACTTAATGAGTTCATTTTCCTTAAACAAATAGAATCATGGCTTTTAGACTTAAACTACATAGATGTTCTTGAGACAATTTTCGCTTCTCATGTCTTGTCTTTAACTGTCTTTTTTTTTTCTTTCCTTTATTGCTTTTTATGGCAATTTCTATTAATTATCATCTTTTCATTTTTGTTACTGCTTTTTATGTTATTCTATAACGACCCCACTCATTTAATTTATAATTTAATTGTTAACCTCTTTTGCTTGTGAATTTGCTGTCGCTTCAAGTTCTTTAAGAACTACAGATTGCAGATACTTTTTTTAATTAATACAATACTTCCATTTGCATACACTATTCCTTGTAATTTCTATTTATAACATATTTGTAAAAAAGTATTAAATAAAAAAAAAACAAAACAGACCTTTCACCAACGTCCAGTTGGACCACAATATATCCACAATTTAGAATATTTAGAAGCCACATTGTATTCAATATTTACCTCACACACCCCGCTGACAAATGTAATACGATAATACAAAAACTTGGCACGAAAATATAGCGAGTTTAAGCAAAAAAACTTCAGCAGCCGCACTGAATATTTCAACTAAAATCAAATCGATACTCCTAAAACTGGCAACATCTTTAAGACTGGAGAAACGAGTGGAAATTCTGATCTGAAAGTGATGTGTTTCTAAAGAAAGACCCTTCAGCAGTGCCTGCTGGTCATGACCACCTAAAATAAGATCCTCAAACAAATAGACGATGCGTTGCAACACTTTTTAATTGAGAAGCCACAGACACTGTGGAAATGTTAGCCAGAAGTGTGATGTTCTTAGCGCAAAGTTTTCAATGCAGATTTTATTCACAAGCGCTTCCATGGAATCTCTTCCGGCAAAACTATTAGACTCATGTTTGTACATATATACCCCTAGGTAATCTAAGCAACTCAAAAGTATTTTTGGGAACACATATACAAGGTACTTAATATCTTATTAACCTCATTTGGGTGTCTTTGGAGAGCTTTGACTATTTGTCAAATAAGAAGAATGAACTGGAATGAATTAATAACAAATCCATCAAACAAATTTGACACAAACTTAATTCTGCGAATAAAATCTTCTAAGTCCTGCAGTTACTGATTTAAAGCCCAATACTTTAATATTTATGTTGCGAGCATACAAGAAAGGCACCGCATGACAGCAACAAAGTCTTGTATAAAGTGAAAGAAGGTAACCTACCGCAAAATGAATCTACGTTTTCTATCTCGCAATACCAGAGACATTTCACCTACCCCACAAAGAGTGGCAAGTAGTTTCAAGTTGTTGCTATTTGTACATCACGCCCATGCATTGCAGTACCACTGTTTTCCCTATAAAACGCAAAGCGAACTTTGAGTTAACCATCAGACACTTGTCAGCCTTCAATCAGCGCTCTATTCGACTTTTAATAGAAATATCTCAACTCTCAACATGTTCAAGCTCGTAAGGACATTTTCAAACCAAGGATTATCTAAAAATTAATAATCTTACCACTTCTAGGTCGTCTTCTTCTGCTTAATTGCCGCTGCCTTGGCTGGAATACTCTCACCAGCTATTGGAATCGCATCTGCCCCAACAATTGTATCAACACCAACATTAGGAGTGATCAGGACTGCACCAATCGGTTTGGGCGCTCCATTGGCTCTCAATGGTGGGTTAGTCTCTACAGGACTGTTATCGAATGGATTGCTGAGTTCCGGCAAGGTATTGACTGGAGGATTAGTCTCTGGTGGATTAGTTGGCGGATTAATTCACTAAAAATATCATGAGAGATATTTAATTCCGCATCCTTTTTGAATTTGGAATTCAATAAAAATCAGTTAAGAGAATCGCTGGGTTTTTTTTCAAGTACTGTTAATATTGGGTGGAAATTATAAACGTTCTCGCAAAGAAAGGTTGGAGGTCCATGAATGGTAGTCGAATTAATAATAAATCTATTGCACCATCCGCGAAAGATGGCCTACTTTCGTTGTCAACTTACAACTCAAGCAGATCCACGCTCATATCTAGTTTAGTTCGTCTGTTAGATTTTTTACCTGCCGCCAAACATAGAACAGTGTTAGTATTCTAAATGTGGGAAAATTAGACGCTTAGAACTGAGGGACAAAGGCCAAACGAATATAAAGGGCAGGTATACGTGATTTCCGTTAAGAGTTTGTTATATGTACATGCATATTGGCACGGCCAGGAAAATAACGAGTATACTATGCATTTAGTGAGAAGATAGTACATTAAGTAGCAATCTTGTTATTTGAGCAGATATGTATGTGTGCATTTTTATAACCCTCTTACAGTACCATATATTCTGTCTGAAAATTACCAAATGCGGATTGCTTCGGGCGAAGAATTCCAAAAGTTAACTTCAAATTAATTGCACTGATAAGGTCGTCGAGTATGCTACCAGCCTCACATCCTTTGGCCCTTGAGAGCATTGATCAGCCCTTAAAATGACTAGATACTATTGTGCAGTTCTGTTTTTTCACCGCATGGTTCATCTTGATTAGTGAAAATCTAGTACACTGTTCGAGTAAGTCATCATATTACACATGCACATCTACGTACATAGTAAAGTTACCATCAGTTCTAGAAGTGATGGCGTCAGTAATATAGCCGTTATATGTAGCTAAGGTGAAATATTTCAGTCAGCTTTTCACCTTCAATATATTTTTCCAATACACATAAGCAAATACATTAAAAACTCATTCGACGTTGCTCTCTTCAAAAAGATTTGGTGTAATTTATTTTTATAAAATCTGCAGTAATACAAGAGTTAGATACCCAAATTAAAATAAATTGGTAGAAGAGTCCGAAGTAGACCAAGGAAGATAACGCCTCAAGCAATTTGAGTATTATACTCATTTGATTAGCATTTTTGACATTTTCACCAATTCGTAGATATCATAGTACCGCTCGCGCGGTTGTAAAAAGTTTACTATTCTTTACATAACTCAGACGATTCCATTTCAATTGCAAGAACGGACCTAAAAAAGGCGATCAAAGAAAGCCAAGTAAGATGCTTTAAGCACCTGTGCAACGAAGCGGAAACAAACCCTTGGGGCAGGGCGTGTAGGTCTCTTCAATTGTCACGCCCAAGGTCTATTGTAGAGCACTTATTCCTACAGAGACCATCGACTCTGTGCAATATAATTAAAGAACTCAGCATTTCACCAAACGCATCCAAGAAGATAGGCACCAATAAAGCACCTGGACATCCCAAATAGGGCAGTGAAAGCCGCCGTTCAAAAGAGACCACACATGTTTATAACAACAATACAAAACTGTCTAAAAGAGGGGGTTTTCACAGAACAGTGGAAGCTCCAACATTTGGTATTCTTATCAAAGGGAAAATAAACCATCTGGAGAAGCATCATCATATCGTCCAATATGTCTACTGAATACGCCAGGCAAAATACCATACGTACTTGAACGGATCATACGAGTATATGATAAATTTCTCACTACCGCATATTGTGCAGTAGTGACGATGGACATTAAAAATGCATTTAATTCAGCAAATTGGTCATTTATAAGAAGGTCTCTAGCCAGGATGAATACACCATACTACTTGAAAAAAGAATGTATCCAGCTACTTCACCACTACATACTCGTAGATAGGTAGATTGATTGAGATATGAAACCCATGAAGAAAACAAGTGCTATAAAATCTCTGAGAGAGTCCCACAGGGGTCGCTATTGAGTCCACTACTTTGAAATATCAAGTAAAACGGAGCTTTGCAATTAACGCTGTCAACAGGAGTAAATATAATGGGATTTGCTGACGACATTGCTGTTGTAACAACGAATACTTTGCGAAATAGAGCCAGCTACGAACTATGCAATCCTAATATCCGCCGGCTTAGAATTTGCAGATTACAAAGTAACCAGTGGCATAAATGTCGAAAACGTGGGCATAAGGGTAGGAAGTCAAACCACTGGATCAAAAGACTTTATAGAATATCTAGGAGCAATACTTGACAATGGATTAAGCTTTATGCCTCACATCAATTATTCCGCCAAAAAGGTGTCAAAGCTCCAGGCAGAACTTTCTGGAATACATTAAACATCAGAGGACCTGCATATGCTAGAGGAATCTTAATATCCAAAGTAGTACGCTTAGTCCTGTTATAGGATGCCCCAGTTTGGGAGGAGACCTTAACGACAAAGGAAGCAAGGAGAAAATTATCATCAATATATCGATTTAGCGTATTAAGGGTAATCAGTGACGTCACAACAATTTCGGAGGAAGCCGCTTTTGTCAAAGGCGGGATGATTCCCATCGATATCCTTGTGAGCGAGATGCAAAGAGTCTCTAATAGGAGAAATTCTAGTAACCTAGAGGCGACAGTCGTCAAAACGACCAAGGATGAAGAAAGAACAATTTCAATGAATAGCTGGCAGGCTCGGTGGAACATCACATAGATGTTTGGTCAAACCAAACGGATAGAAGATAGCAAAAACCTTTTTGCCCAGACTACCTAAATCAGGTGGAAGGCACAGATCATGCAATATTCCCTTAGATACGCTTTCTGGGATGGAGAATTGACACACCAAACCCACAGCAAATAATTGACCAAATGTTGTGGTCAGAAGAAAATTGGATGGAGATTGGCACATTGGCACGTGCAAAACGAGCTGCGAAGGATCGAAAGATTAAGACTTGCAGATGCTGCAAATATTGGAGACATAGCGTAAATTGCGTACCAGTCCCGTGAAGCAATGCATAACGGCGGTCACTGTAATTGATTTACTACGTTGGCGTATTCCTGGAATAGAGAAATCAGGCTAGTGACCTGTGCATGCTGCTGGCCTGGACTACTAGTATCTTGGAAGATTACACACCTTGTGGTTCAATCAAAAAAAAGAAATTTTTTTAAAATTTGTTTAAAAATATAGAGATATTCCCAAATTTTCATTTTCGATTTTCGGGGTGAATTCAAGAACTTCCAGGAAGTTAAAAATAAATTTTCTGTCGCAATTATACATATTTTCACTTTTTCAAATAATTGCATCGATGTGAAATTGTAGCCGCTCTGCCGAACTACCCTCAGCCAGTTCTAGTTCTGTCGAAAGTGCATTTTCATTATGACTTGAGGAATCAGATTCAACTTGAAAACACAACATGCTCTCTTCCTGCACCTATTTTTGACAATTTAGCCATTGAATAGCAACTCGGTTGAATATCATATAACATAAGTTAAAGATAAATGAAAATGGTATATTTAATTTTGCTTAACTTGTGTGGTATCAATCTTCTGAATTTGATGAACTCTGCAAGTTCTTTGAGGTATCTGTTCACTGTAACTCTGCACACCATAATCAAATGGTTCAACATAAAGGAATGAGTTTTCATCCAAAGTATTACACTTGTCAGGTTTCAGTCGGACAATTTTTTGAACCACGTAATTTGCAATCTAAATCGAAGAAATGAAAAGTGTCACACTTGCATGTAAAGTTGTGCTTCAAGTTAAATTACCCTTCAGGGAGCTTACCACCCTACCTCAAATGCATCCACATTTTTTGCTCGCAACGCCAGAGACATTTCACTTACTCCACAACAGAGTGGCAAGTGGTTTGATGTTGTTGTTGCCTTAACACCACACTATCCTATAAAACCCGAGGCGAGATTCAAGTCACTCATCAGACATTCAGCAACCATCAATCAGAGTTTAACATATTCTATACGAGTACATATATATTAAAAATTAAGATGTTCAAATACGTAAGAGTAGATTCAAAAATTATGAATTAGATACGACTTAAAAATTTTGCAAATTTTAGGCGATATACTTCTGTTTAATTGCTGCTACTTTGGCCACCCCTGGAATACTTACACCATCAATTGGAATTGCTTCTGCTCCAACTATTGTATCAGCACCAACGTTGGGCATCGTCAGGACTTCCCCGATTGCTGTGGGTAGTGGATTAGTTTCTACAGGTCTTGTGTCTAATGGATTACTAAGTTCTGGCAAATTATTGACTGGAGGATTGGTCTCAGGGGGCTTAGTCACTGGTGGATTGATTCGCTAAACATGTTGCGAGAGATTTTTTGTTGTAAGTTCCTTTCGAATTTGGAATGAAATAAAGCCATTTAGAAAACCAAGTTGTTTCACAATTTTATGAATGAAAATATGTAACATAATAGATTTCATCGCCTTGAATAGAAATACGCGTTTCTCACAAACTAAGTTGACGCCACCTTATCTAGAATCCGTATTAAGCCAAAGCCTTTTGGCCGCTTAAGGTTACAATATCCCATATTTCTTGATGTTCATTCTAGATAAAGCATTTTTCCCGCATTTTTTGTTTCTGCGTGGCTTGCGAGTATCTGTTAAGGTTTTTGTATCTCTATTGTTTAAATCAAATCCACACAGAACAGTTTATACGTTTACTGTTCTGCTCTTTGCAATGAAGTGTTTTCCTTCTATCTATTTCACTTGGCGAACAATTTGTCCAGAACTTTACCAATTATCAAGTTATGTAGTATTTGCAACACTATTATCCATGGATAATCATTTATCTCATCATTTATTTATTGAATTTTTAAGATATACGATACGATATACGATATACGCAATTAACGGTCGATTGCAAAATAAGGACCAGCCAAACAAAACAGCGGAAAGCAGCTAGCAACAGGTGTGATCGCCAAGGAAGGGAACCTAATGCAGGGCTGAAGCCTGAAAGGGCGTTGGATCCACGTTGGATCATATGGTTTCTTTTCGACTAGATGTGAATATTCCATCTGATTTGAGCAAAAGACCCATGTTTTTGGAAGGGTCTTAAGAGAGTCTATCGCAATTTTTTATCCAGATATTTCTTTTATATTTTCCAAACTCTGTGTTGAATACTAGGAATAGGATGTGGATCTGTAAATTTCCTCAATTTTCTCACACTTGCGGATAGTTGTTTTGGTTGGTTATCCCACTATTAAAATTCTCTACACAAAGTTGGACCCAGCTCGGTTATTGACCATTCTACGGTGCGTACCAGCTACCTCAATTTTGACTTAACAGCTACTTCTGAAGGATGGTGTCATATACTCGCATTCATTGATCTGGAACGATACCTAATCAATATCCCCATTAGACTGTGGTGATGTAAAAGGATTTTCGGTGTGACCTACAGGGTTTCTCTAAACTTATTCCAATTTCTCCTCAAAAAGATTGCAAAGGAAAGGAGGCGAGATAGTAAACCCAATTACCTACAAGTAATTTTTCTTTTCAATTTAATTTGGATTCCAAATCAAATCCAAATCTAAAATAGAAATTTTAATTTAAACAACCTAAATTTATTATTAATATGTGCAATCCATGCTTAGCTAGTTACGGTCCTTGTGATCCTTGTATTCCCTGCTATGCCCCATGAGCTCTTCGCAGGGATCCCTATAATCCAAGTGGTCCATATGGATCATGTGTCCCAAGTGGCCTATGTAATCCATATAATCCTTGTTACCCCTGTTATCAAACTGGACATTCATGCAGTCCATGCAGATCATGTGATCCAGCTGAGCTGTGTGGATATTCTTCTTAACTTCCTTGCTAACCGTATGAATTACAAGGCATTGAATATTGAATTGAATTGAATATTCCTGAGTGCTTGTATACTACTGATTACAAGAAACCAAGTTCCTGTGGAGGTATATCCATAAAGACACAAACTCACAAGTTGTGAACCCAACATCTTGGATAGCTACCGAATTTAGTGAAAAGACGTAGCATTCAGAAAAAACAAACGTAAATAATAATTTACCCTAATAAATAATTTTTTGTTTGTGTCACTACTGCCTAAGTTGATGATGTGGGCGTTGAGATCGCATAGTTCTATCAGGTCCTGTACTGGACCAGGAGGGATATTTTCGTCATCGATGCCCAATGCACATTTAACGTGGTGTAGGTTTCCATGTAGCGACGTGTGTAAAGAGTGGCTCTCAGGCCTACTATTTGTAGTTTGTACTACGTTTGTAGTTTTTGGTCTATTGGAGGAGGTTGCAGGACCTGTCTACAATTTGATCGAGTAGCTTGTTAGATGGCTGCTTGTGTTACTGGTAGCTGCAGTGAGCTCAGGTGCTCTACTATTGGCAACAGTAATGGGGCTAATAGTTTTGTTCTCTAGACTTTTTTGGATATTGTTGATAACTACAGTGTTGTGGAGGCGGCAGCAAAAGTGGAAGTACCAGTTTTTGTATTTCAGCCTTTTCTGAATGTTGTTGGTATTTGTTTCTTGTGCACTGCTGGTGTTTTCTAATAACACAGCTCATTTTTATAAGCCTCAGCATAATCGGTAGGTGAAGTGACCCTTATGGTCGTTTAACAGCTTCATGGAACCGTCATTTATTACAAAGGCCATATGGACAAGATTTTTCTCGTCTACTTTTCACAGAACTTCTCAGGGTCTGGCGTAGGTTTCCGTATTTCATGAATCCAACACTTTGCAGAGAGAATCCTCCGATGATATGTGGCTACGAAAACGAATCATTTCTCTTAAACTTTAGAGAAAATATTCTTCAGCCACTTGGCGGTGCCTTAACTGGACATGAACAAGAGCTATCCTGATTTTTGGCTTGAATTTAACCAGGTCGCAGACCTCAATCAATACATCGATGTCTCTATTTTATATGCAGGCTATTTGCTTGTTTCTAAGAGAGTTAAGCTTTATTTAGTCAGGAACCACACCTAACCTGACACGACCCACTATACTACGTCATGTCGTCTTGGTTGAGTTTTCGGATAGCATGCCCCTTACTCTCCTGTAGTGAGATGGCAATTTCTAGAAGACTTTTCCTAGCGCGATCTTACTTCAGAGCTCATTCCTGTCGACTTTAGTTTAAGGTTGCCAACGTATTTCAGCGACTTATTATCAGCAATTGACTTTTCAAATGCGCATTATTGCACACCGAATTCATCCAACAACATGCTTAGTCTACCTTCATATCGTTAATCACTTGGTGGGGACAGATTCCCTCTCATATCGAGGTCAGAAACTTTGGGGCTAATTCAGTTTGTAATTATTTTCCAAGAAACAAATAGACGGCTGAAGGTTACCCAGACCATTTATACTTTAGGTCGCAGGCCTGGCAAATGTTTGAAAACTAAAATACTTTATTGGAGAAACCAGAAGAGCAAACATATATACAGTACCGATATGAGTATGGTGTATTTGATTTAAAAAATTGAGATGCAAAGACCTCAATAGATAAGCCACGCAAAAACAAAAATACGGGAAAAATGCTTTATCTAGAATGAACATCAAGAAATATGGGATATTGTAACCTTAAGCGGCCAAAAGGCTTTGGCTTAATACGGATTCTAGATAAGGTGGCGTCAACTTAGTTTGTGAGAAACGCGTATTTCTATTCAAGGCGATGAAATCTATTATGTTACATATTTTCATTCATAAAATTGTGAAACAACTTGGTTTTCTAAATGGCTTTATTTCATTCCAAATTCGAAAGGAACTTACAACAAAAAATCTCTCGCAACATGTTTAGCGAATCAATCCACCAGTGACTAAGCCCCCTGAGACCAATCCTCCAGTCAATAATTTGCCAGAACTTAGTAATCCATTAGACACAAGACCTGTAGAAACTAATCCACTACCCACAGCAATCGGGGAAGTCCTGACGATGCCCAACGTTGGTGCTGATACAATAGTTGGAGCAGAAGCAATTCCAATTGATGGTGTAAGTATTCCAGGGGTGGCCAAAGTAGCAGCAATTAAACAGAAGTATATCGCCTAAAATTTGCAAAATTTTTAAGTCGTATCTAATTCATAATTTTTGAATCTACTCTTACGTATTTGAACATCTTAATTTTTAATATATATGTACTCGTATAGAATATGTTAAACTCTGATTGATGGTTGCTGAATGTCTGATGAGTGACTTGAATCTCGCCTCGGGTTTTATAGGATAGTGTGGTGTTAAGGCAACAACAACATCAAACCACTTGCCACTCTGTTGTGGAGTAAGTGAAATGTCTCTGGCGTTGCGAGCAAAAAATGTGGATGCATTTGAGGTAGGGTGGTAAGCTCCCTGAAGGGTAATTTAACTTGAAGCACAACTTTACATGCAAGTGTGACACTTTTCATTTCTTCGATTTAGATTGCAAATTACGTGGTTCAAAAAATTGTCCGACTGAAACCTGACAAGTGTAATACTTTGGATGAAAACTCATTCCTTTATGTTGAACCATTTGATTATGGTGTGCAGAGTTACAGTGAACAGATACCTCAAAGAACTTGCAGAGTTCATCAAATTCAGAAGATTGATACCACACAAGTTAAGCAAAATTAAATATACCATTTTCATTTATCTTTAACTTATGTTATATGATATTCAACCGAGTTGCTATTCAATGGCTAAATTGTCAAAAATAGGTGCAGGAAGAGAGCATGTTGTGTTTTCAAGTTGAATCTGATTCCTCAAGTCATAATGAAAATGCACTTTCGACAGAACTAGAACTGGCTGAGGGTAGTTCGGCAGAGCGGCTACAATTTCACATCGATGCAATTATTTGAAAAAGTGAAAATATGTATAATTGCGACAGAAAATTTATTTTTAACTTCCTGGAAGTTCTTGAATTCACCCCGAAAATCGAAAATGAAAATTTGGGAATATCTCTATATTTTTAAACAAATTTTAAAAAAATTTCTTTTTTTTGATTGAACCACAAGGTGTGTAATCTTCCAAGATACTAGTAGTCCAGGCCAGCAGCATGCACAGGTCACTAGCCTGATTTCTCTATTCCAGGAATACGCCAACGTAGTAAATCAATTACAGTGACCGCCGTTATGCATTGCTTCACGGGACTGGTACGCAATTTACGCTATGTCTCCAATATTTGCAGCATCTGCAAGTCTTAATCTTTCGATCCTTCGCAGCTCGTTTTGCACGTGCCAATGTGCCAATCTCCATCCAATTTTCTTCTGACCACAACATTTGGTCAATTATTTGCTGTGGGTTTGGTGTGTCAATTCTCCATCCCAGAAAGCGTATCTAAGGGAATATTGCATGATCTGTGCCTTCCACCTGATTTAGGTAGTCTGGGCAAAAAGGTTTTTGCTATCTTCTATCCGTTTGGTTTGACCAAACATCTATGTGATGTTCCACCGAGCCTGCCAGCTATTCATTGAAATTGTTCTTTCTTCATCCTTGGTCGTTTTGACGACTGTCGCCTCTAGGTTACTAGAATTTCTCCTATTAGAGACTCTTTGCATCTCGCTCACAAGGATATCGATGGGAATCATCCCGCCTTTGACAAAAGCGGCTTCCTCCGAAATTGTTGTGACGTCACTGATTACCCTTAATACGCTAAATCGATATATTGATGATAATTTTCTCCTTGCTTCCTTTGTCGTTAAGGTCTCCTCCCAAACTGGGGCATCCTATAACAGGACTAAGCGTACTACTTTGGATATTAAGATTCCTCTAGCATATGCAGGTCCTCTGATGTTTAATGTATTCCAGAAAGTTCTGCCTGGAGCTTTGACACCTTTTTGGCGGAATAATTGATGTGAGGCATAAAGCTTAATCCATTGTCAAGTATTGCTCCTAGATATTCTATAAAGTCTTTTGATCCAGTGGTTTGACTTCCTACCCTTATGCCCACGTTTTCGACATTTATGCCACTGGTTACTTTGTAATCTGCAAATTCTAAGCCGGCGGATATTAGGATTGCATAGTTCGTAGCTGGCTCTATTTCGCAAAGTATTCGTTGTTACAACAGCAATGTCGTCAGCAAATCCCATTATATTTACTCCTGTTGACAGCGTTAATTGCAAAGCTCCGTTTTACTTGATATTTCAAAGTAGTGGACTCAATAGCGACCCCTGTGGGACTCTCTCAGAGATTTTATAGCACTTGTTTTCTTCATGGGTTTCATATCTCAATCAATCTACCTATCTACGAGTATGTAGTGGTGAAGTAGCTGGATACATTCTTTTTTCAAGTAGTATGGTGTATTCATCCTGGCTAGAGACCTTCTTATAAATGACCAATTTGCTGAATTAAATGCATTTTTAATGTCCATCGTCACTACTGCACAATATGCGGTAGTGAGAAATTTATCATATACTCGTATGATCCGTTCAAGTACGTATGGTATTTTGCCTGGCGTATTCAGTAGACATATTGGACGATATGATGATGCTTCTCCAGATGGTTTATTTTCCCTTTGATAAGAATACCAAATGTTGGAGCTTCCACTGTTCTGTGAAAACCCCCTCTTTTAGACAGTTTTGTATTGTTGTTATAAACATGTGTGGTCTCTTTTGAACGGCGGCTTTCACTGCCCTATTTGGGATGTCCAGGTGCTTTATTGGTGCCTATCTTCTTGGATGCGTTTGGTGAAATGCTGAGTTCTTTAATTATATTGCACAGAGTCGATGGTCTCTGTAGGAATAAGTGCTCTACAATAGACCTTGGGCGTGACAATTGAAGAGACCTACACGCCCTGCCCCAAGGGTTTGTTTCCGCTTCGTTGCACAGGTGCTTAAAGCATCTTACTTGGCTTTCTTTGATCGCCTTTTTTAGGTCCGTTCTTGCAATTGAAATGGAATCGTCTGAGTTATGTAAAGAATAGTAAACTTTTTACAACCGCGCGAGCGGTACTATGATATCTACGAATTGGTGAAAATGTCAAAAATGCTAATCAAATGAGTATAATACTCAAATTGCTTGAGGCGTTATCTTCCTTGGTCTACTTCGGACTCTTCTACCAATTTATTTTAATTTGGGTATCTAACTCTTGTATTACTGCAGATTTTATAAAAATAAATTACACCAAATCTTTTTGAAGAGAGCAACGTCGAATGAGTTTTTAATGTATTTGCTTATGTGTATTGGAAAAATATATTGAAGGTGAAAAGCTGACTGAAATATTTCACCTTAGCTACATATAACGGCTATATTACTGACGCCATCACTTCTAGAACTGATGGTAACTTTACTATGTACGTAGATGTGCATGTGTAATATGATGACTTACTCGAACAGTGTACTAGATTTTCACTAATCAAGATGAACCATGCGGTGAAAAAACAGAACTGCACAATAGTATCTAGTCATTTTAAGGGCTGATCAATGCTCTCAAGGGCCAAAGGATGTGAGGCTGGTAGCATACTCGACGACCTTATCAGTGCAATTAATTTGAAGTTAACTTTTGGAATTCTTCGCCCGAAGCAATCCGCATTTGGTAATTTTCAGACAGAATATATGGTACTGTAAGAGGGTTATAAAAATGCACACATACATATCTGCTCAAATAACAAGATTGCTACTTAATGTACTATCTTCTCACTAAATGCATAGTATACTCGTTATTTTCCTGGCCGTGCCAATATGCATGTACATATAACAAACTCTTAACGGAAATCACGTATACCTGCCCTTTATATTCGTTTGGCCTTTGTCCCTCAGTTCTAAGCGTCTAATTTTCCCACATTTAGAATACTAACACTGTTCTATGTTTGGCGGCAGGTAAAAAATCTAACAGACGAACTAAACTAGATATGAGCGTGGATCTGCTTGAGTTGTAAGTTGACAACGAAAGTAGGCCATCTTTCGCGGATGGTGCAATAGATTTATTATTAATTCGACTACCATTCATGGACCTCCAACCTTTCTTTGCGAGAACGTTTATAATTTCCACCCAATATTAACAGTACTTGAAAAAAAACCCAGCGATTCTCTTAACTGATTTTTATTGAATTCCAAATTCAAAAAGGATGCGGAATTAAATATCTCTCATGATATTTTTAGTGAATTAATCCGCCAACTAATCCACCAGAGACTAATCCTCCAGTCAATACCTTGCCGGAACTCAGCAATCCATTCGATAACAGTCCTGTAGAGACTAACCCACCATTGAGAGCCAATGGAGCGCCCAAACCGATTGGTGCAGTCCTGATCACTCCTAATGTTGGTGTTGATACAATTGTTGGGGCAGATGCGATTCCAATAGCTGGTGAGAGTATTCCAGCCAAGGCAGCGGCAATTAAGCAGAAGAAGACGACCTAGAAGTGGTAAGATTATTAATTTTTAGATAATCCTTGGTTTGAAAATGTCCTTACGAGCTTGAACATGTTGAGAGTTGAGATATTTCTATTAAAAGTCGAATAGAGCGCTGATTGAAGGCTGACAAGTGTCTGATGGTTAACTCAAAGTTCGCTTTGCGTTTTATAGGGAAAACAGTGGTACTGCAATGCATGGGCGTGATGTACAAATAGCAACAACTTGAAACTACTTGCCACTCTTTGTGGGGTAGGTGAAATGTCTCTGGTATTGCGAGATAGAAAACGTAGATTCATTTTGCGGTAGGTTACCTTCTTTCACTTTATACAAGACTTTGTTGCTGTCATGCGGTGCCTTTCTTGTATGCTCGCAACATAAATATTAAAGTATTGGGCTTTAAATCAGTAACTGCAGGACTTAGAAGATTTTATTCGCAGAATTAAGTTTGTGTCAAATTTGTTTGATGGATTTGTTATTAATTCATTCCAGTTCATTCTTCTTATTTGACAAATAGTCAAAGCTCTCCAAAGACACCCAAATGAGGTTAATAAGATATTAAGTACCTTGTATATGTGTTCCCAAAAATACTTTTGAGTTGCTTAGATTACCTAGGGGTATATATGTACAAACATGAGTCTAATAGTTTTGCCGGAAGAGATTCCATGGAAGCGCTTGTGAATAAAATCTGCATTGAAAACTTTGCGCTAAGAACATCACACTTCTGGCTAACATTTCCACAGTGTCTGTGGCTTCTCAATTAAAAAGTGTTGCAACGCATCGTCTATTTGTTTGAGGATCTTATTTTAGGTGGTCATGACCAGCAGGCACTGCTGAAGGGTCTTTCTTTAGAAACACATCACTTTCAGATCAGAATTTCCACTCGTTTCTCCAGTCTTAAAGATGTTGCCAGTTTTAGGAGTATCGATTTGATTTTAGTTGAAATATTCAGTGCGGCTGCTGAAGTTTTTTTGCTTAAACTCGCTATATTTTCGTGCCAAGTTTTTGTATTATCGTATTACATTTGTCAGCGGGGTGTGTGAGGTAAATATTGAATACAATGTGGCTTCTAAATATTCTAAATTGTGGATATATTGTGGTCCAACTGGACGTTGGTGAAAGGTCTGTTTTGTTTTTTTTTTATTTAATACTTTTTTACAAATATGTTATAAATAGAAATTACAAGGAATAGTGTATGCAAATGGAAGTATTGTATTAATTAAAAAAAGTATCTGCAATCTGTAGTTCTTAAAGAACTTGAAGCGACAGCAAATTCACAAGCAAAAGAGGTTAACAATTAAATTATAAATTAAATGAGTGGGGTCGTTATAGAATAACATAAAAAGCAGTAACAAAAATGAAAAGATGATAATTAATAGAAATTGCCATAAAAAGCAATAAAGGAAAGAAAAAAAAAAGACAGTTAAAGACAAGACATGAGAAGCGAAAATTGTCTCAAGAACATCTATGTAGTTTAAGTCTAAAAGCCATGATTCTATTTGTTTAAGGAAAATGAACTCATTAAGTATTCGTCTTATATATATTATAAGATAGCTTGTCAAAATGTTTAGAGGTGGTTGTCGTAAAAAAATTATCCCGTAACAAGTTTAAAAACGCATGTTTGAACGGGTACGCTCCTGTCGATTATTTCAAGGGAATCCACTTTGTGATCTTCAATAGCTTGGACTTCTTAACAGAGCTGAATAGCTCAAATAACTTTTTAGAGCAACCATTATTGGCCATTGTCGCCCTTCATAGTCGGGCATTTTTCATCCTGACTGCATTTTATATCCAAATTGAGGAATGACGCTACAAAATCTCGCTCCGCTCTTCGAGTAAATAGCTCGGTCGATGTTGCCGCCATTCTCTCCTCTGTATTTCCCCATATTTTTCCAACAACTCATCTGCAGCAGTAGCTTGTATTCCTCTTATTGTATTGTTTTTGGGTGCAGGTCCCCTTCATTAAACTATGGGCTTCGCTTTGGTTGTCGGTTTTATCTTACATCATAATGATGAATGACGACCGCTTAATTTATCATCACTGATCCTACGCGCTTATTACTTCTAACCTTTTTGATTTGACAGACCTGATCGAATAGATTTCTATTGAATGTGTCCTTTTATACGATATTCTTTGCTCGGTTCTGTTCCACGGGTCCGACTGTAGTGTAATTGCACTATGATCTATTGCGATTTTGAAAGATAATTAGTCTACTATGGAGTACGGACTGTGAATGTTTTGAAATCCACCGTGGATATAAGTTTATGGGTTTCTTTTTTAAAGAATTACCTCCACCTGGAGAAACAAATGCCTCCAGATGCAAATCATCGAAGTAGAATGTCTTTTGAGCTTAGTTTAATGTCTCTGCATCCTCGGTATATTTTAGACTAGAATACTAGCTAGCTCTACAAATTATGTAAGGCAGTAAGTTTTCTTGACAGGTAGGACACACTACGGATCTATCAACCCAATAACTCACTAGGGGTAGGATCTGGTTCAATATCATTCTCGTCTCCATTTCCTTGAAACATCAACAAGGAGAGAGATGAAAAGATTGACAAGCTGGACAGACGCGGTTTGACATTTCCCAAAGAAAGCTTTGGATTGGACTGTAGGAGACCCTTTACAATTTTTCTCAGTAGCTAATCACAGGTGAAATACACTTGTGAGTTGTATGGTAGCTTCTAAGATAATGTGGTCTATCAGCAACATGATAACTACACAAGACCTTTTGAATAGAATTGTACCGATATTGCGAGACTTGTAGCAATACGCAAATGTCTCTGGCCTATAAGTATTCATGACATTCAATTTGTAATTCACTGCCGTAGCTGCAAGAATGAAACCTCTGCAAATGATCAGCTCTAGCCAGAATGGGCCACACCACCTTTGTTTGGTAATTTTTCAATGAGAATGCAGACATCAATTTCTGTCAGAAATTCAGCTTCTCCGTATGGACGTCAACAAAGCACTAAAGCTCACTTGATTCATATCACCAAATCGGCGTGGTAGTGCTGTTTGTTTGTAGGGATTGACACCCAAAGGGCCAGAACTACCTACCATTACCTCTTGTCAACTTCTTGTATTTTTATATTTTATACTTTTGAAAATCTACTTCAAAATACATTTATTCATGTCCGAACCCCTCGTGGCTTATAGCGATTGATTCTTTCCGGCCCCTATTCTCATACATGTATCTAGGCCTCAAACAACTGATTTGTTAAAGCAATTGATCCCCATAAAAATTGTAAACCAGAAAGCCTTAAATTCTCTCAAAGATTTTTATTAAATTCCGAAGGTGAATGCGGAATTAAATATCACTCATAACATTCTCAGTGAATTAATCCACCAATCAATCCACCGGAGACCAGTCCTCCAGTCAATACTTTTCCGGAACTTAACAATCCATTAGACACCAGTCCTGAAGAAATCAATGGGGTACCCAAAGCAACTGGGACAGTTCTGACGACTCCTACCGCTGGTGCTGATACAAGAGTTGGTGTAGAAGCAATTCCAATGGTTGGTGTTAGTATTCCAGGGTTGGCCAAGGTAGCCACAATAAGACAGAAGCAGACTGCCTGAAATTTGAAAGAATTTTTACTTTTATTTAATTTTAATGTTTTTTTAAAGCACTCTTACGTATTTGAACATCTTAAGTTTTAGGATATATTTGTTGAGAAGTGAAGAGAAGAGCTCTGATTGAAGGCTGACAAGAGTCTGATGCTTAACTTCAAATTCATCTCGGCTTTTATAGGGCGGTATGGTGTTAAAACAGCAACAAATCCAACTAGCAACAACTAATCACTAGTTGTGGGGTAGCGAAAGGTGTCTGGGGTTGAGAGAAAAATATGGATACACCTTGAAGTGGCACTCTTGTGAAGCATTATTTTCACGAAAGTGTGACTCTTTCCATTTCTTATATCTTTGCAATTTAGATAACAGAGAGGTATCTTGCCATTGCTTCTACGTTGAAGAAAACAAACTAATAGATACAAAATAATATAAATTAAGTAATGCCTTTAATAAAAATCGAGAGCTCGCCTTGTCAAGGGCAACACGCCCTCACCCTCGGCATCCGGGTTAAATTCGGGCACGAGACCACGGCTTGGAGTAGTTTTTCGCGGAATATTGGACTCGTGACGGGGCACATTTTTGGCTGAATGTGTTTGTAAACAGCCAAAACTGGAGTGAAATAAATCCAGAAGAAAGTCATGAGACTCACAAAAGTGCGGTGTTCGGTGTGGTCTTCAAGCTGTTTGCAATGACGGTGCCGTTTTTTCAAAATACCGTGGCTTGCATTGCAGTCAATAACCTGTGTTACCGGGAAAAGATTAGTGAAGTTTTCTTCAAAAATATTCGCAGCATTGATAAGGCCGATACATGCTTCCGGCTAGATGGCTCTTCATGCCATACTGCTCATGAAACCATTAGGACCTTATTAGGACTCGATTTAACGACAACATTGCATCTCGAAGTAGACCAGAAACCAATATTTACTCGCTGTTGCTGAGGAAGAGCCCTAAGTACACAGACAGGCTACGCTTCACCAAAAACAGCCGGGAAAGCCATATGGCTGAAAGTGGGATCTGGAAGTGCCATTTTCGACCACTTTTTCGAGCAGCTTTTGCAATATATCAAGAATGACGCGTGAATATTGGCATCCAAGTCGTCCACCGTCTCTGATTCTTCGGCGTAGTTTAGAGATTTTAGATATCGCAGAAAACTATACAAAGATGTTAAATTACACTATTGTGGATATCAATTCACAGCGTGAAATTATGCAGTCATGGAACGTTCATCGGATGTAACGCACCATAAATTTTCTGAACAGAACCAGGGTTTTCGGAAAAAACTTGCACAATTTGCAACTGTTCTTCTGGCGTATTTCACGATGGAATGAGAGACCTACGTTTTGAATTACTATGTTTGGGGACTAGAAACCCCATCTTTTTCTGAAATGTTAAGCTCTGTATACCTTCGATTCATCTGAACAAGTGGCTGATAAGTAGTTATAAGTTAATAAATCTGTCTGTCAAGTACGATATGCGTGATTTTGAGGGATTTGTTGATTTTTAACTATCTAAATCTATCATACATGGCTATGATAATGCTGGTGTGTTTGAAAAGGTTTCCACGGGAAACTAAACTCCAAAGAATGGTATTTCTTGGTTACATTGGTTTTTTTCTATCGCGTCTAAAGCAATACCCAGGATATTCAAACACTGAACACAATCGAAATGCTCACTAAGTTCCTGGTGTGGCATGTTGCGTGCTAGGCATAGCTCAGGGGATACTTTTTCAGGATACAAGTATGGGTTTAGAACTTGAATTGGCAGTTGAATGATCTGAGCATAACTGCAGGTGGCGTGACTATGCATGATTCGGACAGATCAAACGAATGCTTCTTGTCATCTTTGTCCCTCAGTAGGAATAATATACACTGGAGATTACTTATTGGTATCGTGAAGAAGTACTTCGCTTTTGCTAATTAGCTTAGTGTGCTCGGTATAAGTGACACAATATCCTGCGGCGCTTGCTGTAACAGTGATGAAGACACTACAGAGGACTATACCTGTGACAGTTGCATAGTGGTTCAGGCATACGTCGCTGATGTAGTGGGTGCTGGTACTGTATATACTCTATCACTGGAGTACTAACTCATCTTCGTATGAAAGACTGAGAAATTCCAGTAAAAGGAAAATAAATGGAGTACATCAGACTAGCTCCTTGTCGGAGTGCTCTGTACCGACAGAAAAAAGCAAAACAACATTTTTTGGATAGAAACGTCAGTTCGAAATCAACTGAAATATCTCTAACATCTCGCCTCATTTATGCAATACTTGTGAAGTATACAAACTGATGGAAACTAACTATCCAGAGGCCGATTAATGTCAGCGAGGAGACGATTAATGGAAAGCAAGGGCGTCTTCTGATATTCTGCTCAGACTAATCTTCAAATGTATTTCCAAGAAGAGATTTCTAAATTTCCGTAGACTTGTGCAAACCTTTAAGGAGATCTTTAAAGGTACAAATCCTAATTACTAAAATCCAATGCTACTAGTGCATTCTCTGTCCTGAGAATAATTCTAGAATTGCGATAAAGGCAATTCTTAATAAAAAAAGAGAAAACACATATAAGTCAATATAAGCCGTCTTCAATTTCTTTGGGACAGGTCTACATCTATCAATTCACTGTTTTGGTTGTTGGTCAAAATGTTGTGATCCGGTTTCATCCACTACATGAACTAAATAAAAGTGACAAATTGTGTACTAGCTGAACCAAGCACTTAGGCACTGAGGAACAAATCGAACTATTTACCTTAGAAATAGTAGGACAGAAATCGGACTGCAGTTGACAGTTCGTTAAATTGAAGTTGCTTTAGGATAGTGGCAGATTTATTATCCTTCGAGACCGCTTTTCTCGGAGTTGTCAATGGAGTTGTAGAAACAATTAAGGATTTCTATGAAAATTAAAAATAAAAAAGTCAAATTTCTTCACTAATATTTATTGAATTCCAAAATCAAAAAGGATGCGGAATTAAATATCTATCATGATATTTTTTTAGTGAATTAATCCGCCAACTAATCCACCAGAGACTAATCCTCCAGTCAATACCTTGCCGGAACTCAGCAATCCATTCGATAACAGTCCTGTAGAGACTAACCCACCATTGAGAGCCAATGGAGCGCCCAAACCGATTGGTGCAGTCCTGATCACTCCTAATGTTGGTGTTGATACAATTGTTGGGGCAGATGCGATTCCAATAGCTGGTGAGAGTATTCCAGCCAAGGCAGCGGCAATTAAGCAGAAGAAGACGACCTAGAAGTGGTAAGATTATTAATTTTTAGATAATCCTTGGTTTGAAAATGTGCTTACGAGCTTGAACATGTTGAGAGTTGAGATATTCGTATTTCTATTAAAAGTCGAATAGAGCGCTGATTGAAGGCTGACAAGTGTCTGATGGTTAACTCAAAGTTCGCTTCGCGTTTTATAGGGAAAACAGAGGTACTGCAATGCATGGGCGTGATGTACAAATAGCAACAATTTGATACCACTTGACGCTGTTTTGTGGGGTAGGTGAAATGTCTCTGGTATTGCGAGAGAAGATGTGGATTCATTTTGTGGTAGGGTACTTTTGTGCACTTGGTGCATGGCTTTCTGTGTTGGTATCATGCTGTGCATTATCTCCATGCTCTATTAAGGTATTGTGTTGTAAGCTAAGAATGCTGGATAACGTCAAAATGCTTTGCATTACAAAAGTGTGTTGAAGTGGTCAAAAGCTTATTATCTCAAATGCAGTGAAGTGAATTTCGTCTTCTTTTAAATTCTCAAAGTACTTCCTAGCCACCCAGTTTGGTATGGCCAAATGCTATCTCTACACTTATCAAGTCAGAAGACGTATCTAAGTATGCTAACTCATAATGAGTACATTAACAAAAAATAAATAACTGATGACGCGGAAGGTACTCGTAAGTTTGGGCCACTGCCTTCATCATCTTATTATTTTTTTTTGCCCAGGGACTAGGATCTATGGTTCGTGGAATGGAAAAACCGGCAGGCATTTTCATTGTAAGAAATTTTACCTTCCTGTGATTTTGCATTATCTACGGGAAGGGTGATGAGGTCAGTTGTCTGCCTTTGAATTAGGCTTAGACCTCTGGCGAACTTAACTCCTAGGCCAAGTTGATTTCTCAAGTTGTGAAGTATAGCTTGAACGTATTGTAGAAGCTAAAATTGGTTCTTTACATTCTACATATTTCTATAAATTCCTTCACATGCAACCGATTAGCTGGACACGAGCATCATCTTACTGGTTAATTAATTTGTGAATGATGCTGAAATTTCATTTTGCAGAAAATCATCCATATGACCTTATTTCTTACACGAGTTGTTTAACCGATTCGCAGTCCACTTTATCTTGAAGCCAACCTTTTGTAGAGCACCTTTCTTAGCAGTTTATTTGCACCAAATTCTCCATCATGCTTTTTATTTTCTTGATCGGCCAGAGGAGCTGTCGATGGTTATGTGACAAAAGTAATTCATCCGGCATATGAACTCTACCGACAGCTTTTCTTCTTATTTTTTTAAGAAAAGCGATAGTGCTACAATCTTTTTTGCTTTAAGAGCCATTGCTCCTGCTGTATGCATCTACCCACGCATTTGATCAAACTAGGAGCTTCTTTGTGAACCCCAGGTAAGTCTGCCCTCAGGATATCTCAAATCATGTGGCTTCCATATAATACTCCCAGTAGTATTGTGCATGGTACTGGTAATATACGACAACTTCAGATGCTCTGGAATGCTAGATACACAAAGGCACTAGGCGTTCCTTTCAATTCCTGTCGATAAGTATCATGCTTCGTCTCATTGCGGATGTTAAGATGTGTGGATTACATTTTTATAAGTTCTATTATAAAGTGAGCCATTTTGCTTAAAAATTCCGGAGGGGTTCACAACTTGGAGAAGGAGGGTGTGCATATAGCCTGTACCGTCAGAAAGCGAGAAGAACCGATCGCAACCTTCTCAGATCCCTTTATTATCAAAAAAAAAATCATGTGCAAGAAATAAGTGCATATCTCCGTGGAACAGCCGTTGGGATGAATCCATCCGAAATTTTGCTGCGATTATACATATCGTTCTGTGACAACACCCTGTCTGTAACCGGTGAGTTTGTTTGGCGCAGCGAATTTTCTGGAGGGCGCCAAAACTCGAGAACGAGAGCCACGATGGGCAAATACGAATGTGACCGACGCCAACATTGAGGCGGTCCGAAATCATAAATCGACGTATGGTATAACTCTTTTCGAAATCATTGAGGTAGTTTGTTCTCTAGATGAGTTCCACGCCTGTGAAGCGAGGGTCACAAGCGGCGTCGATTGGAGATATCAAGGCGACTCTTTTTGCCTTTTGCATTGCATCGGCACCTGTAACTATACGCCCGAGTCGAAACAGGCTACGATGGAGTGGTAAAAAGGCGGCGAGGGGGCACCGGTTCTTGTGATCGACAATGTGATTCTCGCATTGATTTTCTCCATTATTGATGCACAACTAATGCGCAATATTATTACGAATTATTGAATGCCACGAAATAATCGTTTCGAAGCATCCAAACCTTCCAAAATCATTATTCTTCTGCATGACAGTGCCAAGCCTCATGAGAGTAACATTACGATGAAAAATTATCCAGTCCAGACTTATCATCTTCTGACATCCCTCAAAGGAGCGCTTGATGGTCTGTCTTTCGAGTTCCGAAAGGTTTCTAAGACGATGGAATAAAAAAGCTCCCAATGGAAAAAGCATATTTCTAGGGCGGGAGAGTATGTAGCAATCTGTACGTTTGTTTCCTATCTCGACATGTCAACTTATAATTGACTGACGAGAGCACCGATTAGGTTTCCTCTAGCATTTGCTTTGTTCCGAGTGCAGAGGAAGTATTAACCGACCTCGTCCTTGAAGATTGTTAAGTTGGATTTCTGCAAATTCCTCCTCTCTAACAAGAACGAGATCTCGCATCCGATTCTGCATTTGATGTTCCTACAGTCCGACGTGGAAATCTACTTTCCCACCGTATCATAATTTGATTGCAAAGGGTGAGCAAACAGTTGGTGTGGATGTTGGCTGTCAATTACTGCCATTTACTTAATTCAATGCGACTGGTCTTTTTGACAGATGTTATTCAATTTTTAGCTATTTAAGTGATGGAGTCGTTTACTACGCAACAATGCATTTTTCCATATCAGCGTGTTCGGCCAGCACGTACACGCCAAAACATCACAACTATGAGCGAAAGTGTTCACAACAATTTGAGTCTTTGGAACATCTACGACGTCGCCGATTTGTTAACTGGATGTTGGAACGCCAGGACACTTTGTCATCGAATTTTATCTTTTCCGAATGAAGCCCATTTTTGGATGGATTGCTGTTTCTGATCGCCGAAAAACTCATACGAGATTCATGAAAAACCAACGCATCCCAAAAAAGTCGCTGTATGGTGCAGATTATGAGTTGGTGGCATTATTGGTCCGTACTTTTTCGAAGATGAGGCTGGAGATACAGTTACAGTGAATGGAGAACCTTACCGCAACATGTTGGCCGGCCATTTTTTTCCCCAAAATTTAATGAATTGGGTCTGGACGATCTGTAGTTTTAATAGGATGGTGCTACCACCCACACAAGCCATCAAGCAATCAATTTATTGCGTACGATATTTGAAGATCGCATTATTTCGGTTAGAGGAGAAGTTGATTGGCCTCCAAGGTCGTGCGATTTGACACCTTTGGACTTCTTCCTGTGGGGTTATTTGAAGAGTAAGGTCTACGCATATAACCCAGTTACAATTCGGGATCAAGCATAACATTCAAACTGAAATTGCGGCCACTTATTCTTCAAAAAGTCATCGATAATTTTGGCCGTCGGGTGGTCGCCTGTATCAAAAGCCGTGGTAGTCACATGAACAATGTTGTGTTGTATTCATAATTGCCATAGGTCGAACTTTATTGATGAAGAAAATTCTACATTGATTTCACCATAAATGTGTGTTTAGTTTAATGAAAACATCTACCCTTTTATATACCACCTTGATCAAAAAATTCCCGGCCACACCACCGCGTGGCGCTTCCATTGTTGGTAAATCTGTTGTTGACATTTCCTCTAAATCTTAGCGTCATTTGAAAAAGTTACGTAGCCAAGAGTACATCTATCTCTATGTGTGTTGGCGATTTTTTACAATTTTAGAAATAGATTTAAATTTGCAACAACGAACTTGTACGAGTATTAAATTTTGCGTAAAAAACGGATTTAATGGTGCGCGAACGTTGAAAATGTTGGAACTGTTGGAAAAGTATTTCGGCAACGATTCTCTAAAGAAAACGGTCGTTTACCAGTGCCAAGCAGTTCAAAAGTGGTAGTGAGTCAATCGAAGATGATGAACGCAGTGGCAGACCATCAACATCGTAAACTGACGAAAATATTGATGTTGGTTAATAACAGCAAATTAACCATCAGAGAGATAGCGGAGGACTTGAACATTGTCTATGGATCTGTCCAAGATATTTTGGTTAATGATTTGGGTTTCCGTCGTGTAACAGCAAAGTTGGTGCCAAAAGATCTCAATTTCATGCAAAAAAGAGACCGCGTTGAAGTCGCAAAAGAGATGATTTGCGAGGCTGAATCCGATCCCACATTCATCAAAAGGATCATTACTGGAGACGAGACGTGGGTTTATGAGTACGACATGCTATCCAGACATCAGGCAAATGAATGGCGTTCACCAAATGAGCCGAAACCAAAAAAACCACGTCGTTTTCAGTCAAAAAAGAAGGCAATGCTCACGGTTTTCATGGATTACAACATTGTAGAGCATCATGAATTCTTGCCAGAAGGCCAGACAGTAAACAAAGAGTACGAGTATTACCTGGGCGTTATGAGACGTTTGCGTGAAGCAATTGGCCGAAAGAGACCAGAATTGTGGGCAGAAAACTCGTGGATTTTGCACCATGATAACGAACCGTCGCATAGTGCCATCATTATTCGTAATTTTTTGACGAAAAATGCTACAAATACCATCCAACAGCCACCGAATTCACCTGATTTGGCTCCCTGTGACTTCTTTCTGTTCAATCAAGTTAAAAAACCACAACGGGGAACGTGTTTCAGCAGGCGAGAAGTAATGGAAAAATCGTAGGAACCACTGATGGACATACCGAAAACCGAATATAAAAAATGTTTCGAGAATTGGATCAAGCGCTGGCATAAGTGTGTTGCAGTCTATGGGGATTACTTTGAAGGGGACAATATAGATTTAGATGAATAAACTTGTGTTTTTAATTTTCTGAATATTGTAGAGCAAATGCAAATGCAGACGATTATTTGTTTCAGACGATTATGTGATGGATGTATTATTGAATTGTTGTTGGATTGGAGGCTTTTGGAGCCGTTTGAAATTTTCTCACGTACACATTTACAGGCCAATTGTTTACATTTGTTTCACAATTCAATTTACCCACAGGAACACCAATTTTAAAATTTAAATATTTTAGTTTTGACAAGTCAGCATCTCTTTTTATTAATTTGGAACACTGAGCTGCATTTAATTTAAAAGACACATAGCTTTTTTATTTTTTCTTCATTAGTCGATACTGAAAATTTTTAGGCTTGTATGAATTTAACAGGGGTAATGACATCCATATTATCGGGCAAGGCATCAACACCGACAATAGCTTTTGGCGTTTGTTTTGAACCTGTTTCCACTCATTGTTTTCACTCACAAGTGAGGATAAACCATTATTCCTAGATGAAGGAGCTGTAGCACTGTTAGGAGCATTTGGTTTAGAGACATCACTACTTGAGGCAAATGCACTTGGTTCATTTGTACTCTGAACGATGAAAGTCTCCTCGCAAGGGACGAGCATGATTTAAAAGTTCATTCACATTTAATTGAAGAGTGTCCAAATTGCCAATTTGCTTAGTGAGCCCATCTATCACTGAGACTAAACCATTTACTTGAGTAAATAAATGTCTAATTGGAACTTAGAGCACTCAGAACAAATAATGTCTTGAAAAACAACCTCAGATATTCCTGTGCAAATTTTGTGTTAGGATTTTCCACAAAATACCTTGTTCAAATAAAGGGTTTCGGCAATTTGCACACTTTAAATTATTCTTATTTGCTATAGTGAAAACACAACCGCACAGTTCAATGACACACTTTACTTTACTTTTAAATTCATTTTCATTGTTTCCTTCGTTATTAACTTACGTTCTAGACAAATATGATTAAATCTAATTTGACAACAACAGTTACTTATTCTAGCTTACTGGCTCTTACCGAACGCTCTAAACTTAACAATTTCATTCAACTTTTGCCTTTCGGCCTTAAAAACTATCTAATTATTAATCTTATCTATCTATTATAAAATATTGTATATGCAATTTCTAGGAAAAATAGTTTTAGAAAAAACTTACAATAGATGCCATATTTTTTTTAGTTTTTTTATAAAACTTAAAACTAAGTTCCCATTCTACTTAACCTAGCTAAGGTACTTAGCCAAACTTAACTATAATTGGGGTGGTGAGCTGTCATAATCTCTCGCAACAGGTTGTCACCATCCCAATTGCGATTTCGGGCGCCTGTCATTCGTCAACAACGTGCACACGCACCAACGAAATTTAACCAGTGCCATACACAACCGGTCACTTCTCAAAAGTGCGGCCTCAAGCTAACCAACGCGGCCTTTCCACGAGATCCCCCTAACTATCCTTAATCTAACTTACAACTAAGAGGAGTGTGTTACCTTAGTAACGTACCGACCTAGGAGAGCGAGCTAACTCTCTTCCTTCTTGAAGCCACCAGAATTCGGTGTACTGTTTCTCGGCATCGATCCGATCCTTGTCCGCAATCGCGAGACTAAAACGGAGGAGCTCCTGAGCGTTGGCAACATACCCGTCGTAGATAAGCCGCTTATCCCACGCACCGCGGTGGCGGTGGTATATTACCGGGATACCATCCCTGTTTTGTACTAACCCTTTAGCATCAATATGGAGAAAAGCCTCTGGCGGGATAAAGCCCGATAGAAGTGAACTCTCATGATACATTTCATTAGGGTAGTAAGCCCCAAATATCAGACTATTATCGTTGGTCATTGCCCTTGCAACGTGTCTTCGAATCACCTTAATCAGGAAATTGTCAATCCTATTCAGATTAGCCCCATCGTAAAGGACTTTGTTGGGATAACATTTTTGGTACTCTGATTCTGGTGTTCTGTACAAGCCAAGACAGGTCCTAAGGCACTGCCTTTCAAGCACCCGAATCTTTTCCATCTGATACGGCGCTACATTGAACCACACGGGGATTAATGCCACATAGTATATGACCTTCACTCTGGATATAAGTTGACTGCTGTGAAACAGCCTTCTTCTCAGGGTTAAAGCTTTCTTGGCCCCAGCAAGACAAGCATCTACTCGTATATGTTTGTCAAAATATAAATATTTATCGAGCCAAATACCAAGGTATCTCACAACGATTCTCACCGCTAATAGCAGTCCGTGCTGTCCAATGATGGCCACATTTCGCCAGTTATATCTGGTATCCCTAGAAACCCATCTCAATGGAGTTCTAAACAGGATTGTTTCCGACTTTTGAAAATTGATTTTCAATTTCCAATCGTCGCGATATGCCTTAATATGATCGAAATCACTCTTCAAAAGAGTATTGATGACTTCGATTCTTGGACCTGATCTGTACGCCACTAAATCATCTGCATGCGCTATGGCATGATTGAGGGAACCCACTAGATCACTTGTGTAAATTTTAAACAATATCGGAGTAATAACAGCCCCTTGTTGTAAGCCGTTTTTAATGGCAAAGATCTTGCTCGAAATGACGATGTTATGTACATTTAACAATGAACTTCTTTCCCATAAGCATGTTGTAAATTATTGGGTCTACAAGTAAGTTTCCAGCGTTTGTCAGAGATGGCGCCACCAGTGGATCCCGGGCAGAAATGTCAGACCCCATGTGTTTTATTTGTAGGTTTTGTATCTGTCAACAACTTTGCAGCGTTATATTTGAGCAGTTCTATCGGTGTCGTACATTTTATCGAGCAAAATCATGGCAAGTTTCCAGCCAAATAAACGTCATTTGCGGGAAGCGCTGCTTTTATTCTTTAATATGAAGAAAAGTGCGGCTGAGGCCTATCGTTTACTTTCGGAAACTTATGGGACGGAATGTATTGGTGAATCGACGTACCGCGAGTGGTTCAAACGGTTCAAAAGTGGTGATTTTGGAGTTGAAGGCAAAGATCGCCCCGGAAAGCCGAAAAGTTTTAAAGACGAGGAATTGGACGCTTTACTGGATGAGGATCCGTGTCAGATTCAAGAAGAACTTGCTGCATCATTGGGCGTCACGCAACAAGCCGTTTCCCTGTGCCTAAAAGCACTGCGATTCATTCAAAAGGTTGGAAACTGGGTGCCGTACGAATTGAAGCCAAGAGACGTCGAACGGCGATTTTGCACGTCCGAAATGTTACTGCAGCGGTATAAAAATAAATCATTTTTGCATGACGGCGAGCCCGTCCAATCGACGCCGAAACGAAATATTCACGTGAATAAGGTCATGCTCTGCATATGGTGGGATCAAAAGGGTGTCGTATACTACGAACTGCTTCCGAGTGGTGAAACCATCAAAGGACCATTATATCGAAACCAACTAATTCGTTTGAAGCGGGCATTAAAAGAAAAACGGCCAGAATATTAGACCAGGCATGAGTCCGTCATTTTTCATCACGACAACGCTCGGCCACATGTTGCGGTTTCGGTGAAAAACTATTTGGATAATAGTGGATGGGAAATTCTGCCTCACCCGCCTTACAGTCCAGACTTATCACCATCTGACTACCACTTGTTTCGTTCGATGCAGAACGCTCTTACGGGAATACGCTTCAGCTCAGTAGAGGAAATCAAAAATTGGCTCGATACGTTCTTGGGCTTGAAAGACGAGGAATTTTTTTGGTCCGGAATTCATAAATTGCCAGAAAGATGGGGGAAAGTTGTAGCTTCCGATGAACGATATTTTGAATAAAGCATTGTAACTATGTTTTCATAATAAAACTTCAAATTTTGGAAAAAAAACGCTGGAAACTTACTTGTAGACCCAACCTGGTCAACTTATAGAACAACCGCTCTAACCATAGTGTCGAAGGCCCTCTCAAAGTCAACGAGGCAGGCACCCGTACACTGGTTTTTGCCTTTATTCCATTGTATGTCGGAGACCAGCTTTGACGCAGCATGAATAGTGTCTTGCCTCGCCCTAAAACCAAACTGATTTTCCGGAATTATATTATTTTCCTCAACTCACTTTAACGGCGCTCTATTAACCACTTTCCCGAATACCTTGCTAATATTCGGAAGCAAACTAATTGACCGAAGATTAGCAGGGTTAGTTATAACTTTGTCCCTATTCGGGATTGGATGTACCACAGCTGTTTTCCAATGCGTCGGATAATATGCATTATTCAGCGCATTGTTAAACAGCGTAGTAAATATATCCTCTGCTTCCAAGGGCAGGTGTCTTAATACGACGTTTGGAATACCGTCTACTCCCGACGACTTTTTGTTTTTCAGAGACTGAAAGATGAACTCCTAGTTCATCTTTTCGCACGAACAAATGCGAGGAACGTCTTTCATCGGATCTGATAACGTTTGCCGCGTTTTCTACACTGAATATGGTGAAACCGTGATTCTCGGATCGCCAATTTTGAAGTTCGTTACGCAAATAATAGTGATTTACGTAGGCCCCGTTGTCAATGTCGTGATTACGGTGAATCGGATTGTTCACCGTATACACGGCCTCGAAAAAAGCTCCCAGCAAACCCACTTTCTCCTATGGGTCTTCGACTACGCAAAGACCGTCGCCTGAGTCGGCACTCTCTGGACTTATGCCAACGGTCAGTATTGTCTGTTTGTTTTCGGTCGTTTGTGGAATTCGGACAAATTTATCTGCGGGACTACTGGATTTTATAGCCCGAATGGTATTGCCCCAGCACAGACTTACAGACTTACTGCAATTTTCTTTAATTAATTGCTTTAGATTTTTCATCATTGGCTTCAATGTTCTTATTTTCGTGTCATTTCTGTCAGTAAACTGTCTGTACAGCTGGTTAAGTAACGCATTGTGGGTGTACAATGCGTTGATTTTTGGAGCTCTGTACTTTTCGATCTAGGGATAGTCTGCTGCATAGTTCGTTTGATAACGTCTTGCATCGTCAGTAAATTACGGTCGGTTTCTTCGTTTGTCAAGTTTCTGTTAGTCGGGGGATCAATTCCACTCAAACAAAGATGACGCTTTAAGATTCTGGAGAAGAACGACCACCGTACTCTACGGTAGTGGTATGAGTACACTTGATCATACTGCTCCAGCTGCGTTTGCTCTTTTGGGATCCGTATTATGGCGGCAAGTCCGTGGTGATCACTATCGTACTCGAACGCTTGCAAACAGTTCCTTGTGTTTCGATCCATGTTAGTCAGTTCTAGTCTACTGTCAGTTGCAATTAATTGATGTTTTTCTTAAATATATTCTACTAAGAATTATGGTAGTCCTTCCTAACGCTTATGTATATCCCAAAATTTTGACAAAACAGAAAATAGTCAGTGTGCCATGAAAACACCATCAGTACTTTCATCACCATCAACATTTTGGCCTGGCGAGTATTCAAAAAGACGACATCCCTTCTTGTGAGTTGCCAAAATCGCAGTGCAGACTCGATTTATAAATGGTGTACCTAGCCAAGTGATAGGTAGGGTAGGTATAGTTTTGATCGACTAAAACTCAGCATCCATAGAGTATATAGAGAATAGAGCCACGAATGCAGCATTTCTTAGATTTTCTTACAGAAACTGTTCACTAAACAAAGTTCTCTACTAATTCTGAGTTTCAGAAGTTTTGTTGCTCTTTTTCGAAGAACAAAGGAAATTAAAAATGAAGTTACAATAGTTTTCAAAATTTTTATTTAACTTTACAGTTGTATGGACTAGGCACAATCAAATTTCAAGTTATTGTACAATAGATTGAGTCTTAATGAATTAATTTTCCTGCTAGTAAACCACCAGATGATAATCCGCTGGGAAATAGTCCACCAGAAACCAGTTCACCAGACACCAATCCATCAGACACCAGTCCACCAGAGACTAATCCATTGGAGAGCAATCCACTAGATAGTAATCCTCCAGATAGTAGTCCACCAGATACCAACCCTCCAGATAACACTTTTCCAGTTACCAGGTCATCGGAGACCAAATGATCAGCAATCAATCCACCGGATACCAACCCACTCGTGATAGGCAATGAGGACGTAATTCCTGTACCCAGAGCAATAGGGGAGATTAAACCAGAACTAGCAATTCCTACCGATGGTGACGATACAACGGCGGGCGCTGGAATAACAGCTGGAGCAGTAGCAATGCTCAAAGATGGTGCAAGGACTCCTGGTTTTGAAGCAGCGCTGGCGATGATGCAGATAAAAGCAAACTTAATAAAAAAAAACAAGAGCAAATTAGTAAATGCAAATGATTTAGAAAGAAATGTATCTTACATATGCGAACATGATTAAGTGAAATTTGAGCTCCTTTTCTTGTTAACTGATGGCAAGTGTGTGATGCTGGTCCATAAGACCGACGCTTATTTTATAGGAAAATCAGATGCGCTCTTATGCGAAATTGATGCCAAAAAGTCAAACCACTAGCTCTAATGCAATAATAGGATATCAACGTAACTGTATGTGCTATAATCTGCTAGAAAAATATGGCGAAATTGTCAAGACACTCCAAAACCCTTCACTTTCCACTTTTCTTTCATTAAATTGTAATAGATACGATCAGAGTGATGACGGTTGTTTCGTTTTGTTTTGAACACTCTTTTGAGATAGAGTTTGCGGAATGTGCTTACTCGTAGTTGAGAGAATTTCAAGAGTGGGTATAAGATAAGAAACTGAGATCGCTGTTAATCTCAGCGTCTTAAAGAGTCAGGAAAATTAAAGCAATGTCCGCTTCTCTTGTGAACCTGGTATGGAATTTTTTATTACATATCTTTTTCGCGATCACACTTTGCTTTGCCACAGCAATATTTATGGGTACGTTCCGAAAGCCCATTAGTTTAAGAACTTCTCTTAACTTCCCTTATCAATTATAAGATGTCACTAGTCTAGCTATACTATTTCTTAGGGGTCGCAATGAAGGATATGCCTACTTAAGTGCCAAAGAGTCGCACTCATTTTTGGGAAAATGGTTTGTTTTTTGTAGGTGGCATGTCCGGAGAAGAATTTGGTAAGAAATAAGGTGGAGGTTGGTATTAGGAATATTTTTGTTCAAAGGAACGTTGGTTCTCATAGGTAAATGCCTCCAGTATATTCAAGATTGCACCTGATTCTTAGGCTGTTGAGCGATCCGCCAATTATGTAACTTTAAAAAGAGCCCTTTCCTGGTTATTCTTCAGCCACTTCATTATATTTAATCAGTTTGTCATCTATCCACTGTATATTGCACTTTTCTGGGTACAATCATTTGCAAACTGACGCTAATGCGAATGTTGGCTTACGTAATTCACAATTTTATTAAAGTATTACAAATTAACTTATTACTAGTAAGACAAACTAATTAAAATACGAGGGCTATTCCCAAATCAACCTCCGAAGTGAAAAATATTTTTTAAAAAAACCAAAAACATTAATTTTTTGCACAAAATAGTTTTATTAACATCTAAATTATTTTTCTATTGGGTATATAACTTAATTTTTTTCAAAATTTGAACGTTTGTTTAAGAATAACATGTACAATAGTATTATTCAAAGTATTGCCCATCTGAAGCTATGACTTTTTCCCATCTTTCTGGCAATTTTGGATCCCATCTCAAAAGAACTGCGCCGGCTTGGCAGCCAAGAATGAATCAAGCCAATTTTTGATATTCTGCTCTGATGTGAAGCGTATTTCAGTGAGAGCGTTCTGCATCGACCGGAACAAATGGTAGTCAGAAGTGGCAAGGTCTGGACTATAAGGCGGGTGGGGTAAGACTTCACATTCACTGTTTTCCAAATAGTTCTTAACCGGAATAGCAACGTGGGGCCGAGCGTTGTCATGATGGAAAATTATTGCCCCGTGTCTGGTCGCATATTCCGGGCGTTTTTCGGCCACTGCTCTCTTCAAACGGATTAATTGTGTTCGGTAGCGTTGTCTATTGATGGTTTCACCCGGTTTTAGCAGCTCATAATACAGCCCACCCATCTGATCCCACCAAATACAGAGTATTACCTTCGCGCCATGGATATTCGGCTTTGCCGTTGATTTGGCTGGTTGGCCGGGTTTCACATATGATTTTTTGCGCTTGGGGTTGTCGTAATGGATCCATTTTTCATCACCATTAACAATCCGATGCAAAAACGACTTTTGTGGCGTTCCAGCAGCATTTCGGACATACAAAACCGCCTTTCGACGTCTCTCGGCTTGAGTTCATGTGGAACCCAATTTCCTTGCTTTTGAATATATCCAGCTGCTTTTAAACGTTTTGAAATGGCTGCTTGAGTGACACCCAAAGATTCTGCGAGCTCTTCTTCTGTTTGGCAACAATCTTCATAGAGTAATGCTTTCCTTTCTTCATCTTCAAACTTTTTTGGCTGCCCAGGACGTTCATCGTCTTCCAAGCCAAAATCACCACTTTTACATCGTGCAAACCACTTTTGGCACGTTCGCTCAGTTAACGCATGTTCACCATAAACTTCCACCAAAATACGATGACTTTCGGCAGCAGTTTTCTTCATATTAAAGTAATGAAGAAGAACTCCCCGCAAAAACACTTTTTCAGGCACAAAGTTCGACATATTTGAGTGAAAAAAAATTATTGTTGTTTACGCTTCAAATGAATGACATCTACTGAAATGACGTACAATGACAGTAGCTTTAAAACGCATGTTCCAATGGAATAATAACAATGGAATAATACAAGTTACGCCATCTCTTAGCAAATCGCACGAATTAAGTTATAGACCCAATCCATAGTCTCCGTTTAAATCTATACATTTTTGGTAACGTGGGACAAGCTTTTGTATACCCTCCTTAAAAAATGGCATCGCCAGTGCGTTGAGGCATTGATTAAGTTCCTCATTACTTCCGAAATGTTGAGATGCAATGGATGATTTAAATTTTGGGAAAAGGTGATAATCACTTGGTGCGAAATCAGGACTGTAGCTAGCGTGATCAAAAATATCCCAATTGAACTCCTCCACCTAAAGTTTGTGTGCGTGCAGCAGTGTATGGTTGTCATGCAGAAGCACCACACCTTTGGTAAGCATTTCTCGTCTTTTGTTCTGGATTGCTCTTCTTAGCTTACTTAGAGTTTCACAGTAAACCGCTGCATTTATTGTGTTTCCAGGTTCCATAAACTCGGTCAACAATATGCCTTAACCGTCCCAAAAAACTGTGGCCATCATTTTTCGATAGGAATAAGTTTGTTTGAATTTTGTTGCCTTGTTTTTGGGGAATGAGTGCGCATCCATTGCTCTTTGCTTTCTAAGTTTACATACTGGACCCAAGTCTCATCTCCAGTCACAATTTGCTGTAAAAATTCTTCACCTTCCATTTCTAAACGTTCGAGAAATGCTTTTCCTGAATTGACACGTTGGGCCTTGTGGACATCTGTGAGCTGTTTTGGGACCCAACGGGCACAGAACTTGTTGTAACCCAAATTTTCAGACACGATTCTGTATAGAGTAGTTCGAAAAATTTCGAAAAATCTTGTCGCAAGATCTGAAATCGTAAAACGCCTGTTTTCTCGAACAAATTGGTCAACTTGGTGAGCCACGTCTTGATTTATGATCGATTTGCGCCCTTGGCCTCCTTCATTATGCACATCTGTGCGTCCGTTTTTAAATTGTCTACACCAATCACGTACCGAACCATCACTCATCACTGTATCGCCGTAAACAGCCCATAATCGACGATGAATTTGAGCTGCGCCATTTCCTTCGGCTTGCAAAAAGCGAATTACACTTCGTACCTCTCAGGCGGCGGGAGATAAAATTGTATTCTCCATGTTAAAACGGCAACTACTGGAAAAATACTGAACGAAAACGGTCGAAACTTGGCATATTATTAGAGAATAATGTACTGGTTGCGATATGCAGTAATACGTCACCGAAGTGCACGTATGTAATAAATTGTAACACATCGGAGGTTTGGAATAGCCCTCGTATATACATCGACTGGAATGCGATGAGTGGTGCTAAGACGAAGTATCCGCTATGAAAATCCAAAAGCAAGTGGCAGATGGCTGGCAGCGGAAAAAAGGCATATGCTTAAAACGTCAAGTATAACCATGGTGGACGCAGACGGAAACTTCAACGTACGACATCTAGGTACTGGAAGGCAAACCGGATTCTTGTGTTTGAAACCCCCTCTTATAAACACATCAGACGCCATAAAAGCTACTTGAATTTCACTGATATTGACCCTTTATTCCAGTCGGGAGGCTGATGTCGGCGCTTTTATATGAGGCATATTACTCGGCCAAAAAAAATAATTTGGCATATCCTTAATATCTTCGGGACTTGGAAACAGCACCCATAACAGAGACCAATTTGTCCCCATCATCATATCACAACAGTCCTTTAAGAGGGTAAGGGCCTGAGGCACGTTTACATGTATTTCTAATGGATATTATTTCAAAAACGGCTGTATCGACCCAAACTTTGCATGCGCATAATTTAGCCCAAGCCCATTTTACAAATTTGAGGTGCAGGATTGTAAGGAAATACAAAATACACTTTGTACTGTTTTAAGTTTTTTTTTTCTCAAAATTTTCTTATATATATTTTTAAATTTGAATTTTAAAATTCTCTTCACAGGGTAGAGATGCTACCAATATACTCGTAACTAGACAAACATCGAAACTGTGGCGTTTATGGTTTTGAAGATAATGCGGCAAATTTATCTTTAAAAATAAAAATATAAAAAATAATGAATTCAATGAACAGAAATAGCCATATCTTAGAAGCGAACTAAGGAGATTTTAAGCAATGTGATCCGTGGTGTGAGAAGCAGCACCGTGCAGCACGTCGTTTCTGGTCTCATGCGTTGCTCCACCAGTTTAAGTGGAATCAAATTTTAAGTGAAATAAACAAAAAATCGATGTTGTGGACAATTCTGAGGAACTTATTCTCTTAACGTTGAACAGAGTATTCCTAATAAACTGAGTTTTATTGCCGAAGAAGAGTGTACAGATATGAAATGAGATACTGTACTGTATCGATCATTCCCATCATAGAAAATATCGAGAACTAAAGGTTAATATGTTTTTTTTTTTAAATATTCGCATATTTTGTATTCATGTTAGCTGTGCTTGGATTATAATAAACTTGGAATACTTACTTAATTGCTTAGGTGGTGCTGCAATCCGGGGTGAAACTAGACCTCAGCCAACAAGCCTTAACAGCCAATGCTAAAATCTAAGCCCGTTGAGATATTCATCAACTTGCGTTCGCCACCTAAGATGTGGTGTAATTTGCTAAATATGGAAGAGTTTCGATCCGTAGACGAGTGAGTAGACCGATGCCGCTGTACAGGAAGTAAAGTTCATGGGATCTCCACTTTCATTCCCCGTCAAAACATACAGGAGCGGAAATCACACGCACTCTATTTCTTTCGACAATATCCAAGCCTTTCCTGGGTCCAGAAAAATTGCGATTAGCAGGAGTAATTCTGCGTCTGAAATCCTTGCTGCTTGTAACCGTAGAGTCAAGGTAGACAAAGTCCCTAACTATCGAATTCAAAACGGTCAATTGTGGTATTCAGCCACAGCCGCTTTCGCTTCAATACTCACGAACACTTCAGCGACGAATCGGTATGTTAGTTCAATCACATCGGTGTCATCCGGGTACGCGAGCAATTGTGCGGACGTAAAGAAGATGGTGTCTATGAAGTTGGCCTGCGAGTTCCACAGAATTCTTTCAACAACTATAATTTGTTGAAAAAGTAACGTGACCAAGTCCTTTTTTGATACAGACTTGCAACGTACATTTTCCATCGTCATCCTGGATAGTCGAATCAGATTTAAATGGATGCCAAAACTAGATTTGACTTTGTGTAGTTCATCTCTATTTACGCTGTAATATGCGGATTTGAACTGCACAAATGGATGGAGTGTGTCGATCTGAAATTCTCGGGTATTTTCCAAGATGTGTCGTAGTGTGAATTTGAACTTGCCTGGTCTGAAACCGCAATAGTATGACTTAATCCAATTATTCGTGAATGGTTTTAGACGCTCACGTAACAGGCGATGTTAGGAAGACTTATTCCTCTATAGTTATCGCAATTGAGTCGATCTCATTTCAATTGGATTGGATAAATGATGCAAAGTGTCCATGCTTTGAGCACGTTTTACACTGCCTGAACCAGGCCATCTCCAGTTGTACAAAAAAGATCAGCAAGTAGTTCATCTGCGCCAGCAGTTTTATTTGACTTTGGCTTTGTATTGCTACTTTATGTTCGTGTATTTCAAAGGACGAAATTCTCTAACGTCTACATCCGGCGTAAATGATTCATCGCTGTGACACAGTCGGGAGAAGAATTATTTCCACATTCTCAGCACAGAGTGGCCTACTACTCGTACTTCGTTTATCTTTGTATGCTTCCATTTTGGCCTTATTCTCCGAAAAAACTCTTGAAACCTTCTGATAAATGCTTTATTGATCAAGGGATTGCAAAGTGCCTTTAAAGATGTTGAGATGGCGGAACCTGTTTCTGGTTATCCGTTACAAGTTCTTGAAACTTGAATCCATTGTCGGATGTGGCGTTACACAGGCCATGTTATCTAATGACCTGCTCATAGACTGCGTTTTTACCCAGCCTTACGTTAAGCAACAGGATTTTGGTGTTATAGCTGGGGCACAGATCATTCAGTCATCGTTCGGTCTAAGCGAAGCGGCATTAACGCAAAGTCTTTCTTCGAATTTGACCTTGATGCGGAACGTTATAGCAGATCTACATCCATCCACCGTTTTTAGTGCCATTCATTCCATCGTACCTTTAGGATGTTAATATGTCTGCTCTGTAGCAGTTGGGTATCTTCGCTAGTTTTTTGTTTTTAGAAAAGTTTTTTGGGCACACGTAGTCTGTTAAGTGTGCGAACATTCCGCGTGCAGATCTGAAGATCGTTTTCCTTTAATCATTTGCCAGGTACGGGGTTCGTCATAATCCAAAGCAATTTTTCGGTTTGTCATATTTCTACCTCTTTCATATATGGATGTGAGCCCTATGATGTCGTACTATGCTTCTGGCCGAGCATGCACCTTCATTTGGAGCCTAAATGTTTTTTTTTTTAATTTCGGACTCTCCACTTGCGAAGTAAGGCACTCTGACTTAAAGGATCTTTTGTGCTGTCTGTTCAGAACTGTAGTTAGGCTGCTTCCTAGATTTTCTATCTTCCGAATGAAGTTGATAACACTCTCAGCAGACGAATTCATTTATTCATTTGTTCCCTGGAGAAAATACAATATTCTGTCTAATTCCATTGAGCTCTAGATATTCACATGAAATACGAGGGGCGTTCAACATATTCTCGATATCGGGGTGAAGCTGTGGTTGTATATATAAATTGACTTATTTATCAAGTAATACTATTATTTTAGTGCATTCGTGTAAAATTTCATATAAATGTGATTATTAATTCGCGTTTTATCTCTAGTTAAACAGAATCATAATGGCAACTGAGACGATAATGGTGAAAATTGAGCATCGCGCTGTAATTAAATTTCTCACTAAGCAAGGAAAAAGTCAAAAAACTATTCATGAAGAGATGGTGGCTGTTTACCAAGGTTCCGCACCTTCATTATCAACTGTGCAAAAGTGGTCAAGTGAGTTCAAGAGAGGCAGAGAGAGCATTGAAGACGACCCCCGCTCCGGCGCCCCGGCTACCGCTTGTACGGGAGAAAGCATCAAAGAGGTGGAAAAACTTGTTCTTGAGGACGCCCGAATAAAGGTAAAAATGATGGCAGAGATCACCAAGCTTTCAATTGGTACCATTCACACCATTCTTCATGACCATCTTAACCTTTCAAAGGTCAGTGCAAGGTGGGTGCCACGAATGCTCACAGCGCTTCAGAAAAAAGTGAGAATCGCATGCTGTAGAGAGCTTTTGGAGATGTGTAGTGAGAACGCGGACGGTGTTATGGATCGAATTGTTACTGAGGACGAAACATGGGTCCACCACTATGACCCTGAAAGCAAACAAGAGTCCATGCAGTGGCATAAAAAAGGAACAGACCCCCCGAAGAAGTTCAAAGTCACTCCGTCTGCCGGGAAGCTCATGGCCACAGTTTTTTGGGACTCAAAGGGAATCTTGCTCATTGAGTACAAAAAAAAAAGGTGAAACCATCAACGCCACATCCTACGCTTCCACTTTGCATAATTTGCGGGGGGAAATTAAAAAGAAAAGACGGGGTAAACTCGCAGCGGGTGTGTTGCTTCTTCATGACAACACTCCTGTTCACACGGCGCGAGTTTCCAAGGCTGCTGCGCGAGATTGTGGTTTCGAAGTAATCCAACACCCACCCTATAGTCCAGACCTTGCCCCTAGTGATTATTTTCTGTTTCCGGACTTGAAAAAATGTCTTCGTGGAAAAAGATTTTCGGATGATGAAGAACTCAAGTCGGCAATAAATGGAGGAGGAGGAAATTTATTTTTTTGAGGGTTTAAAAAAGCTTATCTCAAGATCTAACAAATGCGTTGATGTTAGGGGAGATTATATTGAAAAATAAAAACAATTTAAATTGAATTCGCATTTTCCTTCATATCGATAACGAGAATATATTGAACGCCCCTCGTATGTTCAGCTGTTTCGCCTTCTTCATGATAAAGCCGGTACTCCGGATAGTCGACTAGTTTCATTTTGTTGGGGTGATACCTTAAACCGTGATATCCTGTGTGGTAACCTACTAAGTTTTTCATATCATGCCGACCTAGATTTAGACTTCAATTGACATTTTTGTTGAAAGGCTGGATGGCTCGTTTGGCTTGTCTTAGACCTGGGCTATTCTCCAAATATGAGATGCATTTCGAGTGGTCTCAGCCCAGTTCCCATCAATGCCCTCATGACCAGGACCCCATCATTTGGAGGGTTTCGAAGGAATACGAGTACATTACATGACTGATTTGGATTCAATGATATGCGAGCAGCTTGACTGCCTATGAATATATGGATGTTTGTGCCCTTGATACCAGAGTTGTAGATATGATTGGCAGATTCTTGAATGGCGTAGAGTTCTGGGGCTTATTCCTATTGTTACGTTGATGTCATTGTTTGGTCTGTATATACCAGCTCCTACTCCCGATTCCATTTTAGAACCATACGTATATCTTTTTATGGCTATTTAGTAGGTTAATGCTATTCCCATGCTTCTTTGCTGGGATTCTCCGTGGCGAAGTCTTTATTGAAGCAAAATATTTTTTGAAGGCGGTCTGTTACCCCGCAGATCATATCAAGTTCCGGTATTTCAGAGAGCAGGGTACTTAGGTCCGGGTGATGGCTAAGACTTAACTCTTTGATTTGTACCAGACTTGCTGCGTAGTGCCATTTTGTTAATATATAAGTAAGGGCGTTGATCCTATTATTGCTTCTAGAGCAGCTGTGGGGTAGGTCCGAAAGGCTCCGGAAGTACAGAGGCATGCAAGACGCTGTACCCTTTTAAGCTTTAAAATAGCGGTCTTTAGTCCATCATACTATATGTAGAACCATATGTTATGATCGACATTGTGTAAATTCAGTGAGTGGTTTTTGGAGAGATCCCCCATGTGCTGGCATACATACGACGGCAGGCCCACAAAGCATTGGTTGCTTTAGTTATTTTGTTGTTTAAGTAAGAGTTCCAATTGAGGCTTTTATCCAGGATTACTCCCAGATATTTGACCTCGTCGGAGTACTCAACGATTGTGCCGTTAAGTGAAACTCTACCTAGGTTTTTAATTGTTGTTCTAATGAAAGTAACTGTGACAGACTTAGTTGGGTTTATGGATAGATTTTCATTGGTGCACTAGTCTGGGATTATTTTAATTGTATTGTAGCCTAAGTTGCTTAATTTGTAAAGCAGATCATCAATGACCAAAGACCACAGGAGGGGCGATAATACGCCTCCTTGCGGGCAGCCCCTTACGATGATACTGATACCAAAGTCGGCCCTGACGAGATAGTAATTAGCCGTCTTTCAAGCATCGCCTGGAAGCTGTTGACAGTAGGTTGATCAATATTTCAATGGAACAAAGCATTTGATATGGAGTCATATCCAATATTGCCGAAAGCACCATCTATGTCAAGAAACCCTCCAAGTGCAATTTCTTTACGTCGGAATCAGCTTTTGATTTCAGCTGTCAGTTTTAACAGAGCTCTTTCTGTCGATTTGCCTTTCTGATATGCTTATTGACGTGGGTGCAGAGGCAAGCTATTTTCTAATCCTTCGCTGATATGAACGCCAATAACTCTTTCCATTGCTTTCGAATAAAGCGATGTCAAACTTATAGGACGGTATGATTTAGGTAGTTCACTAGGCTTCTTGCCTGGTTTGGGGATAAGAAACTACGTTGACCTCACACCAGGTGCGTGGTATGTAACCCCAGTTGAAGCTGAACCTAAATAAGACTTTTAGGGTAGGTACAAAGAAGTCTAAACCTTTTTGCAGCAGAGCTAGAAAAATGCCGTCTATACCTGGTGCCCTGTATAGTTTAAATGAGTTGATAGCCCGCTTAACCTTATTAGGACTGAAAATTTTCCGGATAAACTGTTGATTCTGCTAGGGTTTCCAGGATGTGAAACCTCCGTTGACTGTCCATAAGACATGTCAATATTGAAAGACCCTGAGAAGTGAACTTGAAACAAAGTATTCACGGTTTCCTCACGGTCGCGTGTGATTGTGCCATCTGGTTTGATTAACAATCCGACGCAATTAGAATAATCCTTGGAGAGGGCTCTATGAAGTCGTTTCGCACAGTTAGAACTCCAGAAGGCTCTCTTTGATCTTCGCAATTCTTGGTTATAAAAGGTCAAAAGCGATCTGTATTGTTTCCAAGTTCCGACGCGGTTGACTTTGTTAAAAAGCTTTCTCACTCTTTCCAAATGGCTTCTAGGTTTTCATTTCACCATGGTATGCTCCGTTTAACAACAACTCGCGTTACCTCATCTGTTTTTAAAAGAGGGGAGAATGACGTCGTTTAGGGGGATTATGCCTCATCTGCATCTACTCTTGTTAGTTGTGCTGACTGCAGCAAGTTAGCTTTAATAGCTAAATTTTCACGATATGTTCTGCAGTTCGTAAGTTCGTTGTCATGTTGGACCGGCCCGTGTTCTTTATTGCATTACGTGCCAGCCTACCAGGATGACCCGCCCTCGTATTTTGTAGAAAAAGAGACGGGAGAGTAAGGTCCAAGGCTTCCTGTCTTACGGAGATTCTAAATGTGGGTTTTTTCCTTTATTTAGTTTAACTAGGTTTTTACTATAAAGATATTCTAAAAGTGACTCACCCCTTTTGTTTGTATCACGACTGCCCCAAATCGTATTATGTGCATTGGCGTCGCAACCGATGATAAGGTGTACTTGTTTGTCTTCACAGTACTGGACAAGTTCCTGTACTGGTGTGGAAGGCATTTCCTCAGTGTCTCCAGCAAAGTATGCCGATGCGCCTACGAACCTAAGCAGCTCCCGACCGTTGTGGAGTTCCATTTGTATTACCACTCGGTCACTAGTTATGAGGGCTGGAATGAGAGAGAATTTTATAACCCTCGCAATAAAAAGGGCTACCCTCGGTCTAAAATGATCTTTGGCAACAACTATCTCTCTGGTTTTACTTTTTAAACCAAAAATCGTACCATTATTTGCGCATGGCTCTTGGATAAGTTCATCAGGGATGTTCTCTTCAGCACATCGCTGGCTAAAGGTATCTGAGGCACCCATAGCTCGGGGTAGGTCGGAAGGGATGTAATTTCTTGTGTGCAAAATCAGGGTTCCGTACTGTGTAGGGTTTGTTGTCACCTCTACGTCATACGGCACCTTTTTGAGAGGGGCCATCTCGCCTATCTCTCGAACTTTTGTTGCTCTTTTCTTTAGTAGCCTGAGCTTTTATTCATTCTGCTACAAAGGATAGATTATAGAACAGCCAGCAGTTTCCCGATCAATCGCTGTTAGTGTTAGAAGAGCTCCGCTAATATTGTAAGCTATGTTGGGAAGCCGCCTTACACACCTGCGTTGCCTTTTCCTTTAAAGTCTGATGGTTGCTGTAATATGTGGGGGAGCTATTATCCATTCAAGTTAGCAGATTTCCATCCGTTCGCTTTGCGGGGTGTAGTTTGAATATCTGGGTATCGAGGTGCTACAGCCATACTGTTAGACTTACATATTTACTGCTTGATCGCGTGAGTTGCGAGCCTTCTGTCGAGGGCTGCATCTTCCCCAGCCCCTTCCCCCTTTAATTGGCTCTTCCCGATGTTTTACTCTAATGTCTCGACTCGACTCCATTCATATGTCCACCACCACTTCCACTATGGGAGTTGCTGTCTTGCAAATATCGGATTTCCAATTATGGGCTTCTTCTTCCTTAATGTCGGACGTCTTGGATAAGAGGTTGACTTTTCGCTAATTGATCGAACTGGTTTCTTTTTATAGGAGCTTCTGAAGTTTGAATCTTAGCATCATCGGCAGGTTCCCGAGATAAGTCCCAAAAATGAGAGAGTCTGTAGAAAACAAAAGAGTGAAGCTGATCAGTCGCAGGGCAGTTATACGAGTAACTATTGAAATTTGCATCTTTAAGCTCATTATGGTAATTGCCTACATCCCGATTTTGAGTGATTATCATCATAAAGATGTTATTTTTAGGGTCTTTCATTGATTAGTTTCGGCGCCTAGTTGGCTGTAAAGGTAATTCTTTTCCTTCTCTGCAGCGTAGTTTGGTGGAGCTGTAACATGCATAGAGCTTTACAACTTTTACCTGCTTTTGAAACGGTTGAACTCGAGTTCTAAGAATCTGACCCGAAAATCATCTTTTTAATTTTCAAATCATTGTCCAAAATGCATTTGTTGCTATTTCTAAGCAAATTATGTTTTATATCCTTTCAGATACGCCTTGCTGATTCATCCTTCAACTACTTTTATATGATAGCGCAGGAGTCTGTTAGAAACTTTACAGTCTTCAAACTGAATATCAGGAGATTTCACGTATACCAAAGTATTGAACCAGTACTGAACTTACCGAAATCATAGTAACTCTCTTTATCGACGGGGTCCGGATATTTACGTTAGAGTACTTTGTCATTTTCAACTTAAATATTGCAAACGCTTCGAAAATTGCCAGGAAACAGGACCTTCAAAGAATGGCGACTACGCACTTATGAGTGCGTGACGTAGTTGCTGAAACTAAATGATTCTAAATCCTCAAACCTGCTTGATATTGCATAAAACACTTAAAATTTTCAAAATAAATTTATTTTAATCTCAATTCCACACGGATCCAAGATCTAGAAAGTAAGTCCCGTTGACGGTCTCAACGAATCAGTCCACTAGTGATCAAGCCTCCAGAAAGCACTTTACCAGTCAGAATTCCACCCGAAACCAATCTTTCAGTGACTAATCCATTTGAGATAAGTCCGGGCGACACCAGTCCACTTGCAATGGACAGTGGAGCGGAAATCCTGGTTCCCAAAGTAATTGGAGCAATTGTAGCGGTCCTGATAATACCCACAGTTGGTGCTGACACAATAGTTGGAGCAGATGCAATAGTCAAGGTTGGCGCAAGTATTCCTGGCTTGGCGAAAGCAGCAGCAACGATGCAAACGAAAACCACCTAGAAAGGGGTAAATTTGTGAAATTTAAATTATAACGAATCCTTCGGTCATAAATCCTCTTACATATTTGAACATGATGATTGGAATTTCACGATGGAGACTGGTCTACTGAATATTGGCTAGTATCTGATAGCAAACTGAAAGATTGTCACACATTTTATAGCCCATCTGTCAGATGACCTTCAAAGATGCTTACTTAACAATGTTCAAGTGGTAGTTGCAGGTAAGAGAGCCCCCTTGGAGCTCTTTCTTGGATCAAGTTAATAGAGTGAAACTCAATTCCAACAATTGAAAAAAAAAATAATAGTAATAATAAATAAATACAGTTCCACTTATGCAACCCATAAAATCGGTTTCGGTTTTATTTCACAAAAAGGTGCTATGCTTTCGAAGGGTGTCAAGTTGCATGCACTGTAGCTCGAATATGTGAGTGCATCGCTGACGGCAATGGTGGTTGGTCTTAGTAAATCAAGCCAGCGGAATAGGTCAATGGTTTGTAATCGGATCGGTACTGTTGCTGGAATGAGTTTGGTGTGGCAACACTGTTGTAGGTTTCTGACGCAGTTGGTGCCGCAATTTTTGCATAGGCAAGTGGAAGTGCAATAGGTACATTGGGAGCAACTGCGGTATAGTAGGTTGGCGAGTAGAGTACTGGGTTAGCAGTAGCAATAGCCAAAAGGCATGCAAGTAGGTACTGAAACATAAAAAGTTATTTATGATAATCGGACATCGGCGACAAATGGCAAATGGAAACTTACGACTTTGAACATGTTGAATGGGGTTTTGGTGATGTGTCTTGTCCTGGTAGATGAACTGAACTATGATCCTGTTGGGCAATTCATTTCCTTTTTATACTTTGCCTTCGTCATTTGTAGTTGGTTGATTGGAATGTATTCAAGGTCAACGGTAGATTTCTTGGAGGTAAACAAAAAAAAAAAAACAACAAACAAACTTGTTTCGAACTACAATACGAAGAAGTGTAGATGAAGATAATGAAAAACCAGAACAAAGGATCATTAGCAATGGAATGGTAAATTGAGAAGATAATGCTTGGTCGTGTGGAATACATGTACATTTGTGCTTCCCTCTACGATTGCTACATGCTAGGCTGTGATAGATAATCACATGATTATGTGCCTAGACATAGTCTCTGTGCCAGTATTTACATTGGTTATCGTGTTAAGTATACCAAGAAAAGTAATGAGCTTATAAATACTGATTAGACGTAAATCTGCAAAGAATTTACATAACAAAAGATACGTAACGAAAATGCCAGTAATAGAAAACTAAACAACAAGCAGACTTAAGCGAACTCATCCGAAATTAAAGAAAATTGTCAAAGATCAGCATTTATGATTCCATCTGAGGTAACCGCTAGCACGGTCTCTCGCCAGAGCTCTAAGTTCGTGTAGGTACCATTCTTCTAGCGTGTACCAAATTAGAAGCGGTCGTCGTCTACTGTACTGTTCTTCGTGGCTATAATCGAACGCTCTTTGAGCCGAAGCTGTGGCGTTAATGAGATCAGCATAGTCTAGCCATGTCAAACGTAGACTCCCTAAAAGACCGTACAGCCCGTAGAGCTCGTGGTTGAATTTCCTTCTCCATTCCGCGTCAATACAAACGATACCGAAAATCACACTCAGTATTATTCTCCCGAAAGGGAAGAGTGTTTCTTCATTTGGCGCCGACAAGGTCCAAGCCTCTGCGCCATAGAGGAGGACCGGGATGATAAGCATCTTCTATAAAGCCAGATTCGTCTTAGGATAGAAGACTGTGTTACTCAATTGCCTCCTGAACCCAAAGAAACAGGGACCGGCAAGAGTAATTTCTGCGCTGATGTCGTTGCTGCTTGTTACTGTGGAGCCAATATAGACGGATTCCTTAACTACCTCGATGATATAACTGCCAATGAAGACGAAACAACACGTTACCTTGTCTAAAATCTTTCTTGTCAGTTAAGGTTACCAACCTTGATGGAACATCCAGACAACATATTGTCCTTCATAATTTGACGAGGCTGGCAGTAATTTCAAAGCTAAAGATTGCGTGGTACAGCTCGTTCCTGTTAACTGGACAAATACATGGAAGGTGTCGATCTGAAATTCTCGGGTCTTTTCCAATATTGTTTATTCGATGGTAGATTTACCAGGCCTGTAACTGCACTGATATGGATCAACAAGATTATTGCGATGCTCGTATAATACGTAACATAGTAAAGATCTTAAAGGCGATATTTGGTAGACTTGTTCCTCTAAAATAGTGTCTTCTTTGAGCCGCATGTTTGCATGTTTCCAAGGGTCATCTCCAACTACTTTAAATAGCTCAGTAAACAGTCCACCAGCACCAGCTTTACAAGACTTTAGCTACAATATTGCTACCTCAACTTCATCTAGGACGGGGGAATGGAATTCTTTGTCGCTTACATCGAGGGTAAGTGGTTCGGTCTACCTGACAACGGTATTGTTGCGAAAAACTCACAAACTTCGCGCAGCACACTTGCTGTTTACATTTTGTACGACAGCTGGGTAATGTGGGTTCTATTTGATAACCCTTTCAGTACATTCAGCAGCGGCAAATGAAATTGTCAGCAATAGGGTCAAGAGGAAGAAGGTAGAAAACAACACAAACAACAAGAAATGTCAACAGAGGAAAATTTGCCGATTACTGTGACATAGATTTTCACCGAATAAAAGGTGTCCAATGTGATACTTTCATTGAAAAGTTCAGATGTTTTTATTTTAAAAAAGAGCGTAGTTATGGAGGTTATGATGGAACACAATATCTGATAAATGGCAGCCTCGTGATTGATGGCTCACGTTGGTTCTTTTGACGAAATTTTCGATGACATTTTGGCATTGTGTCGGCTTAGTTTCATCAATGACGCGTCGAATCTCGCCTATCAGTTTAGGAATTGTCCTTAAGTTATTGCCACCTTTTCTTTCTTTGAGGTTTTTGGAAGCGAAGGGTGTATGCTAATAACCCAAGAACCATACCTGAACTAAAAGACGAGATTCCGCATTCCTTTTGGTGTTGTATGGTGTGTGTATGAGGATTATGGCTTTGAGTGAAGGCCGTTGGTCTATTCAGGTTTCTTACGCTGCTATGTATGCTCCCTGACACAACCATGGAGTCCCCATAGTCCTGACCTCCAAATACTTCGGAGTCACCCTAAAGGGAGCGTGCTTCAAGTAGCTGAAATTGGCTAAGGCTGTGGGTGCCACCGCTGATCCGTATGTGGGTCTCCTCCGGAGAAGATGCCTTCTAGAAATCTAAAGAATAAAATCTTACAGAAAAAAGGACTTCCAGCGGACAGTATAGTTTACATTTAGTCCCACCTTGGTGGAATTTTGGTAGTTCTCCTATCCGGCACGTACGTAGACGGCGAAAAGCGGGGCCCTGCGTGTATGCAAACAGCTGGCTAGCCCTCGAGGTTTGTGGAAATTACCAATACTACCCGCGGACCAGTAACTGATAGAAATGAATGCTCTAAAAAATCCACGATAGATAGTAAGAGCGAAGTTGCTACACGGTAGTGAAAGAAGTATATGGTGGAATACAAACAGCTACCATAACCCTTCCTGCAGGAATCGTGTGCAAGTTGTTAAAAATCGCAAAAGTTCGGATCGGCTGGGTATATACCGAATACGAGTGAACATTGTGTTGAAGCTTTAGGTGCTTCGAATCTTCGGATATTTTGCGAAAACTTGTAAATACCCTAACGACTGAACGACATAAGATGCGGGGCAAATGGCCACAAATTAAAACATTGCAAAGATAGACCAAATTGTTTGCTTTGCAAGTCTAAAAACGTAGAATGTGAACATATAGCTGGCAGCAGGAGAATCCAGAATACAAAAACGAATTCAAAACTATGTCCAGAATAATATGAATATTTTGCAGCTAACTCTCAATTACTGCGAAGTGTCTCAAGACCTTCGAGAGGTAGCGATTATTTGTAAGCAATATGGAAACCTAACTGGAAATAACTGGCTTATAGACGCGGCAAAATAATCAGCAATTTGGGTTTGCGGAAACACTTCCATTCAGAAATACTCGGAGGAACCTGGGGATTACTTTATACGGGCTGAGATAAGCGGTATTTATATATGTACATGGCTGTTATATTCCATCTAGCGATATTATCAAATAGTAGGCCAGAAGAAGAACGTACCAGTGTGTCAGAACTCGAGATGCCAATCAGCAGCAACTTAAATACACAGGCAGTGTGGCGATTAAGTCTAGTAAACGCCGTTGCTTCATATATGACCTCTAATTACAACTTAATCACGCTATATGGGGTTAAGCATATCAGATTGTACCAATGAAATTGAAAGGCTCCTGTCTGCAATCGCCAATATGTTCGATACTGTTGCAAGAAATAGTTGCCAGCTTATAACATCGCCAGAAAGTAGGGTACCGGCTGGCCAAACTCATCGCCAGGGTACCCCCATACCGGGATTGGATTTCCTAATAAAGCCTTAAAAGTCGCTACATATTTGGCAAAATGTTTAACTCGAGTCTCCAAGAGGGTGTTTTTCCCAAGCCTTGGCAGCACCAACGGCTATTGCTATTGCCAAATGGAAAATTTAACCCAAACAATCCTTCGCCTGATCATCTGATTTTTTTGGCGTAGTTGGAAAAATTCTTTAAATAATGGAAACAGCAGGTGGGCTGTCGGAACACCAAGACGGTTTTCCTATATACCGTCAAAGTGAACACAATTAACGATGTAATAACTAGGGCTCGTGACGTTATACCAGCAGGCGCTGCAAAGCAGTCACCAAGAGTAAATACTACACCAATATAAGCCTGAATGTGGAGAACGCATTTTGTAATTCGCCAATGGCAGGAAATGGAGTGACCATCAGTGCTTTCGTAGACGTCTTCCACACCAATTGAATGGTAGTCGCCAATTCGTATCGCTCCTGCACTGGTCGCCCTAGTGTTCCATCTGTTCATATGCTAGCACTGTGCACAGGTCCATCTGCCCCCATGTGGATAGCTGTTATTCGCCCAAGTGGACATACTGCATATTCTCCTGCTTTATCAGCACTAGGTCGTCTGCCTTGATTTTATCACGTCGCTGACTCCAGATTCGCTGGGTCTTGTTGGCTTGAGTTCTGCTCTGGGCTTCTAAGCCACTGTGGCCCATGCCACCATAATTTCGATCCTGTCAGCTGCTCTGCTGTAGCTCCTCTTGACCCTAGGTGCGTTGGGTTGTCTCCGGACGAGATGTGACTCCAAGGTTGATTGATAGACAGCTATTGGATTGATTTCACCCAGTTGGCAACAAACGTTTTCAGGTCAAATGGTAATTTTGTGACTCAGTAGAGTATCACTGCCGAATCGATCCAAAACGTCCTCGCCGCGTTCGCTGAATCGATCGAAAACGTCCTCGCCGCGTTCGCTGCACAGAGCTCCAGTTTGGTATAGTGACTCTCTTCAATGGGGCAACTAGTGTTTTTGATGCCACCAGGATTCACTTGGTATTGCCACCGCTCGGCGTTGAACACAGATAAACCAATGCTGAGTATGTTCCTTCTGAAGCGTGAGCGAATTCGTGCAGCTCCAACGTCCTCGCCCTTTCACTGTTTAGCCACCTCGGAACCCGAACGGATGCTAAGTGTTTAAGCTACCCGCGGAATTTCTCTCAATTGAGCTCTTTATCTGCTGGGATTTGCTCATACCAAAGCATTCCGGATCGCCTTAGGTTCTGTATGATGATTTTTGCATTCACAATTACTAGCGCAAAGCAGCCATTGGCATCATACAGCCTTGCAATTGCACCAACGATTGCGCGTTTCGTAACGATAGCTTTCCGCTTCCTCCTCGTGCACCTTGAAGCGTATCTTGTTTGTCGAGGAATCCCAACCAGACCCATTTTTGAGTTCCCAGTTTCTTCCGAGAGTGTGCGCTCTACACTGTCGTTCTTTGTATCAGCAACGACTGATCGGACCTGTTCGAGTGTCGAAGTTTGTCCAGCTCAAACCCGCCTGTGCTTAATGATAGCAGTATGGCTCTGGTCAACTCTAATACTTCTTGCTACGTGTCTGCTCACGTAAGCATATGATCCATGTAGAAGTTCCTTGTAATGACTTCGTGTGCTTGTGGATATGCCTCCCTGTTGTCGCTCGCATATTGGATCACAGATCTAACCGCGTTGAAACTGCTGGACATCATGCCGTACGTGACGACGGTTAGTCAATACTCCTGTAACTCTTGCTCTGGACCTTCCTTCCAAAAAATTCCTTGAAGATCTTATAGCTACGGAAACGAGTAATCATTGCTATCAAATCGCCCTCTAGTTTCGCTCCATGGATCTCCAGTTCGTTTAGCGATTTGTCATTATCGCTACACAATGCGTCGAAGACAAGATGGAATTTCTTCGAAACGCAGTTATGAGGTATGTACTTAGTAGCCGTAGATGTCTGCTTACAGCTTTCTAGTGGCTTTCACCGTGTGTCCCAGTTGATTATACCCGCGCATGAGTTCCACGTACTTCTCCTCCAACTCAATATCTGCCCTTAGTCTTTGTTCGAGTAGGAGAAATAGCTTCATGGCGACCGCTATGAGACTGGCCAAGCTCTGCCCGTGTGGTTTAACAAGAATAGTGACGACGTATCTGCCGGGCGGATCGCGACAATATGTGCGCCTGAAGTTTTATTTGGCCCGCTCGTCGTCAGCAGACATTGCCACGATCTCCCAAAATTGTCACAACAGCTAACCGAGCTGCACATCTGGTGATTCTATTTCTACAATCGTTGCTCGGATCGCTTGTCCTCAGTTAGGTTGTGGCTGGGTAAACTAAATCCAAACAAAATTCTTGTCCTGCACCGCCAGTTCTAAATCGTATTTTTTGATATTTCCTTTAATAACGTCTGTCCATACCTATACTCCAAGTAACACATCTATCTTAACTGGCTTGCTAAAGTCTTCATCAACAGTAAGTCTCTGGCGGGGAAGTATGATGTTATTTTCGGAATCACGAATAACTGGCAACTCATTACAAAAGTTGGCTCAATCCGTTATGATAGACTTACGTGTACAGTTACTATTAGCCGCACGCTGCTATTAGAACCAATTTCCTGCACTTATCGCATTTGCAGTTTTAAGGCCCATTCTTTGGACGGACTGCTCCGTAATGAGGTTTATTTGACTACCGCAATCAATGAGCGCCCTTGCCTCATTTGGTTGCTCTGCTCTGCTCCTTACCTTGATGCACGCCGTTGCTATTAGCGCTCGATCAACTTCTGTACTGCTCTGCTTGTTGACATAGCGCTTTAAGTGACGTGATGCGGTACTCATTGCTCCCATCAAGCTATGCAGCTGCTTTACTCTCTGCTACTGGGGAGGTAGTCGGTTTGCTCCGTCCTATATGTGTGTTCCACTCGTAGGCTCCTTCCAGATGGATGCTGTTCCGGACGCAGCACACTGTTATGATTAACTCTGCAGAAAATCCCCACTACTTTCACAATTGTTCCCGCTTCTGTTTTGTACAGAGAGCTCTAGGAAGTATCAGTTTCTTGAACCAGCTGTGCACTTAGGGATGCTCATTGCCCTTGCACTGTATCCTTTTTACTTTGTTCTATGCCCTAATGTTTTTTTGTTGTATACTAGCTCTGCGCATACCGTAAGGTCATTTGCAGCTCACAGCAGTTCAGGTCAACCCTTCGGAAACTCTGTGAGCTTTTGATGCTTCTGTCCAACTTCCCTTTAAGGTTGCACCGCACTGCACTATTGTGAATCTGCTTTCTTGTAACATGTCTTTTGAGGTTCAATTTCAGTGTACTAATGCCAATGCACAATGGTTTCTTTCCTTTAAATTGCACTGCACTGTATGATGGTCTTACTTGAACTATAACACACTGCATGATCGTTTTATTAATCTGCACTGTTCTCATCCTCTTTTTTTTTTTTTGAACGAGTGCCTACAAAAATTGCTCTACTGTTTTTGAACAATTTTTACCGCACTGACTCATATCTAATCCGGTTCGAAGGACCAAATTTTCGTAAACACAATTGATAAGGCTTTCATCAAACTCTATAAAAAGCAAATATGAACTGATTTACTTTAGCTTCAATTGGACAATATGTACATAAAAGTGCACGTTATGTTTCGCCCTGGTTGAGAAGACTGACATATACAATGCTCTGAAATTGCTCGACGAATGCCCTATCTTCTTCAATACCACCGCGATTATATAGACGATGGTCGCTGTTACCCTCGATGAAACGATCGTTGATATTCTGTTCCGCTACTCGGATAATGTAGTTTTTCCATAGTCGCTAATGCTGGTGACGAAGAGATCGTACGTGAACTGTTCTGTTTCTCGCAGCCACCACTACTTGATATTTTCCATCGTCACTCTTGCCGGTTTTCTCCTTTCACCATGATGGTATGGCCGCTTGTTCTTGGTATTGGGGTGACCATCTGTGCTATCGTAGACATTAGGCATATTGAGTCTTATATAGAGTTGGCATTCGCAAAGCAGTTTTGCGAATATGAAGTTCAATCATCCTCTCCGTGCTCTTTGACATGAAGGAGATCAGACTGGTAGGACTGAAGCTCTTAGTGAGAGTATAGTAATCTTTTCCGATTTTCGGTTTAAATCCCGCCCACCACCACGAAACCGCTGGTTTGATGAAGAGCGCTGGCAAACACCTGCAAAGCGGCACTGCACAAAAGGACGAGAGCTGCTCATGCGCTCTACGAGTTAAAGAGGAGGGAAGAATATCGTCTTCTCCGGAGAAACAAGAAAGATCATGAGAATCGGGCGATCGAGGAAATAGAGAGGTGCTACTCTAGGGCTTATGTTCAGAAGTCTTACCAAAAGGTAAAAAGAATGTGTCAGGGTAATAATCTGTAGAGATGAAAAAAAAAACCTGGTAGTAGGGCCACAGTCGGTACTGAGGATATGGAAAAACCATTTCTGCATATTTCCAAGATTTGGCCGGATGAATAACAAGGTATGCCTCAGCATTGTTTGCCCGCTTCACAAGAAAGGAACCCCTCTAAACTGCGCCAATTATAGCTGTATCGGTTTCCTAAGCATTGCTTGTCGTATTGTACAAGCGCCTGAAACCATTTCTCAACGATCTAATTGGACGCTATCAGTACGATTTTCGGCCCGGTAAGTCCACAATGACCAAATATTCACACTACGGCAGATCCTAGAGAAAATCTAAGAAGTTCAGATCAATACTCACCATCTTTTCATCGATTTTAAAGCCGTATATGACTGCATCAGAGACGAGCTATACAGAGCCATGTCTTGTTTTGGCATCCCTGCCAAACCCGTCCGCTTATGCAGGATGACGATGGAGGAATTTTGCTGCTGGGTCAAGGTCGGTAACTACCTAACCGAGATATTTGATGTCAAAAAAAGGTGTTTAGGCAAAGCGACGCGCTGTCATGTGACTTCATCAACATCATACTCGAAAGAATTGTGCAAAACTCACATGCCAACACGCGAGGTACAATCTTTCAAAAGTCTGTTCAATTGCTTGCATACACCGACGATATTGATATTATTGGTAGAACCAGTGATAGCACTGGTGCGGCTGCGAGTGTAGGACCAGAAGCGGCAAAAATGGATCTAACGTTAAACGAGGGCAAATTAAAGTATATGCTGTTAACAAGAAGGAACACCCAACATCGACGAATCGGCCAGAATGTCACAGTCGACAGCTATAACTTTGAGGTAGTAAGGGACTTTGTCTACCTCGACTCTGGTATCACATCTGAAAACGACATCTTGTCGACACCTTGTAATCATTGTAATCAAAGTCCTCCTCTATGATTCCGAAGGATGGACCCTTTTCTAAAGCAGATGAAGATATATTTGAGAGAAAAATTCTCCGTAAGATATTTGGTCCCGTATGCGTTGACAGGCTCTGGAGGAAACGATTTAACGATGAACTCCATGAACTGTACAGCAACATGCGCACCAGGCGCATTGGACGTTTGAGATGACTTGGACATGTAGAGCGAATGTGCACCAACACTCCAGCCAGCAGAATCTTCGACTCTAATCCGGAGGGACAAAGCAGTCGAAAACGGCCTCAGCTTAGGTGGCGCACGCAACTGGAGGCAGTTAGCCAAAGACCGTGCTAATTGGAGTGGCTTATTGGTTGAGGTCCAGGTCCACGTAGAAGAAGAAGAATTCCGTCATTATTTTAAATATAATTCCTCTACAAATCCTCCTCCAACTAATGTTCAGCGGCAATCATAACTATATTGTATCTTCCTTTTAATACAAATTACTCAAGTCTTAATTGGCTTCGACTCAGGTGGTCCTGATAAAAAGAATCACATACCTCATACTGAATGTCAGAAGTGTTCTCAGGAAAAAATTCCAAAAATACCTTCAACCAGCTATAAAACGCAATTAATTTCATTCATTGAAAGTCGAAGTTTCTCCAAATCAAAACACCATTCTTCCTCAACATGACACATTTTTGTAACCACCCATCTGTCGAACGGTCGATTTGTCACATGGCCTCTTTAATAACCAGGATCACGAGTGTAAATTGTGTTTTATACGCAGCAACTTCTTTCGCGCCTTTTGTCATTACATACCATGAATCCAACACCCACAGTTACGATGCTTTTGTTTATAAACAAAATAAACACCCACAAATCAATTTCACCTTGATACTGAATTGCTTTCCATTCACTCACTACGAAATCTATCGACAAATCGACACCAAAATAATCCTCATCCCTAAAACGGAAACAAGGTATTCGTATTCACTGTCAAGGACATACCAAAATTAATTTCGAGCCAGATTTCTTAGTGCCTTATCATTTGAGCAGCGTAATGGAGTACAATACAATATATTTCTTTTAACTAGAACAATAAAATGTCCCACACCGGTCCGGTGATTAGTTGTTTTCCACATCGAAAAAAAATCTAAAAATGCCTAACAAATAAAAACACATGTATCCTTGTTGTAGCTGTAGTATTTATTTTTTGTTTTGCAAAGAAAATTCCAAGTCATGTTAGCAGTGCGACGTATTTTGCTTATTTGGAAAAACAAACAGAACACCTTCAACAATGTTAGATTGATGACAATAACAAGGAAGATCGTAAATGTTATTTGGATAAAATTTCAAAGGAAACCTAAATGGACATGTTCAGTGGAAATATAAAAGAAGATTTTCGGAAATTTTCCTGATTTTCCTAAAACAAACTGAGCAAGATTAATGGAGACATCCACCCACAGGCAATGGGATAGACGAGCTGCTTAAATGTACACTTGTATATGTGCTAAAATAAAACGTCCTTAATCCATGAAAACCAAACAAAAAAAAGTATCTGTGGTATTAGACAGAATACGACAAGAAAAAAAGTAGTTCATTAGCTAACGTATGACATGTTAAGAGGAATTGTATGTACAGTGACTCAGATCTTTGAGTTATTTTTACACTTCCACTTTCATCGACAGGAAAAAATATAGTTCTCAAATTAAAAGCTTTTAACTACCTAGCACCTGTTATTGTCACACTACCACCTAACATATGTCTGTGAGACCCCGGAACAGAATTATTCGCGCTTTTGTAACATTTTGTGAATTAAGTTTTTGTCCGAAATAAATAAAAGACGAATTTTTTGGTGAGCGCATGAAGATTTCTTCTATTGGGTCTACAAGTAAGTTTCCAGCGTTTTTTTTTTCCAAAATTTGAAGTTTTATTATGAAAACATAGTTACAATGCTTTATTCAAAGTATCGTCCATCGGAAGCTACAACTTTCCCCCATCTTTCTGGTAATTTATGAATTCCGAGCCAATTTTTGATTTCCTCTACTGAGCTGAAGCGTATTCCCGTAAGAGCGTTCTGCATCGAACGAAACAAGTGGTAGTCAGATGGTGCCAAGTCTGGACTGTAAGGCGGGTGAGGCAGAATTTCCCATCCACTATTCTCCAAATAGTTTTTCACCGAAACTGCAACATGTGGCCAAGCGTTGTCGTGATGAAAAATGACGGACTCATGCCTGGTCTCATATTCTGGCCGTTTTTCTTTTAATGCCCGCTTCAAACGAATTAGTTTGGTTCGATATAATGGTCCTTTGATGGTTTCACCACTCGGAAGCAGTTCGTAGTATACGACACCCTTTTGATCCCACCATATGCAGAGAATGACCTTATTCACGTGAATATTTCGTTTCGGCGTAGATTGGGCGGGCTCGCCGTGCTTTGTATACGATTTATTATGGATTATCATAATAAATCCATTTCTTATCCCCAGTGATAATACGATGCAAAAATGATTTATTTTTATACCGCTGCAGTAACATTTCGGACATGCAAAATCGCCATTCGACTTCTCTTGGCTTCAATTCGTACGGCACCCAGTTTCCAACCTTTTGACTGAATCCCAGTGCTTTTAGGCATAGCGAAACGGCTTGTTGCGTGACGCCCAATGATGCAGCAAGTTCTTCTTGAATCTGACACGGATCCTCATCCAGTAAAGCGTCCAATTCCTCGTCTTCAAAACTTTTCGGCTTTTCGGGGCGATCTTTGCCTTCAACTCCAAAATCACCACTTTTGAACCGTTTGAACCACTCGCGGTACGTCGATTCACCAATACATTCCGTCCCATAAGTTTCCGAAAGTAAACGATAGGCCTCAGCCGCACTTTTCTTCGTATTAAAGAATAAAAGCAGCGCTTCCCGCAAATGACGTTTATTTGGCTGAAAACTTGCCATGATTTTGCTCGATAAAATGTACGACACCGATAGAACTGCTCAGATATAACGCTGCAAAGTTGTTGACAGATACAAAACCTACAAATAAAACACATGGGGTCTGATATTTCTGCCCGGGATCCACTGGTGGCGCCATCTCTGACAAACGCTGGAAACTTACTTGTAGACCCAATATTTTAAGCGATTGAAATAAATTACGTCTTACTTCGGGTAGAGATGATTTAAGAAGAATGAGAAGGAAACAAAAGTTGACAGATTACAATTATGTACAGTGAAATCTCCCATTGCGGACACCTCTCCTAGGCGGACACCTTCCTTAGCCGGACATTTTTGCATGTACGGAAATGTGCCCATAAGTATAAACTATGTGCTTTTCAGTTTCTTTTGGGCGGACATTCCCTTGGACGGACATGTACACGGATATTGCTTCCGAAAGATAAAAAAGTCTCTCTTAGGCGGACACAAACGAATGTCGAAACATGACCTCATATTCACCAGACAGTTTTTTACATAGAAGTCGGCGGCTTATTGTAATTTTTGGTCATTTGTCGATAAACCGCACGTGTGCAAGCAAATTCCATTGTATACAGACATGACATGCATGAACGTGTCTGAAAATAACGACCGCATTCGCTTATGTTTCCTTCATTAGTGTGGTGTTAGTTTATGTAAGTGGTAGTCCTTTGCAAAGGAAATAAAAATATTGTACATATAAATATACATATTGACTTTAACCTTTGAATTTTGACGATCCTGCATTAAGGTAGGCATTTAACATGGTTTCATTATACAAAATCCTCCTTTATTAGCGATTTTTTTTCTAGAATATGCCGCCGAAACGTAAAACTTTGACGCTAAAAGAAAAAATTGATTTAATTAACTTTTCCGAAAAATATAAAAAAAAACATTCGCCTTGTAGCAGCCGAATTTAATGTTGGCAAAACTCAGGTAGCTGACATCTTGTTAAGGAAGAAAGATCTTTGGAGACAATGGGAATCAAATTCGACCGCAACTCATCTTAAACGGCGTTTTATTTCAACAGAAGGAAGTCGTATAGATAAAATTGCATTTGAATGGTTCTGCGTGGCTCGAAATAAGGGGATTCCAATTTCTGGGACCGTTATTCGACAAAAGGCAATAGATGTTTCAAGGTCTTTGGGAATCACCGATTTTAAAGCATCTGCTGGCTGGCTGGATAAATTTCGGAAGCGACACTGTGTAACGTATAAAAGCATAAGTGGGGAAGCTGCAGATGTAGATCTCGGGGACGTTAAATCATTCTTCGAAAGACTATGATCATGACTGTATTTACAACGCAGATGAGACAGGTCTCTTTTTTAGAGCTCTACCGACAAAAACAATGACTCTGAATGGACAAAAGTGCACAAGAGGAAAACTATCAAAAGAAAGGCTCACCGTTTTGCAGTGTACCAATATGACAGGAGCAAAAGAAAAGCTGCTGATCGTCGGTAAATCTTTTCGCCCAAGAGCGTTTCGCGGCCTCAAACATGACCAGCTGCCAGTAGAATTTAAACACAACAAAAAAGCATGGATGACGCAGAAGATAATGATAGAGTGGCTTCGTTCTTTCGACAAGAAAATGAAACTTCAGAAGAAGAAAATTCTGCTTTTTCTGGATAATGCTGCTTCTCATCCAAGAGACCTAGAACTGGCAAATACAAAAGTTATTTATCTTCCGCCTAACACAACATCCATTTGCCAGCCTTTGGATCAGGGTGTGATAAGGAATTTCAAGTTTCATTACCGATCGCTGATTCCGAAACATATCTTGACGCATATGGAGAACTCAGATTCCACCAGTACAATATTAAAGACTGTGAACGTTCTAGACGCTATTTATTTCATTAACAATGCTTGGCAGCAAGTAACATCGACAACAATAACAAACTGCTTTAATAGTGCTGGGTTTGGACAAAATATGCCCTTGGAACAGGACGAATTCAATCCGGAAGATGATATGCCTCTAGCAGATCTAAGAGCAATTTCCAAGCTTTTTCATGAATGCAGATTGGACGGTGAACCAGAAGATTTTGTGCGTATTGATGACGACTTGGATGTTGAAGATAATGTTTCCGGAATAGTCGGTAGTGTTCCAGATATTACTGAAATTGAGAGTGATTCAGATCAAGAAGATCATAGTCAACTAGAGGGAAACATTAATTCCTACAACGAAGCGCACACTTCTATTGAACACTTAAAAATTGTTGCGGCTAAAAAAAAATGATGGTGAAGCTGTAGAACTTCTGATTAATTTACAAACACGCTTTCAAACCAATTCATTTTTTTCTAAAACCAAGCAAACGAAAATTCAAACTTTTTTTTTAAAAAAGTAGTGTGATACTACAATACTATTGTGTTTATTTCATTTATTTGTTTGTTTGTTTATTTCCTTTGGTTTTGTTTTTAATGAATTAATAAATATTTATTGTTTGTTTTGAAAATTGAGCTTATTTTTACTATTTTCCCTTTAACGGACAACTCCCTTAGGCGGGTAAAACCTTATGCACCGTCGCTGTCCGCCTAAGGGAGATTTCACTGTAGTAGATTTATTTCTGACTACAAGATTTTTAATATTCCGCCTGCCTCAACGTCTCCTTTGGAACGTTGAATGGCTTCCTGGTCCTCTAGTTAAACTGCTAAAGGACACAGCTTGTAAAAAAAATACTATTTCAAATAAGAAAAACCGCTACTCTAAGTCGCAAGTAGAACAGTTCTTACGTACTGCTAACCTTTCTTCAGCGCTACTACTGCTGTAGGAGTGGTTCCCTTGTTACTGTGGAGGATGCGTCGAATAGCCATTCTGATATCACGTTGCAATTTAAAGTTATTTGCACTACGCCTCATTTGTGGTCTAGTCAGCTGTCCAGCTAGATGCTTCATAAATGAAAATCTGCTTTCAATCTTTTGACCTTGAAACTGGGTAGATATCCTCACGACATAGCAATTTGAGGCAGAAATGTCAAGCATTCGGTAAAATAAGTCCAAGGGCCATCTGTGAGTGTGACGACCCGTGGAGTAATTTGAACACCTTTGGTCGAGCGGAACCACTATAATTTCGGTTTGGTTATAAAAACGGATTATATCAAGTTTCTTGGTAGTTTCATCAACATTTGGCATGTGATGCATACTCAACAAAGTGATCACTGCTTTATTCTGCTCTGGCACATATGATGATATAGTGATGTCTTTAGTAAAACCAAAAACCGTCGAATCAACACTTCTATTACGAGCTGGTAAGAATTCAGGGGAAACTTCTTTTTTGGTTTTTTCTCAATGTTCATATGCTGGTCAGTTGTTTCTTTTTTAGGAAATCAAATAGCTCAACAGTAATGTATCAATTGTCAATAGTAACGTTTCTATTGGATTTTTCGATTGGGGATAAAAGACGCATTGCAGTTTGAGTTGGTTTCTTGAGTCGCTGATATTCAGCGACATTTCATTAATACATACCCAGCTGCCGATTGCAGAAATAGCTTGACATTGGTCAATAAAGGAACTGAAGAGCTCAGTAATAGGTGCGGAGGCATCATTTTTCCAACGTACTGATCTAGTCGCCGAGTCATCAAAACGTAGGGTTTTCAACAACACTTCAATCCTGTTCTTGCTCAATCAAAGTCCCTGCAATATATTGGATAAAACGTTTCACTGCGGTACGGTTGTCAAATGCCGACTAGCAATGCCGAGAGCCTAAGAAATGTCAGGCCTGCTCACGATGGCCAAGTATCTTATATAAGGCTACTTAAAGCCTCTCGGTATGGAAAGCCCTTTCGCTCATATTTTATAGAATAATGTTTGGAATTTTGCAACGATTCTTTCAGCATAGCTGTAAGAAAATTGACCATTTGATTCTCGACCAATCTCCATTCAAAAACTTCACTCGGAATGCAGTCCTTTAATGTTCCACGTGCCGATATCTACCTCCTGCATTCCTGCAATCAAACCATCATCGATGTAAATTGCAACAATTAATTGTTCTCTTATAAAAATGCAAGGTTTCAATTGAAATGAGCGTAGAAATATGGTAAATTTGTCATTCCAACATCTTGCCGCTTGCTTCAAGCCACATAAACTCCTTCTTTGACTACACAGCCGTTCACTACATATAAAGGGTGATTTTTTTGCTATTTGGTTTTTCAGTGTTCTATTTTTGACAGCTCATGCGTGATTCGTGACATGTATTGCCATTTCATCGTGGAAAGACTTACATCGTCATAAGCAAGCAAATTAAGCCATGGTGATCAAATTTCGTACAAATTTCCAGCTATTGGACATTAATCCACATACCCGTATGCGTACGGAGGAAAATATTGCTGTTGTATCCGCCAGTGTTAATGAAGAAAGTGATTTGTCCATTCGCCGCCGTTCCAACAATTGGGATTATGTTACTCGACTACGTGGAAGATTTTACGCAAGGATCTTGGTCAAAAACGTTAAAAAATACAGATCGCGCAAGAACTGAAGCCGAACAACCAGCCACAGCGTCGAATTTTCGGTGAGTGGGCCGCTTTTTTATCGAAATATTGTCTTCAGCGACGAAGGTCATTTCTGGTGAAATGGTTATGTTAATAAACAAAACTGCCGTATTTGGTCCTTGTTCATCGGACTCAGGCAATACAAGAGCTGTCAATGCACCCGGAAAAATGCACTGTTTGGTGCGGTTTATGGTCCAGCTGAATCATTAGGCCGTATCTTTTCGAAGATAACCGTGAGAAAAACGTTGCCGTCAATGGCGTCCGCTTTCGCCCGCTTTCGTCTAATGATACTTTCAATTTGTAGGGATCATTGGATATAACAGCTTCGTCATAAGTTGGTGGCTCTTATTTTACCGCAACAAATATGTTACATGTGCATCCAAAAGAGCTATCATTGAATCGAACTCTTTACGCGCATCTCTTAATCGATGCTGAATAGGTGTGTGCTCATTATCTAAAACCTTATTGATGGCCTCTTCACTTGATATGGCACATACTTGATTAAAATCTTCCTCCAAGCTGAGGTGAAACATGTTCATCTTATCACGTTTTACCTCTACTTTATTAGTTCCAGGAAAATACGATGGTGGGTCAATAAGTCCGTGACTTATTTTGTTTCTTTACTGAAACAGCAACACTGCTCCTGTCAACAGGCATCTGTCAGTTGACTCCTGTCAAAATTTAAACTTGCTGCGTCAGTTAGTTTGTGTTTGACAGCTATTTTTTATCAGACTACTCACTAATTTGAGGAGAAAATGGAAAAAAGTGAATTTCGTGTGCTTATTAAGCATTATTTCTTGCGAAAAAAAACCATTACCGAGACCAAGGCTAAGCTTGATAAATACTTGATACTCTGCACCATCGATTTCAATGGTAAAAAAGTGGTTTACTGAATTTCGTTGTGGCCGTACAAGCACTGAAGATGCCGAACGTCCTGGACGCCCAGTTGAGGTCTCTACACCCGAAACAATCGAAAAAATTCACGATATGGTGTTGGCCGACCGAAGATTGAAAGTGCGAGAGATTGTGGAAGCCGTAGGGATCTCGCATAGCTCAGTGGTTTCAATTTTGAATGATCACTTGGGCATGAGAAAGCTTTCCGCAAGATGGGTGCCGCGTTTGCTCACAGTCGACCACAAACGCAATCGTGTAACAACTTCACAGGAAGGTTTGACGTTGTTTAATCGCAATATGGAGGAGTTTTTGCGCCGTTTTGTAACCGTGAACGAAACATGGATCCATCACAACACACCAGAGAACAAACAACAGTCAAAACAGTGGGTTTCTAAGGGTGAATCGGCGCCAAAGAAGGCCAAGGTGGGTTTGTCAGCCAATAAAGTTATGGCGACTGTTTTTTGGGATGCACGCGGAATAATCCACATTGACTACCTTCAAAAGGGAAGAACAATCAATGGGGAATATTATGCCAACTTATTGGACCGATTCAATGACGATTTGAAAAAAAAAACGACCTCATTTGGCCAAGAAAAAAGTTCTTTTCCACCAAGACAATGCAAGGGTGCACACATGTGCAGTTGCCATGGCAAAAATCCATGAATTGGGCTATGAATTGCTCCCTCATCCACCCTATTCTCCAGATTTGGCTCCGAGCGACTACTTCTTGTTCCCAAACCTGAAGAAATGGCTTGGTGGAAAAAGATTTGACTCCAATGATGAAGTCATCTCGTCATTTTGAGGACCTCGACAAATCATTTTTTTTGGAAGGGATAAAAAAATTGGAGAAGCGTTGGACAAAGTGTATAGAGCTCAAGGGAGACTACGTTGAAAAATAAAATTATTTTTTTATCAAAAAATCTGTGTTTTAATCCGCCCTCGTAGATGCGATATGCCTTAATATTCTCACCGTATTCAACGAAAATTCCGTGCTGAGATCTAGCATCTGATTTGAGTTGCCTTTGATAAGGTATGTGTACATAACACTTCGCGCCCAAATGTGTGACTAAACTACCCCGGTAAGGGCTCTTATTTAAGACAAGAACACAATAGTGGAAGGTCTCAGTCCATAGATTTAAGAACATATTTAGAATTCGAACTGAATTCGATTACCCGAAACAGCTGGATAGAGCCAGGTTTGCGTTAGTTCTCGCACAGAGGAAAAAATAAAAAGAAAAACAAAGTCGGCACAGCATCATCAAATGTAGTGAGTCCATAGATAACTCTCCTACGGCAGGAATGAAGAAAAACCATAGACCACACACAGTGCCACTTACAGAGGATGGGAAGCCGTGGCTCAAGTGGTAGTGGACTGGTTTCCAAATCGGAAAGTCCCAGCCACGCCCGAAAGACATTCATTTTTGCAGTTAACAAAAATCAAATACTCGTAAGATGAGTAAGTAGTTGACTAGAAATCAACAACAAGCCAACTTCCACTAAGAATTTAGTCTCCCCATTAAATGTTGGATGCCACCCATGGAGCGAAATAACCACAGAGCCCAAACATCTTTCTTTCTTTCTCTATCCCGACTTAACACATACTGCGGCATTATAAGTGTACTCATACCCACTTGAGTGTTAAGTTCTCTTAAAAAAAAGATACATGTACAGGTACGCCTAACGGACACGCTAAACACCAAGAGTCTGCTCACAAATTCCACTCAGAAGTGATCAAAAGCTCATGTGAAAGCAAAATAAATGGAATTTTGCCAAAAAGCTCGGACGGGGCGGAGACTGTATAGGAGCAATCCAACACATAAGGGCTATCCTACGAGGGTACTAAGGTCCATGCACCCACAACAGATCCCTACGGACCAAGAGATCAAGCTAGTGAGGATGAGCCTGCTGGGAGAGATGGACAAATCCGACAAAAACTGTCCCTTCCTAAGATTTGTAGGCACCTTAGCTAGAGACAGGTCGATCACCTGCCCTAATACAGCAACCAAAAACGGGCGGTAGAATGAAACCGTGGAAAAACGCAAATCTGCGTATAACTCAGGCACACGGGGTTCCGAATTTATTCAACTGCGCTGTCTACATTTCAGATGCAGACGACCTTACGAAAGACGTTTTCCCAGTCTGGATTGCTAAACAAAACCCCGGCTTATCCACAGAAAGCAGGCACGTCTTCAGTGTCACTAAGGAGAAGAGCGGAGGTGAAACCATCATATTCGCGGTGAATGAATTTTACAAGGATTATATCATAAGCTAAGAACGTAAACGTTTCCTCATCTTCTCGCGGATCCTGATTAGAATAAAATATAATGGAGACTTGTCTGGAATGAAAAATCAGAAGTCAAAACTGAGGACAGAGCGCCAGCTCATCCAATGTTTAGCTCTCAGCATAGACTGCTAAACGAGAGAACGGGGAGTACACTTGGAGCTGATAAGCTCCAAGAGAACCACAAGACAGCTGACCCTATTATATCTGAAGCTAACAGCTTAGTGGAAATGGTTAAATAGCCTCAAAGATCAAAGACGGGTGGTCGTGGTGTAGTGGTACTAGCAATCGCTTCTCACTCGGAGGGTCAAGGTTCGAATCCTAGCCACGGCAACTTTTCATTTGTGTAATTAGAACTCAGTCAGAAAAATCTGCGTGTGAAGGCATAACACTGACATGTAAACTTGGTTGCTGTAGAGTTTTCAAGCACAAAACAACCGTTAGAATTCACAACCTGAATCATTCCGAGTGAAGGAAATCTTTCCGTCCTATTCGGACTCCCACCCCTGGAGAGTCATATCGAAACCAAACTCACCTGAGTTTCAAACCACTACATCACAACAATGCTTTCCTTTCTCCTCCTTCTATCTTTCCGCCCGCTCCCGGGCAACAGTAAAAGGGTATCATAAAACCTTAGGCGCGCGTAAATTATAAAAAAAAGACTTATCCTCAAAGTTTAAGACCTGAGAAACCAGCCAGTCACTGGAGAAGCTAAACATGCTGGCAGTTCTGCCAATATGTCCTACAATAGATTTTTTTATGGGATTAAGGTGCTTCCAAGTTAACCTACAGCATGCAAAAGCTGCCTCACCGAAATTAAGTCGTCAATTTAATAGGAATCAGCTAGATGTATCCTTAATAAGAACCGGATAAGAGGTCTCTCAGATGAGTTACTCTAAGATTCCGTTCATAAAGAAAGCCTTAGAGCTTGTAATACAATATTTTATGTTAAATCAGAATATAACAGCTACTCCAATACCAGAACACGCAAATAAAGATATGGCAGCGGCAATAGTTGATCTACCCAATGAATGCGGTAAGACAGACGCAGTAATATGCTCAACTAACCTGGCTCAACAACCTCCGACCAGGACTTTCTGGCACTGCAATCACTCATGAACTACTGTGGCAAAAGGAGTAGCTGATAATTGGATGTGATGCGAATGCCCACCATACAAAATGCGGCAGCTCAAATATCAACAAAAGACCTGAGTCCCTTCTAGAATTTATTTACAAAAATAATTTTGAAATTCTAAGCTACAGAAATAGCTCTATCTTTATAAACAGAATTAGGGAAAAGTCCTTGACCTCACCCTCTGCACCCCATTTATAAAAAGTGTTATTAGGAACTGGCATATTTCAACTGAAGCATTGATGTTTGATTATCGACAAATCTGATTCGATATCCTAAATTTCCGTATCTTAAATCCACAGATTGGAACACATATTGCCTAGAACTCATTTAATCCATGGCCAATTGCTATAAAAGTAAAAGAGACATTGACACCCTAAAACTTGGCTACGAAAGTCTCAACGCTGAAATCAAATTTGCCTGTCATCAGGCCTGCCCAGAAAAAGAAAAATCAGGCAACAGCTCTACTCCATGGTGGAACAACAAACTCATCAAATTAGGAACGCACGCCAGAAAGCTTGTTAACGAGCCGAAACGCGATGGAGATTGTGCTGAAAAATTAGAAGAGCTAAAAGAGAATCATGGAAAAAATTCTGCCAAAAATTTCTCTGATATTCGAGTATGCAGAACTATATCCAAACAGCACACAAATCGAATCGGACTATTGAAAAAACCAAATGGCACTTATGCGAAAAGAGGTCTACAGAGGCTGCAGCTCTTAGCCGAAACCGATTTCCCAAAATCCACCACCACAACTACTGCTTCCATCAATCCTCTCCAAAAAAGATAAATATACCATCCGAGGAGGACTGGGCAAAATAAAATGGACAATCAATACATTTGACCCATTCAAAGCCCCTAGTGATGATTGAATCTACCCAGCGCTCATCCAAAAAGGTATTACACAAATAACCTCACTTCTGAGAAATATATTCAGAACCAGTTATGCCTATGATTTCATACCAAAATGTTGTAACGAGGTAAGTTTATACCCAAACCGGGCAGACAGTAGACCAAATGATTTACCAAAATCATGCAGTCCTATACTTAATCCTTACCTGGTGTTTCCTAAAATAATTAAAAAAATACTTGATAGACGTATCAGGGATGGTCTACTCTATCAAAAATCGACAAGGCATGCTCTTCAGGAATTCACTTAGGATCAAAACATTACTTGGAACACACATATCAAAAAAACCGTTTAAAAACCAGGATCTCACTATGGGCCAGCAAAATTCACTGAGTAAAAACTGGGGCTTTAACCCAAAAAGAACACCGTGGATGTACACAGCAATTGCCAGACCTATAGTCACTTGTGCAACTCCTATATGGTGGCATAAAAGTATTATAAATAAAAGTCTACACGTGCTGGACTAAACACACTTCAAAGACTTGCCTTCGTGTGCGCTATGGGTGCAATTAGAACAGCACCCATCGCAACATTAGAGGTTCTGCTGAACCACCCATCTCTTCATTTTCACATGCAGAAAGAACGACAAAGTGGATGAGAATAATTCCAATACCTCACTGTTCGCAAGTACGGGCAGTAGCATCTCTGCATTTCCAGAGATACACGCAATTGTGCTCTGCATTAGGAAGACCTTAAACAGATCTGCCACCAAGAAGAACATTTATATTCCCTCTGACAGCCAAGCGGTCCTACTTTCTATCAACACTTTTGAGAAAACCTCAAGAATTCCAGTTGCTCACTCAAAGTCAGTTGGACTCGTGCACACCAAGTCCCTCTGGGTTAGATTCGAAGACTCTGCGGGCGGAAATATTGGTGTCCAATCGCTCTACTTGTCCTATCAATCTCAGGCGACTGATGCACAGTTTTCAGACTAGGTCGATGTCGAAATACAGCTCGTACAGTTCGTCGTTTAATCTTCTCCTCTAAAGCCCGTCAACGCGAAAAGGACTGAATACTTTTGGAAGGATTTTTCCTTCGAAAGGACTGAGGATGTCTTCATCCGCTTTCGATAAGAACAATGCGCATAAGGTAGGATTGGGATGATCAAGGTCTTATATAGAGTCTCCCTAGTTTATCGGGATAGGGCCTTACTAACAGTAATAGGCAAGAGTGATTCTTCGGCTTATTTCTGATAATATGTTGTTGGAAGAATTTATAACAGAGCCTAGCCAAATCCAACTGTGTCGTTCCGTCCAATTTGTCGATGTTCTGTGTCCCTTCTTGTTGACAGCATGCGTTCACTTGGTTGTGCATTTACCGCTAAACCCATTTTTGCAGTTTCCTTTTTAATATTAGCAAACGCACTGGTGGCAGCCCGCTAAGTTCTCCCAATTATGTCGATATCATCGGCGTACGCAAGACAGACTTTTGGACGATTGTGAATCCAGTGTTGACTTGTGAGTTCCATCGAATTCTTTCAAATATGATATTAAAGAAGCCACAGGACAGAGCGTCACCTTGTCAAAAAACCTTTTTTGATATCAAAGATCTCGGTTAAGCCATTACCGACCTTGACGGAGCAGCGAGCATTATCAATCGTCATTCTGCAGAGATGCCCGAGTTTGTGATATGGCTCTATATAGGTCGTATCTACAATATGAATGCTGTCATATGCGGCTTTAAAATCGATGAGAAGATGGTGGGTATCGAGTTGGACTTCTTTTTTCCAGGATCTGCCATAGTGTGAAAATTTGTTCGATTGTGGTCTTTCCTGGTCTGAAAACGCACTGATAGCGACGCAAGTGAGACCGAACCACATCTGCCTTCAATTACTGCGCTTTAGGCAGACCACCCTGGAGAGGGCTGTTTGTTAAGCCCCGCTTTAAGTTATCCCCTCGCTGTAGCGCTGCATAGTTCACTTTGAATAACCTCACACTTAAAAAAATAATGGTGATGAGTTCGATGTCACTGTACAGCCCGTGCAGTCTCCTCTATGTATTCTCCAAAGAAGAAGAACATTTCTCTAGAAGCGTCCGATCCATTTTCTAAGGACTGAGATGATCAGACCCCTGTATGCACCAAAGTCCCTTAACTTAAAAACTAACAAAAAGACTTAAGCTAAGGACCAAGGAAGTGACGGAGGAGATCTTGTTTGAGACGAGGAGTGCTCAGGTGGAAATCAAAAAGGGAGAGGTTTGAGTTGACCTTTCGGAGCATTCGGGAGATTGGTTCGTTGGAGCTATAAGAGGTGCGGTGGACCGATAGATAGAAGAGACGAGGACAACGTAGATTGCGGGGGTTGGTATTGAAGGAAATGGAGTTCAAAATGGGTGCACAGTCGATGGAACGTGAGAGAAGTCGATGAATGAAAAGAATGTCAGCAGTATTCCTACGTTCTTCTAACGAATTCGTATTTGAGGCGGTCCTGATAGGAGAGGTAAGATTAAAGGGTCGTTCCACGGCAGACCACGGAGACCAAATCGGAGGAATCGACGTTTTGAATACCCTCGATTCGGGAAGCATGAACCCGGTGAAAAGAGGACCAAGCTTGACTGGCCTACTCAAGCAGTGGGCGAACAAAGGTAATATAGAGAGATCTGGTTACATACGGGTTGGAAAATTCCTTGGACTACCGTTTAGTAAAGCCAAGTGATGAGTTGGCTTTGAGGATCATCTTATCGATATGCGAACGGAAATTAAGCCCACAGTCGAATAATATGCCAAAGTCTTGAAAAGACTGAACCAGGGGAATTGGTTGACCATAGAGAAAATAAAGTCGGGGAGGAGACGGGTTGCATTTACGTGAGAAGGTTATAGATTGACATTTGGCTATATTAAGTTCTAGGCAGTTTTTGTGGCACCAGATTGAAAACCGATCAAGGTCTTCTTGAAGAAGGACAGAGTCATGGGGAGAGGAAATAATTTTAAAAAACTTTGTGTCGTCAGCGTAAAGGGAGAGGGAGAAGTATTTAATGACCCTCTCCACATCGTTGATAGTATGAATGAAGAGAAGAGGGCCAAGATGACTGCCTTGTGGAACTCCAGATGAGGCCAGGAATGGAACAGAAAGGGCGAATCTAAACCGAACACTATAATATCGGTTTACCAGGTAAGAAGAAATCCATTTTAATAAGAAAGGCTCAAAGTCGAGAGCAGACAATTTGAAGAGGATCAATTGATGAGATATCTTATCAAACGCTTTAGTGAAATCAGTTGCGATAACATCGATTTCTTTGCCATTTTCTAAGGTTGAGAGAGCAAAGACACGAATTCAACTAGGTTTATGATAGTTGATCTATCTTTTAGATAACCATGTTGTCAGGGCGAAATAAACGGCATGCATTTGAAGGTTAAGGCTTCGTATTAAAGAGTTTGGGTATATGAGAGAGTTTAGCAATGGGACGATAATTGGTAACTTCATGCTTAGATCCCTTTTTCTGTATCGGAATTATGAAAGAGGTCTTCCAAATCTGGGGAAATTCTCCCTATGTAAGTCATAGACGAAAAAGGTAGGACAGGGATAGAGACAGGTTGAAAGAGCAGTTTTTAAGAAACACGGCGGGGAATCCGTCTGGTCCAAGTACAAATTCATCTTTAAGATTTAGTAACTTTTCGTCAATACCTGTATGTATGTATGTAAGTCCTTTACTACCCCAAAGTTGTAGCTGCTTTTCGTGACGTTTTCTTCTATACGTCGATGTTTTTTGACAGCAACAGACTCAACAATCGCTTTATCAAAATTAATAGGGCAATCGACGGAAGAGCCCATCAGAGCCGGATTAATATTTCCCTCCTCAGAGTTCGCAACACCAGAAACAGGGAGGAAGCCGATGAGCCAGCATCACTATTCAACCGACTGGTTGATGAAATTATTTTTTCCATTCCAGGAAGTGATAACCCTAAGTGATGTTTGGGGAGATATGGCCTCCATACTGCAAGAATATATGGTATGGCCTCATTAATAGAACTCATACTGAGCATGCGAGGTTTGTAGCTACAAGCATGTTGCTTAATTGGAGGATACCTATTCAATAACATACCGCTCGTATTCAATAATAAATGCCCCGCCAGGTAGATCTGAACAGCATATAATACATCATTTGACCCTACAAGCAGGATGATAGCCGATTGGAACTTAAGAATAAACAGCTATAGCTTTGCACGTCTACTTGTTTTATACTGCATCCCTTCTAGAAATAATAATAGCTTCCAACGCGCAAATCGTCCTGGTTTCTGCGGTTCTATCATACTTGTTCAATCCCATTACTGCTGGGTGTCATTGTATATCCAAAAAGAGCTTAAGAAAGAATTTAGTTCTGAGCAAAGCGGATCATATTAATTACGTGTCGGCAATTCCTAATGAATCGTCAAATTTAAGGCCTTCTTGTACCTTCTTCCGATGGTTACCATAATTTCTACTCTGTGACGGAATAAATTATTAAGAGTAAGCTGCTGGTTTTGAAAAATCTTCATCTATAGACTTGCTAGCCTTCATTTAACCCTTTCTCATTCTTGTGCAAATCAATTTCGTCGACTACCTTGTAACCCAAGCTGAGCATCAGAAAATTGGTCTATCACAAGCAAGTGCACATACTTCATTTCATTTCTTGGCGAACATCGTTCATGTATTTGAAATCTATGATGAGGCGTTGAAATTCGATACAGCACTTGGAATGAGCTTACACCTGAAACTAGATACAATACTTATCTAGCAAATCCACATTGCACATCTTTCATCGTCTAACGAACTGCACCTCTCCCGGTTAATCACATTTTTTTAATAAAAAAAAAAAAAAAACAACTCAACTGTCATTCAATATTCAACTGGAATACGCAATTCGTCTAAGACACTATGGCGTCATTGACTCGACCTACATTGGCATTATGATGCAGTTGGTGCTATAAAAATGTACCACCCGTTGGTTTTCTGTATCAAATCATATCCACTAGTCTTCTGTTCAACTTCGAATAACAACTCCAACATGTTCAAATACGTAAGCAAAAATACCAAAAAAAAAATAAATCACAAGATACGAGTACACCTATAATTTCAATTTATCTTTTAGTTGGTATTCTTCTGTATTGTTGCTTTTGCTTTGGCAGCACCAGGAATCCTTAGACCAACAATTGCATTGGGTACTCCAGCTTTGACTCTGTCAGGTCCAATTATCCGTACACCAATCATAGGAACACGCATTGCTGCTGCTCCATTAGCTTTCAATTCTGGATTGCTGTTGTAAGGTTGCACACACCAAGTATCTGAAAACTAACCACAACATAGCCAAACAACACTTGGGTGGTAATAAAGGCAATGTAAAATTAAGAACACATCCATGAGTAAGTCAGAGTTATCCTTTGTTTTGCCGTCATACGTAGGTTCTTGTTCTGTATACACTGAGTGCAATGAGCTGTATGTCTAAACAGACAATTATTCTCCGCAAGTATGGATAAGAAACCTTGAAAAAGTTTCCTTTCGATTCACGGTCACAACCGGATAGAAAGGGCTCAAATGGCAAACAGAGATTGGTAAGCGGCAGAGGCAGAGGCAAAAAGAAGTAGCTCCAAGAAGTTCTTGTTGTTTGCTTTTGGCAGTGGTCCTCTGTACTTTGGTATTGAGGTACGCACCGCGTTTATCCGGTTTCTCTAAGTGATATCACGAAGATGCATTTGTTTACATTTCAGCTGACAACTGGAAAGCAAAGGATTACGATATATCAGGTTTGGTATTCATGTATCCAATAACTTGTCGATTTTTGCTTGTGAAATTGAACGAGTGTATTTTTTATTGAGTACTTCTTCAGCCGCTTGTTGCTTAAGCACAGCCCTTAATAGATATGGTATGCCGGACTTTAAAATAATGGAGCATTTTATATGACATCGACTGGGTTAAGGCTTTCTAAAAGTCTAATCTATTCAATGTTGATTTTTTTTTCTTAAGTTAAATCTTTCCTGAGATAGATGTCTCGTTTGTTTTAATTCCACGGAATGCACAAACATTCATGGGAGCAAGGACACGCCTTGACATCCCTCTCCGTCAATTACTTGTGTTGGATGCAAAAGTTCCACCCTTGGTATGAGTCTAAAACCTCTTGGGTCGAAACCAACTGGCAAACCCTTCCCGCGATTTGAGGTTTAAACCATGACGCTCGCACAAGGGGGCCTACCTCTTAGGTCAATTATGGTGACATGGTTCTTAATAAAAATTATGCTAAGTTACTTCGACTCCTACTCTACGATACCGGCGATGGAGTAAGGCAGTACCACATAACTGGCGGAGTTCCACAAGGGTCGGTACTAGGACCTCTCTTATGGAACATTATGTACGACAGGGTTTTAAGACTTGGAATCCCGATTGAGGCCAAAATCATAGGCTTTGCAGATGATATTGCAATCGTTGTGGCGGCAAAACACCTGGAAGAAATAGAAGATACTAGCAATGAATGTATTCGAAAAGTTAGACGTTGAATGGCAACAGTTGGGTTAGAGCTTGCAAAACATAAAACAAAAGCAGTTCTGGTAACCAGTCGCAAGGAAAGAGAAACAATCACCATCAGGGTGGGCGATCACGATATAACACCAGATACCTAGGTATGATGATCGATGCTAGGCTCACTTACAAGGAACACCTTAAATGAATTTGCGACAAAGCCCCAATGGTGAGTGCTGCCTCGTTCAGAATAATGACAAACATAGGAGAACCCAGACAACAAATGTCCGTGTCACCAATATGGGCAAAGCACTGAAATTTAAGTCATACGCAAGAAAGACTAACTCTGTCAACAGACTATGTGCATATCGGATACTGTCAGATGATGCTATATATGTCATTGCGGGAATGCTACCAGCAAATATACTGGCTACTGAGCTACAAAGGACCTAATATGCCAAAGTTCGGGAACCCGGAGTTTCTGTCAAAGATATCAAGCTGGGAGAAAAGCAGCGCAGCACGAGTGCGTGGCAAGACAGGTGGAACCAGTCTACAAAGGGGAGATGGATCTACCGACTTATGGTATACCCGATATTCGTAAATGGGTAGAACGCAATTACGGAGAAGTAGATTTTTTACTTAAGTCAGCTCCTAACTGGACATGGCTGCTTTCAATCATACCTGTATAGGTTTGGTCTGAAGGAATCTCCCTTCTGCTTAAAGTGTGGAGCGGCCAGGGAAGATGCACAGCACGTATTTTTCTAGTGCCCACACTTCAGAACAGAGCGCAGAGAACTAGAGGAGAAAATTGGAGAGATATCAACTCCTGAAAACATCGTAAACCATATGCTAACATCAAGTATAATATGGGATGCGGTGAAACAGGCTGCGGCAAAAATAATGAAGCAGCTTCGGCGGTTGGAAATAGTCAGAGAGAGCACTAATGAAAATCAAACCCAGACGGTATCTCTAATACAACAAAGAACAGTAATACTGTACACAATGTCGAACCAGCAAACGGAGAAAGAAGGGCATGAAGTGCTAACCAGCCCCGCGAAGGCCCCAGTCCCGCGAGGAGAGTGATAGAAGAGTGCAGGGTGTGGGTAAGTACGTAGACGTACCCCCGAAATCGAGTAGGTACTTGGGGTTTGCGAATCGTAAATGCTGATAGCCCGGGCTATTAGTATCAGTCAAAGACCTGGACCGAAGTCCGGGGTCCTTCTGACTCCCACGGTACCGTGATTTAAGTCCTTGTATAGGCTACTGGTGGTCCTGTCACCAACAGGACTTATGACCGTCAACTTGTAACTGGTGAAATCGTTGCAACCTACAGAGATGTTAAGTTCAAAAAACCGTCACGATAAGACATGCAATTTGCTCTGCATCTGATTTTTATTACATCATTGAAGGAAGAAGCCTTGCACTGTTTGTAGCAATGAAATGAACTACGACGATGTCTAGGATTCAAAAACTCTTTCAGCCGCTTTAGCATCTGCCCTCAAAAAGCCTTTTTATGTGAGCTTTTCGGACTATGTTCTATTAACCCCATAGAATTCGGGGGCTGTGTCTTGCATATAAGATATAGAACGACACTAGTTCTGTAAATTTTAAAGGATTCCAGCAAATAACGTAGTAGATCATAATGGATTGTATGGACATCATCTTCAAGTGATATTAAGTATATGTAGTTAAGTTGGATTGATTGGATTGATTGAGCCCTAAAAACTATTTTTCTAATTAAACTAAAGTCTAATGGCGGCAAAAATGGCTGTTCAGGGAATTTTGAAGGGCTAAACTACTGCAGTGGAAATCAAACACTTGACGCATCCGATTTGTTTCATGTACCATTCGACACAAGTTGTCCTGTGATTATTCGGACGAAAAAGGTGGACAGATCTTATATGATACAGGCTGGTATTGAATGGGATTTGGGAGAGTATTGTGGGACAGTCGATGATGCCGATTAAGTGTTTGTGGATAAAGATGATATCGGCGGACTCCCGATGTTTTTTTCAAAGACAGGAGACCGAATGGTTTGAGTCGATTAACATAGCGGGGTAGAATATTGTGGTCAGCCCATGGTAGCTCGCGTAATGCGAAACGTATAAATCTCCGTTACTAAATTGTAGTAAGGGGACCATATCTCGTTGGCATACTAGAGAAGTGGCCGAACAAAGGTTATGTACAGCCATTTGGTGCCATAGGGAGCGGAAAATTCTTTAGACCATCGTTTGACAAATCCGAGAGCGAATTGCGAAAATTAAGCTGTGTATCACAACTGACACCAAAGTCCCGCATTGAAGTAACTGCAGCTACTCTTTGATTAGATAAATAATAGGTGCGGATTGGAAGTAACAAAAGCCTCCGGGAGTAAGGAACGGCTTGATATTTTTCTATGCTGAGCTCGAGATCATCTTGTAAAAATTGAGGGCCGGAGAGGCTGGAAAGCTGTCTTTAGATTTTCATATCATCGACATAGATAGATATGTGGGAGTGCTTTATTACGTTAACAAGATCGTTAATAGTCAAGATAAAAATTAATGGACCAGGATGACTGCCTTGTGGAACACCGGATGTGGCAAAAATTGGGTCAGAAAAAAGGGAACGAAAATGGACAAGATAGTAGCGTTCTAGAACAAGAGTTTTGAGTTTGAATAGAATTAACTTATGCGAGATTTTATCAAAGGCCTTACTGAAGCCCGTGGCGATTACACACAGTGCACAGTGTACTAGAAGCAAACTCAATGAGGTTGGTGATCGTTGATCTGGCTTGGAGAAAATCATGTTGGTTGGTTGGCAAATATAGATTTACATTGCAAATATAGTGCATCATAAACGATACTTTCGAAAACCTTTGGGATGCAGGATATTTTAGCAATGGGAAGATAGTTGATGATATCGTGCTTTGGCCCTTTTTTGTGAATAGGGGTAATAAAAGTGCTTTCCCAGAGATGAGAAAAGAGCCCTTCAGACAAAGATAGTCTGAAAATATTTAAGACAACTGCGGGCAGCCCATCAGGACCTGGATAAAAATCGTCTTTCAGTAATTTCAACTGACGAGGGAGATATTTGACAACAGTTGTTCAGGTAACAAAAGTATTCAAGATCGGGTCGAAAACGATTGACTAAGGAGGTTAGCAAATAGACTATCGATGGTTGTTAAGTCATCCGAAAACATATTAGATAATTTGAGAGTTGATGGATACCAATCGGATTTTTTTTTGTGTTAATACATTGAGATGATGGTGGATTGCATTTGGTTGAGATATCTTTGGTAAAGTTGTCTCTTACTAGAGAGAAGTGATTGTAAGCTAGAAGGTTGTTTTGATGGTCAAAGTCAGAACCAGATTTCACGTATTGATGCCATAACCTGTTTCTCTTATTAAGAAGGATTTCTGCGTCGAATAAAAGGAGTACCGCAGATCTTATCGTAGAAGATAACTACATCAGAATCTGCAGTTACGTTACTCGTGTGTAGAAAACTAAAGATAACATTTTTGAGAAAATTTTTGAGCTTAGTGTAATTGGTTTTACGGAAATCGAAGTGGAAGGGAGTTTCTGGAAGTCTCAAGGAATTATTGTTATCCTATGAATAAATAACGAGGAGAGGTGGTCGAAGACGGTCTAATTTCGAAAGAAGAAATTCACACTCGAGAGCAGACAGTTCATGGTATCGGATGTAAAGATCAGATCTAGTTTTCAACCGATGAAGTTAGAAATTGGGTTTATTTGAAAAAGGTCAAAATTTGTGAGACAATATGTGAAGAGGATTTCTTTGTCAGAAGCTCCATTTGTTTCAACAAGATAGGATTCTTCATCCTATTTCATTTCATCCTATGTCCATTTGAGATGGGGGAGACTAAAATCGCCGAGAACAATGATTTCATCACAGGGATCACGTTAGTCGCGAACTGGTAACTGTGTATTGGTTGGGAGGGGCGAATATAGCAATAGAGGATATAAAGTTTGTGTTTGGAGAGAGTAGCTATAACACAGATGAATTCGAAATCGGCAGTAGATGACTCTTCTGACGAGCTCAGGGTTCAAACGAACTTTGATTGGCAGGAGGATACCTCCAGAATCATCGTTGTTTTCACGTCCATCGTCGTAAAATAAACGAAATTCAATTGTGAATAGTTCGGAATCCTTGATATTAGATTAGTTCCGGTTAAAGCAAAAATATCATATGGAAACTTCTGCAAGTTGCGATAAATAGAAGATATTTTGTACGCAGCCGTTTAAGTTAGAGGTAAGGCGATGTGACGATGGCCAGAGCTAGTGACTAACTGGTTTATTGAGATGACTTTACGCATACGTAGTAGTTTATTCTCATATGGGGCACATACTTACGAAGTTCTGAACACACCTATTTCGCTTAACCTTTGAAGCCATAGCTCACTAGAAATGCTTCTACAACCGTACCGTCTGTACGATCAATGATGTTGATGCAGTAGTCTAATAGACAGACATGTAGATCTGATATTTCAGCCATCAAATTCGCAATCCACCTTGGTGCATGGTTCCAGCGGCCCTATTGTTTTTCAATGTCTAGTGAGCTAACGTTATCGGTTTGGAAGGACTACTTAATTTTTAATCAGATCTTCATACACTATCACTCTCTGACCTCTTCACCATTTGGCAAATGCTGAAAATGCTGCTTAATTGCAAGTAAACCTCTATTTGTATCGCTAGTAACATTTATGAGGATGTTTTACTTTTGCAAGATATACGAGTGTCTTCTCTCTTCTTATTTCTGCTTTTCGCTGCAGCTCCTTTTTGCGTACTACATCCCAAAGCCACTTCATTTCATTTTCCTAAGCATTTTTGGGGGAACATTGAACTATTTACCACCGTGCTTGGTGAAGTTGCGAATTCGAGAATTCCACATGCGAATATCGTTTTCAGTTGTTGGTTCGTGAAGGCTGTACCATCTGATGTATTCGACAAAAATGTGCGTCTTACCAATTAAGACATGAACGTCCTAAATATGATCCAAACGCCTCCATGGCTGGGTATTTAAATTTCGCTTTAATGACACCAGACTGCATTGAGTTTTGGAAGCATTCAATTCCGCTCGGTTGATAGTTCCCCAATTGGTTATGCTGTTAATATCGGAATTTAATGAGCTTAACATACTCTGCCATTCCCGTTCTACAGCCAAAGAGCAGGGGCGTGAGTCCGGGAACGAATATGAAAAGCAGAGAGTGTTGTCATCAGCAAAGGACTATGGTATATTGAATTAGAAGTAGCAGACAAAAGATCATTAATGAAAATTAAAAAGAGTGTCTGAGACAGAACGGAGCCTGGGGCACACCAGCATTTATTTTGTGAATATCAGACTTGAAACCATCCAAGACAACTTGAATTGAACGTTCCGAAAAGTAATTTCTAATCCATTGAAGAAGAGAGTCGTCGATCGCAAATGCACGCATTTTCGACAAGGGAGCCTGATGCCAGACTCTGCCAAATGGCTTAGAAATATCAAGTGCAACATCTTGCTTTCGTTAGACTGATGTACGCTTTGGTTCCACTTTTTGGAGAAACATGCCATCAAATCACCCGTGGACCGGTTACCATACTGCCGGTCATTATGAAGTTTTCGTGTTTCGAGATATTTCATAAGCTGACTATTTATCAGCGTTTCCATAACCTTGGAAAGAAGGGACGTGAGTACAATGGGTCTGTAGGAGGAGAAGGAAGAAGATTCCCCTTTTTTAGGGACGTGCTGGACAAATGCCGTTTTCCATCTGCTCGGAAAGAGTCCTAAAGAGTTGGATTGATGAAAAAGCTTATTCAGTGGTTTTGCCACGAAGAAGAACACCTCTTCAGAAGAAGGGGAGATATACCATCTGGACCAGCGGATTTATGTATATTTAGATCTGTAAGTACTCTTGCTAGTTTGAACTTTTTTCGGTTTTCCTCTGTCGGGTTGGTCTTATAGGACTGAAAAAACATTTCTCTAACCCTGAAAGCCTATGATAAAGCATTTTATTCAAAAGAGAATAGTTTCTGTGGTCATGTCAGCAGCGGCATCCACGTCGTTATCGAGGAAACATAACGACCAGCTAAAATTCCTAAAGAAGTTGTTAAGTTCGCTTTCTCGTATTGCCATACGGTTTTTCGGACAATAGTCCGACGAGCCTAGAGGGGAGAGCACATAAATGGAGTACTTATTAGGGTGAGAAGTTAAAAACAAGTCCAAGGTGTTGGCGGTACGGTTACCAACGTCTGGTATTCATGTGGGCCCATTTACAAGCTGGGTTAAATTATTTTCCGCAGCGAAGATTTCTACACACCGTCCTTCGTGTGTTGCCTGTCCAGAATATCGAAGCCAACCAGAATTATGTATATTGCAATCGCCCGTAATCACGATTTCAGTATGAGGATACTCGTGAAAGGTCGAGTTGCTGTCCAGCTTGGGGCTTCTGCAAATAAAGCATTAGTGGGTAATTTGCTTACGGAGATGGAATTTTAACCACAAGAAATTGAACTCCGGATTGGAACAGGGACTACATTGTGGTGGAGTTTGGTAAGCTACATCACTACGCACATAAATGGCGAGACTCCGATGAGGAAAAGATAGTAGCCAGGTAGCTTCAGATCAGAGTGATTTGAGAGGTGTGGGCGGGGATCTACCTGTGTTTCACTAAGTGCCAAAACAGCTGGTCTGTACTCAGAGATGTGGACGTACGCAGAAAAGTGATTGCTCTTCAGACCGCGTATATTGGCTACGTCCAACCTGAATTCCCTAGTCATAATTACAAATAAACACAGAAAACACAAACACCGACGATACTAAACAAGGCTGCGAAGTGAAAATTCTGACGTCGGTTTAGCGAATCAAATTGCTGTAGATGTTATGCCCTTACATAAATATGAAACAGTGCACCAACGAAATTTTCTCTCACAACTCGCTATCCATCAGTTGTGACTGATTGCATAGTCACTGCCCGTACCATATGATAAATACAGTAACGGCAGTGACCGGGTGCAAGCAACACTACTACGACCAGGAGCGGGAGAGGTGGGATAACCGCCTGTGTGATTTTTTTTTTTATTCTTTTAACTGCACTACACTATATTTTTTTCTGCACACACGCGCGGTGGTTTTGTTGTTGTATGAACTATGTTATATTGTGAAGATTTTATTTTATCTATCCTTTTCCTTTACCTCGTTCTAGAATATAGCATGACCATTGTTGTACTCGCCACTTTTACAAACCTTCTCATTCGAAAGCGTAGACCTGTATCCAGTGGCCCTTATTGCGATAACTGCTAGATATTAAGTCAACCCCATAGATGGTTGCCATCTTCTGTACCCATAGCTCCAGCAGCTCATTTCCAATAATGTTTTTCATCTAAATTCCATGCATAAATTTCTCAGTACAGCGTAGGACTTTAGCTTGATTATTTACTTAATCGTCCGGATAAGCTAGACCACCATCTTCTTAAAGAAAGAATATCCCTTCTGGTTGACGTTAATTTTGTTTAGCCCTTAGTAGCCAAAATCGTTACAGAACACCAACAACACTACCAAATGGTCCATGATGTGCAATATTTTCTCGGCTGTCTCTTGTTCCTTTCGTGCTTCACATTTTAGTCAAGAAAAATTAACAATCGCCTGATAACTCTTGCCATGAGAGCCAAAATAATAGCTTGGCATTTTTCTTCTTCATCACCACTTCTCCCAACTTTGTGATATGCTCTCTAACAAATACTTGCCGACACAGCTGAATGCAACCTACCATCATTACTGACCCAAAGTAGTTCTTTCGATTTATTTATACGAAAAAAAATCCCATAGCTATCCGCCTTTTGTCTCCATTTCTTCAATGTCAATGCCAACATCGTCGTCTGATCCTACAACTATCGCCAATTACTTCTTTAATTTCTTTTATGAATCCTTTTCCACTCCCCACACTGATAACCCGGATCCAGGATATTTGGACATCACTAATATCTATTGAAATAAAACTAGCACAGCTACTGGATAAGATTAACAAACTTAAAGATGACTTTTCTCCTGATCCCGATGGTCTGCCCGCAATTTTTCTTAAAAAATTTCCCAATAATCTTATTCAACCTCTCGTAAGCATCTTCAAGCTTTCGATCTCCCTGCGTGGAAAACCCCCCTGCCTCTGGAAAAGCGCTTATATAATCCCTATTCGGAAAAAATGACACAAACGGGATATTATCAACTACCAACCCATTACACCCCCTAAGTTATCCTGCATTCCCAAGATCTTTGAGAATATCATTTATGACGCAATGTTCTTTCATTTCAGATCTACTCGTATCCTTGTCCCAAACCGACTACCAACCTTATTGAGTTCGCTTCTTGTATATTAGTACCACTCTTCGGTCTTACGTTTCGGAAAATCATCAAATTAGCCAAAGTTGAATGTTGTATCCGGATAGCTCTACACGACGTCTTAGGAGGCTCTCCGTAATTTGCGAACTTCGGTATAACCAAAACATGATAACCTACGCGGGCGGTCGATGCTACACTGGTACGGATACCCTCGCGAATAAATCTGAAAACATTAGTGTAAACGGGGAGAAAATAGTTAGGGAAGATAGGGCAAGCGCCAGGGGATTAGGGCAGGTAGATAGAAACGAAACAGTAGGAGATATGGAACTGGTGTCAGAAGCTGGGAACTCAGATACAGTTCGAGCTAGAGTGTAGGTTTAGACAGCCTAGGGAAGAGATTAGTGGAAAGCTAGCAGCTGGGACGCTGAAAGCTTCTAAATCATATAACTTGCAGAGATGTACAATATCTGCCCAACGAAGTTGTATGGCGTAAGGACTTCATGGTCTCCGACGCAGCCAATTACCATGCTGCGAAATTGAAACCAAAGTACGTTGGGCATTTGAAGATGAAAAAAAGGTGTTTCTCGCTGGACCTACATGCTGCAGAGGAGTATGCCAAGGATTTAAAGCCATACAGCCAGGAGCCCGAGAAGCCTGCAGATGAACTTAGTCGCGTAACAAACAGGGACGGAAAAGTTACGAAGAACATTAAGTCGCTTCCAAATCGGACGGTTCGGGGTACAATACCAGCCCCGCCATACTTTTATTCAGGAAACTAAATTCACGTAAGATAAATGATTCTCTAGAGTAAAACAACAAGTCCAATTACACTAATAATTTAGTCTCCCCATTAAATGTTGAATGCTACCCATAGAGCGAAATAACCTCTGAGCCCAAAGATCTTTCTCTCTATCCCTGTCACATTTTCCTAAAAACTTAACACGTGCTCAGGCATTTTAAGTGATACCTACTTGAGTGTTAAGTTCTTTAAAAAAAAATAAAACCGTAAGGGCTGATAGCAAAGATAAATGTTTACCCGTAGTTTGGATGGTAGTCTCCTCTATGTGTTGTCTACCATCCATCTCTTTTGTATTGGCTTTAGCCACTTTTGATTTTGGTAGCTAGTAAGCAGAAATGTAAGGGTAAATTACTCCCCAAAAATCCACCACTATATTGTCCATCTGTTGTCTGTTGACCTCTTCTTTTCTCCTCCCCTTTCTAATGGTGTCCCTTCTTTTCTTCCTTCCCGTCATGCTCTGGATGCCACGCTATAGGTGGGATTCACTAGATCCTTTGGATTCAGTTCCCTCTCTCAGCCAACCGCACCAAAGATAACCATATATATACCCAGGATAGAGAGACTCTAGCGGACGGACGGTCTGCTCCCTTGATGCCTTGAAAGGTCAATACACCCGGCAATTGCCGCGAGCCAAACTTATATTCACATTGTTTGCAAAAAAAAATGAAAACAAATAAAGAATCCCCGACCCCCAACAAAGTTCAAAGCATCATTGTAAAGGAAAGTCCACAATTCCCCGCTGTCATTCTTTTGCCCCATATGTCTGCAAGAAGGTTTACGGGCCCCGCATTGTACCCTTAGTAAAATACCATAAATTGTCCTTCCTATTTGGCGGTCCCAATTGTAGCCCTCTATTGGCTTTGGTTTCGGATCAGAGACCTGGCTTCGAACCAAATCAATCACTTGGACAACAAAACAAACAAAACTAACAAGCATGACCCACATCGTGTCCCCTCATGGAATAGAAAGAAGACGATGTGATTACCACTGACTTCAGCAAGGCCCTTGATAAAATCGCACATAAGTTATTCCTTTTCAAACTCAATGCACTTGGATTTCAACCTGGGGTGATTTATTGGTTCAAATTCTACTTGGAAGAACGCTATTACCTAGTCCATTTTCGTTCTCGTTTGTCTGAACCAATTAAAGCGACTTCGGGTGTTCCATAAGGCAGTCACTTTGGTCCATTAATTTTCATTTTGACTATATTAATGATATTGTCTATAGACAAATTTCTAAATTTTCTAATTCAGAACCTCTACAAGACGATCTCAATAAGTTTCCAATATGGTGCCACAAAAACTTCCTTGAGCTCAATACAAAGAAATACCAAGTCATCTCATGCCTTCGGAAGCGCTCAACACTTCCTGACCAAACTTGCTATATATCAACCCAAGCTGTAGCTTCGGTCACTTTAATGCAGGACTTGGACGTTATCTGTGATAATGAGCTCAATTCCCTACCCACATGGATTCCATAATTAGCAGAGCTAACTCCGCTCTTGGCTTTGTTAAACGATGGTTCAAAGAGTTTTCTGACCCTTATGTCACAAAATCCCTGTACATCACCTTTATTAGGCCACTTCTCGAGTATGCTAGCCAGGTATGGTCCCGTTACTATAAAAACCACGTACTGAAGCTATCCAACGTAGATTCCTACGTTTCACTTTGCGCAAGCTTTCTTGGGCTGATCACTACATCCCACCTATAACGACCGACTCAAATTATTGGGTACAACATCACTCGAAAAAAGTCGCGAATCCGCCGATATTACCTTTATACACCAACTTTTAACCATCTCCATCGACTGTCCCTCACTGCTGGTTCAGATTTTTTTTAATACCAACCCCCGCAATTTAAAGTCTGTTCCTCTTTTACGACCAAATAACGAACGAAATATGGTTTTGACGGACAACTGTCTCGAATGCTACGTGAAGCTAATTTGGAATTTCGCATGTGTTCGATTTCCATTGCAGCAGAAGCACCCTCAAAAACACCCTCTCCCGACCTTGTTCTTCCCGGCCCTTTAGTTTTAGTTTTATTCATCGAGGTTGTCACATCGGTTCTGCTATTGCCCATCAACTAATCCCTTGGATTCACCCACCTCCCCAAGTCTATCAAGTCAGAAGCAAGTGGCTTCAAAGCAGTGCTGATGACTCGATTTTGGGGCTTGCCAATGTATTATTATTACGCAGTCCAAATCGTTCCTCAATTAATCGTTCGTTTCCAACTTCCGCCAACGCCGCCCTAGCAAATTTAACAACGCATTGCAAATACATCTTTACTTGGACAACTTTCGACTGTATACCACCATTAGAACACTATGTACACTTTTATGTATGTACGTACAGAGTAGAGATTCTGGGAACTCCAACTAGAAACCGTCCACGTGCTCCTTGTACAAAATGACAACAAACTGGAAAAGATGATGTTTCTTCAAATCAGTTAGAAAGGAAATCTGCGTGGAGTTTCGCAAGAAAACCATAAATCTCCAAAAATTAACGAATTTTTAGAATGTTCAAAGGTATCGCAGGGTATACCACAGGATATAATTAGAACCGTTCTAAGAACTTGGACACTTCAAAGAAGCGATGGGCGTCCTGTACACTCCCTGATAACATACTCGTACTTATACCTCCAACTTTCTGCCCTTCTAATCACAACGAGTACCTTATTCAACTCGAGGGATTTAATATGACTTAGGTCACTATCTCCCTAATTTTAGTAAAAAGAACAAAAAAAATCAATTGTTTTTATTGGCGCGCTTGGCAAGATGATGCCATATCTCAAAATCTTTTCATCCATCAGGTTCAATATTTAAACAATTCTTCGTATCCCAATGACTACAAATCCGAATCATGTTTCTAATTATAAGATTGACCAACATTGACGTATGCATGGACAAACGTATATGCTCTTATGCTATACGCGTCGTCTATTCCACCTTTGGACACCATGGTTCCATTAACCAATTCACAAGTTCAACCTCTAGCATTTCCAATCCAATTCCGCATTGATTTTACATTTAAATATCAAATGTATGCCACGAGCCTTCCTGGATAACCCACACCTTCTTCGTCGATAAATCTAAACATGGGACATTTGGTCCCGATTTCAAAATAGATTACAGATATACATACATACATATTGTGTTCACAATGAAAACAAAAAAGGACTCCGTTGGCACAATTTACAAATCAATTACACGCGCTTTTCTTTCAACAGGTATCCCTACTAATAAATCACCATCCCCCGGGTGCCCATTCTGCCAGGTTTTTTTGCCAATTCTTCGAAATGGAAAACAAGGAAACCCTTGAGAGTACACGTATCTTCTATTGTGAATTATAACATAAAGGATGATAAAGGTAAAAACAAAGCAAAACTGTCAATTGTGTCAGCCCTTGAAAAACGTCTACCTCTTGTGTTCGGCACACATTAAATCACATCCACGTGCTAAGGATATTCTCTCGAAAACACCCGCTTGAATGGTGGACCTCATGGAAAACCGCACCAGCGCGCGGCGGCGGCGACGAAGACACCTAATGAGATACACACTTAAAGAGCTCACAATAAAGGTGGGTAAGAAGGGTTTGGTATAGTGAGATTGTCCTTGCAGATTGCATAAGACGTCGTCGTGCAATATGCATAAACAGTAAAGATACTGTTTACCTATTGTATAATAAATTGAGCTGAGGACTAAAAATAAGGCGACGACTAGGGCGTATGCGGTTTTTATGGATGATTTGAATCGGTTTTTAAGGAACTGTGCTATATAGTCCATGTGCGTTGGATAAACAAATTTTTTTTAAGTGAATCATAAGGATGTTCAAAATAGGTACGTTGATAGAAGTACGTCAGTTCAGATGAAGGGATTTTTCAGTGACGCTCTAGTCCTGGTTAAGAGTTCTTGTCTTTTCTTTTTTGGGTCGGCCATCATATATTCTATGACGGATCTACATATTTTGCTGATGTGTATCTCAGTCGACCTTTTTTTCATATGACAACCTGATGTTCTTCCGTCCTCAGCCTCACATTGTTATGCCGCAGGACGTACATATGTATGTGTTCACACGAGTACATACCGTATGCAGTTTTACGTTTCTAAATTATCTCAGCTTGTAGATACGAATTTTCGTAACTAGGTTTCGCTCAATTCATGGTTAAAACTAAATTTTAAAACAATTACGGCTGACAATGTTGATGTTTGCTTGATATTTTGATACTCGTGCCCTTACGAGGTATAGCAATTGTAAAACCGTAATCCTTTTTCAGAGAAAATATGAAGATAAAGGCCCCTCCTAAGTGACAGGCTCCATGTTTTGCCGAAAACGTCCTTTTACTGTCAGAAAGGTGGCAATACCCTTGGGATTTTCGACGTGACATATTTAGAACAAAAAACTTTGTTATTATCCAGGATGAAACCCAAATACTTAGGAACGGATAGTGATGCCTTTAAGCACTATATGAGTCAGACCAGTCAGCTTGCTCCTTCTTGTACAGACAACAACGTTCGTTTTGAGAGGCCACTTGAAACCATCAAGAACAATGTTGTATCTTTTGGCGCTCTCATCCTTCACCACAACTAAGGACAGTTATTAGTTCTGGATAGTTGTGTTAGTCCGATCACTTGTAAATTCAGTGATAGGAACCAATTCTGATCAAATTACTTTGAAGTTACGTCTGTCTGGAGCATGGGACAGAGAGTCTTTGTCCATTGCAATTGATGCTTTGTGTTGAAATATTTGCTGGATGGGTTGCGGTCAGGTCGATTTTGAATTGTATTTCCCCTCATTGAAGCACTCTGTAATAAATGGTATTTTTCGTTTTGTTGTCGGGTGCGAAAACGATCAAAGCGGATGGTTTTCCGACGCGAGAACATACGACGGTGTGAAAAACATTTTTTTCAAGATTCAGGCCACAAACACTCAATGATTGGCCTTGTGATTTATTGATTGTCATGGCGAATGCGAGACGAATTGGAAATTGGATTCGCTTAAACTCGAATGACATATCGGTTGGGATCATTGGAATTCTCGGAATGAGAACTTCCTCACCTTTGAACTTTCCTTTTAGTACGAGTACTCTAGCATGAATCACATTGCTTATGAGTTTTGTAACCGCTAAACGCGTTCCGTTGCATAATTTTGGTTGATTGAGATTGCGAAGCATGATGACGACTGAACCGACCTTCAATTGTAAATTATGTGGTGGCAAGCCAGGCACATCTAATGAATTCAAAAACTCAGTTGGATATTTGGTTGCTTCGTCTTCGTTTGTTACACAGTCGATAGATTTGAAGGAATGCAGGGAACCAACGATTTGATTTCGAATTGTGCAGTTTAACTGATCCAAATCCTTGTTCTTTGCCGCTAAAATTGCTATTTGACTCAACCAATCGTAGTTTTTGTGGTTAACAATGACGTTGTTGATGAGCTCCTTCTTCGTTGAGATGAAATTACAAAAATTCGGCGGGAACGAAATCAATCCATTCGATGCATCGACAGGAACACGACCATTACCGATAGTTTGGTAATGGAGATTGGAGGCAGATGGATCGATTAGCAATTCAACTCGCATGTTTGTCGTCAGCTGAAGTTTCTTCACATAACGCCACAATGTCGATGATTTGGATCAAGCATTGATCTCATCGGCAGCGGTCGATCGTGGTTTTACTGGTAGTGTTTACCGGAAATCGTCTTGCGTCATTACGCAGATCTTTCATAGTGCGATTCAGAGCTTCTAACGCACGTTTATGCGACATTGTGCATTCGTCCCAGATAATGATTTTGCTTGCTACCAAAACTTTGGTCATTGCTGAATGTTTCGCTATGTTACATGTTGGTTCTTCACCCGCTTGAAGGTTTAATGGCAATTTCAATGCCGAATGAGCGGTTCGGCAACCTTCCAACAGCGCAGCCGCTATTCCAGAAGAAAAAACTGCTACAGCAATTTCTGATCTTGCACGAACTGTAACCAAAATCAATGATATGAGGACTGTCTGCCAGTGCCACCAGCCGCATCAGGGAAAAACATGCCAACATTTCCATCATCACCGTATCGTACACTTATTTTTGTTGGAGATTCAACAAAGATACATTCGTTCGAACCAATTGGCTTAATGCATTTGTATCGTATTCACGTTCATTCTGCAATTCTCGTTCAAAAGCGTCGTTTATTCAATGATCTGGCCGATGGCATTCCTAACTTGACTGACAAACTGCCGCACATGAGGCAACACATGTCTTCTATCAAAACCAAAGCCTGGTCGTGCATCTCTTCATTCATCTCAAGATGGGGATTCTCTAAGTGGAAACGAATTCGATGCAAAATGTCTTCTGACATGTCATCCTTGTACTTATCCTACAATTCACGTGGATTCAATGGAAAAAATGATCGCAAATAATATGCGTATCTGACTTGGAGATACGAGTATATCGTTTTCAAGCAAATTGAGCTCCTGACATGCAGCAGGAAATGTTGGCAACACTACACCGAAGTGATTCAAATGATGTCGGCCCACGAACATTCACCAGCAATAGTCGCAAGTAAAAGCAGTCATCATTCTTCGGATGAACTGTATAAATACGGCCAAGAGCTTCAGTAGAACACACACCGGATGACCAGGAACTGCATCGCCTTGCTTTTGACGTTGAAATTTCTTCGATGAAGCATTCCAAGTGTAATAACGCGGCATCTCTGAGTAAAGTACCATACGTGCAAACGAATCACTTTGGCAAATCGAGAAGAAACTGGTCAGTGTTGTCGCTGGTGGGTTTTGAGCATGTTGAGCAGCATTTGCTGCAGTGAAATAAACTCGTTGACCGTTCCCCACATGCACTGCCAAATGTGTAACAGTCGGATAGTGTTCGTGAATGGGAAATGAGAATATACGCCAAATCGCCTCATTGCAGCTTACGTGTCGACCAACTTAATAGCCTTTCGTGACATATTTGTAGATGTACTTGATGGACTTCACTGAATTGCAATACTCCACGTTACAATACGCCTTGAATATTTTGGAAAGAAGTGGCGAATACGGAACAACCCAAGAGTTGTCGACCACGAAATCATTTCCTTTCACTTTGACTGTGATTGTTCTACCGCCATCATCAGATGATCGACACCAATTCAGTGGATAACCATCGTTGCCAGTGATGGTTTCATCAGTCAAATTTCGTTGATAACGCTTGGAACACTTGTCGTCTACCATGCACGGTGATTGTGGGTTAATGGCTCCACACGGTCCGTGAATCATGTTTGTATTGTAATTAGGACATCATGCAGGTCTGGATCGGCTTCGGGATCAGGAATCTAGGCACCATTCATGTCATCAATTTGATCTGGTTGCATTCTTTCGACTAATCAAATGAGAATGTGCGCATGCAGCAAGCGCTCTTTTTTGCCATTCAATCGAATACATCGAGTATCCCCACAGACACGATGCTTAATAATATAGTCCATCAGCGACCAGATTTTTTGCTTGAATACACGTGCGGTGGTATCGTGCCGACCACTTGATGTTTGGCCAGGAAGCAGCAGTTGAATAATTTCCATCCACTTTGGATTGCACGTGAAGGTGATGAACAGGTCTGGACGGCCGTAATGACGTACATATGTATGTCATTGCGTCTTGCGCATATTCATGCATATAACGTGGGCTGCCAACGAACGTCGCCAGCAAAATGGTCAACCGACCAATATCAGCTGCATTTCCTTCGGTGCAAATTGCACAGCCTAAATGAATGTACTCCTCCGTAAGTAGTTTGGTTTGATTTAAACTGATAAAAGGAGGTGCTCCGCTTCTATTTTGGCATACATATCGACGCAAAATTCGATATTTTGGCGAATCATCAAACAATACGCGTACAAATTCATTTCGCTGACCTTCTTGGTGGTTACCTCACCTAAAATGATATCAGTGACATTAGGGTCATATTGAAATGAAAATTATTATGATATCGATACTCACCGCTCAATGGATTTATCACCTTGATGTTGATATAATATCCATCGTCTCCTTGTCAAAACATCAGTGGGTATTGCAATGCATCGTATGAACGATGTGTTTTGGATATTCGTTGCAATTGCTCAGAGTCCCGACGTGTTAGCCCAATATCGCGTGGTTCCAGATTTTCGCCAACAATCACAACTGCAACCTCATCTATTGTTGGAGCGTTAAATTTGCGTTCGTGCGTTCCAGCAGGTCGTTTATCCGCTCTGATCACGACTTTATAGTCATCACTTGGCATGCGATCCAACGCAGTTTTGAATAACAGATCTCGAATAACACCTCTTCTCATTGCCGTATTGATTGTTTGGCGCTGACCAAGTTGATTTTCCACATTGCCCATGAAGTAGATTTGGAGGAATTTATGTTGTGTGTCTTCAAGCGGTAGCAATAATCCAATTCGGTGGTGAATTTGGTAATTAAGATGTTGACACTAAGCATAGCAGCATGTGATAATTCCGGTCTATCTTAAATCAATGATATTACTCAGTCAAATTCGTCCCAGGCCCCGTTCTTTTCGTACGTTTTTTCTACAGCAATAATTTCTTGATATTAAGAGTGATAATCCGCAGCAAGGCAGAGCCTTGTTACCAACTAAAGCCTGCTAAAAAATGAGTACAATGTCGGGAGCCTTTCTACACACAGAAAGGAGTTGAAAATTTTCATGCCATATCCGAAAACAGATAGACTGAAATGGATTGTCAATCAATCAATCAAGATTATAAATTGTCAGAAAAAATAATGTGGGACAAAGATGGGTATCTTGTGGCGCACCAGTCAAATATTGTTTCAATGGGCTTAAATAGAAAATTGCCACGTTGGTTTTATTAAATAGAGTTGAATTCAATCCACACTAGAAGGTTCATCTGAACGGTAAGACAAGTTTGAGAAGAATAAGTTTACTAATATAAATATTTTATAGGGACCTTACTAAAACCGGTAATAATCACAATAACTTCATAGCTACATTCTATACACGCTGTCATTACCTTGTTGAACATCTACGAAACTTTTTATTTTTTTGGAGTGAAGTGGTTACGGTATGTTCGAGATCTACCTATTCAATGTTACATCCTTGTGATGATTTTTATACAGGACAGTTACTTTAGAATTCCTACAGGAATCGATTTCACTGCGATAAATAGCTTAAAAGTAACCTTTGGGCTTAAGCTATTTAAACGGTTTTTTTTAAAGCTTTTAGCAGACAATTATTTTAGTGAAAGAATAGATGATAAGATTCCTAGACGTTGGTGGGCTATGCCTCACTGAACAGCTGGTAAGCTGAAGAAAAAAAGTACAATTGAAGATCGTACGAGCATACTCGTATGTTGAAATCAGCTTTGTAGATACATAGATAGTGGTAATGACAATATCAAATTGTATACCAGAAATTTTGGTAACGACGCTTTATTACGGCTTATAAAAAAGGCGCTAAAGACCGTAAAGTCTTAGTCTGAGACCAATGAAGCCTCAGCAGACTTTGGTATCTGCTGCATTATGCCATCATATACATATCTATAGAATGAGTAAAGCCAGCAAATAATGCTAATGATATGCTTTGGAATTGGAAACTCAAAGTATGCACTGCAACATTTTCTAAAGGGCCTAAAACTCAGACGAGAATGAATTACCAGTGCTCCGCGGCCATTTAGGTTTTTTTTCTTTGTACGGACTATCGTCATCGTCAGCTTAAGAATCAAAGTGACTGGGAAATAATTCACTGTTCTTATTTTTTGGCGTGCGATTGGTCCGCATGAGGAAACAAATGTCGTGGTGCAGCATTTGTTCAAAACTCGTACGTCAAATAATTTCCTTCACCAGCATTTATTTTAATGGGCGCAACAAACACCACTAACGCCGTAGACTATCCTCACTTACATGTGACATTCTGTAATACATTCACAGGGCTACAGTTTACCCACAACGACGAGTTCAGTTCATCAATTAACGCGGTTTCTCAAATTGGCAGCACGTTTACCACCTGCACCTGCCACAGCATAACACATGTTTTAGTTAACATTCCGTCTGACAACCGCATCTCAGGTGTTTCAAGGTTTAATGCATTCAATCCAAAGAGAGATATTTGTCTTTGTCGAAAAATTTTGATGGCCTCAAGGAATCGCGATGGGCCCTCTAAGTATTTCAAAGATTAGAGAGATTTGGAATCATAGTCAACCCAAAAGCAAAGTCATGCAGAGTCACGCTATGCCTCTCGGTCAACCTATAATATAACGCATCGTTAGTTACAAAAAGCCTTAAAATATCTTCGATTTTAGACATTTTCTGGATTTGCAACCTTTTTTAATACGAAAATTCACATGCAAATGCAGTAACGTGCCAATTTTGGCCATAATCGTGTGCTTTCCGAGACGTGTATGCCCATCATAATAAAAAAATGCCAATAGACGGGCTTAGCACAAAATGTGAAGACGCCAAAACTTCCAATGAAAAATATCACCGCAGTAAAGGAAAGTGTCGAAAACGACCCAAGCACTTTCTCTCTCTCCAAAGCGACACTGCACAGAATTTTTATGAAAAATTTGGCTCTCCATGCGTACCAGGTCCAATTAACGCAAAAACTGAAGCTGTACGTTCTCGGATTGGATCCTGGAAGATATGCATGCTGACTTTAATTTTTGCACGAAAATCGTATTTTCGGATTCGAAAATCCACGAGTGGTTCAGAAGATACCAATGAATCCCGAGTGTGTAACTCTTTGCTGTGGCTTATGGACCAGGTGTGCCATAGGGTCGTACTTTTTCGAAAATGAAGCCGGAAAGCCATTACGGTCAATGGTGCGCGCTCTCGAAACATGATAAACAATTTTTGTGATCGGAGCTCGAGAATATAGCGCAGAATGGTGCGACGTGTCATACAAGTCACGAAACAATCGAGCTATTGCTTAGAGGGTTAGCTGGCATCAATTGGCCCTCAACATCGTATGACGTAACATTGCTAGACTCTTTTCTTTAGGGCTATGTTAAAAGCAAGGTCCTCGCCAACCATCCGCAAACAATTCCAACTCACCCCAATTATGTGAAAGAGTGATTGAAAATTTCGAGAAACGGATGAGGGTCTGCAAGCTGACCCGAGGCATTTATTTGGAAGATATTTGTTCCATAAATAATCCTCCTGTGCCTACTTTATAAAGCAAGAAATATCTCAGAGGTATCACAACAATTGTTCGTTTTATTCAAAGAACAAATCCTGAAACCTTTTGTTGAAACACCCTATAAAAGGATTTGTGCGAATATTTGAATCGTGCTGCCATTTTTTCCCGTCTTACGAAGCCCATTGTTTTCTTGCTACAACTTCCTCTCCAAAACTAATAATGCCTTCGACAAGTTTTTCATTCGGTGCAACCAAAGACACTCCCATTCGCTTTTGATGAAGGCTATGTTTCTCCGCTATACGGTAACCCTAGGACAATATGGGGTCTCATACAGTCTAAACAAATAGCGATTACCAAGAGCGATTCACAGCCTTATCCTATTTGTTGTGTCGTTTATTGACTTCACATGCGAATGTAGGTATGAAACGAATTTAATCACCTCAGAGCAACAGTTTCCTATTGTGGTGTGCTGCCCAAGCGGTCCTTTCTGCTCAGAAAGTTGCTTACATTATTCTCATTTATCACAAAATTGATCTTCGCCTTGGTCCAATTTACATGAACACTCCAGTGACAACTCGCTGATTCCTTCTTCCAATGCAAAAGTCGTCAGCGTATGCAAGACTTTGGAATTGGAATTATGCGCAATTCTTTCAACAAATAAATTCGTCTATGCTCCTTACCAAATAAAGTCGTGTTGCTTTAAAAAAAAATCGGCAAGCAGCCTGTCCCTAAAAAAGGTGAATCTTCTTCTCTCTCCTCCTACAGACTAATTGCACTTACGTTCCTTCTTTCCAAGGTCAGCTAATGAAATATCTCGAAACACAAAAACTTCTCAATGAATGGTAGTATGATTTTCGTAACAACCATATTGATGGCATGTCTCACAAAAAAGTGGAACCAAAGCGTACATCAATCTGGCGAAGGCAAGATAGTTGCACTTGATGTTTCTAAGGCATTTGACAGAGTTTGGCATCAGGCTCTTTTGTCGAAAATGCGTGCTTTTGGGATCAATGACTCTCTTCTTCAATGGATTACAAATTACCGAAAGGTAATTTGAGGTTGGCTTGGACGGTTTCAAGTCTGATATTCGCAAAATAAATGCTGGTGTGCCACAAGGCTCCGTTCTGTCTCCGACTCTCTTTTTAATTTTCATTAATGATCTTTTGTCTGCCACTTCTAATCCAATATACCATATTCCTTTGCAGATGACAGCACACTCTGCTTCTCATATTAGTTCCCGGACTCACGCCCCTGTTCTGCGGCTGTAGAACGGGAATGGCAGCGTATGTTAAGGTCATTAAATTCCGATATTAACAGCATAACCAATGGGGCACTATCAACATTGTGGAATTTAATGCTTCCAAAACTCAATGCTGTCATTAAAGCGAAATTCAAATACCCAGCCATTATCCATGAATGGCACCTGCATCGTCGAAACCGATAAACTTTCCATTCTCGGTATGTGTGTCAGTGACAACTTACGTTGAAATGACCACATATTCGATATCGTCATAATATCTAGGTTTCCTCAAGCGATGTAAGGAATATTTTACCACCTCTGATCTGGCCACAATATATAAGGCGTTCATCCGCCCAAAATTGGAGTACAATGCACCTGCTAGATTGGATTCAAAACCGTGCGATAAAACTCATTGGTGATACTAATATCAGTCAATCAATTGACACCCTCGAACACCGACGTAATGTCTCCTGTCCCACATTGTTTTATCGCTATTTCCACCACCAGTGCTCCACTGAAATCGCCAGAAGCATTCCACCCATTCAAACTTTCAACCGTAACACCCTCCTCGCTATGAATGCGCATCAATATACCCTCAGGCCTATTTTCGGACGTACTCTAAAATATCGTGATTCTTTCCTAAGCTGTACAACTCGCTTATGGAATGCCTTGCAGATCTCTGTATTTCCTGGTCGTTATAATTTACGAACATTTAAAAACAATGTACATCGGTACCTGCCTTTTTTTCCTCCCTAAATTTCCTTCGCCTGCGCTGTGTACGAACATTTTAAGGGTGCAAAAACCAGTTGAGCGCGCGGATTATAAAAAAAAAAAAAGCTGCGCATTGGACGCCTTTAGTATTACTGCAGACTCAAACGGAAAAGGCTCTACCAGTCTATTGGAATTTTAGTCGTTCGGCGTCAAATTTCTTCATATTCCTTCTTCGTTGTTTTGCCGTCAGGGATGTTCACATTGGTAGTTGGCTAGTTTAAGTGTAAATGGACATCCAAAACACCACAGCTATGTTTTGCGTTGGTCACAGTGTGATCTTGTTCACAGTTTTTTGATCTGATGAATCACAGGCCTCTTTGTGGTTATTTAGATCTAGAAAGCGTGTACTAGCTTTGATATCATTTTGCTTTTCCGCCAAGTCATAAGCCCTTAGTCCATTTTCAGAGTTGGAGTCATACAAGATCCGTTTCAGCTTACAATTAAAATTAATTAGTCCGATCTTAATGTCATGCTCATACGTCTGATCAAAAAGCTCGTACAAGCAAAATATGAACAAGACGTCATTTCCTCTGTGTGAGACGTTACGAGTATATCATATCAAAGTTAAGCTAGAGAATGCATCCTTGATGCGGATGTTGGTTTTCGCTCAGGGGGTTTTGCCTAAATGTATAATTAATGCCTAATCCACATTCAAATAGGAACTGATTCTGCTCTCTACAGCAACCATCATAACAGATGTGCCAGTATTTTATCCCCTTTTGCACGGGCCATTATATTGCACTTCTTGGATGGCAGAGAGATCCGTTTTGCACCAAATTAGGGCCTCCGCCAATGTAGACTATTAAGCGGTTGAACATTCTACGTGCATCGCCAAATGCTTTTGTCCATTTTACGTATGCCGGACTCATCAATGGTAATTTTATCCTTTTCTAAGACTGCTTGTCCCTAGAAACTCCACCGCTCTACTTCGACATCAGATATAGATCCCGAAAAATGATCGCATGACCTGAGCTCCTTATATGTAGAAATAAGGTTTTCAATAGATCTCCCTCTGATGTCACCGTTGTCTCCATCAAGGAACTTCTGATTTCTGGTTTCTGATTTATATCAAATTATTTTAATCTTTTACAGCAGAGGATGCTACGAGGAAACAATAAGTCTTTCTTAGTACAACAAAGTATCTATGGAGAAACACTATGTACAACTTCCTTAATTAAAATTTAATAAATGAACCATTACAATCATAGATTTGGAATCTTTATCCACTTCCATGTGGGCACAAACTCCTGCTGCCAATTGACATCTGGCTATACGGGTAATTGAATAAATACACCAACAAACAAAGGATCCAAATTCAATCGAACAATTACATTCAAACAAACACTTGAGGCGACTGATTTGATTGTAAAACTCAAATCGATTGACCAAAAATAAATCGAACTACGCCTACAGCAGACAACACGTTTCCCATGTCCTGTCCCTGTCCCTGTCTTAAGCTATTTTCGTTTTCGAAATTAGATTGGAGCATGAGAGAGAATTTGGAATATCTCATCTACAACCAACAAGAAGGTTTCAGCCAGGATAGCCCGCACCACATCCTGTGACATTTGATATGCTCTTTGCTTTTACATACGAGCATATAGATACGTACTACTGAGGACCGTGTTCCGTCTGGCACATTAGTATGTTCAGGTCCATTGAGTAGTAATGCCACAGGACTTCAGTGACGCAAAAAAAAACTAACAGGAAATTCAGAGGGCAATGTAATGGAAATACCCCTACATACTTAAATCCTTAAAATATCTATATACGAGTACATACAACCAGATGACTTTATTCCTTTAATGTATTTTCGTCAGCTTTATCCGCCATCGGTTGGACTCTGTTGTGGTATCGAATTGCCGGTGGGTGACACATTTTCTGATATCTGCGTAAATCCGGGACAATGTTTATTGTGCAGTTATCGAGTGCCATCGCAATTAAGTGTTTCGTTGTATTTAATCTAAATACGAGGAGGATAAGTGGTTGAAATGAACAACAAAAATGTTAATGAATGGCTTTGTAGGTGGCCTGGAAATCAAGGACACCGAATTGAATGCAATTAGCACAGTTGGTGTAACGTAGAATCAGACAGTTGGTGGTCCATTCTGAATTGGTAGGATAACAGTTAATGAGATTTTTTTTTATATCAAGGCCCAAACCTAAGAGGTCTGGTTTTTGTTTTGTGTGTGTTTTTTTTTGTTTTTGTAAAAATAATTTCAACGAAAAAGAAACTTCTGTGAGGGTGGAAATAAGTCGTATCGCAGACGTAGGAATATTGAAACTTACCCTTGTTCGGCTGCCTTGTTTAAGGATGTATTTCATTGGTATTGAGAAGTAGGCCAATTCTAAAACCATGTCACAATGATGGGGAATGTCGTTTACGAAATGCAATCGGAATACCTTATGGATTTTCACTATAAACCGAGGGTTCCTATTGAAGAATTTTTTGATCACAATTTGCTATTGTTCGTTTTTTTGGTGTTAGAAATATTTTTTTTCTTGTTTTCAAAAGGAGACACTTGGTTGATATGATACTATCATATTTAGATGTCAAAATCAATGAGATGAAAATAGATTTTGTCTCAATAAAAATTGAGAATGTATCTACGTCACCAAGGAAACATGCTTACATCAGATAGCATCATGACCTACAAGAAAGGCCTACGGTAAAACTAAAAAAAAAACAACAACAATATTTTGAGAACTCGAACATTTTTCGTAGACATACACTTTCGGTATCGGAGGCTCGTGATTGCCTTCTAAATTAGTGTCGTTTTGGCTTCTATTACATAGAATATGAGTAAGCGTAACAAGCTACGGAATAATCCACTGCTCCATGCAGACCACGCGGAAAAGTACGATGGTGCACTCAGACCAGGAATTAGTCTATTCTATTCCTTCTATGTTCGTTTACTGAAATTTCTTAGTCCTTCCTAGAAAGATGTGTAAGGTCTTCAGTGATATAGTGCCTACAGTGCCAGTACCCATCAGCGTAGGCCGCACACACTATCCGATTTGCCAAAAAACTTAACACATGCTGAGGCATTATAAGTGCATTCATACCCAAAAAAAAAAACACACACTCATAAAGATATAGTGTTGCAATTTTTAATAATTATTCTAATTATTCAGTAGCCGGTGTGCGGCAAGAATCAAACTTCAAAAATAAAAACAACAAAACGATCGCGAACCACACAGGTGGTGGTTATTTCGGTAATGGCGGACTGCAACGCCAACAACGAAAAAAAAAAACCAAAAAGGGGAAATTTGCAACAGGCAGCAGTTTGAGTGCTGCCACTTTCGGCTGCTAAGCTGGGGGTGGGTTTATATACGGAAATAGCAGATCTCAAAAAAAATAAAAATACATATATGTGTAAAATAAGGAATTGCGAAACCTTAAAACGATGGAAAAAAACACAACAAAAGTCGAAAGTCACGTTATAACGGGTATTTTATTGATCCGACCCTTTTTTCGAACAAAGGAATTGAGCGGTAGAAACGGTTTACGGAACAAGACAAGCGGCAGTTAAAACTACCGTAGTAGAAACCGCTTGAGAGTGGGCCGCTATCGCCCGCCTTCCCGAACGATTGAAACTAATTTTTTTTCTAGCGGGTCGCGTGAAAGGCAAACGGGTCTTTTTTGTACGGAGTACAAATTTTTCTTTCTCTACTTCCTTTCTTTGTCACTTGGACCTAGTTCTCTTTATTTTTTTTCTCTTTAAAACCTCTATACTGCGTTGCGGTCAGCCAAAAATTGGCTGCCCTGATTCAACTTATGTCCACTCAGACCATTGGTCACTCACCCACACATTCGTGCATTACATCTACTCGGTTAGCGGGCCCAATGTCTGGTATATGTGTACAGCGCTCCGCTACCTAACTGGAGGATGTAACCATGGCTCGGGGCACCGCTAGACCGCTCTTTCATACACTCAAGTGCGCCACTTTGACTACCCAGATACTCGGGGAATTTTCCGAATTCTAGGAATTTCCTTTGGCCTGAGTGAACATTTCCCCTGAGTTGTCTTGGGTTCAAATAACCCCTTCTTTCCCCGAATTCAGGGATCAACTGAAGTAAGTCGAAGTGACAAAGAAAGTTCCTTTTCTATTCATTTGCGATTACGAAAAGGGAACTAAGTCAGAATCTAGGGATCTTAGATTAAACTTTTGAAAAGTGACGGAGGAAGAAGGAAACTTTTCTCAAATTAGGCTGAGCAAAGGGAATATCAGATAGCTTCCCACTCTTTACATTAATATGTTTTATTTTTCATTGTACAATTTGTTGTTTGTTTTTTTTTTTTTTTTGTTTCTGTCTTCTGTTTCGTTTGCTGTGTTTTTTTTGGATGTTTTGTGTGGTGTTTGTTGCAGAGAGTTGCAGGCAGTCCTCTTGGCTCTAGGCAACGTGTGCGGGTTGTAGATGTTTCATTTCCATAGAGGGTTCCAGACCGCACATCTGGCTCTAAGTGTGTAGTCCAAATAATATGGCCGCCCGCCAATGTTCAGAGTAATCCAGGCCGTCCGCCTGGCTCTGTCTTTCCCGAGTGGACCCACTGGTTGTCATTTCCGAGGAGCGTAAAGGCAGAAGTTCGGGATTGGAAGAATCCACAGGTATCTTTCGCAAATATGTTCCTCCAAAGCGACAACGGACATAACGGACAAGGCGGGTCAAAGGGTGAAGGGGTTAGGAGCTGGAAGGATGGAGCGGATGCCTTAGACCCTTGCACAACAGCCAAAACCTATAGCGCTTTCCTTATTTTTTTTTTGACCGTCCGTCGTACCTATTTATGTTATCCTTCCAAGATGCTGAGAAAGTGCACCGATGGCTAGTGCGCCCATGGCTGCCCGTCACTCTCTCAGAATTTTGGACGAACAACTGTTACAAAGGGAAAGGTTCGAAGGAGTGAAGCGAAGGTTTCAAGGAAAAAGAGTCCAGCTTGTTGTGGCAAATTTTACCGCAACAATAGTGATCCGCGATGCCGTCATAATTCTCACATCAAGCGTCGCCGAAAGTTGTGTCACTTGTTTGCAACACGTCATGATGCCAGTAAACAGCCTGCAGTTTTTCCTACCGCGGGACAGCAGGAATGTCGCTGACCTCTTAGAGAAATCAGGAAGTATTTGCAGTGATGCTCATGTGAATAACCTACCTCAACTTGAAATTCGCAAATAGGCATTTGCACTATATTAAATAGTCATTCGTCATTTGACCAGAATTGTTTTAAAATTGTACTAGTGCATAACTTTAAACATTTAGATTATACTTTTGATCAACACTTAAGTAGGTCTGAATATATTTTAAATTTGAAGCATATTTACCTTCTGCAGTTCCAAGCCTTTACCGACTCAGAAAATATTGTGACACAAGAACTTTGAAGATGGTACATTTTGCAACATTTGAATCCAAAGTATAGCAAAGAATTAGCGTTTGGGGTGGTGCCCACTAGACCAGGCTTCAGCCACGGGTCTGTAGTTCTGCAAAAGTGCTCTATTAGAAAAGTAAGTGGGTTTTATCGTTTAGATCATTCTATAGTTTTGTTCAGAACATTAAAGATTGTTTCACTTAAGCATTTGTGTTGGAAAGGCACTCTGGCCAGGGGACTGGAAAACTACAGCGCGTGCGTCATGAAAAAAAGGGGATAAGTCATACATTGTGCACGATATAAGTTCCGAAAATATCAGAAAAACAGACGCTTCAAAAGAAACAGTGCTTATAAAAAAATGTGTTGGAATGCAAGGAATCGTTCACGGATGAAGTTTTCAGAACTGTTGATTGCTCAAAGAGAGCCTCAAGAAGCCTATCGACTGCTAACATAAAGCTGCATATGTATTACTCGTCAGGACACCCCATTATAGATGCAAAGTATAAAGATTTACACCCGTATTCACAAACGTTACTATGAGGTCTCATGAGTGCATGAGCGCACAGGGTTGGTGAATTCAATTCACAAACATTACTTAAGTGTCAAAGCGGACTGTGCGTTCGTTAAAATGAACGCACAACTAAGGAAGCTTGCTAGCTACTTTAACTAACGCATAGTGCAAGATGTTCAAATCAATATAAAATGGATTACAGCAGTGAAGAAGAATTTGATAATTATATTGACCATAGGTTATAAGAGCAAAGGATAATAATTACAAGAAAAGTGGTGTGAGATTTTCAAAATCCCTTCGATTATTATAGTTCGGAAGAATTTCGAAAACGTCACAGATTTTCAAAATACATCGTTTGTTCTATCCTTCTGTCGCTGGTTGCAAATGATTTAAAAAAATCAACGCAAGAGGTTTGCCAGTGCCACCAATATATCAGCTATTAGTAGCTTTACAATTTTATTCGGATGGAAGTTTTCAGGTAACTATAAGAACAAGGTATACCTTATAAGGAAAGTACAGTGGAGTGGCCTTTTTTCATCTTCCAAAAAGTTGTATCCAGTGTTTGAATCTCTATTAATTGCACAAATGAAGCGCGGAAGTTCAAAAGGGCCTTACCTAATACTGCGTCTTATCGGGATTGCAGTTTTCGCGTTTATCTTTTTCGGGTTTTAAGCATTTTGGAGGTATATATCTAGCGATGTCTAGTTGTCTATACTTAGATGTCTACCCTCAATTACCTAGTGTCGATTTTCGCCTATTCACTGGTCGCCTGCCACTTGCTAGTAGTAAACGTCGGCGCTGCAGGCGATACCCAACTTATTAATGATCAATATCTTTGGCAACTTAAGAAGATACGCGATTGAAACTTGCATTTCCCAAGCACTTCTCCTTAACACATTTTCGGGCGATTTGTGGAATTTTTTTTACGGTAATAACATACAACTAAAACACTCAATAGACTGACCATTTAAACACTACCACGTGTACAACCACCAATTACCCGCCGCTTATGAACAGGTGAAAATCTACACTGAGTTGGTGAAAGTAGACCTATGTATAAGTATAGACATATGCTACCTAGATATCTTTAGATAACTACAAAATACTTCAAAACCAAAAAAGATTCGCACGAAAATCGAATTTCCCATAAGACCCAGTGTTGGGTTACGCCCTTTTGAACTTTCGCCCTTGAAATCATTTCAGCCTATACCTACCGCGTTGTTGAAGAAACCTTGTCTAACGTTTTTCAATCAACACTTATATTTTTGTCTTTTACAGATAGTTACAGGAGATCTCATAAAACTGAGCCAACCTAGAGTTTCAAGAGTAGTGAAACGGATCTCGCGACTCATTTGCTTAAAGATTAGGGAATTTGTAAAGTTTTCATCTAATTTAGAAAATGTAAGACAACAGTTTTATTGTATTGCACATTTTCCGGGAGTTATTGGTGCAGTCGATGGTACTCATATACCAATTCAAAATCCTGGTGGTCCTCATGCCGAGGTGTATAGAAACCGAAAAAAAAATATTTTCTATTAACACACAGATTGTTTGTGGGCCACATCTGGAAATTTATGACATTGTTGCTGGTAGACCTGGATCTGTGCATGACAGTAGGATTTTTGAATCGTCTCTACTTAAAAGAAAGCCACAACAAAGTGTAATAAATGGAATACTACTTGACGATAGTGGCTAAGTTGTCAGACTATTTGTCAACACTTGTGCTCCAGACAGTAACAGCACAAGAAGAAAATTATAATAAAGCTCATATCAAAACACGAAATACTGTAGAAAGAACAATAGGTATCTGGAAAAGAATATTTCCATGTTTGTCAAAAAAATGGCAACAAATTTAACTACCACATGTCATGTCATAGTAGCTACTGCTATACTCTACAACATTTGCAGATATCATGGCATTCCAGAGTTTGTTAATACTAATAGGAGCTACCAGCAGTCAAACTACATAAACAAAAGAAGACAAGAATCATCATCCGAATTGCTTTTTAAGAGGATGTTTATAATAAATCAGCAGTAGATTTATGGGGAATGAAATAAAAATTTCTAGATTAACATAACATTTTATTCTTTTTCTTTTAATTTTGTTATTTCTAATTTTCATTTTTCAATTTGGAACTTATGACAAATTTGTACGAACTTCAATAAATTCTTTTCTCGTTCCACAACAATTCCTCTACAATTCAAGAATTCTTTCTCCTTCCCTTAGTAGTTCAAATAATGCCTGGTCATTTTGGGTATTAAGTTCAGTCCTTCTTATACGCGCCCGTGTTTCTATGTTTAAATTGTGACTACCTGAAATAAAAAGGTTAAGAATATATTCATGTAATCCCATTTTACTAAAACTATGTATTGAACTTAACGGCCTGAACTCGAATCACTCAAATTTTAAATTATTTATCTGTTATACGCTCTTCTGTCAAACTACCTCGTGAACTTGGTAACACTTGATAACTTGGTAAATGGACCAATCACAGAGCAGTAATTAGCGCACTGCGTTCACTTAACAAAATGTTACTTAAATATTGTTTATGAATTCAAAGGCTTGCCAAAAGGAACGCACTGAGAAAAAGCATTCTTTGCACAGAATGCCTCCGGCCATGAGTAGCGATTGCTTTGATTCTTACAACAGTTTGCCGCATGGTAAAATTGACCAACACGAAGATTAAAAAATTTATTTAAAATTGTTTTCCGTTTATATTTTCTGGTTGTAGGTTAGTATCATTATTCGGTTGGTTATTATTCTTTTGTAAAATAAAGAAATAAAAAAGAAAAAAAAGGAAGACTAGATCAATGAAACAAAATACAGGGTGAATGACTCGAGCTCCAACTTTTAAAAATGCTATGATTTTTTTATATTTTGATAAATTTTATTGCACCAAAGCAAAAAATGTTGGAAAGTACATCAGTTTTCAAATTATATCAGTAGTTTTCAATATGTCCACCTTTGTCGCGAATAATGGCCTTGAGACGGCCGAAGAAAGCATCGTACGCTGCACGCAAGTAGCTCTGCGGTAGTTTGGTCCATTCCCGGCGAAGTGCTTGTTTGAGGTAGTCCAAACTTTGGTACTTTTTAGTGCCAACGTTCGCCTTCAAAACACCCCAGACAGAGAAATCCAACGGAGAATTTGCAATCCATTGTGTCCAAGAAATGAAGTGTGAAACATTGTTTTTTAACCAATCTTGGTTGACGCGCTCTTTGTGAGACGGTGCCGAGTCTTATTGAAATGTCAACGGTCTCCGACCGAAATGATTGTTTGTCCAAAGCTTCAATACTGCCTCTAAGACAGTTTCACGGTATACTATCGCATTAATTTTGACGGAGAGCGACCATCGGCGGTTATGGCGGCCCAAACCAGCACCATCGGTGGTGCTTAATTTCTGGTGGCCGTCCGAAGGTGTAAGTTTTCGAAGGACCTGTCTGGCAAGTAAACTCGGTCATTTTGTTTGTTGACATATTGCTCGATAACAAATGGCGACTCATCGGAAAAAACCAAATTCGGCAACTCACCACTTTCGTGCAAGCGTAGCAACTCCTTCGCTCTTTCGACTCTAACTTTTTTCTGTTGCGGTGTAAGATCGTGTGCTTTTTAGAACTTCAATGGCTTGAGCCCCAACCTCACTTTTCAGTACGTGTTGCATCCGTTCCAACGATATGTTGAGCTCACGAGCCATTTTTCTTCCACTTCGACGCGGATTTCGCTCAATTCGAGCCTTCACTTTCGGAACCATTTCTGCCGATGTTGCTGTTTTTTTATGACCACCTCCATGGTGTTTTGCAACGCTGCCAGTATCACGGTAACGAGCTAAGGTTGGAGACACAAATGATTTATTCACGTTGAGGTGCTGGGGGACTCTAACGATAGCTACTTGTGGTTTTCCAGCCAAATATAAAGCAACTACACTATTACGTTTCTTTTTTTTTTTTTTGTATAATTTACGCGCGCCTAAGGGGTTATGAATACCCTTTTACCGTTGCCTGGGCGGGGGCAGAAAGATAGAAGGAGGAGAAAGGAAAGCATTGTTGTGATGTAGTGATTTGAAACTCAGGTGTGTTTGGTTTCGATATTGGCTCTCCAGGGGTGGGAGTCCGAATAGGACGGAGAGATTTTCTTCACTCGGAATCATTCCGGTTGTGAATTTTAACGGTTGATTTGTGCTTGAAAACCCTACAACAAGCCAAATCTACATGTCAGTGTTATGCCTTCACACGCAGATTTTTCTGACTGAGTTCCAATTACACAAATGAAAACTTTTGTCGTGGCTAAGATTCGAACCTTGACCCTCCGAGAAGCGATTGCTAGTACCACTACACCACGGCCACCCCACCACCACGTTTGAATTCCATCGCGGATAAAAATTTTTCAACACAACTGAGACGCAAATCGTTTAAAAGGCTTGTAAATAATAAAATTATCTGCCATGTGTCAAAATTTGAGCGCACTGTCATGAACGGTTTGGAAATTATAGCAGTCTGAATTTGGTTGCAGTTCGAGTCATTCAGGGTTAACTACACCCTGCTAGAGTTTATATCCGTTGAAATTAGTTTGTGCAAGAAGTGGATAACTGACCATTTTTTTAATTTAATTGTGATTTTTTCAAAACTATATCAGTAAATCAATACCGCATTTTTACCCATTAATATAACAAATAGCGCATATAAAATTTCGTGTAGATTTGTCCGAATTATCTTGAGAAAAAGGCCTCTGAATTAGAGGCAAAACAATTTTTTGCTCTTTTCTCAAAACTGTGAAAATTAAGTTTGCTGCTTCTTGCATTAAGGTTGCGATATTATCTTGTATCATTCGACCAGAATCATCCAGAAATATCCACAGCCGTTAACTGATTTCCTCAAATCTAATAAATATACCTCAAATGACTTACCTTCTTCCTCTTTTCTTGTTCTTATATACCTCGTAATGCTTGGTGAGTGGTAACTCTCAACCGCTTTTACAACAATATCATATTTCTGTAATCCTTTCTGTCCTCTAAGCCAACCGCGATAGAACATGCATCATAATTTTGTTTAAAAACTCTCAAATTTTCAGCAAAGTTCCCTTCTAATTTTAAGGAGTCAGTCTGATCTTCGCACATCAAAATTACCGCCACTTGTGGGACAACACCGATAGGACAACCAAAACAGTTCTAGCTTGTTGTGTTCTCTATAATTTTTTAAAAGAGAAAATGGACCCTTCTATGGGAGTCCATTCATCAGCGAAAATAATACACTGATCGGACTAAAATACAAAAAATCTCTGCTGAGAACAGTTGCATTTAGGGCGCTTACTACAGACTACGAACCAGCAGCTTGTCGGAAGGAGTATAATAGGAGTAGGCCATCTGAATTTGCCTTACCCAAAGTCATATCAGGTGGCAGCTTTTTAAAGATAATATAATTATTACTGATATCTCAGTTCTTCATCGTTTCGTATATGAATTCGAAGACTTAGAGCTTAATGAGGCAATGTATTACAGCGTCTCAGTACATAATTTTATAGCAAGTGATAACTTAAAAAAAAAATATACAATTGTGAACCAAATGATGCCTCCAACATTTACTTTTTTTGATGGAGTAGCAGAATGAGACCTTGTTTTTGTTCAGATTTTCCAAGAAAATTAGAACTCCATGTAACATTCAATCCAGGAACGCCTAGCTTCTGAAAATTCACTTCAACATCAGCTTTGGAATATGAATAAAACCAAAGCAACCGGCTCTCGGGGTCCCCTATGGCTCAATGTCAGTAGCAAAATTTCTCGGTAAGGCTTTTAATTATAAGAACTGAAAACCGCTTTAAATCAGTAACCAGGCAATTTTGATTTCCTCTCAATGTTTTTATCATTGCAATCGATTGTATTTGTTTCTCATTTCACCTAAACAGAAAACCATTCTACTGCAACAGTCCACTGTTGCTAAGCAATTAAATCACTTGTATCCTTGTTTCCATATTTTCTCATAAAAGCAGTAATCAAACTTTATCTACAATACTTGCCACTCCCAATAGACATCCATCAATCATGAAATTAAGTATGTTTCTATAACATATACATAAGTACGCATATTTGAGTGTGTATTTAGTTTATGTATCCCCATAATCAAAAGCTTTTTACATGCAAATGTTTCGTCATTCTGTACACCCCTATCAAATCCGCCTTTCAACATAGGGTTCTGCGGAATACATAAAAATCCCTTTAAAGGAGTTTTCGAACAACGGAGCGATGAAATTTCCGAAAACATTATTGTAGCTCTGATCACGTGTGTGGTGAAAACCCACAGGCAGAGATACGAACGAAACGACTACAGATCGGGTATCAATGAATTTCCAAAATTCCTGGCTCAGGGAGGATTCAATAGTTCGAATGTGCCTTTAGCTAGCACAGGTATATCCTCTCAATGAGGTGCCATTTGACATTTTCCCCAACCAAATGTTGGTTATAAAGGAAAATTGCTACGATGACCTTTTGGGGAAGTGTTTAGATTATTTGAGTTCATTTACTGGATGCAAATGACACGAGGTGAGGATGGTACGCACAATATTGCCGGTCTGACTTGGAGCATCAGGTTGAATAGCGACATGGAATATTGATGGGATGATTCGGTTAATGCCTGCGAATAACCTTTTTGATAGATAAGGTCTTTTTCCAGTTCATTTCTTTTAAGTGCAAAATGTGCTTACGACAACGTTCGAGCATCCTTTATTAAGGGTAAATTAATTACTGAAACATGAAGAGGGCGCTAGTGGTTTATTGATGCGTAACTGTTAGGATTTGCCTTGATAATTTTAAAAATAGCTACAGAAACTGCGAACCAAAAATCCGTCTTTAGTTATTATCTTACTAACTCCTTCGGGTTAGGGGGTAGAAATTACCCGAGGTTGGCATGCCTGTCATAAAAGGCGACTATAGCCCAAATTTTTAATTTTTTTGAAAAAAGTTTAAACGAAAATTAAATATGCAATGAACAAAACTAACAATATACATATCTACCCCAGGTAGTACGCCCGGTAAACTGGTAAATTCACCCTCCTCGGAGGTCGATTCCACGGATTCGTAAAATGGTAAGAACACCACCATCTCAACCAACAAAAGAAGATTCATTGTTGGAAGCTTGTTATAAAAAAAGCCTGTGAAGAAAGAGACTATTTTAAGCAAATCAGTGAAAAACTGAAAAGCGGAATTGATAAATTATGTATACTCTGAGTTGCCGCTGATTAAAGAACAGGTCAATAATTATCATAAGAATGAGGAGATAACACAAACTGTCGTATACTCTACAGATGAAAAAGGACTACACAGAGAGACAGAACCATCATTCAGTAGGACAAAAAGACAAAAAAAGAAAAATGAGCATGTCTCCGGAATTTTCACCACCAAAAGTAAGCCAGAAATGCCAAGGAAAGATTAAAAACAAAGAAGCCACTCAAGTCAATAAAGCCTCCCCCATTTATAGTGCTTTATATAGTGAAGTACGAAGACTTTTTAAATTTACTAGAGAAAAAAAAAATAAAAACTAATACAGTTCTCTTAGATGTATGCATTTGGCAACACCATGCACTCCCCACTATATGCATTCCACATATGCGTTCCACCCTTTTGACGTTTGGATGTTATCTTTTGCTATTTCTTTCTTTCCACTTTTGAATCTCAAACTTCTCGTCCAGACGTGAGGGAGAACCCTCAATTAATTATATCGTGAATGAAATAAATGTGAATTTTAAGTGTGAATAAATATTTGCAATACCTAAGGATAAATCTTTTAACTGTCAGACGACGTAACAGTAATGATGTCAAAATTAATGTGGAAGACGAAGAAACCTGCAGAAACTTGACAAAATTACTAAATCAGAAAAAAGTGCAATGGTATTCGTTTAAAAATAAACAGACCGATAAAGGTTCTGGCAAAGAAACTACACTTCTCATCCACGAAGACACCCAGCCAACTATAAAGACTGCATACCTACACCAGGTAAAAGATAACAAGCAAAGGAAAATACAAAAGGCTGCTCCAAAACGCGCCTAAAGTCAGAGAAAACCGAGACAAAAGAGAATTAGGACTGAAATCGGAGGCTCAAAAGAATAAAAAAAAAATGGATAAAGTTAAAGAAAACGTACCCTCAAGTAGCAACGGTCTCATAATTGGTTCAAAGAAAACATATGCACAAGTTACTTCGAGCAACTTTGTTAAGCCAGTCGGAAGCCCCAAGCCTTCCAGCAATGCCATGGAGGATATCATGCAAAGAATACTTAACAGAATGCACGATATGGCAAAGAACAATAAGAAAATTCTTGAAAGAATATCTTTCCTTGAAAAACAAGACAATAAAGAAGGAGATCCTAATGGCTAAAAACTTACAACTCTTGTTATGGAATGCCAATGGTCTCAAGAATAGTAAAGACGAACTGCAAGCGAATCTCTATATAAACAAAATTGAAATAATGTCTAGTCTCCGAGACACATTTCAAAATTGGAACAAAATATAAACTGCGCGGATACAAGACATACCATCCCCAAGATGAAGGATAGCAGCTGTGGGAAATAGAAGCCAACGCCGTTAATATAAAAACAAGCAACGGCCAGGTAACGATAGCTGCGGTATATTGTTCTTCTAATTACAGGCTGAAACAAAACGATTTTAAAAGCCTCTTCCGTAAATTCGGAAATGAATTCGTAATAGGCGGAAATTTCAACGCAAAGAACAAACTTTGGGGTTCAAGATTATCAAATATAAGAGAAAGAGAACTCATTGAATCTACAAAAGAGGGCAATGCTAATTACTATTCGACAGGAACAAAATCCCGGACGTTCTCAACTTCATTAAAACTAAGAATATCTACTCAAATACACTTGGTAATAAAATTAAAATGAAGGAATGCAACCCATGCCTGGTGAAAAAGCTAACTGACTGGATATATTTCAGATATTTGTTAGAGAAATGCATCGAACTATCCACAATAATCGATACACTATGAATGCTCATCAGTGCCTACTTTTGGACCTACTCTCAAATATCGTGGTTCGATGCTAAGCCGTACAACTCGTCGTTATGACTTGAAAACATTTAAGAACAATGTACATCGGTACCTATCTTTTCTTCTTCCCTAAATTTCCTTCGTCCGCGCTATGTGGAAACATTTGGGCGCGCGCTAATTATACAAAAATAAAACAAAGATTATAAAATGAAGTACAGACTTTCACCCTAGATATAAAAAAGGCTGTTTGGGCTGCAACGCCTAAATCAAATAGTAAAGTAAAAAGAAACGTACGAGTATGTCACAAAGAAATATGCGGTGTTATATCTGAAAAGAGGAGAGCTCGTAAACGCTGGCAATTGTCGAGAGCGCCAAGTGATAAAACAAGACGTAATAGTTTAAACAATAAGGCTCAGAAAGAAGAACATACAATACATAGAATTGAAAAATGCGTCGGTGGAAAGATACCTTACAAATCTGACCAACGATGCTAGTATAGAATACCCACTATGGAAGGCTACAAAAAAATTGAAAAGACCAACGGCATACATTCCGCCAGTTAAAAACACAAGTGGAAACTGGGCAAAAACAAACAAACAAATGGCGGCTCTATTTGCGAACATCCTGAACACTTCTTCCAACCATACGAACATAAAGATTATTTAGAACAAAGTATCATAAAATTCTAAAAAAAATTCTTTCAAAAAAAGGTATGATATGATAGCATAGTTAATAAATGCAGCGTTTAGACTAAGATATGTTCTGAAACGACTTCATCCGATTATAGAAGAAAGGGCACTGATACCAAAACATCAATTTGGATTTCGAAATAGGTACTCAACTATAGATCAGGTTCACAGAATAACTGATAAATAGAAGAAAAATAAAAATGCTCTACCATCTTCCTTGATGTAATACAGTCTTTTGAAAAATTTCGCACAAAGGATTAGTCCATAAGATACAAAAATATTTTCCGAAAGAATATTCAGAAATATTATAGTCATATACAAAGTTGTCACCTGATGTTCTTTAGCTGTAATTTTTTTTATGAATAAAAAACTATGGTTCACCTTTTGGATTATGTTTGCTTGATATCTCAAATTTTTTCCCATTAAGTCGGGAACATGATAGCGGCAAAGTGGCCGCCGCCAGAACTGATGACCACCCTGGCGCGATTTGTTGCATTTTCCATCACTCTTGCCAGAACTCCAGGCGATAGGTCCTCGCATTCTTTACGGATATTCTCTTTGAGGGCTTCAAGAGTCGGTTCAAAAAACCCCACAAAAAGGAGTTTGCCGGCCAGTGCAAATCGCCAAACACAACATATTAGCGACCCGAAAATGTAGCCCTCAGAATTTCTGTTGTCACTCGCGCAATAATCGCCATTGCTCCATCCTATTGGATCTACATGTTCTCCAGTCCCAAATTCATCCAATTGAAGAAGAACAAAGTCATTGAGCTTGGGTCTGCAGCCCTCCCCCCCACCCCACAGTAGTCGTTTGGCTCGAGGCGTTTACGAAAAATTAAGCCCCGATGACGGCTCCAGCTAAAATAGCACACCATGCAGTACCTTTGAGCAGGTGTAATGGCTCTTCGTGGATAATACGCTGATTTTTTTATTCACATATCGATAGTGATGGAAATGGGCCTCGTCGCTCATGATGATTTTCGATGAAAAGTTGTCACCCTCGTAGTTGAGATTCAGGATAACTTGAGCGTAAAGTACACGCGCTTGGCGGTCAACAGCTAACAGCTGATGCACTGTCTGCACTTTCTAAGGAAGCATCTTACAGTCTTTCAGCAAAATTCTTTGTAAGGACTCGCAATGCTCGATTGCGTGGCACGTTGTCTGGTCGATACTCCGGGGTCCTCTGCGACATCTTCAACCACAGCTGCGATATTCTCAGCGATATTGCCAGCATCTCGTGTTGTCCCATACTCTTCTAGGCGAGCGGCTAAACGTCGTAGTGGTTGCTCAGTTGGTGTCGGAAGATCGGAAATTCTGAGCCACCTACATAAACAAGAAGATAAGTAATCTGCATTGAAATACAATATATAAAAGCTGGAGTTCCGCAAGGTAGTGTGTCAGGACCTGTGCTTTTCCTCCTATAAACGAACGACCTACCACAAAGTGACACAACTACTGTTGCCACATTTGCAGACGATACTGTTAATGTATGTCAGTTCATGTTAATTTCATTAGTAAAAACATACAACACATACCTGTGTATATGAATAACAAAGTAGTTCTACATTTGAATTCAGCTACGTATTTAGGCATGACTCTAAACGCGAAATTCCGCTGGAAAACTCATGTCAAGAAAAAACATGATGAACTAAATATTGAGGTATTCATGTCTCTCAATATACAATAAAATGCTTCTCTATAAGCAAGTTGTAAAGTCAATATTGACATATGGTCTCCAGCTTTAGAGGTGCAAGAGTAAAACGATTTGAACTAGCTAACTTGGAATAATAAAAAGAAATCTATATTACAACATAATCACTCACACAAAGTGAATTAAAAAAATAAAAGGTAACAAACGAAAGCCAGTTCCTTATAACATAGGTTTACAGGTAATGTCAGTAAGGTTTGCCATTTCATCATGCAGCGCTTTACACTTGCCAAACGTGCTGAAATTATTAAAAAATACGAGTATTATCGAAATTCCGGCTCAGTTGTAAATCCGCATTGTGAATTTCGCCGTGATCGTCACCATGGCTTCAGTGTGCAGGCAATTCGTCGCACCATGATAAAGTTGGAGCATGAGTACACTTTTTGGATCTTAGACCACCAACCAGGCATAGATTAGTGAGAAATGAAGAAAACATATCCGGCGTAGCGGCCAGTATCGAAGAAGACCCACAAATGTCTATCGGCGCCGATGGGTCAGAGAGCCAATCCGGCCCATTTTGCGGTTGGATTTGGGCCTACATTGTGCCGACGCGCAAGAATTGAAGCCGGAAGATCATAGACAATACCATGAGGATTTTGGCCAAAAACTCATCTTCTCGGACGAGGCCCATTTTTGGCTCAGCGGCTATGTTAACAAGCAAAATCGCCCTTATAGGAGCAAACACAATCCACAAGTGTTCGCGTATTATCAATGAATCCACAAAGATTGACTGTTTGGTGCGGTTTATGTCATGGCGGCATTATCGGGCCTTATTTCTCTCGAAATGAGGAACGAGACACCGTCACCGTCAATGGTCTCAGGTATAGAGCGATGTTTACTGACTTTCTGTGGTGAGTGCTCGACAACATTGATATATCCGATCTGTGGTTCCTACAAGACGGCGCTACATACCATACAAGCGACGCAACGCTCAAAGTTGTGAAGGAGAAATTTGACGACTGGGTCATCTCACGGCGAGCATTCAAAAATTGGCCGCCGCGATCATGCTATTTGACACCACTCGATTATTTTCTCTGGGGCTTCGTCAAGTTCTTAGTCTATGCAAACAAGCCAACCACTTTGAACAAGCTCGAGGCCAAGATTCGACACGCTATTGCCGGAATAGCACGCCACATATGGAACCGAGTCATCAAAAATTGGACCGACTGCTTGAAGCAATGACAGCGAAGACGAGGCTGCCATTTGAATAATGTGCTATTCCACACATAATGGCATGAACGTAGCTTCAAAATAAAGCTAGAATCAATTCTAAATCTTACACCGTTGTTGTTTTGTTCAAATTCTTTTTCGATCGTTCTTATCTGATCACCCTCCATTAGAAACAAATTGCTGATTAGTTTAACGACTAGGTGCTATTATTGGTAGGATGGTAATACCATGCTTTCTCCGGGTGTTTTTGGTGGGTGGGTCATACCCCACACTATCCCAAAGCTCACATGCGATGTGAACATTTTTTTTTCAAATTCGATCCCATATAGCTTATCAACGTTAATGGGCACAGTAAAACGAAGTTTTGTCGAGTTTCCTTAAGTGATCTCTAAGTTGAAAATTGGACGCTATAAGTTTAACATAATAAGAAGTCCTTAATGGAGAACAGTGTCAGTTGGGATAAGCGAAAACCCTAATATAATGACAATAGTCATTATTAACGCAAGAATCGTGGGAGAAGCGGGAGTAGTAAATAAACAATATTCCACCAGGAATATTTAAACATTCAGAACGAACGTACATTGGTATTTGCCCGCGCTGTGTGCAAGCATTTTAAGGGTACCTTAACCTCTTAAGCGTGCTCTCATTTAAAAAAAAATAGGAAATCCGAAATCTAAACACGAAAGCAGGAACGTTTTTAGAATATCGTAACCCTTTCGGCTTACGGATATTGAACGGGACGATTAAAGTTGGGAGAAATGGTCAATGCACGTTTATTAATGAGCAAGGAATGTACGTTATCGACTACTATCCGCGAAGAGGCGTATAGAGTGTTTATGTTTTCACCTCATGGAGGTGAAACAGGCAACATGGTTCATCTTTAACTAATCGTTGAAATACTAGCATGTAACACGTACATTTACACGTAGGCTTTCAGTTGCAAACTAACATTTTATTTCAATTCAACAGTAAGTAGTTGTCATCAGTTACATTGTATTTTGATAAGGTGTTTTATTAGTACATGTTTCCGCATACTGCACTGCTACAGTGCCTCTTAACGGGTTGACATAATTACTTGACCTTACAACTATTGGTTGCTCTATTTTGGAACAGCTCGTTAGTAGGGTCAAGATTTTGCGCTGATGTTTTTGCACTTGACCACTTGACCGGATTTGGCGATGAACTTTGCTGAACGTGGCAAAGTCAAATCATTTTCTCAGAAGTACGAGTACGAAGTGTGTCCACTATCGGACACTTAATGTGGAATCTTCCGTGAATGCGCTTATTCTTACTTCTTAAAATATTACATTACACCTCTGGCGTTCGTAAGATTTTATTTCAGTCGCTGTCATTCTTCCTTAATGCTTCACTTACAATACCTGATCCCGCATTGCTGAAAAATCGACTGTACTGTATAACAAACCTCTTGTTTGAACAGCATTTTTCAGTCACAAAATACTGCGGAGTTTTCTAGGTATTTAAGCCAACTCACGTAAAACCTAAGTGCGGCGTTGTCCCTGCAGTTATCATGTTGGTGAGTAACAGCGACAAAGTATCAGGATAACATTTTTCACGCTTTGGAAGCCCATTACTCATGGCTTGAGAGAGAACCTCTTTTAAGGTCTAATTCAATGCGTTTCATCGCTTCACCACCATAATCCTTATTTTATGTGGAGCTAGCATTTTCCAACGCCGTGTAGGAGTTTTACACTCCTCTTACATTTGCCAAAGGAGTTGTTTCACATATCAGGTGCGCATAACTCTTCTTCTTAGTTTGTCTTTTATGTGGCGCTTCAGTCCAAGGTGAACCAGCGTCTCAACCGAAAAGCCTCTCTAGTTAGCGCTGTCGGAACCTTCTGTGCCTCGAAGACGCTCTGGGCCAAAACGGTAGTTCATATTCCCTTAGATGGCCCAGTAATCTCAGACGTTGAATCCATAGAAGCCTAACTAGACCGATGTCGCTTTACAGCCCATACACTTAGTGGTATCACCCATCAATACGAACGGGAGCTAAAATCGCACCCATTATCTTTTTTCATCCGCTTCAGAAAAGATCCAAGCCATGTTGACCAGAATCTTCACTTCTATGTTGTCAGTGCCATGATGATGAACAGTGGGAGTAGACTTTGAACCGAAAATCAGAACTGGCGATGACTATATCGCCAAGAAATTCCTTCATGTTGAAGAGCAAGGTCCATGTACGCAAAACTACTTTGTAAAGGCATCCTATGTATTAGACGCAACATGCCTATTAACGCCGAAGATCCAGTGAGACTGCGCTTCTAAATCTGGTTGGCAGAACTGAAGGCGCACCCGAAAATACGCAATGCGCGCCGGCTATTTCTATCGACATTGTGTGTGCTTTCCATAACACAATTTTTGTCGCCATGTGTAACTCGACCAGGCAACATGGCGTAGACGGAACACTAGTTTCGTGCACAAATCTCATAGTGAATAAGAATCTCATAGTGGATGCCCGCAAAGTGGCTTCCCGTCTCCACTGCTATGTGATGCATGTTGGCCGGGTCACAGCTTAATTCTCTCAATTGCTCTGACGTTCATGTTCAGGCACATGCAAATCATATAACAGTGCTGTCTTTTGGATCCAGGCTATCGACTGCCTGCTTTAAGATGCAGGCGGCCCTATATGCGGTCCACGATTGCTTTCAGTCAATCCTGGTAAAACTGATGTTATTCTGTTTATGAGAAACAGAAACTAACTGGTCTGATTAACCGATTCTCCAACGATGTTAAGCATTTGTGCGTGATCCTGGATAACAACGAACTTCTTTTCATTTAACACGTTTCGTCAAATACTTCTAAAGCGCTGTCCGCCTTCTGAGAGGCCGGTCCTTTGGATCTGAAGGCCACTTACATATATCCTATGAATCGGTTGTCTGATGGAACAAGCTTTAAGAAGAAATGGTCTTTGGTGCAACACGCACTGGATATTTGAGGACCTTGCCGATTTGATTTGTTGCTGAAAAAATATGAAATCAACTTTCTCTGTGCTCAGAAATATTTTCGGCTAGAATCTGAGGCAGGAAACAAGCATTTTCGGGTCTTCACTGATGGCTTCGAAACAGATTTAGGATGCGGAGTGGGTGTCTTTATAAAGGATGACAACCTTAAATTATACTCATCAACTTTCATCCGTGTTTCAATCGGAAATATACGAAATGCTGATGTCAATGAGCTCTCTAGTGAAGAATCAATGAAAGAGGTTAATCATCTGCATCTGTAGTGTCAATAAAGTTGCGTTGAAGGCCTTCTTGGACCCTGTAATGACTTCGAAGCTTGCTCGAGATTTTGGTCGGTGGACTGCATTTATTGAGGCGTGTTGGTGTGCCAGGTTACAATGGGATAACGGGAAATGAAATCGTCCACCCGAACCTGCATTAGAATGGATTGGCTCATCGATCAGGAGTTTCATATAGACATATGTACTTGAAAATGGCATGCCTCCGCATGTTTCCGGCAGACCAAACGAATGCTTCTCAACGGCTTTAAGGAGTCGTCGACTTTGCTGCTGTCTCTCAGTATGAAAGACTATCGGTAGCTGATTGGAGTCGTTCGGGGAACAACAAATGATGGTCATAAGTGACATAAGTGCAACACTTAATGTGAGGGCGATGAAAATAACGCAGAACACTATAGTATGAGTAACCATGTTACGCTGGGTGCTGGAAGCACTTGTATATCCTTGAACGAGACTGGGAAATTTCAGTAAAAGGGGCATACAAGGAGTACAATGAATTCGTCCCTAGTCGGAATGTTCCGCTTCGAAAGAAGAAAAAATTACGAATGATGTCGGATCAGTGCATGGTTTAAGACAAACTTTGTCTAACTCTGACATTACATAATTGTTACCATTCCTAAAACAAATAGTTTGTCTATGCGGTACTATCTGAAAGAATTACTCATGTCGCCAGGAATTTTATTGCCAAAGGCAGGCTTATCTCAGTGTCGTTAAATTCCGCCCACTTGATTTTGAAGCACGATCTCACTAAACCTTCCACATTGAAAGGTGCGTTGTATGTTGGACAAAGAACGCATTCGCAAAGCAGTCCTACGTACACGAAGCTTAACCATCCTCCCCATGCTTTCCAGCAGACAGGATGCCAAACTGATGCCTCTGTAGCTCTTGGTAAGTAAGAAATCATATTTGTCCATTCGTAATTTCGGTATAAATCTGCACTAACTGTTCACCAGGGGCTTGGTATAAAGACCAGTGAAATGAAATGAATATTTATTTCAGAGTTAGCATCACGGACTCTGCACCTTTTAAAGAATAGCTGGATAGATGTCGTTGATATCAGGCAACCTGAAGTCATCAGTTACGGCAGCAGTGTTCTCTTTGACCTCACTTATCACTATAACTGAAAGCTGATAGCAATTACGACCGCTGGTCTTACTAAATACTTCCTATTCCAGTGCACGGGGGTGGTCAGGTGGCCTTGGTCTGAATTCTTGCTTCAAAGTAACAAAATGTTATTTTCAATGCCCTCAGAGCCTCATAGTTAGTCCTACTTTTTCCCATAACAATCGCTTTCTGAGTAAAGTAATTTACCGATTTTCTAATTAAGAAGAGCATCAGATAATCCTATTCTTACTTAGATAATCGATTCTTCGAATAAATTTAAGCTTTGTACGGATATTCCTCTCGATGTCCTTCTACAAGTATTGCGAGTCAAGATGTTTGTTTACCATAACATTGCCCAGGGCGATGCATTTTTGGAAAAATGAAGAAATTCCTGTTAAAACCGTTACATGAAAAAGGTTCACTGAAAGCATCACTGGACTCTTATCAAAACAAGGACGGCCAAATTAGCTCGACGTCATCATTGGCTTGCCTATACGAGTATGTGGATCAGATTACAACTTCAAAGCAGCCACCTCGTTCTTGGGCAGGTCATCATTGTATCTCCAATAAAGGTCTGACTATGTAGAAAATGTCAAAGAGCAAAAGTAGGGTGGAAAGTCGAATGACGCTTACGTCATATCAGGCAAAAAATACCTCTCATTCATTGAGGTCAGATTCAAGTTAGCAACCACTTTCAAATCACATCGTTTCCACAATTTTCCATGTTTATGCCCTCCCTCTACCCACAAGATATGCATTTTTCAGAAAACTTGCTTTAGAATTATTTCAGTCGATATACTCGTATAATACTCGTATGCATCTAGTGACATCATAGAACGGGTGTGAAAATGGATTCAAGTCTCAGTGCGACAGCAGGGAAAAGTTCCGCCAAAGACATTGTTTGGGGTAAACGTGACTAGTGCAGTCACATGTTCGAAGTGCTGTAGTTCAACGCTGTTTCTGGATTGACCTATGATGCAGCTCTGTTGAACGTGGGGTATAGTCAATTCTAAGGATTCCAGAGCTTGAGGTGTATGAAACCTTTTATGGCTATATTTGGTTACAAGAAGGATACGGCAAAATTAATTGGGGGTAATAGCTTTCACTTGGATACTAACCATTTAGACGATGTTTTTCTTTTCGGCTCTTGTTGGTTTGTTCACCTAGGTGTGCGACAATGACTATGCCAACAATACACGATTTGTTGTTTTCCATTCTATGGATGAGGTTGGCAACACCGTAGTCCCAATGAAAGTGTGAACTCGTGAGTTGAGATTTTTCGTCATGCGAACGACCGTGTCGAGGACATAGGAATACGCAGATGAAGTGCAGGATACGCAGTGTACTCGTATGTTATAGGTGGTGGCAGGAGACATGCAGCCTTGAAAAAGTTTTTTTTTTCTTGGATCAAAGTTCAGGTTCAATGCAATGCTAGGGATACCTGCTATTGCGGCAGGTTGACGACTAGAAGAACCCGTTTCTTTTCACTTATTCTGTTTGCTTTTGTTTGGTTTGTGTTTTCGTGCCATTTTAAGGGGATTTTACTGTATGACGGGGGCAGTAGCTGGGTTTTGGGAATCTGAAAGGAATACCCTTGAACTGGTTGTTAATGCCTACGCTTGTTCAGGTAAAAGAGATTGATGATTCGTTGGAGTCTGATAAACAAATGGTGGAGAAGAATTTTCAAATAGCCGGACATTGGGGTCATCGTAGGTGAATTATGTTGTTGAACTTAGAACGGCTGGGTGTCGTGACTGTAGAACTCGGAGAAGGATTATGACTCTTATGGTCTTATTAATGCGATGAGGATTTAAGATGGAAAGCAGCCGTGAACACTGAACTTTGATGTTCTGATCAAGTTTTTATGTCCTGATATCATGACTCAAAATTTGAGATTTTATTCCAGCTTAAAGCACTGTAGTCATATCTCATACCAACGAGAAACTATATCTACTGAATATAAACGTTCCTTGGAATACCAGTGTTAAAGTGAACCTAAATCTACGTCATAGTATAACATCATTTAATCCTACTCATGCAGCATGGTGAATATACCAACGAATTTTTCTATATATAATAAATGCTAGTATGGCAGGCTCTGCGCGGTGATAGAAAGCAAAACTGCCTAACTGTCCTATAACTTGGGTTGGGACAGCAGCGCAATAAACAAGTTCGTAGCGTATTGTTTGCTTTACCAATACGCCCGGTGGTGAGCCCCGGTAAGAGCATGAGTAAATTCATACTTACGCAGGCTAAAACGCTGTTATAGAGCTCACAACCCTAGGCAAAAGAGATTAAAAAATGCGACGAACTAGCTAATATCCTCGGATAATAACAGATTGACGGCATAGCAAGGGATTAAAGCAAAATGGTCTTCAGATGTGCACGTGGAATGTTAGAACTCCTAAAAGACCGCGTGCACCTGAACAATCATAGTAGTGCAGATGCTCGGCTACTATGAACCAGACATAGCCGCCATCCAAGAAGTGCGATGGGATGTTCCGAACAAAAAGGGGATGAAAAACTGAGATATCTACTATGGAGAATGTTACAGACAACCATTTGCGACAAGGACAGCATTCGCAGCGTTTACCCAGGTACAGATTCGCCATAAGGGGAGGACTTAGGGAGCAAGTCTTGAGCTTCATACCAAAGACTTCTTCTACGAGCTCCTTGACAAAACCTGCGAGCAATACGCTAAGTGTGGCGTGAAAATCAGCCTTGGCGATGTGCGATGGGGAAGTACAGCCTCCACGCCATCACCTCATGACAAAGACTCAGGTTTATTGATCTTGAGGCGAGACGCAGTGTAACTATAGCCAGCACACGGTTTTCAAACCTTGATAGTCACCGAACCATTGTGAGGAAGTTCAACGTCGAATGGCTGCAATCGCAAGGGATCGACAAAGACATTTCCGATCGTTTTTTTTTTGCTTTTTTTGAGCACGTGTTAAGTATTTCGGAAAATTAGATAAAGAGAAAGTGAAAGTGAAATATGCTATTTTGCTTCATGGGTGACATACAACATTCAATGGGGAGACTAAATCATTAGTGTAAGCTGACTTGTTGTTGTATTTTTGGGAAAAATTTGTCTAACGAGATTTTTGTTGCCTGAAAAAAAGAATGTCTTTTCATTGGGTTGGGATTGAACGTCAAACTGTCCGATCGGGAAGTCAATATACTACCACTTGCGCCACGGCCATTCACCTTAACCTCTCAAGCAGTCCGATCCCGCCATGATCGAAGACAGAAGACCAGATGCCGCCTCTGACTTATTGAACTTCAACCCGTCCCAACAAAGAAATCCCTGGTACGGATATACAAAGCGGACCTGCGGAAAATAACGAGAGGTCTCGCGAGCTTTACGAGCAGAAGAGAAGGGAAAAACACAGACTTTTCAGAAGAAAAAAGTAAGAGAATGAGATGCGCTCTATCGTGGCCTTAGAATGGTGCTACCGGAAGAACAAGGTTCTGAGGTTTTATCAATCATAAAGACCAATCACAAAGCTGGAAGGATGGAGAAGGAAACTTCACAGTAGAACCACAGTCAAGGTAGATCTTCTGAACAGCACCGACTACAGGGGGTATATAGCATATAAAATACTGTCTGCAGTTTGATGCGAACGCCTAAGATCATTCGTAAGCAATCTGATCGGCCCAGTGTGGCTTTAAGCCAGGGTAGTCCAACATAGACCAACTTCTCACATTACAGCAGATCTTGGTAGGATACCCCAGAAGTCCAAGCCGATTCACACCACCTCTTCATCGATTTCAAACCCGCATATAACGTCATCTATAGAGACGAGCTACACGGAGCCAAATATAGTTTCGCATCAATGCCAAGCTCATTCGACTACGCAGGTGTCGATGCGAATACATTCTGCTCCGCCGAGGTCAGTTACAACAAATCCGAGGCCTTTAATGTCAGAAAAGGACTTAAATAAGGCGGTGTTTTGATTTTTTCAACATCGATCTTGGAAGAATTGTGCAATACTCTCAAGATAACTAGAGAGGCGCCATCTTTCATTCCGTTCAGTTACTAGCGTATTCAGAAGACATTGGCATAGTGAGAAGAACACAACGAGCTGTCAACGGAGCGTTTGTGACTATTGAAGAACATGCTTGTTTAGGGGTCAAAGAAGGAAAACCAAAGAGGATGAGATAACATCGACGATTAGAACAAATCGTCACAATAGGCAGCTACAACTTTGAGCTGGCTTCCTCAACTGCACTATCAACTCCGACAACGAAATCATAAAATTACTTTTGCTAATAGCTGTTTCTTTGGACTTTGGAGGCAATTGAGTAGTAAGGTCTCTTTCGACCAACCAAATCGACACATTTCTTTACTCCACTCAAGCGTGGAGAAAAGTTCGCGCTTCAAGAGAAAAGTTCTTCGGGTAATCCCTTTTTCATTATGGGAGAATGGAGAAGGCGTATCAACAGCGAACTGTACGGGCTGTACAGCGATAGCGACAGCAGCATCCCACTCCGGAAAGATTTCGACTCTAAACTAGAGGGACAACGCTGTAGAGAATGACCTGATCTCAGGTGGCGGATACAAGTGGAATAGGACCTGAGTCACTTTCGGGTTCGCAGCTGGAGGCTGCTGGCAAAACATCGCGTTAGCTAGAGAGGCATGTTAGCTGATGTCCTGGTCCACCCCCGACTGTAGTGCCATCTAAGTATGTAAGCAAGCGCAAGCTCAAGGGATTTAATTCTCATAAAATGCTTGCTCACAGGGAGACATCGATGTACGAGTATGGTGGTTTTGAATGTACATAAATTATGTCTAGAAAATAGCATTCCATAAAAGAATTGTACGGCATAGGAAAGAATCATGATATTTCAGGGTGCGATGGAAATTAGGCTGCATTCTGCATTCATAGTAAAATGGTTTGAAGGGCGGGAAATGCCACTGGCAATTTGAGTGGAACACTAGTGGTGAAAATAGCGATAGAACAAGGTATGGCAAGAGACATTAATTCGGTATTCAAGGAAGGAACTATAGTAGTGTCACCTATGAGTTTCCAGTTGGTTTTGAATCTTGTCATGCCATTGTAGAGAGGATATATGAGCGTATGTGGTGATTCATTGACAAACATGCCCAAGCTATGTTAATGCAAGTGCCATGGATAATGGTTGGTTGTTTTTTTTATGGTTTGCGCCAATGGGTGTGGAATCTTCTTCAAGATACTGATAACCCGTGTTACCAGCATGAATGATTCATGGGATATTATTCTCCTTTTTCCCCGCGCCTACGTCCTAAACCACACCCTGAATACTTCTACCACTCTCCCCGTGGAACTGCCGCTAGGTATTACTTCGCGGGGCTGGCAAGCAATTCATGCTGCTCTAGTGTTTCTATTTGTTCGGCTGGTTCTGCTGCTCTTCTTTCGGCTTCTATCTCCGTAGCTCGGTCTGCCAGTATTCTTCTGACTCCACCATTCTCTTAATTACTTCTGGGGGTCTGCCAGATTTTATCTCCATTCAGCGAAGCGTCCGCAAAGGAAAATTGCGTGCTTCACGTCCTCCTCCTGATTTGGACACTCGGAACAAAAGGGGGAGTTGTCATGGTCACATGGTCAAATCTGTATAGATACTTTCGGTATCCTCCATGACCAGAGATGAACTGCGTATGGTGATAGTTGCAGTTTCCTTGGGCTCTGTTCATCCATACATCGATTTTTAGAATCAAGGCATGGGTCCATCCGCCCTTTGTGGCATTATCCCATCGAGATTGCCATAGGGCTATAGAATGTACCCTTTCTTCCTCTTTTATTCTCCTTATTGCCTTGGCATCAGTTGGCATTGAGGTTTTCTTGCGGTAAATTCTTCTCATCTCGTCCGCGAGGACGCCGATGGGAATCATTCCAGCGATGACAAATGCGGCTTCGTCCGAGATCGTCCTATAGCCGCTTATTGTTCTTAGTGCAACGAGTCGGTTTAGCGCTGACAGTTTCCAGCCTGTTTCTTTCCTTCTCAGCATATCTGCCCAGACTGATGCCGCGTATGGAATAACCGAGATGACCACTTTAGCTAAGGGGATCCTTTTTGCGTATCCAGGTCCGCCAGCATTCGGGAGTATTCTGGAGAGTGCCGCTTTTTTCCTCACATAGTCCACATGTTGTTTGAACCATAGCCGGTTGTCTAGCATCACTCCTAGGTACTTTACCGCTTCCTTCGACCGGATGTTCTGCTTACCGACTTGAATATTGATATATTCTACGGTTTTCCTGCTCGAAATAAGAACGGCTTCTGTTTTTTGTTCCGCCAGTTCGAGACCCGCAGATTCGAGCCACTGAATTATTTGAACAATGACTGTGTTTGTGGTTGACTCGACTTCATGGGTGTGTTTTGCGACGGCCACGATAGCTATATCGTCTGCGAATCCGGTGATACTGACTCCTTCGGGCAGCCTTAGTCGCAACACTCCATCGTACATTAGGTTCCACAGGAGTGGAACGGTATCATATCGTAACTTTCTGTTCGTGAAATAGTTGGCGATTATCTGTAACTGATAGTAGGGTGTTTCCATCCTTGCAAGTGATCGCCTTATTTGGGACCAGCCGCCAATGTTGAACGCATTTTTGACGTCTAGTGTTATCCCCGCACAGTACTTTTTAAGGCCCCACCTCCAAAAATGCCCTTCTATGGCTGCAGACGCTATGTCGACTACTGTTTGGATAGCATCCACCCTCAAGCGAGACTTTCGAAATCCAAACTGGTGGTTTGAGAGGGCTCCCTTCTTCTCTGATACAGTCAGCAGTCTGTCGTATATTATACGCTCAAGGATCTTTCCCATTGTGTCTAGAAGACATATTGGGCGATATAGCGATAGTTCTCCTGGTGGTTTATTTCCTCTGGTAGTAGCACTAAATGTTGCAACCTCCACGGTTCTGAGAACACTCTCTCCTCGAGACACTTTTGCAATGTTGCGATGAAAAGATCTGGTTTTATTCCGGTAGCAGCCTTTAGTGCTATGTTCGGAATACCATCGGGTCCAGACGCCTTTTTGTCTCCTATTCGATTAGGAGCTCCCTGTAGTTCTTCCAATGCAACGGCTGGGATATGTCCTACTTCTGTTTCCCGGACGATTATGACCATGTTGTGTGACCTTTTGGGGAACAATTACTCCACTATGGTTATCAGCATTTTTGGGCACGTTATTTGTGGAGACCTGCAGGATTTCAGTTTGCTCATAACCATTCTGTAGGCCGTGCTCCATGGATTGATATCCGCTTCGTCGCATATAGGTTTAAAGTATCTTGATTTGCTCTCTTTTATCGCATTTGTAAACTCCCGTCTTGCCTGTTTAAAGCTTTCTAGGTGTTATTGGAAGTCATCTCTCCATCTAGACCATTGGACTTTACATCTAGCATGGGTGTTTAAACAACAACAGATAGCATTGTGTTTTGGTAGTTCGTCAATACCATAATATCAGAATATAACGAGCTTAATATGCGCTGCCCCTGCCGTTCTACTGCCGAAAGGAACAGGACGTACATACTCGTACGTACTAGAGTAAAAGAGGCAGATAAAAGATCGTTGATGAAAATTAAAAAGAGTATCGGACTCAGAACGGAACCCTGGGGTACACCAGCGTTAAAAAAAAAAAAACTTGTATTAAAAGCTCCGAAAAGAATTTGTAATCCATTAGAGAAGAGATTGTCTATCCCAACTGAACGTCTTATCAAAACAGAGCCTGATACCAAACTCCGTCCAATGCTTTTGAAGTTATGCAACTATCTTGCTTTCGACAGATTAATACAGAATATTGGTCCACTTTGGGTGAGACATGCCATCAATCACCGCTAGATTTGTTACAATGAAAACCGTACGTCCGCTCATTGAAAAATTTTGATGTTTCAAGATAAATAACATTTCGCGAGCTGACGTTTAATCAGCGCTTTCATGACATTGGAAAAAAGTGACGTACATATGTGCAACAGATCTGTAGGAGGAGTAAGAAATAGATTATTGGCTTCGTAAGACCGAAAACACAGTTTCCATACCTTGACAAACTTCTTGCGGTTCGAGTCCTAAAACGCTGTTGCAAGTAAAATAGTCAACATGTCAGATGAACCATCCGGTGCTCTGCTCTGTTCCAGATTCCTGTTTCTAATGTTGTTTCTGACGTGGTTGTTGCTGCTATTGTTGTTGTTGCTGACTTTGGCCTATATAGGTATAGACTGCAGCGGTTTCCTTATGTATAGTCTTTCTTTTTCGGTTTGTTGAAGCTGTTGAGAGCCGTAAAATTCAACTAACTTCTCCTTCTCCCTTGTTACTATTTGTGGATCTTTTTAATGCTATTATTTAAGGCTTCTACCTCCTTTTCTTCATCATTTTACTCAGATGCTATCAGCAGGATGTAGGTCTTGTTGTCACTCCGCTAAGGGTAGGCCAACAACTGTCAGGCAAGCGTCTTACAAAATTCAAAAAAAAGCAATACAAATTTTGTTATTTTTTTTTTTAGAGCATTGAGCATTCAAAGCCATAAAAATATTGAAAATGTTAATTTTATTTTGTTTTTATTTACTCTCTGATATAGAGAAGGACTTTACAGTGCTAGGCATTGACATTAGTTTCTTCTACATCTTAGAATTCCCTTCGTTGGCCACGGTTTCTGACTGGCCTGATTTTTCAACCTCATCGGCGGATATTGCTTTCTTACTCCTCGTAAGGGGGGCGAATCTATATATCGCTGAATTGGCTTAAACTACGTTTAAGCACTAGTTGAAAACAGTTGTGCACCTCACAGAGGCTTTTCAGCGACTGATACTGTGGTTTTGGTGCCTTGGTCCACGGCTACTCTGGCGATTGCCTTTGCCTCAACGGATTTATCGAAAAATTCAGTACTAGAGATCGGGCGATGGCAGAAAGGATTTTGGTATACGCTTAAGTTATTTCTTCTTTCTTCTTCAGGTGATGCTTTACAAGCCGTTTCTTTCCATTTACTCATGCTGCGGTCCATAAGCTTTTTCCAATTATCAATTTTCTAAAAAGCGAAACGTCTACAATTCAAGAGCTATTAAAAATGGTTGTGCGATTTACACGGAGAGACGAAGGACATCAGTCTCCAGCTTGACTGAGGCGACGCATAGAAACTAATTAGCAATTTGGCTCCTTGTGACTACTGACTACTCTGTTGGCCTCGAGAAAGCAATGAATTTTATTTGTTTTGCCGCTCATGATATACCAACGAATGATATGACTAAATGGAAGCAGCTAAGAAGCAACAGTAACAACAGTAAATTATTTAGTAACTAGAAAAAGTTCTTGTTTTTTAGTAAAACATTGGTTAACCTTTGGTGGAAAAAATATGACAACGAATTAAAGAAAAAGTGTACATTTGGGGCATAAGATGCCAAATGTGCATGCAGTGCAAATCAACATCAACCCTTTTGTGGTTCATAAAGTCTCTGATTATAATAGAAAATGCTATGGGACATAGGAAAACCTTAAGCATATCAAAAGTCCGAAGTACAATAGACCAGTTGTTTGTCTGTCTATTTCGAAAGTCCAATATTGTTATATTCCATTTGATAATATAAACAACAGGGTACTAAATCCAAAATCTAAATTACGTCCTCTGATTAACTTCTACACATTACTGCTGACCAAAAATTTCGGCAACATATTCCCCAGGATGTTGTCCAACTCGCCTACATCCCCTCCATCGATTACATTCACTAAAATTCATCGTAAGTACAGATTTACGGATACATATTTTTATACTACTCGTATCATATGTACATAAGTAGGTATACTAATTTTTCACGAACATGTAGGGAAGGTGAACCCACAACCCAACTCCAAAGGTAGGCACGTTTAGTGAACTGTGTTTCGTTATATGATCTGCCAAACTCACATTAGTCATGTAACGACCAAACACATGCGAGCTTGCGAACCTAACATAAACGTGATTCTAGACGCATCCAATTGTTATTAGTGTCAGTTCTACTGCTATATATGTATGTTACATACGGCCCTCCCGCTGGTTCCTGGTTCTACAAAACGTTTCCTCAGCACGAGTACTAAATATAACTCAAGTAAAATTTTTTCCATTCAATTATAGATTGCTTTAACTTCGCTCTCAGATGCACACAATGGTAAGTCGAATTCATGAGCGATAAGTTGCATAAGGATTATCCCCTCATTACAGTCAGTAGTGGGTATTCGGTTGTCTATAGTTGGTAGTCGTTAGTCTTTATTCGGTAGTCTATAGTCTGTAGTTTGTAAATGAGCAAAGGGAATCCCATCGATAAGGTCAGGTTTCAATATTTGTATTTTTGGAATTTCCAAATTTGTGGCTATTTCAATCTTTTGTCGTTGTTCTTAACATTAGTTATCAATAGGACCATCTGTGTCTTTGGGAAAGGTCAATTTAGAGGAAGGGACCAATGGAAACATTAGTGTTCAATGAAATCTCATCGTTTCTCGAAGGATGTGTAGTGTCTATAGGAACACAGAGAAGGGAAATAGTGAACAACTTCGCGTAATTGGTTAATTTATATCGAAATCAGTTTTATTAGGTCGTGCAATTGTCAAAATAGATTTTTTTTGTTTTTTTTAATTTCAATCGATGGTAAGCTCAAGAGCTTACAAAGTAACTGGAAGAGTCCTGAGTCCTCCGATATAGTTATAGGCATACGGAGCAGCATAAATGTGTGAGTTGTAGTATACTGGTGATGCAACATAATCTGGAACAATTGATGATCCGGCGCTATAACTTAATACTGGTGCTAGTGGCAGCACTGGACTGGCGACAGCAAAGGCCAAGAAAAGGGCAAAGATCAGCTGAAAATATAAGAGATGAAAGATAGTTCAATGGATTATCCTTGAATGGCATGGCAGCGTTGCTAACTTACGAATTTCAACATTGTTGTTGGTGGATATTAAATCTTGGTACGTCTTCTTGGAGCACAAACAACAGATTGACATAGAAATGGAATGAGTGAGCACCCTTTTATAGGCCAATGGCTTTATGTTGATAATGATGCTGTTGCTGATGGTGATGGTGATGGGATGGTAATGGTGATGGAGGATATTGCCATAGGGCTTCGCTTGGCCTTGGAACTACGAGAACAAGGTGAATGTTGTTGCTTCACGAAGAACCAGTTCTTTGGCCTCTGCCCTTGGAATAATCTTATGTTTTGCTTCTTCTTCTCTATTCTTCGCTTGGTGCTTGATTGCTGCCAGTTATAGTATTGGCTTTGGTGTGGTTCAGGTTTATGTTCAGGTTCAGGTGCAGGTTCAGCTGCATCGTACTTGATGCATGGTCATGTGAACGATATGAAGATAAATAAGATTCTAGGAAAAAAAAACGCGACAAATAAGGAGAGGAAGGACTCAATGTTGTTTAGAGTTCTTCGTTTAGTTGCACAGACGAGTTACGGGAGTAGGACAGGTCAGGAAAATGTTGTGAAGCGATGGTACGTGATTAAGAAGATACGAGTTCTCGTACACTTGTGCACGTAGTGCATCCCATTACATTCAATTAGTGCATTGCACTCAGATACTTGATTGGAAATTAAAAATTATAAACCCAGAGTCTCTTACTGATGAGACTCTTTGTTACACAAGGAATGAACATAGTAAAATATACAATTTAGGTGTAAAAAAATGAATTTTTAAAATTAGATTCGATTTTAACTTACAAGTACTTCCGCTTTTGCCTTTTGACAGCTATATTGGGTCCTTAAAAAATTATTTATAAGACCAGCACTGTGTTTCAGAGCTAAGTGAGAGTAAGAGTCCAAAATCAATAAAGAATATTTCTTTCTTTCTGATCATTGCGTAGGATTTGCCAAAATTAGTTCCGCAAGTTTTGCCAATGACGTTTTTCTATAACTAAAGCACACAGCTAATGCCATTGGCTGTAGAGTTATAAAATGTGGTGAATACATCATTATATGCGACCCAGTTCACTCAAGGACATATCTGGTTGCTCGGGGATAAAGTACTGTATTTAGAATACGAAAGAGCTGCCCGAGACCGGAGCAGCGGAAGACAGTAGCACCATGAAGGCACTTTATGATATTTTTTTCGAAAGAGCCGGAAGGTTGAAATGTTTAATAGACACTCCTTCATTTGTGTCAAGGGTTATGCCCAATTTTATGTATATCTGCCTTATTGTTAAGAAATCTACCCGCCCATGACCTATAGACCTACGACGGGGAATGGTTGGATATCATGTATTATCTTTCATACGTTACAAGGCCTGTTCTTAATCATCTCTTCATGTTTGGCTATTCGTAGCATGTATATCATGCAATTTCGATGTTTGGTTGCCTTCCATGCAGATTCGCGAACTATAAGCATATTTTAAGGCATACGACACCGCCAGCCTCTGTCCAAAACGGCATATCAAAGCGCTTCGCAGGGATGATATATTTGTAGAGCCAAACCCGAAAGCACATATGCTTTCCATGTTATCTGATTGCGTACTTTGTGATGAACGGCAGCCGTTTGTAAGTTCGCTGTCCATTTTTGAAGTATTTCTCGTCGTTGTCACTCTGATTGACATATTTTCAGCGTTGTTGTAGTTGTAGATTGTATATCTGACGAGTGCCGTAATCGGTATTGCTGGCACATTTGTATTCTTTTAGCGAAATTTTCGTGCAATGTTGATACTGTTTGATGGGTGGCAAGTGACTGCGTAATGTATAACAACATGTCTTGGAGATCCATATCTTCCATTTAAGGCACAAAAAACTAGGTTATCTTCCCCAAATACCGTTCCCCATTGGCCGTTTGTCCCTTCCTGACAGACGCCTTCGAAAAAAAAAGTAGTCACATCCCCGCAAATATGAACAAGGTTTTCATTGCTGCCGGTCATGCTCTTACTGACATGCTCTAATCCGCAAGTACGGTCTCAATATCTGCCGTCAGTGCTTCAGAGAGTACAATGATATTGGATTGAAGAAGTTGGATTGGTCATTCATATGCAATTGAGTAGCACTCATCTGATAGAATAAAGAAGAATAACTAACCATCGGTTTATGAAAATGAGCATTGCTAAACTATCTTTAGCAACTGGAATGCAACTTTGTCTTATTTAAGCTCTCAGGTGAATAAAACTACAAATAGTAATACCCTAAATGCCCCAATTTTGGTTTGTTATGTGCCCCATAACTGATAATGCTTTATTGGAAATAACCTCTTCCCTTGCTGTTGTTCAATGAAACAATGGACGAACTCTCTTCACTGCATGTATGATGATCTTGCACTTCTTTAGTGCACTTGTACAATACCATATATCTGTGTTGCTCAATCGCAATGGTTGATTATAATTTTTTAATTAATGACTTTTCCTACCGTCATCTTTACAAGTAAAAGGTAAAAACTGCATGAGAAGTTTCAATGGTTGTTGCCTATGGTTTGACAGCTGTCAATGTCAAACTGTGTTGAAATTTCTGTTCAGTAAGGTTTGGCAATTCATCATGAATTGTTTAACACCAGAACAACGCTTCCAAATTGTGGAAATTTACTTTGAAAAAAATAAATCTGTTCGTGAAGTTCATAGAGCACTTCGTCATTTTTACGGTCAACATAATCGGCCTAGTGAGCAAGCAATTCGTGCAGTTACCGTACCGTATTCGTACCGAAGAGAATATTGCTGCTGTAGCGCGAAGGTTTAAAGAAGATGCTGAAATGTCGATTCATCGCTGTTCTCAACTTGGTGGCCTTTGTAATTCAACTACGTTTAAAATTGTACATAAGGATCTTGGGTTACGCGGCTATAAAATACAGCTCGTGCAAGAATTAAAGTCAAGTCCATCGTTCACGGCCCATTTTTGCTGATTGGGCTAATTTGAAACTGGCCGAAAAAGAGCATTTTTATCGAAGAATTGTGTTTAGTGATGAAGCTCATTTCTGGTTAAATGGCTTCGTCAACAAGTAAAGTTGCGAACAAAGCGTCTTTGATCTGATGATACCTGATCACTCCATAATAGGGCTCCTAGTAAATGTTTCGTGTATAAATAATAAAAATATTCTGAAACTTCTAGCAAGTTCTTAAAAATCAATTTCTGACAGCTAAAGTACACTCTCTCATGAGTTTTGGGAAGATGTATGTGTATTCGTGTGGGGATGCTTCAACATCTTTTACAATATTTATTGATATTCGTAAGAAACACATTCTGTCTTGCTCCTCCTTTTCGCTCTTTAAAAAAGTGGACAGAAGGCTCAAACCTTGGATCTCAAGGCATTTATTGAATAAAATAAAAGGTAAGAACAAATTAAGAATTATTTGTTATAAGCATCCCCAGAATAGGAATTTAACCCTAGAATGATAAACATCGCCTGTGAGGCGAAGCAAGTTTTTTTTGCGATGTTTCCCAATCGTTTCCCCTTAAAAAATTAAGATTGCGTAAACGTCTTAAAGTTTTTTGAGGTAACTTCTTCTGAAGCGCATCTACCTAAATGGCTGGAAGATATATCACTAGATGGAAGTGAGCTTGAAGACGATTTGTGAATAGATTTCGATTCAGATGATAGTGAGATGATAGACGATGACATGCCGAATATTGATGTATCTAATCAAGATGATGTCAACGTACAATTCACACCTACTCATATTCAGGAAGCTTTGGTAATTACGCCATCGGTATGTTTGGTCTTCCGAACAGTCTTCGTCAAAAAACGTATCGAAAAAAACTCCCTCGAGAAACATAAACCATATTATGCCAGGGACAAAAGAAGGAGCCAAAGGCATTGTAGATCCATTGAAGTGTTTTGAACTGTTTTTTTTTACTTCAAAATTGATGGGTGAAGTACTTTTGCACACTAATGAATATAATTCAGAATACCACTACATCACAAGTCACAATAGTAGAGCTCTGTGCTCTCCTTAGCATATTAATCTTGAGCGGTGCATTGAAAAATAATCACTTGGCAACTGATGAACTGTTTGATCCTACTATTTGTTGATCTCAAAATTTAGCTGCAATGAGCTGTAAATGTTTTGAATTCCTTGTCAAGTGTCTGCATTTCGATGATCGTAATACTCGGGAAGACAGAAAAAAATCTGATAAATTTGCGCCTGTCCGATATATTTTAGAAATTTTTATCAAACAGTGTAGAGATCTTTATAACAAGGCTCCTACGTGACAATAGATGAACAACTTTCAGGGTTCAGAGGACTTTGTCCATTCCGTATGTACATTCCTAATAAACCGGCCAAATACGGATTGTTTTAGTATGCGATGTAAGATCGAAATATATGATTAATGCTTCACCGTATTTGGGAAAAAAATCCGGTTCAACTATAAATGAACAATTGGGCTCTTATTATTGTAAGCTGCTTACAAAGACTATACATGGGACAATTAAACTTGCAATTAAAATTGCTTAACTGGTTTACTTAACACTCTTATTGGAACAATTCGCAATAATAAGCCAGAAATTCCTGTAGAGTTCAAGCATAATTCATCACGACCTGTTGGGACATCTCTTTTTGGATCCAACGAGAAGCTCATTCTTGTTATCTATAAGCCAAAGCCTCAAAAGACTGTTCTTTTGCTATCTATGATGCACGACCAGGCTTCCGTTGATAATAATTCAATCATACTCGTATAATGAAGAAAAAAGTGCTGTAGATACTTTTGACCAGATGTGTTGTCGCACAAGCTGTAGCCGTAAAACCAAGCGTTGGCCACTTTGCATATTCTACGGAATGTTGAATATGGCTCTACTCAACAGCTACGAGTAAGTAATATACGTATCCAATTGCGAAGTTTTAAAAATAAAGCCAATGTCAAGAAGAGAATTCCTCAAGAAATTGACCAAGGACCCTTGTAGCGACTGGTGCAGAAAAGAGTACGTGCAGAAATTAGTAACGCGAGTGGTCATAATACTGAGACTGACGATGATATAGACGACCCAGGTATAAAAAAGGGCAAACGATCAAAATGCGATTTCTGTCCTCCGAAATTGAAGCGTATGAGAGTATATTTCAGCGCAAAATGTAAGAAAACTTACGGTTTAGAGCACAGATCACCAAATTGTTGGGAATGTAACGTAAAAAAGTAGGTGGAAAAACCACAGAATTTATTTTGCTCTCTACAAGTTCTTGAAGTTATAAGCTTTATATTGTATTATTTTTTAAATATGTTAATTAGATTTAAGGGCTGTAAGATACAGACGTTCGGTTTGATCTCGAACTGATTTTTATTTATTTTTTTAATTTTTTTGTAAGAGATCTCTTCATACCATAGGTTAAAATATGTGATCTCCAATTCCTATAATATTTCTAAGATATTTAAGAAGATAAGAATTTTTTTTTTGTCCATTCTTATTACCAAACACGTAATAAATACGTTTTTCTTTCTGTTTTAATATTTTTTTTGCTTATTAACGGTGAAATGGGGTTTTTTTTTATAAAAGTCGCCTCACAGGCGAAGTTTACCAATAAAAAGTTGGAAGCTATGTTTGCCATTCTAGGTTTAATAAGAAAATATAAAAAATTGTGAGCTGAGCTCGAAAAGGAGATATAAATTTCTCGCGATATGTATTATCGTACCCAGTTTTATTCTACAAAAGGTATTTTAAATAAATCATCGCTCTATAAAGAACCAACTATTATTCATATCAAAGGCCGTGAAGTCTCTGACAAACTTGAAATAGCCAATGAATTCAATAGATATTTTATCCAGCAGCTCACAATTTTGTAGTGTTTGTCCGATCTGTTGTACATCCTCGCGCTCTCACAGTACTGCAGAAGAATTTCAAGCGAACAGTTTTGTTTTAAAGCCTATAACTTCCCTCGAGGTTCTACAAGTTATCCGAACATTAAAAAACTCGAATTCATGTGGTGCTGATAGTATTTCAAGCTTTGTTGTTAAAAAATTGCAGGTTTTGTACTTGAAGTGTTAGTATACCATATATTTTGAATCGCTGCATATTTGAGGGAGTTTTTTCTGACGCACTCAAATGCGCTGATGTTGTACCGTTGTTTAAAAAAGGTTCTTCTGTCGAAGTCTCTAAATATAGTCCAATTTCACTTCTCCCTGTCTTTAGTAAAATTTTTGACAAACTTATTAAAAATAGGTTAGTGAGTTTTCTGAATGCAATTAAGTTTTTAAATCCCTCTCAATTTGGATTTCAAAAACGTAAATTGACTGAAAATGCTTTACTACAGTTTTGCTCCGAGTTTATGCCAAGCCTTGATAAAAAAAAAATTACGGCTAGCCTATTTATCGACATCACTAAAGCCTTCGATATGGCTAAACATAATATCTTATTAAAAAAATTGGAAAGAGTTGAGTTCTGTGGCTTCATGCTTAATTGGTTCAGATCCTATCTTGAAAATAGATCCCAAAGGGTAAACATAGATGAGGTTAGAAACGAAGTAGAGATCATTAAAATGGGTGTACCGCAAAGCTCTGTTCTGGGTCCTATTTTATTCTTAATTTATATAAACTCAATGCTTTCAATTGATTATAAGGGAAGACCAACCGCTTTTGCGGATGATATCGGGTTTTATAATATCCTTGGATCTGGTTTCTGATGTAAACTGATCTGATCTTAACTTATTAGGAAGCTGGTTCGGAGATCATAACTTGGTAATAAGCCCTAAAACTAAAATAATATATTTCAGTCTGTCATCTGTTAACAATTTGGAAGCGAATGTTTATTTTCATGCACCTAAATGCCAAGGATTTAAAATGTCCTTTGCAATAATTTTGTGTGTTGTCGTTCTTCTCCTTCCTTCTGTCGTAAACAAATCTGTAGTGTTTCTGAATTGAAAAAGTGGAGGAGTTTAAGTATCTGGGTGTAATTATAGACTCAAGGATGAGTTTTTTGCATCACACGAAATCATTGAGAAACCATTTTCGATTAACTCTTAGATATTTTTTCTTATTTGCGAAATATATGCTCAACTTAAAACTATCTAATATGGAATTTTTCATTCAAGCCTACAATGCGGAATTGTCTGCTGGTGTGGTGCTTATTTTAATAAAATCCAACATTAGTTAATTTTGCAGAAATATGTCTTAAGTAATATTTCTCAAAAGCCTAGAAGATATCCCAGTTTTACTTTGTTCTGTGACTTGAGTATTCTTCCAGTTCGTCATTTATCTTGTTTCAAAGTGCTGAAGACTTTCTTTATGAGGTCTGGTGATCGTAATTTTTGTCTAGTTTCTAGTCATAATTTACGTGAAAATCTTTCTTATTTGTTTTTCGTACCACTTCATATTGTAATTTTTTCCCAGTTTCATCGTATCGCTTATTTATTTATTTTGTTTATTTCATTGCACACCTATACTATAAATAATAATATTATAGTATATAATCACAAAACAATTTAGGCATGAAATAATGCAATACATTCTGTTGCTTAATGGACAAGTTACGAATGTAAACTTATAAAATAATACAAAATTAAATTCAAAATGTTAATGGGCAAAAAAACACTGCTCTGTTTCAAAGAAGAAAAGAAATAAAGCAGAAAATCTAAACAGATGTTACAAATAGGTTAAGTTAACGCTTCAAAAGTTTGTTCAATATTCGTGTAATTAACATAACATTAACTAAAAATACTGTTCTTACTCTTTCGCATCTAATGTTATTAGGAAGCAAGTTAAAAGGACGAGGTCCAATAACAGCATAAAACCTAGAAAAGTGTGATTTTTTAACTATTGCCATTGTTACAAAATTCCTGGTGTTATTGCGCAAGTTATAATTTTCAAATGTTCTAACCTGATAATAATCAGATTTCTCAAAGAATATTTACAGACTTTACAGCAGTATAAGTGTCTTAATGGAAGAAATTCGAGGTTCCTAAAAAGTTCTAAGCAATGATTTGCATCCGGAGAATTTGCAGTCCATTGTGTCGAAGAAATGAAGTGCGAAACATTGTTTTTTAACCAATCTTGGTTGACGCGCGCTTTGGGAGACGGTGGCCAGTCTTGTTTAAATGTCCACGGTCTCCGACCGAAATGATTGTTTGCCCAAAGCTTCAATACTGCCTCTAAGACAGTTTCACGGTATACTATCGCATTAATTTTGACACCACGGTCCAAAAATACAAGCGGAGAGTGACCATCGGCGGTTATGGCGGCCCAAACCATCACCATCGGTGCTGCTTGCTTTCTGGTGGCAGTCCGAAGGTGTAAATTTTCGAAGGACCTGTCTGGCAAGTAAACTCGGTCATTTTGTTTGTTGACATATTGCTCGATAACAAATGGCGACTCATCGGAAAAAACCAAATTCGGCAACTCACCATTTTCGTGCAAGCGTAGCAACTCCTTCGCTCTTTCGACTCGGATTTCGCTCAATTCGAGCCAGCACTTTCCGAACAATTTCTGCCGATGTTGAGTCATTCAGGGTGTATGTTCTGGAGGCATCAGTGATTGGATTTTGTAGACACGAAAACGCAAATGTTTCGTCAGAAAACACTGCACAGTGAATGTAGAAATATTAAATTAGGATCATGATGCCGGGCGGAGGTTCTCGAACTCCCGGCCACGAGCTGGATGAACACGTTTCGATGGTTTGGCATCGCGAATCAAGCCAGTGTGCTCGATTTTGTGATTACTCTAAAAACTTCCATCACATTAGAAATAAATAAAACAAGTCGCTGTTGTGTCAAATAGTGACCCATTTTCTTATACTAAGTATGTATGTGTGTATAAATTGTTTATTCAGAAAAACATTTTTAAATAATTCTATACTTAAGTTCCAATTTTAATTGGATTGTTAAAAGAGTAAGTAATGCACGACTATGATTTATTGTCGCCTGTAGGTAGTTTGACATGTTGTTTATAACATAATTGAAGTTTTAGTTATTAAGATTTAGAATTAGTAAAATTTGTATCTAACATATAGTAATGACAATATTTTTTGTACGGATTTCAATAGTTTAAATAATTAATTAATTCATTTCTATATTTAAAGGCACTGATAAAGAAATTACCGTGTATTATTCGAAAACTCATCATTAACTCCATTTAAAATGTTAATTATATGTATCTTCAATATTTGTACCCAAATTCCTTTAAAATCGGGCATCTTCGCAGGAAATGTTGGAGTGCTTCTATTTCCCTCATATTGCATAGTGAGCACAGTTTGCATTCACGAGTGCTAAATTCGCTTCGGTTAAGCCAAATCAGGTCACAGCATGTTTTAAAAATCCATGATATTTTATTTTGACTGTATTTATCCGCGAAGTATCTTTTGCCTTTCGTTTAATCGAGTTTCTTGTAAATTCTGTCCAGCTAGTCATTGCGCGTCAGAGCCGCAGCTTGCCATTGTAGTCCAAATTCTGATCCAAATGTGTTTACTTCTTTAACCAAAAATATATTTTTTTGATAGTATATGAGACAGTCTTATAACATCATATTCAAACAATCTTTTGTATATGTATTGAAAATGAAGTTCGAGTGTGTAAAAATGTTCCCAATCTATTTCGGTCTCTATATGAAGAGCATAATTTGAAGAGTTACCTGGAAGCCTTACGGGTCGTTTAAGGAAATACCACTGCAATTTATCAACCCCTTCAAAATGTGTATGTATTACTCTACAGATTGCATGGGATAATTGCCACTTCGCTTTAAAGGATATTCCATTTCTGTTGAGAACATTTTTCCAAGTGGCATTAATGCTATTTTTTGCTGAAGTGTTTCTGCTTTCAACATACTTTGTGAATGACATTTCTGGGGTAAGTATCACTCGGACACGACTTTGGTTCGGTCCCTTTTAAATATCCATTTTTCTTGAATCGATAGTCTTCCACCGTTTCTAAATACCAGAATTGCTAATTTTTCTAAGTTAACTTCCATGTTATTCTTCTAATCTGGTTATAATTGTGTGCAAAGTTCTTACGTCATCTGCTAAGATTACGATATCATCCGCAACCAGAAGTAATCTTATATTAACTCCGTCAACGTTAATATCACCATCTGAGTATTCGTGTACGCCATTTAAATGTAGAGCAAATAGCACTGGGGATAGAAGGCATCCTCGTTTTTCTCCCGAAACCGTTTCAAAGTTCACAGAAAGTTCTCTACCACCCCAAAAAGCTGATCTTGTGTCACTGCATACATTTTTAATCAAGTTTATCATTTTGGTTGATATTCCTATGATATGTGGTTAGAAAATGGTTTATTTGCTGTCATTACAGCGAAATTGAAACACCCAGCCATTATCCATGAATTACACTTAAATCGTCGAAACAGAAAAAAAGTTTCCATCCTCGGTGTGCATGTCACTGACAACTTAAATTGGAATAACCATATATTCGATGTCGTCAAAAATGCTGCGAAATAACTAGGTTTCCTCAAGCGATATAAAAAATATTTTAACCCCTCTGATCTGGCCTCAATACATCAGGCATTTATCCGGCTAAAATTGGAGTACAATGCCCACATTTGGTCAGGTGCTCGATAGATCGCGATAAAACTCATAGGTGATACTAATATCAGTCAATCAATTGACACCCTCAAACACCTAGGTAATGTCTCCTGTTCCACGACCAGTGCTGCATTGAAATCGCCAGTAGCATTCCGCCTATTCAAACTTTCAACCGTAACACCCGTCTCGCTATGAATGCTCATCAGTATACCCTCAAGCTCATTTTCGGACGTACTCTAAAATATCGTAATTCGTTCCTAAACCGTACAACTCGCTCATGGAATGCCCTGTCAATCTCTGTATTTCCTGGTTGTTATAGCTTACAAACATTTTAAAAAAAATGTATATCGGTACCTGTGTTTTCTGCATCCCTAAATTTCCTTTGCCCGCGCTCCGTACAAACATTTTACGGGTACACGAATCCCTTGAGCGCGCGCTCATGATAGAAAAAAAAAAGGGATGATGATTTGGATAAACCTATATCAATGGAAGAGTTAAAACAGAGTTTAGTCAAGGTCAAATCTAATAAGGCCGGTGACGACATGTTATCTTATGAATTGTCATTTTGACAGAATACCAGGCACCTTTTAGGATGAAATATTCTACCGTGGATAATACAGGGCGGCATTGAGTTCTGGATGCATTAAATTCCACTCCACAGTTCCCCAATTGGTTACGCTGTCAATATCGGAATTTGATGAGCTTAACATACGCTGCAGTTCCTGTTCTACAGCCGAAGAGCAGGGGCGTGAGTCCGGGAACGAATGTGAAAAGCAGAGAGTACTGTCATCAGCAAAGGAATATATTGGATTAGAAGAAACAGACAAGAGATCGTTGATGAAAATTAAAAAGAGTGTCGGAGACAGGACAGAGCCCTGAGGCACACCAGCATTTATTTTGTGAATAGCAGACCTGAAACCGTCCAAGACAACTTGAATTGAACGTTACGCAAGGTAGTTTCTAATCTATTGAAGAAGAGAGTCGTCGATCCCAAATACAAGCATTTTCAACAAAAGATCCTGATGTCAAACTCTGTCAAATGCCTTAGAAATATCAAGTGCAACTACCTTGCTTTCGCCAGATTGATGTACGCTTTGGTTCCACTTTTCGGTGAGTCATGCCATCAAATCACCAGTGGGCCTGTTGCTACGAAAATCATATTGCCGATTATTGAGAAGTTTTCGTGTTTCGAGATATTTGATGAGCTGACGGTTTATCAGCCTTTCCATGATCTTGGAAAGAAGGGACCTAAGTGCAATGGGTTTGTAGGAGGAGAGGGAAGAAAATTCGCCATTTTTAGGGACGTGCTAGACAAATGCTGTTTTCTATTTGCTCGGAAAAGGTCCTGAAAAGTAGGACTGAAGAAAAGGCTTACGCAGTGGTTTTGCCAGCGAGGAAGAACACTTTTTCAGAAGAAGGGGAGATATACCATCTGGACCAGCGGATTTGTATTTATTAAGACCTTTAAGTACTCTTGCTACTACACGAGTGCGAAAGTGGATTCGTCCCATTGAAGATTCGACGCACTCAAGTGTTGGCGGGGGGGCAGCTGGTCCCAACGTGTGCAGAAAGCAGATTGGTTTTGTCCAAATGAGAGTTGGGATGAAGCAGAATTTCTAATGTTTTTGACGAACGACCAAAAATGTTTACTGCCGTTGGGACATTGCAGTATTTTTTGCCTCAGTTCTTGATCGTATTGGAATTTCACACGCTTAAGAAAGGCTTTGCAGTCATTGTGGTGGAATTTGGTATGTTCCATCACTACGCACGTAAATGACGAGATCGTGGTAAGAGAAGAATCATGGCACAAATTCGTAGCCAGGTAGTTTTAGATCAGAGTGATCTGAGAGGTGTGGGCGGGGATCTACCTGTGTTCCACTAAGTGCCAGGTCTGGACTTACAGACGTGGACGTACGTAGAAAAGTGATCACTTTTGGCTACGTCCACCCTGAATTCTCTACTCATAATTACAAACAAACACAGTAAACACAATCACCAACGATACTAATCATAGGTGCATATTGCATGTTATGTTCCAATTGGGGTGGATTTAAAAGAGAGTAAAACCAAATCTTAAACTCTGTGGATGGGATATCAATGCTCAGCCGATAATTTTGGTTTCTAGTTTCTTTTGCAGCAGCTTGTGCCTTCAATTTAAGTAGTGCATAGAATCGTTACATAACTGAGTTTGAGATAGGTCCTGATCAACTACCCGTAGTGGTAACATTCGGATGGAAGTAAATCGGAACTACTTACAAAGCTACAATGGAGGGATACAAAGGCGACCAGCATTCGAAGACAACTTGATATGTGACTACAAGGCATAAACAATTGATCTCGATTGAATGGAGGAAATCATCGACGCATCACATCTTATCACCAGCCGCGGCAGAGGTTTTGCACAGCAACGCTCTGAGCCTCTGTCGTGACTCCAGCAATGGTTTCTTTTGGAATTTTTATATGGAAGCCAATTCCAATTATTAAGAAAAAAAATGTACTTTGAGGCGGAAGCTGGACGAGTGGCACGATGTACCAATGCTCAGGATATAAAAAAGTACATTATCGATTCCAAGCTCAGCTCTGACGATCTCGCAACATACTTTCAGTATCTTAGATGCACAAATTACTGAGAATGAAATCGACTTGAAGACGGAAAAGCTGCAGGATTCCATTGCATTTCCTTCGAGTTCTATAAATATTGCACAAGCGAATTAATAAATAAGCTCTATGTTGTTTTTAATACCATTCTGGAAGATGGGGTAATTGCTCAGCAATTTAAAAAATCTTTGATTTTCCCGATTCATAAAAAAGGGTGCACTTCGAGCTCGCTTAGTTTTCGTGGAGTTTCGTTCCTGAATTCTTCTTATAAAATCTTCACTACAATTTTACAGAAACGACTAAATTCAGGGATTGCAACGTACTGAAAATCAAGCTGGTTTTAGTTCGTTATATTCAACCACTGACTGCATTGCATTTTCTTTCTAAGGAGCATCGAGGAGCCATTCCTTCGGAGAAATAAAAAACTTTATGATTTCAAAGCAGCATTTGATACGATAGATCGAGGTGCTGTAATCAACAAATTTAGTGGAACGGGAATGTCGACTAAGTTCAGTAAAGTTATCTGAAACCTGTACAGGAACCTATAAGTAGCAATTTGGAACAGTGACGAAGTATCGGAATGGTTTGAGACAAGGATGCTGAGCCCCAGCTTATTCGCGCTTTTCATGGAGGATCTAATTGATTTCATTCCTGGAGATATTGAGTATGTAGAACTTGCTCTTGATGTGCCCCTGCTCGTGTATACACCTGAGTTCATTGCATAGGACAATCTATAGTAGATTATGTACTCGTATAGCATAAAAAACTATTGTACTTTCGTGACAAGCATTCTATGGACGGAATATGAACAATGCTTAAATTACGCGGAGAACTTCTCTCCCTAAACTATTTATATTCCTCATCGGAGTGAACTACCTATCTTTTGTGGGCCATACAACTTGGAGGCATTTTTTACGCAAATGCCCAGTTATAAAAGAGACAAGACGGTCCATCTTCGGCACAAATTTTTTTAATGTATAGCAAAACTAAATGAACTGGAAATATCGCCTTTATTCCAATACTGCAAAATGACATTAGTTTATCAAGAAAGGATTATAAATGGAAATTCCTCAGCTCTTAAGCTTAAAATTAATAAATACGTTTATAGAGTGCCATGCTTGTAAACAACATGCATTTAACAAATAAAATAGAAATGACCATCCTTTGCTATCGATTATCCATTAATTTTGTAATTGAGCTGCTGGTAGTATATGAGCCTTTTTTGCTTACATGTTGATTGATTCTAGGTATTTTACCTGTGTTCATTGTTCTTTTGTATATCAACGACATCAACAATTTAGAAGATTTTTTTCTTGCTGCATGACACTTATCATCATACCATTTGCTTTTGGTAGTGTGTAATTTGATGCAGTATTAAGTTGAGTTGTAGTCGAGGATTTTATAATGTCACTTAAGTATATCAGCTCAATAAATTCCTGTCTGTTTTTTAAGGAGCTCAGATTTTCATTTAATTTATTTTGGTACTGTTGTTTGTTGGCCTACTTCCACACTAATTTCGGCAGTGGGTTTGGGTTTCGGCAGCTATTAAGGACTGAAACGAATAAAATTTGGAAAATTCAAAGTAAAAAAAAAGTGTTTTCATAATTTAATTTATTTTTTTATTATTTGCTTTAAAACTCTGTTTCTATTAAATTCATTCACAATTACAAAAAATTAAAATATTATTTGGGTTCCCATTCTTTCGTCAACTTCTTTCGAATGTCCTTCATAAGGTTGGCGACAGTTACATCCGTGATCTTTTTGGACGCTCTTTTCCATTTAGCACTAAAATCTTTTACGTACTTTGCACACTGCTCACTTTTCCTCAATTTAGTTTTGACCAAAGCCTAATACCTTTCAATGGGAGGACACCGTGGAACAATGGGTGAATTCATGTCTTTTGGGACAAAGTCGACATTTTTAGCAACAAGAAAGCTCAACGTCGCATGAGCATAGTGTGCTGACGCTAAATCTGGCCAAAATAATGTTGAACCCTCGTGTTTGTTTAAGAAAGGAATCAACAGTTTTTTTAGGCACTCGTTAATGTACACTTCTCCGTTAATTGTTGCCGTTGTAATAAACGATGAGCTTCTGTGTCCACATTGGTATGGCCTGCCAAACGAGATATTTTGACTCGAATTATTCCATCCCAATCGATGTTGTTGATTGCGGAAGAATCGCAGCTTCAAACGAGTTGTAAAACTGCGCAGAAGAGTAGAAAAGTCGGCTTTGACATAAGTTTCGTCATCTAAAACCAAGCACGCTTTCTTATTGCCTATCAACTCGTATAGCTTTTGGGCCCGTGTTTTTATAACTTTTTTTAGCTTTTCAGAAACTTTTGGTATTTTTTGTTTTGTTCGTGTTTTTACACCGTTATGTTTTTTTAGATCTTTGTACCATTGTTTGGTTGGTATTACATTTCCGAGCAACATCTCTGGATGACATAGTCCGGTTTACGATGGTACCCACTATTTTCCTGTCCAAATTTGTATCATGTGCTCCACTTTTAGCTCCACTTTTCTGTTTTCGCTTAACTGTCAACGTCTCCAAATATCGTTTAATAACAGAATAAACTGTACTGCGTGCTCTGTTTAAATTTTTTGCGATGAAATGGTTTGGAAGCGAAGTATTTTCGAGCCATTTGTCGATGATCTTTTTAAGGCGTTCCTCGTGACTCATATTTTATAAATATTTTAAACCGCACCGAACTAAAATCGATAACAAACTGAAACTAGAAAATATACAGGCTAATTTGGGTACAAAATGGGATTGCAATTTTTACGCATTGGAAGTATAGCCCGTGTTAAAATTTACAGATTTTATTCGTTTCAGTCCTTATATGCTCCAAGTTTTAAGATTTAGTGGATGGGTAAATGATCAGATTATGTTTTATTATCTACAAGAAAGTCCTTGACATTCGCTAGCAAAACTGTTTTTGTACTATAGCGGTCTCTCTACCCCTTTATATTGATGGCAATGGTTTTTCTCTAGGCCGATAGGTATTCATCCGGTTTTTACGCCGTCCGAGACCGTTGACCCTATTCATTGAACTTGAATAGAATCACTACATGGAAACCTTGTACATATATCACCTTGATCAAAATGTTCCCGACCACACCCACCATGTGGCACTCCCACTGTTCCGATTTGAGTTTTGTTTTTGGTTAAGTTGTTAAATCTGCTGTTGACACTGCCTGTAAATCTTAGCATCGCAGCTTGACATTTGCAAATGTTACGTAGCCAAGAGTACATCTATCTCTGTGTGTGTTGGCGATTTTTTACAATTTTAAAAATGGATTTCAATTTGCAACAACGAACTTGTACGAGTATTAAATTTTACGTAAAAAACGGATTTAATGGTGCGCGAACGTTGGAAATGTTGGAAAAGTGTTTCGGCAACGATTCTCTAAAGAAAACGGTCGTTTACCAGTGGCACGAGCGGTTCAAAAGTGGTCGTGAGTCAATCGAAGATGTTGAACGCAGTGGCAGACCATCGGCATCGAAAACCGACGAAAACATTGACCAAGCAAAAGAAATGTTGGTCAATAACCGCAAATTAACCATCAGAGAAATAGCGGAGGATTTGAACATTGCCTATGGATCCGTCCAAGACATGTTGGTTAATGATTTGGGTTTCCGTCGTGTAGCAGAAAAGTTGGTGCCAAAAGACCTCAATTTCATGCAAAAAAGAGACCCTGTTGACGTCGCAAAAGAGATGATTTGCAAGGCTGAATCCGATCCCATATTCATCAAAAGAATCATTACTGGAGACGAGGCGTGGGTACTCATAGTACGACATGCAATCCAGACATCAGGCAAGTGAATGGCGTTCACCAAATGAGCTGAGACCAAAAAAACCACGTCGTTTTCAGTCAAAAAAGAAGGCAATGCTCACGGTTTTCATGGATTGCAACGGTGTAGTGCATCATAAATTTTTGCCAGAAGGCCAGACAGTAAACAAAGATTATTACGAGTATTTGGGCGTTATAAGACGTCTGCGTGAAGCAATTCGCCGAAAGAGACCAGAATTGTGGGCAGAAAACTCGTGGATTTTGCACCATAATAACGCACTGTCGCACAGTGCCATCATTATTCATAAGTTTTTGACGAAAAATGCAACAAATATTATCCAACAGCCACCGAATTCACCTAATTTGGCTCACTGTGACTTCTTTCTGTTCAACCGAGTTAAAAAACCACTACGGGGAACGCGTTTCAGCAGCCGAGAGGAAGTAATGGAAAAATCGCAGGAAGCACAGATGGACATACCGAAAACCGAATATAAAAAATGTTTCGAGGATTGGATCAAGCGCTGGCATAAGTGTGTTGCAGTCGATGGGGATTACTTTAAAGGGTGCAATATAGATTTAAATGAATAAACTTGTATTTTAAATTTTCTGAATACACTAACTTTTTGATCAGGTTCGTATGTATCTTGATTTATTTGCCGATGGTCTTAAAAAGTAAAAATGTAACCCAGCAGCACACTCACGCCTTTGTTGAGACTTTGACTCAATGATGTCTTCTCCAAATTGTCAGTTTATCTCTCCAACTTCAACTTTTTCCCCGTTATTTACTAGGGCGGATTCTCTTTTGTGGGCGCATAAGAGGAGCACATCTTAACACCTTTCTCCTATAATTGTACAGTTTTATCATTCTTCTGTAGTTCTGACAATGACTACTACTGCGATGTCAACGGCATATTCAATAAATTCGTGAATTATGCTCCACAAGAGAATACCCGTGATTAACCATTGAAGAACTCCTGCAACTTTGTACTTCTTTGACGTGGTCTGTGTCGTACAAGAGAATTCTGTCCTCGAAATAGTTTTTAGTGTTTCTAGAAGGTATGGAAGTACTTTATAAAGCTGTTTTAATGACGTTCCAACACAAATAAGTAGGAGGGAATTTCTATATTAGGAGCTCCGACTATACTCATATAATATCACGAACTGCTTGTATAGAGTTGACGATGATTTGATTGTTTTATCTCCCGCCATACTGCTGGTTGAGGAAACCATTAAATTCATCGGTGTACTGACGCATAGTCTTATGGATGACCTTTCCAGCATTTTCTCTAATATGTATAACACTCTGGATTGCAGATTGCTTTATGAAATTGGAATTCCGTTCATGCTGGAGGACTTGCAATTACCTGAAATATCCATTACTGTCTTCGATTATTATTACTAAAAAATAGGCGAAGGTCTATTGCTCGCAATGGCACAAGCATCGTGCCCCTGACTGCTTCAAAAACATTTTTTCTTTACTTTATGGAACTGGAATTTTGACATCATTGTATCAATAGATATATTCATCCAAGACAGACGTAAAAGGATATTTTCTCTGCGAGGGCGTCTACATAAAATCCGAAACACTTGTACCACACACTAAAGAAAATGTCCTTAGTTTTGGAGATGTGTAACCTATATATAATATCACTAATAAATGAGATGTAGTTAAATGGAATAACACTTTGTTAGGAACATTTAATAAATAACCACCTTACCTTTGGTAGGGGGATAGTTATTTATATAAGTGACACATCAATTTGACTATGAAATTAAGTATAGCTTTATTGCTTTAAGTTGCTGGCTGTTTATACAATTTCAAAGTTTAAAATACTTTTACTGGGTCATCGATTTTAGCCGATGGGGCAGTTTGACTTGTTTGAGTTGTTCCTCGTGCTGACTGCAGCCCAACTACTGAGTCGAGATTTTGGTGGAGTTTGTTTGCAATTCATAAACACTCTCCTACCGAAAAAGGTATTATACTGAAGAGGCAATGGTTAAGATGGTTCCGTAATATTAAACAACATTGGATCGCTTTTGTTGACATGTACCCGTGCTCAATTTCCGGGTAATCTTGCGGGCCGGTGTCTACTCGGAGTCACTGAAAATATCAATACCATACCGCTTGCCGGATTTTGCCATCCTCTTCCAGGTGGAACAACTGGCAATCTGAAAAACTTGCACACAACTTGGGCCTGAAAAAACGCACAACCTTCAATGGAGGATGTTAACCAACTGTGCCATATCAATGATGATATGGCCGACCTACGATAAGAGTAGGACGAAAGACCCAGATATCCCCGGAATCATGGGACATTGGCCAATTGGATACCATACGGCTAAGCTAGCAATCGCATACAACCGCCACTGCCGCAGTTGCGGGAACGAAAATTCAGTGCCACTGCAAATGTTCGGTACTATCAAGGGCCAGACTGCGTGTACTAAACTAACCATTCTTCGATGAACTTAACGACATCTCGCGTCAAGGGATAAGAGATCTAATCCATTTTCTTAACTCCACAGGCACCGACCATCCCACATCCTCAACAACGCAAAGCATCAACCAGGTCACACGAGTTTTAGTAACAAAAAGGCGCATGCCAGTGCAGCTTGGGTTCATGTTGAACCGCCACCTCCACCTACCTACGTATATTGTCGCTTAGGAAATAGTACCACTATTGCACAATACTTCGCCCTGTCGTCTAGTCTCCCATTTAGGCTTCCTAAATCATGGCCAGTAGAATTCTTTCCCAGAGGTCTCTTTGAAGTCTCCAAATCGTACGTCAAATTCCGTCAAATGGACATAAATGTGCCAGCAACATCAATTAGTATTATTTCCTCAAAACGGCTACTAACCGCTGCCGTACATCCAAGGATGAGAAGTCAGGTAACCCGGAGAGTTTAAGTTTTACCTCAAGCTTTCGAGAATAGCTCTACAAATATATCATCGCAGATGATCCAAACTGATATCATCGTGAAGGTAAGCACCAGGTGGTTAAAAAGATATTGCTGGATTGCGACAAATATGAAATACGTTGAAATGCCTTTTGGACGTAGCCAGGCAGTGCCGAGAGCCCCAGAAAAAATTATCAACATGGAAGACAACGAATTTAGCCATCTTAGGCATTACTGAAGATATGCCCGGAGAAAAATAAAAATTGAGAACTCAATTAGAGCAAAATATTGCAACAAATGTAGGAAACACGACAACAAAACCTTCACCTACGAAGGAATGACACTACCGACTTCCGTAGAGAAACACAGGACGTGGACAGGGTAATTTTTTTTACAACCAAAAGCATATAAGTAAAATCAGGCATATCGCATCTTTAAGAGTTTTCAAACCCTCCATTACATACAAAGACATTATGCGTAAGCAACTGCCTTTACGTAGAATGATAATAAATGGTGGTTTCTGCTGAAGTTCCTTAAGCATCGTCAGCTCTTTTGCGTCTAAAAGCACAGTACTTTATCCCTGGAGATTAAAATTGAGACAACAACAGGAAACAGTCTGAACTCTAAATATTAGCTTCGTACGATGTCATTCATCTGTTCGATGAAAGTTACATAATTACAAGATGCATGGTGTTGGCATACGAATTGATAACACAAGTTATCCTCGTACTCCGTACAACTTGGCATTTATCCCAGCAACTGAAAATTAGCCATCCTACGATGAAGAGAAGTTGCATAAAGACCAACGTGTGACTGTAGGCATTGATTGAATCAATCTTCTTTTACGAAGACGTCAACAATGCTACAATAGTAACGTAAAGCAGGGTGACGTTCACCTGACCCATCCGAAAAACAATTCTCGCGCCCTTATTTTGTAAATCTTGCAATTAGCCTTTTGGCCTTTTTTTTGTGGGGTTCCGAATAAGACTGATATCTTGCTAAGCATTCCACCAAAAATTCCGCAACTTAATCACAATACGAGTATTGATAGAGATATTTGCCAAATTTTTTGAAACCCCAATTTTCCATATGAAACCCAACAGCCTTTGTATCAAACTATGTACTTCTATTGTATTAAACTAGTTTCGAAATGTCAAACCAACGCTTTAACGGACTGTTTTCAAAAAACATAATGAAAAACCAAAACTACGATTCCGTGCGGCTCTCCTTTTTACATCCTTCTCTGAATTAATACCGCTTCCCTCAATCAAGAACTCAGCTGAATCCAGTTTGAAATTACCACGACAAGAGAAATTTTCCACGCAATCTTTCTTGATACTCTCCTCGAAATTTTCGAACAAACTTTTATTCACAACACGGGAGTATGGTATGCACTTAAGTTAGTCACAATACCCAAGTTAAACGAAACACCAGCATCTAAACATAATTTCTAACCCACTTGGCACTTATCACGTGTAAATCCTTCTACCCAACTTCAATCATACAGCAATTCATTTTGGCATAATTCCGCAATAATATTCAAAAGTTTAGATCCCGTGTCGTATTAAATGCTTTCAGAAAATGTGCATACGTATCTCACGCGCCATACGTTGATGTGCCTACGCTTCTGCCAACCAAATCAACTTCGAATAGCTAAAGTCACTTGCTACAAGCATGTATTCTCTCCTACGTGACACATGTCTAAAGTACGCGTATTCGTTCATGAAGTAGTAAACCTTTCCTGTCGTAGTTTGACGGATTTTTTTTATGACTTTGTCTTAGTCAATCCACCTCCAGTAGACACGCATCATATCAGTAGTCACGCCGTCATTTGAATTAGATTTACACGTTTCACAAGGACGCACTAACCCGATACTGGGGACACGCTATATCATTCCTCTTTAGAGAGCACGTTCTCACGTTTTAATATTCACTTTCAACACCAACAACAATACAATGCTTGCACCAAGCGCTATTCTTATCATATAATTACTCATTCAACTCTATTCGCAACAGGTGTAAAGGAAATCAAATATCAAGGAGCGTAACACAAGTACGTGTGCTCTCACTAACCAAGAATACTGGGATATCCTTCGGGACAAGGGGTTGATTTCTATCAGAAACTTATATTGAAATCTTCAGAGGCTTCATTGGACTGTTGTCCTCAAAGTTGCCTATGATGCTAGTACTCACGTTTTCTTACCTCTGCACCAAAGCCAATACACTTGTTTGTGTTGTTGTGCAATTTCACCAAGGATACCACACAGGATTTGTACAATACGCTATTGCAAGCTTTCATCTATCAAAAGCTCTGATTCGAAGGTGAAAGCCAGAGTGGAAATTCTCCTATAAAAGGCGATGCCATTCGACAGACATTTCAGAAGGTACTCGCTACTTCAACCGTAAGGAACTCTCTAATAAAGGATTACCATACCCAAAGAGATTACTAACCAAAAACCATCCTCACCAACCAATTAACTATGGATAACCGCAAGGAAAATAATTTCGATTTTTGTGATTTACAAAAACCAAAAGCGATATCACCGCGTCGCCAGCGAGCTATGCAATTCTTGCAAAGTCTCAGCAAACGTCTCGGACGTCGAGTGCAAAACGATTTAATTTACAATAGTCAAGAAGACCTTCGCAGCTCATCGACAGACTCATTCTCTCTGAGTCTAGACCAAACGGAAAAAAGTCTTCGCAGTTCCAGCATTGATTTCTCCAGTGTATCCTGTGCCAGTTCTAATTGTAATTTGGATAAATTCGAATTAGATGAAGAAAACTGTAATAATCAGACAGTTACACGAACACCACTTAAACGTATTCATCTCAACCGCATAACAATATCGTCCGTTAGTAAAGCACTACAAAATTTATCGCCATCGTCGCGTTCATTATCCTGCAATAGCACACCGCTAAAAACCCAAACAAAAAAACCTACAAACAAACCAACTAAGCAGTCTCAACCGCAAGCCCAACCTCAAAGGATACTCCGACAACCTGTTAACTATGTCTACCTTAAAGGTATGTCCGGCTTGCCAACACGTCGAGTGCCGCGTTCATCTCTGTGCTGCACTTATGCCTACAGATAAGCGCTCGCTGTACAATTTACCAAAGGAGTCGCATCTTAAATTTCTGAGAAACCGAAGTCGATTTTGTTGCTTAAAAAAAAAGTGTGATCTAGTGCCTGAGACTGCTATTCAGTGAACTGAAAGGACTTGAGTTTATCAAAAAAGAATAATTTTCGAATATATTTTTTAAAAACAATGTAAAAATTTAAAAACAAAAAAAAAACACAAAATTTAACAAAAAAATTAGTTTTAAGAATTTTTGTACCTAAAATAAGTTAGAGGACAAATTTTTGTGTAAATTTAAATTTTAAGAAAAAGAAAAAATACAAAAGAATATTTAAAAAACAAAAAAAAATTGTTCTTCTCCTGTTGAATATCTTTTTCAAAACTTTTCAGATACGATTTCCCAAGTGGAACTTTGGAAATGGGAAATTTCCCTTGCAAAGCTCACAGGAAAAAATCCTTGAAAGAGTTTTCGCCTTTTCTCCTTAAATGCAGTACGCTTTCCCCTTTCTGTTATATCATTTGGGATACGTATCCTATTTACTTTAAGGCAATGCACTTCGTTGTATTTACTGGGCCACGTTAAGATACATGCGCGTTAGAAGCGAACGCACGTGAGGTTTGTTGGTAGTTTCCTTTGACAGGTGCGGTATTTATTATGTACTCTACATAGCTGGGTGTTGGTACAATATGTTGTATTGTACATAAAACGTCCTCGTACATAAGGCGTGCCCATAATCCTTTTGTAATTGCATTTGATAGACAATTCATCTTGTTGTCTACTGCAGGTGCTACGCCACTCCACTACGATTAAACTACAATGCTCTCTGTTGAGGAGACTATAGTCGAGAAATAGGTATCATCCATACTGTAGGATGATATTTTCCATTTTCCGATGGAAAACGAAATACAATAGCCGTTCATTGTTATTCTATTTTATGGTCAATTATAGTGACATTATATCAAATGTTTTAGTAAAATAATTTCGGCGTCAAACGGCCTGTGGCCTATAATCCTTGAATGTTGCTTCGTAATGCATTTTTATTCACTCTAAGGATTGACCTAACTTTGCCATGGCCGGTTACAAGACCAAGTTGAAAGAGAAGGAGTCGCTTAGTATAACTACTGCCAATATTTAATAGTGTTTTACGCAAATGCAACTTTGCATACGAATGCTTCACAACTTTCAAAAACTAGCCAGCACGTCGAAATAAAGGAGATAGAGCTTCAAGTGAACCAACGGCAGAAGTCTTCTGGGACTATCCTATCTCTGGGTTTTGAATATTGCGGCGCCGAATTTACTGCGCGACCTCATAAAATAAGCTTAAGGCCGATATAATTGCCAATCAATAGAATATAATGTAAGAGTAGGTTTGTCAGGCTTAAGCATAAATCCTTAAAGCTCAGGCATTTGAGCCGTTTTCAGATTCCAATCCGTATTAAGGCTAAATTTAACAATATATGTAGTAAGCTTAGTATGTGCACACGTCCTCCACAAAGGAAAAGGACGATTCTGCCAAAAATTTCTTATACGAGGCTAAGGTCGTCCTTGGTGATTTTACTGCCATGTTAGTGAAGGAGAGCATTTTTGACGACACAATTGAGAAATATGAGTATAGCCGATACGAAATCAGTTCCGCAAATGGACTTAGGTTAATTGACTTCACAGGGAGGTGAATTCTCTTCAAATCTAGTTTCAACACCTCAACATCCACAAGGGGACCTGGCGGTCCCTAAATCAAATACCAAAGTCAATTAGATCACTTTGTTATCAACGCAAGACAAAGCTTTAGTATTTTATATGTGCCGATACCTTGTTACATGAAACCTGCGAAAGCGAATATGCCGGAAAGCGGAACACCAAAGTAGTACTATGAAGGAATTAGATGTAGCAAGATAGTACTATTGTAGATTTCTGGCTAAAGCCCAGAGCTAGAGTTTGACGGTGAGGACAACTAACAGAATGAACAGAGTAAATCGGAAAAATTGAATATACGTTCTCGCCAAGAGTTTCAGATCTATCTGACCTACTCCATTAAGAGGATGATGGTATAATCAAGCACTTTGTGCGCAAAACTGCTTTACGAATGCATCCTCTGGCTAAGATGCAACATGTCTACCAAAGCTAAAGAACCTGCGGGAGTGCGCTTCAAAATCTGATGGTTAAACTGAAGGGCCACTTGATAAAAAGGAATACGCGATGAACATTTTCATCGAGGTTGAGGGTGCTGTCGGCAAAGCAAATCTTTACAGCATTTGTAACTCGGACAGGCAAACCAGCTGCCATGACTTACAAGTTTAGTGGATAAAAGCAATGATGGTGAACAGGACACTGATTACGGATGCTGGTTGTGGTCACTATGTGATGGCCGGGGTAAACTAGGGTTACCCTAGTTAGTACAAGTTAGTCGACTTACTGTAACTACTATAATATAGCTGTTGGATCATGTCTAGCGACAGTCCTCTCTAAAGCGCATGTAGCCATAGACATAATTGGCGACTGGTGCACTTGAAATGGGCTCTCAGTTAGTCATCTAAAAACTTTTAAAGTTTCTGCTAATAGTAGAAAACTGACTGGTGGGGCTCATCAAGCGCTTAAAGCTAAATATTTAGATGACATCCGGGACAACACATTTCTTCTGACTAAAAATGTTACGTCAAAACCCTCCAAGAAGCTGTCGGCCTTCTGACAGTATAAGAGAGCTTTCGCCAAGAAATAGGTCTTGTCAACGGCGATGATCTTTGTGATCTACATGGCTATAATAAGGCCAACGTCTTCCTTTGCATCAGTTGTCTTGGGGAACAAGCTTTCACAAAAATACGTCGCTTTTACTAGATTCCTAAGATAAACTATTCTCCGCTCCTTCGTTTTAGATCCACTGATGGATCTTCCTGGGTGGTAGTGGTACCCAGTGTTATAACAGTGTCTACACATCATTTGTTTTTATTCTACCTCGGGTACTGGACGATGACCATCCGGACTCGACTTGCCAAACTTTTAAGGGCGAGTAGTGGCCGGCACACAAAATTAGCAGCAATATAAACGGGATGGCGGATAAATTCTCCATATGGGGCCAACGGTGAAATAAAGCAAATGACACTTTATCTCTGCTACTCCGACACATTTGGACCTCAAACCGGTAAGAATTTCCTAGACCACGTCAGCGTCATTTAAAATAGATGGGGGAGGACCAACGGCAACGCTCGACTAACCCGAACGGGTTACTAGCTTCCGTCTAACCGACCTAGAGCGATCTATAATTTAACTTGCCTTCCAGGTTAGGAGTTGTGCCGCCGCATTAACTTGCGGCCATGGAAAAAAATGCTCAGTTACGAAGAAGCAACAAAGCAGATGTTAGCTCCAATTAAGAAGCACGATGGGATGGGGAGGACAAAAAGAAAATGAAAACCTGCCATATCTATTACGGCGACTGTTTTCGACGGGAAGAAGCCCCTGTTTGGATGCAGATTCGTTGTTAGAGGCAGGAAGCCTTGAGTTTCCGGCAAGTTAAGGAGCGCCTCGTAGCAATCTGTATTAATGCTAAATTTACAACCATTAGCCTCATATACGCGCACGCCCCCACAGAGAAAAAATATGACCACACCAAAGATAGGTGCTGTGACTTATGAGCAGCGACCTAGCTATAACATTAAAATTGTGCTCCGCGGCTTTAATGCAAAGCTAGGAAGAGAGGGCAGATTTGGTAGTACTGTAGGAAATATAACCTGGGCGGCGGGACAAATCATTGTCGTAGCTAGCACGAGATATGGGAACCTCGATATTCATAAGGTGACTTGGAGAACTCCTGATCAATCAAAAGATTGATCACATTGCGATCAACATAAGGCACTCTTCCAGTATTATGGACGTCCGTACGTTCCGAGGCCCCAACATCGACTTGGAGTATTACGTAGTTGTAACCAAGGTATGGTTGCGGATATCCCGAACATAGCAAAAGCAAGCTAAGAAGAGGAAGTTTGATTTCGAATGACTACAATCGAAGTATCGAAGACCAGTGGTAACATTGCCAGCTAAACAAGGTACATAACAACCGGCGCTTCATAAAAGCACTAGAGCTACTCACGAGCTCTACGAGCAGAAGAGAAGAGGAGAACACCTTCTTCTCAGGAGGAAAATGAGAGATTCTATTACAGGAATGAGACCAAGTTTAGGAAGTTTAACCAAAAGGCAGAAAAAACATGCCACGGACCCAAACCCCGAACCGAAGCCTATTGAGAGAAACAAGAGAACATAGTAGTAGAGTCGTAGTCGATGCTGAGGATTTGGAAAGAGCATTTCTGTTGACTGTATAACGGGGACGACGATCCAAATACCGCTGTCAGCCAGAATGAACCTTTCAACCTGGACGATATAGATCAACAATCCCATCCAGACAAACATATCTAAGCCTAAGACCAACAAAGCTGTTGAAGCAGACGGCCTGACTCGCGAGCTCTCCAAAATGGCAGGCGATGGTTTGGTAATTAAAATGCACCAACTCATCGGTATGATAAGGTCGACTAAATTATGCCCAATGAATGGAACCTCAGCATTGTAGTCCGATCCTCAAGAAAACCCTCTGAACTATAGAGCCATTAGTTTTTCTAAAATCGCCTATAAAATCCTCTCTGCCGTATTGTGAGAACGTCTGAACGCCTGCGAACCAATAACGTGATTGGTCCATATCAGTGTGGCTTTAGGCCAGGAAATTCCACAATCGACCGATCACAGAACGGTAGAACTTGGAAAAACCCATGGGCTCCAAACCCATACACATGTCTTCTTCATCGATTTTAAGGTCGCGTATGACAGGCTACGATGCTCCATCAAGGTCGGTAAAGATCTCACCGAGACCTTTGATATCAAAAAAGGCTGTAGGCTACTATTAGCATCGTGACGGGGCCGAGTCTTGCTTTCAAAGTGATGACGACACCGTGGAGGACTGCCTCTGTGAATATCCGGACTACGTGTCTGAGTTACAGCGCTGATGTGGTGGTACTTTTTGCACTTTGTTACTGACACGCTCACTCATCTTTCGTCGAAAACCTTAAAACTATCAGTAAATGGAATGTATAAGGAGTACAATGAACTAATTCTTCGTCAGAGTGGTGTATTCCGACAGAAAAAACCAGGTGTTCAAGTCGTTAGGATGAAACCGTTTCTTTCGTTTAAAAAGCACGCTAACTCGTAGACATATTGCTGGAGCAACGAGTTCGACGAAAAACCTGATCTCTGGGGCTTATTATCATAATTAAAGTAGACCGAGAGCATGTGTTTTTTCGGCTTCAATCTGAGTAAAGATAAGGCTCATCCAGAATGGTACAACAGTGTCATATTTCTCCATGTTGCTTGAATAGCTGCGGGCAGAGGATTCAACTATGTACGGCAGAGACGTCGCATACTGCAGGGCGGAGTATCTACGGTTCGAAAGATAGAGTCGTGCCATGAAGCAACATGAATTCTGATTGCTAGTGTAGAAGAGGAAGCTCATACGGTGCTTCCTTCAGATTCGATTTAGCTGTCTTTGCCGTAATGGTCAAACGGAGGTCCATATTAGGCATTATGCTTAAGAAGACCTTTAACAATATTTATTGTGATATTATACAAGAAATGGTCAACAGTTATCGAGGTCCATATAAAATTTTACACGAAATCCTTCTCTGTTTTAATTTACACTTACACTAGCTTATGCTAAGTTTGGTAATATGTTTATGTCTCAAGAGCGAAAATTAAACAGTTTTGGAGTACAGAAAATTCCTACTTATAGGAAACCGTAAATATAATCTTCTTATACCTTACCACAACAATGCTTTCTCTGAGAAATTAAGTTGCTGGCCGTTGTCATCACACAACTACAAAGTACGTCAATATGAGGATCAAACCGATTGCAACAATTTTCCATTTGTCCTTGCACTATATAGAAAATTTTGCGAAAATAACTCGTCCTACGCCAGTTTAAAGTCCAGCTGATATAAGGATTAAAGTTACAAGAACATGGCCTTCGACGGCAATTTGCCAATTGAACTTTTGAGCAATTTGAAGTCAACCCTCCGGTCACAGTTTATGTCCTCTTCCACTTTTCCTGAATTTCTTACGTATTTTATCTTTTTACTGGTGGTAATGAACAAAAACGTCATTAACACGGCATTTAGTTCAACATTCGCATGGTACCATAAGAGCGATGACCACTTGCTAAAGAACAACAACTTTTAACTACTCCATCAACCCACAACAGTTACATACTCATTCCATTTCTGAAAGTAATACTTTATTGTTTCAATATCAAGACAATCAGTCATTAAATGCTGATATTGATGTGAGGACATCCTTCCGCCTACAACAATACATAACTTCCCCACACACAGCCGGAGCTATTGCAATATCTTGACGCATCCATCAGAATACATCGTAGGTTTCATCTAAACACAAAGGAAAACCAAGGAAACCCGAGGAACCTAAAAAAGGAAAAGCAGACAATATTCTGGAGTGACTTCATGAGCTGCACATATAAGATTTTCATTAATTTTTTAAGGGTTGGTAGTGGTTAAACTCTATTGCAATGAAAACGATGCAAGTACTCGTAATTACCATGGTTACAAGCCATTGAGAAGTCGTAAACCTCCGAAATTCTCAGAGTGTAGTAAAATATCTAATGACTGTCTTTATACTTGTTTTAACATTCCGAAGACTTTATATGGAGGGAAGATTCACGCAAGTTGAATTTATGGTACTCGGTGATTGCGGACAGAGTAAGAATTTTTGTCCCGAACTGACGTAAAAGAAAGTAAGTTATAAATGCTACATAATTTGCCAGGTACACTTAAAGAGTTTTTGAATTGTTCTGATGTGAAGTGGGCCGGGAACTCGTTGTCACAAATCCTTTTTCCCGTTTAATCAATTGGAGTTTCTTATTTTTTAAATTACTTGAGACACCCACTGTGGTTATAGTTAGCAAGTTTGGTTGCACTGTATGTACAATAATTTTACACACCTACTGTAGTAATAGAACCACTTGCCTGCTATCATCCGCACCGAAAGCTTTATTTTTGATCCACTCTGCTAACACTTGTGAAGGAAGGGGTTTCAATATCATTAGCAACCAGCTGGAGGCGCCTTTTTTCTGCCGAATTATGAAATATATCATTGCCACGGAGAAATGTGGCACCAATTTGGTATTATTTGTAAGTATGCCCTTGAACTGTCGACGTCCAGAGGCTTTAAGGCGTGTGATGTAGTCTAACTAAAATTCTCTGGATTCATTAGATCGTTCTACACACAGCTGTTTCCAAGAAGTTCGAGGATTGTTTAAGGATACATCTGTTTTTGGATTTCTCTGTGGTTGCTTCAATGGTCGCAACTAGAAGTCTTACCACGGAACATTACAGTATTCGGAATCAAGTAATAGACATCAACAAGTGTATTGATCAGACTTTAAGGCAATTCCATCAAGAAGCTCGCCATGCACTGGAACCCGCTTACCCAGTTAGGAAGAAGAGCTGGCCGTCCAAGGCGGATATAGCGCAGAACAGTTGAAGAGGAGTCGAAGAAACTTGGAAAGAGTTGGAGAGAGCTGAAGAATATTGCAGAAAACCGAGCAAGATGCCGTGTTGTTGATGCCATATGCCACCCGAGGGATCGAAGGAACACAACACTAACATATGGATGTGCTTAATGTCTACAAAAATGTTTTCCCTATTTCGGAATAGAGTACACCATCCAATAAATAATTGGATGGAAACGAGTATTAGCCCCTACAGCTGGGATGATCCCTGCCAGCTTCCTCTTGTGGCGGTCTCCAACTTAATAATTGAGATCTCTTGTATATGCGGTCGGCCTCCGGTTAATTCATTATCGCGCAGTGAAAACTTTCAATCTTCATTTTGCGCAATATGGGTTTGCTAGGGATTTCAAAACTAGACTAGTTCACCCAATTCCTATGAAGGCTCCCGTATGCGGTTTTGAAGTTAACAAATGGGTGGTTCCAAAATCTTCCATAGTGTGAATATTTATTCGATTCCTTGCCTAAAACTGCAACGATATGGGCTAACTAAATTGTTCATAAATGTTTTAAGACCCTCACATAATACGGCCGAAAATTTCTTATACATATACTTACTGTCTTATTGATAAAAACTTACAAGAGGCTTATAAGCTTGCTATAGAGAGGTTTTTGAAAACATTATTCATAAACGTTCAATATCACTAAAACGCTCTATACGTATTCAATAACCCTATAGAAGCATTTACCCTACTGTAAGCCTCTAATAGAGTAGAAAAATGGCCGTCTTTACATGACAGCTGATTTTTTATTGTCGTTTTTGAGTGAAAGTGTTATATTGTATTGGAATATGCAGGCGCTGCAAACTTTAGCCACCGTGGAGCTTGTAGAAAACACTCAGCATCGTCGGCGTTGGAAGTTGTACCAGAAGAGGTACGACCCATTTTCTTTACCGGACGTGGAGTTTAAACGTTGATACCGCTTCAATAAACATACATCAAACTTTTTCATTGATTTCGTAAGGCAGGATTCGAAACTCGATCCAAGAGGTTGTGGTACATCACCAGAGTTGCAAGTATTAACCGCTATAAGATGTTGGGGTCGTCGTAAAGTAAGTATACGCACATTTGTTTCCCATGTAAGTTCAAGATGATGGAGGAGATATCCATGGTTTGTGCCAAGCAACCGTAAGTCGCATATGTTCCAGAGTAGCTCGCGGCATTGCTCGTCACTCTGCAACTTACATTAAAATGCTACAGCCTCTGCCCGAAGAGCAAAAGGTTATCAGAGAATTCAAAGAGATAAGAAATTTTCCAACTGTGTGTCACATAAAAATTAAAAAATATGGCGGTGATGCAGCTCAATTTTATATAAACAGAAAAGAATTTTATTCACTGAATGTTCAGATAAGTCCACACTTATGTTAAGTATATTCAATTTTTGTGGATAACATTTCTGTGTGTGCTCTCATATTATTCATTTATTATAGTATATGGCAGGTTACTTATGATATCAAACTTAACATATTCGACATAGTTGCTAGATGACGAGGCAGTACCCATGATTCAAGAATTTTCAATGGATCTACTCTTAAGCAACGTTTTGAGAGAGGTGAATTTAGGGGACGACTTTTGGGAGATTCCGGGTACCGCTTGGACCCATAATTTAATTTAATTTTGAAGCAGTTTTTTCTTTTCTCATCATTTTTTTTTGTTAATAAAATTTGCTCTAAATCTAGGTTTATGGCTTTCTTTTTTTTATTTTCCATTTGGATTTGGTGCAACTCTTTCCTGCACTCAATCTTCGTCTGGGCTACATCTGCTGCATAATTTGGCTGAAATAGAATTAGTTGTATGTAAGTTTTCAATGTGGACTTAACCTTCGTACTGTTATTTACGTTGTTCTTATTTGAATCTTTTCTTCTTAAAGGATGTTTGCAAGGGTGCTGCTTCACGTTTAACAGCACGATATGTATAACTGGAAATATCCTATATAAAGTAAAAAAGTCTATGTTGGTGTCATGTAAATTATAAAAAAATAAAGATATCAATCTCACATAATTTTGTCTAATGGCTTTTGTGACAGGAAGTGCAAAAAATAGTTGCCAAACCTTTTTTTTATTATAGAGTAGTTCACAATGGAATCAGGATGACAACATAATGACGCTAATGTGCCTCATAGCGTGAACTTAGCTATGACAGGTTTATTGAACGTTTATGAATAAAGAATTTTATAAAAAGTTTATTAGTGCCTAAGAGCATTTTAATTAAAGTATGTTATAAATCTATTATAAGGGATTTTCATCAATAAGACTGTTAATTTACTTCTTAATTGTTATTGTTTTATTTTTCTTCTTTCATTTTTCTCTCTGTCGTGCTCTCCTAAGTCTCTGACTTTATTTTTCTTTTAATCTGCTTTATACTCATATTTCGTTTTTGTCAATATGATAGACTAAGTCTCGCTACAGTGTGAATAAAAAATCAAGGCACCCCATGATTAATAAGCTTTCTTACTGTTTTAAAGTTTGACATATAAATACAGGTAGTCTTAATCCGTATAAGTTAGATTATTTAAAGGGTTAGTCCACTCTAGAGGCCGTAAAAATATGCTTTTTTGTGATTTTTTTGTCAGGAAAAATATAAAATAAATCGAGTTTACAAAGACAGAAGTTTATTGTATATATGACTGACTGTAAAACATAATTTTTATTGAATAATTTATTTAGAAATGGCGTCTGTGCAGCGTTTCTCAGATGACCTCTCTTTTTTGGGGTCTATGGCCGTACCAATAGCTCCTGTAAATTCTGAATTATGATGAGTTACTAAATTTTTTTTATTGTACAAACTTGCAAAATTCGCAGAAAATTCACCAGAAAATTGTTATATAACTGGCCTTCTAGATTAGTGTCCTGCTCTCCCATTTCTTTTCTATTGGATGATAATGGGATCCTCCACTCTTTTGAATTGTAGCTTCAGCTGTAGATTGCGATGTTTCTGCAAGCTTTATGCTTTCATTATGTCCAAAATTGAAGCTAAACTGTCATTGTACACGCAAACTGCAATATCCATAGCTATATCTAACACAGTTTTACCACTAGAAATGAATTTTGGGGCCAATGCCCATACTGTCGAATTAAAACATTCATTACAATTTTTAGTATAACCTCCGATGCATCGAGCAGGAAGATCGTCTCTGGTCAATTCTTCGTAGAATGGCTTGGTAGCTTCATACACTTCAATTGGAAGAGCTGGCTTATGTTTGTACTCTGCCAAACTATTTGTAGCTTTAGCATTTTGCCATGAGTACTATGAATCCTCTCCAACCGGACATTTATCTGCGGTTTAGCATCAGAGTAATTGATTTAGTGGGCTACACTATCGAGTGTAGCCCATATACTATTTCTCATGTTTTCAACTGAATCACAGTTTCTACGAATGGCTGATCAATAATAAATAGAGAGTTCGTTTATTAGTTTTGCCGTCAATTTGCTCCTTCCACCGAGACCCATTCGCTTTTGAACGTGATCTATACACTCTTTCTTGAGTACTGTGACATTCTCATAGGGCTTAGCATCAGTAATGCCTTTAAAAGTCTTAAAATCACCGTCACCAATATAATGGGTGTATTTTACCTGGTGCAAAGCTTCGGATCGCTGCAACATCTCAACAATTGCATCGACCTCCATTTTTCCTGCTGTTCCATCGTGATTCACCTCGCACTTGCCACCTTGATCATTCCGGCATTTATTCTGAAAATTAAAAATGCAAGTTTATTCATCTAAATCTACATTGTCCCCTTCAAAGTAATCCCCATCGACTGCAACACACTTATGCCAGCGCTTGATCCAATCCTCGAAACATTTTTTATATCCGGTTTTCGGTGTGTCCATCAGTGCTTCCTGCGATTCTTCCATTACTTCCTCTCGGCTGCTGAAACGCGTTCCCCGTAGTGGTTTTTTAACCCGATTGTACAGAGAGAAGTCACAGGGAGCCAAATCAGGTGAATCCAGTGGCTGTTGGATGGTATTTGTTGCATTTTTCGTCAAAAAATTACGAATAGTGATGGCTCTGTGCGACCGCGACGGTGCGTTATCATGGTGCAAAATTCACGAAATTTCTGCCCACAATTCTGGTCTCTTTCGGCGAATTGCTTCACGCAAATGTCTCATAACGGCCAAATAACACTCTTTGTTTACTTTCTGGCCTTCTGGCAAAAATTCATGATGCACTACACCGTTGTAATCCATGAAAACCGTGAGCATTGCCTTCTTTTTTGACTGAAAACCGCGTGGTTTTTTTGATCTCGGCTTATTTGATGAACGCCATTCACTTGCCTGATGTCTGGATTGCGCGTCGTACTGATATACCTACATCTCGTCACCAGTAATGATCCTTTTGATGAATGTAGGATCGGATTCAGCCTCGTAAATCATCTCTTTTGCGACGTCTACACGGTCTCTTTTTTGCATGAAATTGAGGTCTTTTGGCACCAACTTTTCTGCTACACGACGGAAACCAAAATGTCTTGGACGGATCCATAGGCAATGTTCAAGTCCTCCGCTATCTCTCTGATCTCTGATGGTTAATTTGCGGTTATTGACCAACATTTCTTTTACTTCATCAATGTTTTCGTCGGTTTTCGATGTCGATGGTCTGCCACTGCGTTCATCATCTTCGATTGACTCACGACCACTTTTGAACCGCTCATGCCACTGGTAAACGACCGTTTTCTTTAGAGAATCGTTACCGAAACACTTTTCCAACATTTCAAAAGTTCGCGCACCATTAAATCCGTTTTTTACGCAAAATTTTAAAACAAATTCGTTGTTGCAAATTTAAATCCCTTTAAAAATTGTAAAAAAATCGCCAACACACACATAGATAGATGTACTCTTGGCTACGTAACTTTTTCAAATGTCAAGCTATGACGCTAAGATTTAGAAAGAACGTCACCAATAGATTTACCAACTTAACAAAAAAAAAACAGAACTCAAATCGGAACAATGGGAGCGCAACACGGTGGTGTGGTGCGAGAACTTTTTGATCAAGGTGGTATCTTTATGATTTTGTGCCCATCCCGTATATTCTTTGGTATCTTCTTTATCCTTCCAGTACTCACATGCCTTATAGTATTTTGATTTCACTGCGCAGTCTATAATTTTTGCTCTGTAATTGCCAATAAGAGTAACTAAGCCAAACAGGGACGTAAACCCACGTTTTCTCCACGAAACATCCCCTGATACCATAATTCCATTTTCTCCTTTTTCAATAAAAATAGTTGTCTCATCTTTCGCTGTTGTTATCATACTGTCTTTGCAAACTAGTTTAGTTTACGTTGAAATTCTTTGAACAACTTTATCATAGAAAGAGTGAAACATTACCTCGACCTGTAATTCCATGATTGCACAAAACTTTTTTATTCCGTGCAAACCAATTCCAAGTAATCGGTTTATTTCATAGCCTTTTTCAACTAATGGACTTCTAGGTATCTCAGTACGTACACCTTTTTTTCACAGAAGAGTACTATTTTGAATCCCAAACAGCTGTTACCACTTTCAGTAAATTTCACTTGCGATTTGCACGTTTTACAAACGACAACGTTTAAAAAAGCTGAAAAAACTGCAATAAAGTTTATCATACCATAAGCAAAACCTGGAGTCACTTCAATATCGTACATATCTTCCGATTGCTTAAATTTTTTCGCGGATATACGAACATTCATTTCACTTGGTGCCTCTAACTCGTGTCGATGCAGCGGTCAGCGAAACTGACTGAAACTCACGTTTAATAAACGAAACAAACAATAGTCTGAACACGTGGCAAATAGCTTCAAAAACATCTGCGATATACTTACTCTAGTCCCCTAAAATACTGCCTCTCGTTTCGGTCATAAGAGGCTCGCTGCCTACCTGGCGGCCTTCTACTATACTTTGAAAAACAAGTACTTGGGATATCATTGTAGAGGTCCTAAGAGACCATTGAAAGCAATAAACAAAAAATCGATTTCTTGAAAATCCTAGAGTGGCCTCAAAGCAGCGAGGGAAAAAAACTGAGTTGAAATAATGAGTTTATTCACAGGGAACCGTTGATGCATTTAAATACCATTTTAATTTGCTGCTTAACGACAATGAAGAAAAGGCATCCAAAGGCAAGATCCGATCAAAAATATCTCTAATCTAAGATAGATTACCACAGCAATAAAGGAGCTAGAAAACGACAAAACCGCTGATGAAAAACTGAGGCACATCATCTAGCATTCTAGCATATATTGCGTGAGTGTTTAAAATCACTACTTGTGTGCCTTTCGTCCTGCCAAATCGATTATAGATCAAATCTATCAAACTCTTCGGAGAAGACCATGAAACATCAATTTGATATACACCATCTCTTGTGAAGTGGTGCAGTGGTTAAGTTTGTCTTTTACTATCCAAGTGGTTCTCGGTTCGATCCCCATGCCATACACGAAAAAAAAAAACAGAAATAAAAAATATTGAAGAAATATCGCCGAAAATATGCCAAATCAATCTAGGAAGATTGACATATTCCATCGATATTTGGAGCCAATGAAAAGCAGTAGATCTTCAGATTGCACAAATTCTCAATAAAGTGAATGGAGAGAGTAGACTTCAGTCCATATCGGACTAACGCACAATTTATTTACTTTTTTCTAAAACATAGTTTTATCGACTTTTTGGCTTCAAGAAAATAGGGAAGGAACAAATCTCTGGAAGGACCTCAATGGTTTTGGAATCTCCTCAGTAAAAAAGTATTAGTTTCATTTTCTTGAAACAAAAATGCAAACGACGAAATGCAATGTGATGCTTTTCTTTATAGTAACGAGCAGTACATTTTAACCTTGACTTTCAAAAGAAATTTCAACAGAAATTCTAAAACAAAAAAATTTGACGTACAATACGGACAAATACTCGTAATAACCAACCCAAGCGTACGAAAATGGCAATTTTGGAAGAATGCCACAGAAATCTTGGGGAAGCACTACATATTGAGATTTATTGGAATAACTTACGATTATGGAATGTTGCAGAGTAACATTTTTCCTTGGATAGGAATCAAGTATCATACAAAAAAAAATAAAAAAAATATGAAATAGGATTTAAATCCATCTGTAAAACCTCAGTCTTTGATTAACGCCTTTTTTTTCTTTGCAAACTTTAATCCATTACTTTCGCATGCAAGGAGCCCCTTCCACTCATTGAGCTCTTATAATTCCCTTGTGTATTTAAGACGGAAGAAAATCTATAAAGTAAAATGAATAAAAAAAACAAGAAAGCAAATAAGAACTGCAGCCAGGATATTATAGTGGTATTATATGGACAATGACATGAATGCAACCAGCATCAGCATCTGCCTTTTATCACGGCATCTATGTAGTACATCAGTATCTAAAGCACATAGCCCATCCGTCCTCCCCAACAACCAAATACACCACTCCATTTGGTTACTGTTATATGCCACCCTATTGCATAGAGGGCAACGCACTCTCACGTTGTTTACATTGTCGACTGCAATATCTAACAAAAAGCTCTGCCAGGGGAAAACCATCATTGCGCATATCCTTGAGCAAAGCACATAGTCCCCACCGCAGAAGGTATAAATAGAAGTTGGCATTCTGAAAGTTTTTCATTCGTTCACGAACCGTTCTGTAAATTGAAACAGTAAAACACAAAACATAAAATACGAATACACTCTCCCCAATTTAAAAAACGAAATCAGTCCACCTTGAAGTGTGAACAGTGTGAATCTGAACAGAGTATGTGTTTTTACTAGTGCCTGAAATGTGAACTGAAGGACTAAAGCCAAAAGCAAAACAAAAAAAAAAGGAACTCTTTTTACCAGTGAATGAATTGTATAGTGAGAAAATAATAAATAAATTAAAAAGAAAAACTAAAAATGGAAACAAATCGAACCTGTTATATTGACATCCCCTCAGTAAGAGAAGGCGGCAGCAATCACTCACTCTCCCCAATGACACCATCGCCTCGTTTCGAACGCAATCTCGGCTTTTTCCATGCACTAAGCCGACGCTTCGGTCTACGTTCTCATGACGATTTAATCTTCCAAGCTGAAGACGATTCTCGAAGTTCATCCACTGATTCGTGTTCCTCAACAACTGGTGCACTGCCAAGTCCTGTACCAAACAAAGATGTTCACGGTTCTAGTTTAGAACTATCCTGTGCATCAAGCGACTGTAGCAGTACAGTTGATGAAAGTGAGAAAACCGTACGCTCCACATCTCGTCTTCATCGTCGTTCCACTTCATCCATTCGAAGGGCTTTCGAGAATATATCCATTTCGTCAAGATCTCTATCGTGCAGTAGCACTCCCTCAAAGGAATCATCAAAAGCAACGAAAAAATCCAACAAAAAACCACCACAAAGGATACTTCGCCAACCTGTATCCTACACATATCTTAAAGGAATGTCGGGGCTGCCGACGCAACGCGTCCCACGAAGCACTGTCTGCTGCCACTATGCGCACCGGTAAACCATGCCAAAGAAAGGTATTCTTCAGTTCTAGCTGTACATTTTGCATTATCCGAGGACCTTTTCATTTCAAAAATTTATTTATTTCTTAACTATTTGCTTTGTTTTCTGTTTTTTTTTTTTTTTTTTTTTTTTTGTTAAATAATAAGTGCACACCGAATTTACCTATTCGTAGATCTATTAATAAAAAAAAAAAAAAGAAAAAATTTTGCGACTTTACGAGATAACGAGAACATTTGTTCGCTCCCTCAAAAACAAAAATTAGATTTCTAAATTTATACAATAAGTCTTAAAAATAAACGCAATACTTAACATTAAAAACAACATTTTACAAACTAAATTTAAAATCAAAACCAAAAAAAAAAAAACGAAACAAAACATTAGATTCCCACTATTTTATGTAAATCGAAAATGTATGCCAATACTTTCGCAATTATTTATCATAAATTAAAAATTAAGTGCGTAAAATTGATAAATTATTAAATAATATATAGAAAAAAAAATTTATGAGGAATTTTTAAGACTGGAAATATTAAAGATAAAATACAAAATAATTAAAATAATAATATGAAAACGTAAGCATAATGATAATGTTTTACTATGTAAATAGGTCGATTTAAAAATTGGTAAAGAGCAAAAAAAAAAACATAAAATCTTTTGATTCACCATTAATTTTTCTTTTTCTTTGGTTCTTTTCGTCAAAAATGCGTAATAATTGTGCCTTTCTTAAGAATTTAAAGTACGTGTTAAATTTTAGTTGAACATTTACAACTCTAACTTTGAACTTCACATTGAAATTGGTTTTGATTAAATGATGTCTTAAAATTTAAAAATTAATTTATTTTACATATATTTTTAATTCTAATCGATTAGCTTCCAAAAATTTCTCGAAATAAATTTTCATTTATAGAAATTTTCATTTTTCCTTTTTGAATTGTAATTACATTTTGTTTTTCCTTTTTTTTTTGTAGCAAATTTACTTTTGTTTCGATATAAAATCCAGGGCCTGGATTAGTTTTTTATAAACTCAAACAAAAATGGGCTTATCAGTTTATTCGAAAAATGGTAATACGAGTCCTCAATTCAATGTCATTAATTATGGTATTCAAACGTACTTTTTACTTAACGAATTTGAAAATATTGTCTAGACCTGATATGCGGTTGGTCTTATACCCTTCTCTTTACTCCGATGTTAACAGTCTACATAATATGCCAGCATGATAACACATTTATGCTCATCCTTCTCTTATCCCAATTTTTAAGAGTCATTTCCTTCACAATGTGGCCTTAAAAATAAGGAACCTTTGAGACCCATGTATGATCACAGCAGATATACGCTACTCGTTTCATACCTTTATTCTACCAATGTACATTATGCCCATTCATACTTCCTTCAGCTGCATATTTTTATCATCAATCCCGAAATATGAACTCTGGACCTTGAATATCGAAATCGTAGGTAAAGTCAGTATCTGTCTAGAGAGTTCCTACTAGACCTGTTCTTTTTTTTATTGAAAGATTTTCATATGAAGATAACTCAAAGTATTCTGTGATAAACCGTCTGAATTACACCAGGAAGACGCTTCTACACTACTCAAGCTCGTTTTTAAAAGAGGTCTTCAATTCGTTAAACATACGCAATTTTTCAGCTTCCCCAAATCGGCCAACAGAATGCGCTATTTGTCGTGCTGTAGATAATTTTTTACCATATACCATACATTCTCCTGTGCGCAAAGTCAAAAACATGTCATCGTAATATGCGTATAGAAGAAATTGTAGCCTCTCTGAGTGAAAGTGGGCATTTCTCCGTCTACGGCACTGGAAAATTTTATGAAAAAAGCTGAAACTATAAGGCCTCGGCCTCGGACTTGTGACGGCAGTTCCGGGAACATGTTCTTGGAGCTTGAAACCGCATTTATTCTTAACGAAATATTTAGCCTCCATGCAAAATTGCTATTCCTGGAGTAATGCAAATTCAAAAAAGATTCAGGTAACTCAATTACACCCACAAAAGTACGCTGGTACGAACTTTACACCGGTGGCATCGTCGGTCCATATTTTTTCTAAAATAAGGCCAAAGCTACGTTACAGTCAATGAGCAACGTTCATTAATTTGTTTGATTTGTTTTTTGAAAATATAGACTACATTGATTTACCCAATATGTGGTTCTACCATGATTTCACTACATGCAACTGAAAAAGTGGGATTTGATGCCACTCCATTAATTCCTTCAGGACTATATAAAGTCTTGGTGTATGTTGAAATTTGCAAGTCAATATTCAGCGCGTTATTGGTTAGACAGGAACCTAAATACTCGACGAGTGTCACAAATTCAGACCGACAGAAATGGGTTCGTCAAAATCAGCCAAAGTAGCAATATGCCTGAACTCAAATTTAAATCATAAAGCCATGAACCATTCTACATAATAAAAACTGCATTTGGATTGAAATTCCACTACTTCAAAAGTTCTCAAAAATCACCATTTATTAATAATTTTTCTATATATTTCTTTAAGTATATCTGAAAGGTTCACCTCATGGTAAAGCAAACATCTAAAATGAACTATTAAGCCGACTCGCCAGGAAAATCTGACGTACAACTATTGTTATGCGCATGCGTATACCAATTGAAGCAATCCTCATACATGGCACAAATTTTTATTTCTTTCTTTCTATTAAGGATCAAAAGCCGATAAAGGAAACAATTTTTCAAAGTGGTGGGTATGGCGAGTTCATACTCGCATATACGGCCATTGTTTAATGGTAACTGTCCTCTTTATTAGGACAGCAGATTACGCTACCACTTATTAGTGACATTTATTAAATTTTTTTGATAACGTAATAACTATCAACCTAGTGGCAAACAATCCAATAAACATCAACATTATTCCCAGTTATTCTCCTTTCGCTATAGGCCCCAATTTATCTGCAAAACAAACAAACACAGGAATTAAATTGTGTGATGTTCAAAAGGAATTTGACAGCGATTTGGAATATAACTCCTCTCAATAGATGCGCCCATAAAATCGGTAAAGAATTAGTATGAATCGATTTCCACTTCTTGGGTTCTTTCCGGGATCTGTCTACTACCAAGTTTCTTTCTTCATATTTCTTTGAGTCTTATTGCCTGGGAAAACTTTTTCTACTTCCGAGCAGCACCCTCACTACGTCTTCAACAAACTATGGGATTCATAGGAGTGATCAGGTAAAACCAGCACACGACCTGTGGCGTTTTTGATGGTTTCTTAGCATCGCTATCACTGGTCTTCTGCGCTGGATATTGGTTGCACAGAACATAACATGAGGTTGATAGATACGCGATCAGCAAAAACTCTTGCGGTTTGTTACGATTGGACCAGTTTAATGAAAAATTCTCTTAAAATATTTCTTCGCTATTGTGGTATTTGAATTACGCGTAGTCGTATCCTAGCTGTAAGCAGGTATTTTCCCGAGTCAATGGTCGGGTGCCGTACAGGTTATGCTTCCCGGCTTCGCTTCGGACTTTAGTCGTAAATTTTGCCTAGGAGCACTTACCAACGTTCTTTACCAGCGTCAGTTTTTCCTCTGTAGAAGCGCATATTTGGCTGCTGTTTGGCGAATAGGGCCTTGAGGCTCAAGACTTTTTGATTTTGTCTGTAACTTAAAACCAATCCGCTACCGAATAGACGCTGTTTGTTTTATCTGTGGGTATCGCCGTAGTATATGACACCGAATTTCATTCATCATTTGCCCGGCCCGTCCACCATACTTCTTGAATAGCAGTGATATCTGCTAGCCGAGGGTTGTCCTTATTTCGTTATGCAGGGTCATCAACAGTAGATTCGCCTTTATTAAAGGTTGGCAAAGAATCTGCTTTTTATGTTGCGAAGTAGTTAACTCCACGTTCAACTCCCAATCTGAAAGCCAAAACCTTCTTATCAATAGGTGTCGTACCCTCAACCCTGCCATCATCTCTTCTCGTATTTCATTATTTCAGCAACTTGACTCGACCTAAAAGTTCTTATAAATTTCAGTGTCACCTACGTTAAAGTAGCTCATACAAGATATCTGCCATATCACACTGCTGATTCAATAATAAGCTTTCTGCCGCCATGCGTCCTGCTTCTGCAATTCAGACATTTCTGGCAGTGAGGGACAGTGTTTTAATTTTTCCATACTCAAGTATGAGTATGGCAGGTCACATCCGGTGGCTACGACGAGGTGGTAAAATTAGAACAATTGATGTGTAGTCATAGTTTCAGGTTGACACCGATCAGTGCCTAGACTAATCTTGCACGCCCAACCGCCTTGCTTCCCTCCTGAACCCGAAAACTCTCAAAAATGTGAAGTTCCAAAGTTATTTATTTTTCTTTAATATTTATACTTTCCTTATTTCATTGTTAAGTTTAAAAAAAAAACACACAAGTGATTTACAAAAGGAAAAAAAGTCGAGATAATTTTAAGCCTAGCTAACCACATAACCTTACTTTTCAATGCCAAACGAGAAAACAAAAAAACGTACCACTTACAAAAAAATTAATACTTACACAAAATTATAAAAGTTATTAATTTCTTAAAAATTAAAACATAAAAAAAAAAACAAAAAACTTAACTAACATCCAATGCCAACACCAATATTAAACTTATAAACTACACCAAGTTCCAATTTCTTTGGTCAAAAATAAATAAATTAATATTCAACAAAAAGTGCAAAAATATTTTAAGCAAACCACTAGTAAAATAAAATACATGAAATTTAAGAAAAACAAAAAAAAACAAATTTTCCCTAAATTTTTGATTTCTAACAATTTTTTTAAACTTCAATCCGAAACTTATGAGCTGCACTTTTACTAATAAAAATTTGCATATAACAAAAACCAGGATACAACTTAAATATAAGAATCCTTTTTATTACCTCCTTAAATATAAAAATGATTAAAAAACAAAAAAAAACAAAAAATATAAAAATAAATCAAAACCGCAGGATATGAAATTATATAATATGGTAAACATGAATTAACAGACAAAAAAAAATGATAAACAAATATTATATACAATACAAGTATCATTTATAATTAGTAATTGAAGTAATAAAATATAATGACCTAAGAGAATATACCCAAAATTTGTGTTTTTATTGTACTATATATGGTAATCCCCTTGGAAAAGGAGGTATTTTGTTTTGATATGAAAAGATACATGTCACCTTGAAGGACACTGGTGATGAGATCCCATTGCTATGACGTGAATTCAAGTGGTAGTCATTGGTGATTTGAAAAGATTTGACAGAATAGGTAATCATCGACCAGACGACGATTTCTTTTTTGACAACGTGAAGGAGGCAATATGAAAAGATTTTTGGGGCAGAGGATCATTTTTCTATTTACATGGAAGTGGGTCACAGAAATCTCGTCCGAATTTGGGTTTATGTTTGGAAAACTGTAACTGAAGGATGGATTTTGATATGTAAAATATGTCCTGTATGTTATGTACCTGCTACGGTTATGGAAATTTTCCAGTGTCATTTTTATGAAGAAAATTCGTATTGAAATGCTGGTAAGTATTTGTGAATTTATTCGAAGCATGCGGAAAAATCTCACCGAGGGTGAGAGGCACATTTTTGGTTGAATAGTTTTGTTAATGAGCAAAACTGCCCTTGTACGAGTATACTATGTATGAAATCGACCGTTTAGTGTGATTTTCTTACCGTCGCTGGGCCGTTCTTCATCCAGGATGATGTCGGCGAGGCAGTAACAGTCACGCCGCATGTTATCTATCCACCTTCTCGGGATAAATTAAAATTGCAAGGCCTGGAGAATAGGTTATTTAACAGGACGATGCTCCTTGTCACACAGCTCGTACAATAATCGGCTTATTGAAGACGAAGTTCAGTAATCAGCTTTTCTTTGGGGCTACCTTAGACTACTGCGAGGCGAACATTCGATGTGAAATTGTTGCAATATTGGATTTAATTTTTAATTTTGGTGGGGCTTGAGGCCCCCATTTATTGGCTCAATACAAGCTTGATCTAACTTAAAAACGAACAGAAGGACTTAAGAGCCAGGGACCAAGGAAGTGATAAAGGAGATCTTGTTTGAGACGAGGAGTTCTCAGGTGGAAATCAAAAAGGGAGAGGTTTGAGTTGAGTTCGGGAGATTGGTTCGTTGGAGCTCTAAGAGGTGCGGTGGACCGATAGATAGAAGAGACGAGGACAACGTAGATTGCGGGGGTTGGTATTGAAGGAAATGTAGTTCGAAATGGATGCACAGTCGATGGAACCTGAGAGCAGTCGAGGAATGAAAAGAATGTCAGCAGTATTTCTACGTTCTTCTAACGAATTCATATTGAGATCTTTAAGGCGGTCCTGATAGAGAGTAAGATTAAAGGGTCGTTCCAAGGCAGACCACGGAAAGCAAATCGAAGAATCGATGTAGAATACCCTCGATTCGGGAAACATGAGCCCGGTGAAAAGGGGACCAAGCTTGACTGGCATACTCAAGCAGGGAGCGAACAAAGGTAATATAGACAGATCTGGTTACATACGGGTTGGAAAATTCTTTCGACCACCGTTTAATGAAGCCAAATGATGGGTTGGCTTTGAGGATCAACTTATCGATATGCGAACGGAAATTAAGCTCATAGTCGAATAATATGCCAAGGTCTTGAAAAGACTGGTTGACCATGGAGAAAATAAAGTCGGGAAGGAGACAGGTTACATTTACGTGAGAAGGTTATAGATTGACCTTTGGCTATATTAAGTTCTAGGCAGTTTTTGAGGCACCAGATTGAAAACCGATCAAGGTCTTCGTGAAGAAGGGCAGAGTCATGGGGAGAGGAAATACTTTTAAAAAAATTTGTGTCGTCAACGTAAAGGGAGAGGGAGAAGTGTTTAATGACCCTCTCAACATCGTTGATAGTAAGAATGAAGAGAAGAGGGCCAAGATGACTGCCTTGTGGAACTTCAGATGAAGCCAGGGATGGAACAGAAAGGGCGGATCTAGGCCGAACACTATAATATCGGTTTACCAGGTAAGAAGAAATCCATTTTAATAAGAGAAGCTCAAAGCCGAGAGCAGACAATTTGAAGAGGATCAATTGATGAGATATCTTATCAAACGCTTTAGTTATCAGTTGTGATAACATCGATTTCTTCGCCATTTTCTAAGGCTGAGAGAGCAAAAGACACGAATTCAACTAGGTTTATGGTAGTTGATCTATCTTTTAGATAACCATGTTTTCGGGGCGAAATAAAAGGCATGCATTTGAAGCTTAAGGCTTCGTATTAAATGCTTTCAAAGGGTTTGGGTATATGAGAGAGTTTAGCAATGAGACGATAATTGGTAACTTCATGCTTAGGTTCCTTTTTCTGTATCGGGATTATGAAAGAGGTCTTCCAAATCTGGGGAAATTCTCCCTGTGTAAAGGATAGACGAAGAAGGTAGGACAGTGATAGAGACAGGTTGGAAGAGAATTTTTTAAGAAACACGGCGGGGAGTCCGTCTGGGCCAGGTACAAATTCATTTCAGATTTAGTAACTTTTCTTCAATAACTGCAGGATCGAAATTTTGAGTAAGAAAGAGACCAATGGAGAAATTGGTAGATCATTGAAGTAAGAGGGATCTGGTACGAAGGAGTTATTGGAAAATGATTGGTTGAAAAATTTAGCAAAAAAGTTGGCGATTCTAGGAGAATCACTTGAAGATTTGGTTTCGAAAGCGAGGGAGGAAGGATAACCATCAGTCGTACTTTTGCAATTGACAAATTGAAGAAAGGAATTGGGGTCATTTATAAGATTAGTGTGCGCGCTATTCAGGTAGCGTTGATAGAGAGAATTATAGAGTTCAATGAAATGAAGGTATATACCTAAATAATTTGAATAGTAAGAAGAGTGGGTGCGAAGGAATACCGCCCATAACTTGTTTCTTTTTTTTCGTAGAGAGCGAAGTCTACGATTATACCAAGGAGCGGATGTAGAAGAAGTTTTATGGCACACAAAGGGAGATGGATTTGAATATTTCTCTGTAAAAAATGGAGAGGGCAGCAACCAGAGATAGATTGGTAAACTCAAAAGAATCCCTGCTTAGATAGGTATTGATTTTACGGAAATTAGCTTTGTGAAAATTGTAAGAAAATAGAACTGCCGGAGGAGGCGACTGAAGGGGAGAGTTGTGAAAAAATGGGAGAAGAAGTGGAGGATGAAAGTTATCAATAGTTGAAAGAGATAGGGGACAACACGATACTGAGGAGTTGATGGGATCAGTTGTGAAGATAAGGTCTAATTGCCTTTCCATATAGTTGGAAACGCCACTGACTTGGCATAGACTAGAGTCTGTTAGCCGATCTAAGAAGAGACATTCCTTAGTAGAAATGGGATTCGAAGCTATGAAAAAAGTTAGGTCTTCAGATGGAGTCCACTTCAGCTGAGGCAGATTAAAATCGCCGTACATAATGATATCACCAAGCGAGGCTGATAAGTCGATCAAATTGTCAATTGCTGCAATAGCAAGTTGGTAGGATTCTATAGGTTGCGCCGGAAGAATGTAACAACACATACCATACAAGCATCTACGAGTAAGTGTTATTTTAACCGACACAAAGTCGAGCTTAAGAGAAGATGAAGTTGCAACAAGAGGGGAGTCCAGGCTGTTGTGAATAGCCAGTAGAACACCTCGACAAGGGGATTTAATCAAGGCGGGTGTGCGATCAGCATCCCGAAAAATATTAAAAGAAAGACGGAATAACTCCTGGTTATCCTATCAGCCATATTGGGTCCACAATTTCTTACACGAAGCTCTTTCCAAGCTGAAGCAAAAGTTCTTGGTTAAATTCTTCCTCCACTATCCGTGGAGGTATTGTAGACAGGGTCGTTGATTACACGGAGCGCTTTTCTTTCAAAGCGGGCAAACGCTTCCTCATCATTTTTTCGTAAAGTCCATGCTCCTTTACAAATTTCACCTCTTCTTTTTCTGACGACTACAAAATTTAGTTTACTACATACAGTGCGAGCACATTAAAATTTTCCATGGTCTGGATATTTGTAGCTATTAAGGATTTGGTGTTATACTAAGTACGACTAAACTCTTCTCTATATGACGGTGTTTTCTTTTTGCAGAAGAAAAAGATCTGTTTTCTTGTCAGGAGGGGACGAAATAACTGCAGGCATTAGGCGCGGTTGTGAATTATTAGAATAATAATTGTATTTTGTGAGTTTTAAGCAGTGTACGGTGCTATGCATAAGGATATTTGGTTGAATCTATCATTGTATTGACCAGTGAGGTGTAATATTACTTTAATTTAATATGTTCTTCATGAAGCACATTAGGTCTTTGTGTTGTATTCTCTTTGTCCTTCATTTTGTACTTTCAGAAGTAGGTACATTCAGTCTTGACGAACTGGTTTTCTTTGCGTTTTGTGTTATGTTGTTGACTTATGTCGCTAATTTTTTGATTCGATAATTACGAGTACTTAGATTTCGCCTTGCAAAATATATTGGACATCTTAAATGAGTCAGACATTGAAGAAGAAAATGGAGATCCTGAGATGGTCGATAACAATTCTGAACCAATTTATTCTTCATCCGTAACTTCCGGCAATGAATCTGATGCTGATTTGGGAAGGTGATAGTAATTCTGAAGCAGGAAAACAGGTATATGGATTTCATGGGCTTCAATTTCGTGGCTGTAGTTTAGTGCAAGTTCGTGTTGACGGGGCGATACGATCACATCGTGCTCGCGAAAAGATAGACTCTTGTGATATCCGTACTCCTACAAATAGTTCAGCGCAGATATCCCATTTGAAATGGTGACAAATTTTTTTTTATATTGAAAAACCTCACCTTTCGGAACCTTATTATATTATTTACCTGCATTAACAGAATATTTTTTCTTGACGACCAAATTTATTTCTTAATCTCTAAAAAGAAGTAGGCCATTAGAAGAACTGGCCGGAGCACAATGTTAACTCATGAAGAATGTAAAATATTTTTTGGGATCAAATTGGTGATGTCCTGTATTATTTACCCAATAATACGCATGTACAGAGAACTCAAATTTAGGGTTCCAATGAGTCGTGACGGGTTTTTCACCATACGAGAATCCATAAAAGTTATTTACGACAACAATGTAACTAGCCAACGAAGAGAACAAGACAAGTTATGGAAGATACGGCCAATGATTGATTTTGTTTTGCATGGATGTCATAAGGAAATAAGGAATCACAAGACCTCAGTCGATGAAATGATAATACCTTTCTCCGGATCGTTTGCTATAAAGCAATACTGTCCAAACCAGTCCAATCCTTTGGGCCTTAAAGCTTTCTATCTTGCTAATCCAGACGGAAAGCATGTGTCATTCCAATACACCAGGGGTTATCTATTGTACTTTCGACCAGACTTTTTCTTCGTTTGGACTGAGAGAGACTGTAGTAATTAGATTGGCTGGAACGCTTGTCCTCGGCCATATCTGAAGCTACCTGGCTACGAACTAGTGTCATTATTCTTTTCTCACCGCGGTCTCGGCATTTACGCGCGTAGTGATGTCGCCTACCAAACTCCACCACAATGTATGCCATGATCCAATACGGCATTCAATTTCATGTGATTAAAACTCCATATCCGTAAGCAAATTATCCTCTACTGCTTTATTTACAGAAACCCCAAATTGGACAACAATTCGACCTCTAACGAGTTTGAAGCGCTGTATTCCTGTATCGTCATACTGAAATCGTGATTACAAACGTTTTTTAATAGATACAATTTATTATGGGCAGCTTCGACATTCTGGACAGGCAACACCCGAAGGACGGTGTGCTGAGATCTTTGCTGCGGAAAATAACTTGACCAGCTTGTAAATGAGCCCACACGACTACCAGACGTTGACAGTCATACCTCCAACACCTTGGACCAGTTTTTAGCTTCCCACTGCGATAAGTACAAAGTCGACGTGCTAACCCCTCTAGGCTATTCGGACTGCTCTGTCATATCAGCCAATTTATCGTACACCCAACACATAGTTAGAGAAAAGATTCCTAAAAGAACCGTATGGCAGCTTCTTTAGTAACTTTAACTGGTCGTTAAAATAGCATGTCTCACCGAAAAGTGGAGCAAAGGTCAACACCAATCTGGTGAAAGCAAGATAGTTGCGCTTGATATTTCCAAGGCATTTGGCGGAGTCTGGCATCAGGCTCCCTTGTCGAAAATGCGTGCATTTGCGATCGACGAATCTCTTCTTCAATGGATTAGAAATTACCTTTCGGAACGTTCAATTTAAGTTATCTTGGATAGTTTCTAGTCTGATATTCACAAAATAAATGATGGTGTGCCTCAGAGCTCTGTTCAGTCTCCGACACTCTTTTTAATTTTCATCAACATATTTCTTTGCTGATGACAGTACCCTCTGTCTTTCATATTCGGTCTCGGACTCACGTTCGGCAGTACAACGGGAATGGCAGCGTATGTTAAGCTCAGTAAATTCTGATATTAACAGCATAGCCAATTGGGGAACTACTCGTATCAATAGAGTAGAATTTAATGCTTTCAAAACACAATGCTGTCTGCTGTCTGCTGTCTGCTGTCTGCTGTCATTAAAGCGAAATTTAAATATCCATGAATGGCACTTATTGTATATCTTTGAAACTGAAAAACTTTCCATTCTCAATATATGTGTCAATGACACAATGACAATGGAGTGACCACATATTCGATGGCGTCAAAAATGCTGCGAAATATCTAGGTTTCCTCAAGCGATATAAGGAATATTTTACGCCTTCTGATCTGTCCTCAATATATAAGGAATTTATCCGCCCAAAATTTAAGTACAATGCCCACATCCCGTCAGATGCTTCAAAAACACTTCTGCACCTGCTAGATACACTTCAAAACCGTGCGATTAAGGTCATAGATGATACTAATATCAGTCAGTCAATTGACACCTCGAACACAATGTACATCGGCACCTCTCTTTTCTCACTCCCTCTATTTCCTTCGCCCGCACAGTGTTCAAACATTTTAAGGATACACAATTGAACTCGCTCTAATTACGAGTATAACAAATAAATAAAATCTAAATTTTGACAGATATTTTTCTACATGAAAATTGGGAATTGAATTGCGGGACAAATGATTCAGTTCTGCTGGAACATTAACGAAAAATAGATTGAATCGTTGGCTGGAAGAAAAATTGGAGAGTGACCAGTCATTTTAGGCTATAGGACGAAGGAGCTTTGATGTGCTAGTAAATGAAGACAACACCATCATGCGACTAACTGGCTTGATAATAAACCAGCAGCTGCTACTACTGATCAATGTTCTCTTAAGCGTGAAAAATATAAAAAATATGTTCAAATGGACAGACCTGAGGTTATAAACATGTGCAACCAAAATAAGGGAGGCTTTGATTTGGCTGGTAGGATGTTGTCTGTTTGCCTTGCTAGAACAAGAACAAAGAAATAGACAATTCGATTTATTTCACATATGTTCGACTTAGCAGTTACTAATCAGTCAGGTTTTTTTCTTAAATTGGATCTAGCCAGGTCGCTTATCGAACATAGTTACAACGATCAGCTTGCGTTCAGGAAAATTGACGACAGTATGAGAGACCCCCAATACCGTCAAAGGTTCTTAGATTACACCCAACAAAGATGTCGTAAAGCTAATTGTAACATAACAAAAAGACAACTGCAAAGTGCTCCGCTTGCAATATTTTTTTATGTGTTACCGCCAAGAGGAATGTTTATAAAGATTCTCATTTCTCTGGATAGTTATTTAGGTTTAGGCCCATAGCAAATATAAACCGGACATGTTGTAAATAGAATAATCCATAAGCGAATTTCCTTTTTGTTCTATTAACGTTAATTAATTTTTGGTTTTAATTTTTTGTCAGCATTTTTAATAAACATTTAAAAACATCTATTCGTACATAAAAAAATTGTGAAGGTCATATTAATTTTGCATCATACAAAGACTGAAATACTCATAACAAATAAATGTGAAATTTTATTGTAAGAAGGATCTAAAGTTCTTTAAAAAGTACTTATTAAAAAAATTAATATTTTTTTTTTCGAAGGATATATATAGGTATAAATCTATCTCAGGATTTCCATAAAAGTATAAACATGTTTCGGGACTCAGTGTTTCACTGAGGCTTAGCAGTTCAAATGGTGAACATTGGAGGAAACTCCGTCCATCATCAGTTTATTTATTCTCACTCATAATGTTCCAATATGCAAGGGAAACTGGAGACCTCACAAAAAGTGAAGTCAGCGATATTAAAAACAAATTGCTAATTTTCACCCAACTGTATACATAATATATAAAGTTAATGACGAAATAGGAAAAGTTGGCAACCACGAGTCCTTTTCACTATGATTGACGGAAAAGTTCTACAATACAAGTAACAGATACAAAGTCAATGCGGTCATGCCCTATATGCAAAATAGTACAAAAAAAAAATTCAACAATCAAGATGAATCAAATGATGAAATCATCACATGCAAGGTTCAGGTGCATGGAATTTCTTTTGTATCTTGCATATATGTACACTTCGACAAGAGGGATGAATCTATTGGAATGAAGGAGGCAGAAGAAATAAGAAAACATGAGATCCAAAAGAATTTTCGAGATGAGATTCGGCTCAATGTGGATAGACCAAAACATGGATTTCGAAATTCCAAAGGTGGAAATACTTCGAGGAGGTAACTGCTCTTATACGAGTAATTGGGGTCAATAGAGAGGTATAAACAAGGCTTGAAGAAATACTTAATATTTTGAATTGCAGGACAAAGGTTAACACTGTCAAGTTTGGGGTGTACTATATGCCAAGAAAACAACAGAGTTATTAAAGCAAAAATATCCCGAAAAGCAACTCACATCTACTCTTCAATAAATTTTGCCTCATAGTCAAAATATAATCGAATCAATCGTTATCACTCTAGCTCACAAATGCAAGAAATATAGATATCAAAATACGCGTAAGGTTTCTAGGATGCGGCAGAACGAAAACCTCTTCAGCAACAAAATAAATAAAAATGCTTTTTCGATGCACCTAAAAAAACCATTTAAAATATGGTTCATTTATATTTTAATTCACCACTGTTTTGCATGGATTGTGTTAGCTTTTAGATACCCATTATTACTTCAATCATGGGCTTTTGAATGTTTTTAAAGCAAAATATTATGCTTATCCCCTGTGGAGAGAAAGTCGTATTGCAGCAGAAGATTCTGAAACACTGTTGATGTGCTCTCTCCTCTAGCCTCGTCAGACCATTGTGTCATATTAACTAATATCTCGTACACCGACCACACAGTTAGAGAAAAGATTCCTAAAAGAACCGTATGGCAATACGAGAAAGCCAACTGGAACGGTTCTAACAGCTTCCTTAGTAACCTTATCTGGTTGTTATGTTTCCTCGATAACGACGTGGATGCCGCTGCTGATATGATCACAGACCTAATTCTCTTTAGAATGAGATCCTTTATCCCTCATCGGATGAAGAGTATCAAACCAAAAGAAAAGGAATGATACGACTCGAGCTGTAAAGAGGCTGTCAGGGTTAGAGAAATGTTTTTTCGGTCCTACAAGACCAACCCGACCGAGGAAAACCAAACAAATTCAAACGAGACATAAATGACTGCAACGCCTTTCATAAGCCTGTGAAATTCCAATACGATCAAAAACTCAGGCAAAAAATACTACAATGTCCCAAAGAAAATAAAAATTGTTGGTCGTTCGTCAAAAACATTAGAAATTCTGCCTCATCCTCCATACCAGCACTCCTTTACCGTGATATTCCAGCCATCAGCTCTGCTGCTGCACACTCCCAAATTGTGCTTCGTTACCGCCTACACTTGAGTGCGTCGAATCTTGAATGGAACGAATCCACTTTCACACTCGTGTAATAGCAAGAGTACTTAAAGATCTCTATAAACATAAATCCGCTGGTCCAGATGGTATATCTCCCCTACTTCTGAAGGGGTTTCTTCCACGCTGTCAAAACCACTGCGTAAGCTTTTTCATCAATCCTACTCTTTAGGACTCTTTCCGGGCAGATGGAAAACAACATTTGTCCAACCCATCCCAAAAAAAGCGAATCTTCTTCCCTCTTCTCCTACAGACCCATTACACTTACGTCCCTTCACACCAAGGTCACGGAAACGCTGATAAACCGTCAGCTAATGAAATATCTCGAAACACGAAAACTTTTCGATGACCGGCAGTATGGTTTTCGTAGCAATAGGTCCACTGGTGATTTGATGGCATGTCTCACAAAAAGTGGTACCAAAGCGTACATCAATCTGGCGAAAGTAAGATAGTTGCACTTGATATTTCTTAGGCATTTGACAGAGTTTGGCACCAGGCTGTTCTGTCGAAAATGCGTGCTTTTGGGATCGATGACCCTCTTCTTCAATGGATTAGAAATTACCTTTCGGAACGTTCAATTCAAGTTGTCTTGGACGGTTTCAAGTCTGATATTCACAAATTAAATGCTGGTGTGCCCCAGGGCTCCGTTCTCTCTCCAACACTGTTTTTAATTTTTATCAATGATCTCTTGTCTGCTTCTTCTAAGCCAATATATTTCTTTGCTGATGACAGTACTCTCTGCTTTTCACATTCGTTCCCGGACTCACGCCCCTGCTCTTCGGCTGTAGAACGGGAACGGCAGCGTATGTTAAGCTCATTGAATGCGACACCGACATTAACAGCACAACCAATTGGGGAAATATCAACAGACTGGAATTTAACGCTTCCAAAACTCAATGCTGTCTGCTGTCGTTAAAGCAAAATCTAAATACCCACCACTTGCACCGTCGAAACCGAACAACCTTCCATTCTCGGTATGTGTGTCAATGACAACTTACGTTGGAATGACGAAACGTTTCCGACCGAAACATTTTTTCTCAAAATTTTTTTTTATTTTTCTAACTAGTCTCCTTATAACCTACACACTTCTCCTAGCGATGCTCCCATCTCTCTAACCCCTCCAAATAGTATTTGCCGTTTTTCTCTGCAAAATTATTGTTCACGTAGGTGATTGCCTCCTCATTTGACGAAAATCCCTGTCCTACGTGCGCAGTTTTTAGATGAGGGAACAAAAAGAAGTCGATTGGGGCTAGATCTGGTGAATAAGGCGTATGGTCAAGCAGTTCAAACCGGAATTCATGGATTTTCGCCATTGCAACCGCTGAGGTGTGAGACGGCGCGTTGTCTTGGTGAAACAGGATTTTCTTTTTCTGCAAATGTGGCCGTTTTTCCGTAATTTCTGCCTTCAGCTTGGCAAGTAATGATGCGTAATATGCTCCTGTATTGGTTTTTCCTTTTTGAAGATAATCGATTAAGATAACTCCTTTACTATCCCAAAAAACAGTCGCCATCACTTTCCCAGCCGAAAAATCAGTTTTTGCTTTTTTTGGAGCCGGCTCGCCCTTTGCAGTCCACTGTTTTGACTGAATTTTTGTTTCGGGCGTATAATGGTGTATCCAAGTTTCATATACAGTAATTAATCGGCGCCAAAACTCGGATTTATTGCGCCTAAACTGTGCCAATAGAGCGTTGCAAATGTTCACTCGAACACGTTTTTGTTCTAACGTAAGCAAACGCGGCCCCCAACGCGCGGACAGCTTTCTTATGCCTAAATCTTGATTTAATATGTAACAAACACGTTCTTTGGACACTTTCATAACCTTTACTATCTCTCTCACTTTAATTTGGCGGTCGTCTAACACCATTTGGTGAACTTTAGCCATGTTATCGTCAGTGGTTGCAGTTTTTGGACGTCCCGAAAATTCACCATCTCCCAAGCTCTTACGGTCACGTTTAAATTCAGCTGCCCAAAATTTCACTATGGTAAATTATGGTGCAGAGTCCCAATACACAGAGTTCAACTCAGTTTTGATTTGCGTAGGCGTATTGCCTTTCAATAACAAGAATTTAATAACAGCTCGATATTAAATTTTTTCCATTTTCACAAAAAACACTCACACCGACTCATGCAAACGACTGTCAACTAAAAACTGCGCGTCCAAAATGACTGAAACTTCGGTAAGTGACTGTCAAAAGATGCACAACTAGCATTCACTAGGTTTTATTGACGAGTGCCGCTATCTTTACGTTGCCGTCGGAAGCTTTTCAGACAACCCTCGTAAGATCAGCTCCCCAAGTGAGTCATCTACCTTTAGAGTTGACAGCGTAGTAGGCCAACATAGTGTATTCTCTATAATGTAGGGATTGCTCGATGTTGCTAGGCAGAGAGTCCAGGGCCATTACCACCGATTTTCCTTTACAATAGGCATGTTGAGCCGTAAACAAAAGTCATGGATTACTTCTAGATCGTATATGGATATCAATCAGTCGTTCTAGAGTTTTCAGAAGCAGAGGTGATAGATTAATAAATCTGCGCTCCTTGACGGGAGTGGTATGCCAGTTCACTTAAGTAGAATGTTATGCTGTACGGTAACCGATAAACGGAAATGGCAGTAGTTATTATTAACACGAATTTGAGTTCGACGTTAGTGATAAGATAATGACGTGGGAATTGTGGTGACACGTGAAACTGAAGTGAACATATTTGCATCTTTTGATGAAATGTAATTCCTGTACTCGTACATTAGTCGACGCTTTAAATCCTCTAAAAGACCATTCCAGATCTTATCTGTGAAACGTGAAAAAACCTTCTCTGGAGATATCACTGCCAACCACGTACTACTGCTCAAAAGTTGAACGAATTTTAATTTTTTTTTCCACTCCTTTAGAAATATTTTGAAAGTTCTTCCTGCTCCTTTTGTCCTTTGCCCGTCAAAAGTAGCTTCTCGAATCCATCGGTAATGTGTAAAAATCAACAAAATGTTGCATCACTTCTACTCGTAAGTATGATACTAATCGGAATCTCAACCTTAATTTCGGTTGCCTGCTTATGGTTACTCACGATTTTGTTTTAAGTATCGTGTTACTTAATCTTAAATTGACACAAATTTACGAGTAATATATTTTCGTACACTGAACTAAACTGGTAGATAACGTGACTACAACGGAGACACTCGTATCTACTCTTGGGCTGTACAAACGTCAAGGGCTATAAAGTGTTTTCCAAAAAAAAAAAGGAAAAAAAAAATTAAACACCACGTAGGTGGGCTTGAATTTTCTGGAGATTCTTTTGTAGAGAAGGTCAAACAAACACCTTTTATCATTGAATTCTTGGAATGGATATTGGTGCAATTTGCTTTAATGTTCATCCACTTGTAGGAATGTTCAGATTTTTGAAGCCATTACGTGTGAAGATGTTTAAATGAATGTCTCATATAAGTATTTAGTTACCAATAAAGGGGCACACCTACTTAGTTTTATATACACATCTTGAGTGGTTACAATACATTTGGTTTTATACTAATTAATGTCTACGGCGGTTGTTGGGGATACGGTAAGGGAGAATCAGAATATTACAAATTGAAAATATCCTAGTACGACAATGCATTCATCGGGAAACTAGACAAAAATAATGCTCCTTCAGCCATCGAGTATGTCCACACGATTAAATCGTAGTCCAATAATGCCTTCGGCGGACGGGCTCCCTGCTGATTAAGTATCTGGGCCACCAGTTTGTCTGTAAGATATGATTAGAGGAAACTATACCCGAGGGCAACAATTTTGACTAACCCAAATATAGAGGAATATGTCCTGTAAACATCGCCTATAAGACCTTTTCTGCTATATTACGAGTATGTATGTGCGCGTCTGAAATGATTCCTGAACAACCTCGTGCGGTTTCGGGCCAGGAAAGTTCACTATCGATCAAATATTTACCCTCTTACAGATCTTGCAAAAGACCCAGAAATTTCGACACTCACCAGGTATTTGAAAGTCGATTTCGTTTTTGTTCAGCAGGATGAATTCTGGTGTAATATCATTAGACGGCATGTCTGTATAACCAGAGTCAAAAGACACACTAGCTAGGCGCTAGTGAAGCCCCATTCAACCGACACAAATCTCTTCTTGGATTTTGGTAAAAGCAGCAGTGACATCTTGAGTCAGAACAGTTAGCTTCCTCCTTATCGTATGAATAACATTTTCAGTTTTGAGAGGGTTGAAGTAACTTCTAGTGTACTCGTTTGCCTACGCTATAGACCAGACAGTTACAAGGCATGGTACAATAGACAGTACAGCTACATCATCGACATGCCTGAGTCTACACGGTGTTCTCTGACTGAGTTACACATGACGTAAAAATTGAATGAAAATGCCCGGCGTGTATTCTTCCTTGTCGAGCGCGCCCTCATTTCTGGCCACCAGATTTTGAAGCACAGCCTCGCGGAATTTTCCGCTTTAGAAGATGTGTTGCTTCTTAGACGGAGGATCTATGTATTTGCAAAGTAGTTTTGTGCATATCAAGCTCGACCATTCTATCATCAGGTATGTCATGGTTTCGGTATGTATGCCAGCAGTGAATGAATATAGTGAATATTCTCTTCACGGTTACCAGCAGTCTAGTATAACTTTTGTAGGGTAACTGGATATATATCACCATATGCCAGACGACTTGAAGCTATCAAAGTAAGTAACAGCGTCTTTAATGGCCTCATCCGTCACCACAACCAATGAGAGATACCACCTACGGGGTGTTGTGTTATTCAGCTCATTTACGGTTTTGTTAATAAGGGTTAGTTGTGAGCTGGTTTACATGGGAAGAGAATCTCCAGCACGAAGCAAAAAGTATCTGTCCTTGACTCGGTCTAGGTGCCATCTAAATGGGGCCTGAGCTGCGTGGCGATTGATCGGGAAACTGCTGAGTGTCCTATAATCAGCAGCGCAACAATCAAGTTCGTACCGAAGTGCTTGTCTTGCCTCCCAGTAGTGATCCACGGTAACAGCATGAGACTCACGCAGGCTAAAATAAAATGCCCGCGTAGCAGCATTATACTGGCTTACGCCGTCATAGGGCTCACGACCCAGTAAGGAAGAGATTAAAATTTGTGACAAGTCAACTATTGGTTTCGGATAAAAATGGGCTCACTGTTTATGACCCTAATAAACGTTCGAAGGACAACGGCCTTCGGATTTGAACATGGAATATTCGGACCCTTAACGGGCCATGTGCAACCAAACAATTAGCTGAGGCTAATATCACCGTCATCCAGGAAGTGCGATGGTACTCGTACGTGCCGTACATAAGGAGGATGAAAAACTGTGATATATAGTATACTATGGTGATTGCTATAGGGGAAGAAACAGCGGTTACTCGGATGTGGATCTGCCATATGCGGCAGACTTAGGCAAGAAGTCTCGAGTTTCTCAATCCAAGGCTAAATCCACTAACATAGGCTTAATATGCACCCATACCGCTGCGTAAGACAACTAAGACGCCACCAAAGAACGTTTCTACGACCTCCTCTATAGGACATACTAGATGGAGTGCAAAGTAACCTCCTTGGGAATGAAAAAAATTTTTTTTTTTTAATTTTTTTTTTTTTATTTTATTCAGTATAGTCCCCTTTTAGTTTGATACACTTATTCCAGCGATTTTCCAACTTCTTGATCCCGTCCGAAAAGTAATTTTCCGGAAGGTCTGCAAAATACTCCTCCGTGGCGTCGATGATTTCCTCGCGTGAGCTGAATTTTTTATTGATGAGCCATCTTTTGAGGTTTGGGAAGAGATAATAGTCCGAGGGATCCAAATCCAGTTACCAATCGACGCCAAAAGTCCGTCCGATTCCGCATCAGCAAATCCAAACACTCTTTCGAAGTGCTCTCGCGTTCGTGTTTTTGGTCAAAAGTGAGCATCCGCGGCACCCAGCGGCAGGATAACTTTTTCATATGCAGATTTCCCAAAATATGGCGTGTGTGCTCAGTACTAATCTTTGTGGTATCTGCTAGTTGGAGCACTTTCACTTTCCGGTCAGCCAACACCATTTCATGTATTTTTTGACATTGTCCTCTGTAACTGCATTGGAGGGCCTGCCGCTGCGGACTTGATCGGTAGTGGAATTGCGGCCATCACGAAACTCTCGAAACCAATATTTGACGGTGTAATCTGACGGAGCATTAGCTCCATAATATTTATCCAAATTTTCTTTTGTTTCCTTCGCCGTTTTGCCTCTCAAAAAATAATGTTTTATGAGAGAACGAAAATCGTTTTTGTCCATACTCAACATGATGCCAAACACGTCAACAACAATCAGCTGTCAAAACAAAACTAAAGACAGTATCGCACTGAAATTTGGCATCTTTGCCTAAATATGAACGGACTTCAAGGCACCATAACCGTTTTTGCAGTAGCAGCGCATTCTGGCGGTCAAGGAGGTTACTTTCACTCCACCTAGTATGTATGAGCAATGGCCGAAGAATGACATTAAAATCGTACTAGGCGATTTTAACGCCAGAGTTGCAATGGATTTTTTTTTATATATTTTTATAATGAGCGCGCACTCAAGGGGTTTGTGTACCCTTAAAATGTTCGTACACAGCGCGGGCGAATGAAATTTAGGGAGGAAGAAAAGACAGCTACCGATGTACATTGTTTTTAAATGTTTGTAAGTTATAACGACCAGGAAATACAGAGATCGGCAGGGCATTCCATAAGCGAGTTGTACGGCTTAGGAAAGAATCAGGATATTTTAGAGGATTCATAGCGAGATGGGTTTTAGTTAGTTTTAGTTTTAAATGCATTTTTATTTTCTAAATCATTAACTCTTACATACTAACAAAAAATGCTTAAATGCTAGCTTAAAATTACTTAACAAACTTATACTAACTTACTGGCCCCACACAGGCACTCTAAGCTACTCTAAACTCTTATATATATGTCTTTCGACTTTGTTTACATTTTATTTATTAATACTTATTTTCTATGCTTAAGGCTAAGAAAATAGCGAGATGGGTGTTACCGTTGTATTGTACTCCAATTTTGGGCGGATATTGAGGCCAAATCAGATGGGGTAAAACATTTCTTACATCGCTTGAGGAAACCTAGACATTTCAGAATTTTTGACTACACCGAATATGTGGTCATTCCAGCGTAAGTTGTAAATGACACACATACCGAGAATTGAAAGTTTTTCGGTTTCGACGATGTAAGTGACATTCATGGATACTTAAATTTCGCTTTAATGACATCAGACATCATTGTATTTTGGAAGTATTAAATTCTACTCTGTTGATAGTTCCCCAATTAGCTATGCTGTTAATATCAGAATTTACTGAGCTTAACATACGTTGCCCTTCTCGTTCTACAGGCGAATAATAGGGGTGTGAGTCTGGTAACGAATATGAAAAGCAGAGAGTACTGTCATCAGCAAAGAAATATATTGGTTTAGAAGAAGCAGACAAGTGATCATTGATAAAAAGTAAAAAGAGTGTCGGAGACTGAACAGAGCTCTGAGGCACACCAGAATTTATTTTGTGAATATCAGTCTTGAAACCGTCCAATACAACTTGAATTGAACGTTCCGAAAGGTAATTTCTAATCCATTGAAGAAGAGAGTCGTCGATCCGAAATACAAGCATTTTCAACAAAAGATCCTGATGCCAAACTTTGTCAAATGCCTTAGAAATATCAAATGCAACTACCTTGCTTTCGCCAGATTGATGTACGCTTTGGTTCCATTTTTCGATGAGATATGCCATCAAATCACCAGTGGACCTGTTGCTACGAAAACCATACTGCCGGTCATTGAAAAGTTTTCGTGTTTCGAGATATTTCATTAGCTGACGGCTTATCAGCGTTTTTATGACCTTGGCGTGAAGGGATGTAAGTGTAATGGGTCTGTAGGAGGAGAGGGAAGAAGATTCGCTTTTTTTGGGACGGGTTGGACAAATGTTGTTTTCCATCTGCACGGAAAGAGTCCTAAAGAGTAGGATTGATGAAAAAGCTTATGCAGTGGTTTTGACAGCGTGGAAGAAACCCCTTCAGAAGAAGGGGAGATATACCATCTGGACCAGCGGATTTATGTTTATAGAGATCTTTAAGTACTCTTGCTATTACACGAGTGTGAAAGTGGATTCGTTCCATTCAAGATTCGACGCACTCAAGTGTAGGCGGTAACGAAGCACAATTTGGGAGTGTGCATCAGCAGAGCTGATGGCTGGAATATCACGGTAAATGAGTGCTGGTATGGAGGATGAGGTAGAATTTCTAATGTTTTTGACGAACGACCAACAATTTTTATTTTCTTTGGAACATTGCAGTATTTTTTGCCTCAGTTTTTGATCGTATTGGAATTTCACAGGCTTATGAAAGGCGTTGCAGTCATTTATGTCTCGTTTGAATTTGTTTTGGTTTTCCTCGGTCGGGTTGGGCTTGTAGGACCGAAAAAACATTTCTCTAACCCTGACAGCCTCTTTACAGCTCGAGTCGTATCATTCCTTTTCTTTTGGTTTGATACTCTTCATCCGATGAGGGATAAAGGATCTCATTCTGAAGAGAATTAGGTCTGTGATCATATCAGCAGCGGCATCCACGTCGTTATCGAGGAAACATAACAACCAGTTAAGGTTACTAAGGAAGCTGTTAGAACCGTTCCAGTTGGCTTTCTCGTATTGCCATACGGTTCTTTTAGGAATCTTTTCTCTAACTGTGTGGTCGGTGTACGAGATATTAGTTAATATGACACAATGGTCTGACGAGCCTAGAGGAGAGAACACATCAACAGTGTACTCACCAGGGTATGACTATCAACGTCTGGTATTCGCGTGGGCACATTTACAAGCTGGGTTAAGTTGTTTTCCACAGCGAAGATCTTAACACACCCTCCTTCGGGTGATATCTGTCCAGAATGTCGAAGCCACCCAGAATTGTGTATATTGAAATCGCCGTAATAACAATTTTAGTATGAGGATACAGGGACATAATTCTTTGAATAGAGTCAGACAGCGCATCAATGTCGTTAAAAGTCAAATTGCTGTCCAGTTTGGGGCTTATGCAAATAAAGCAATAGTGAATAATTTGCTTACGGATATGTAATTTTAACCACATGAAATTGAATTCCGGATTGGAATAGGGATCACATTGTTGTGAACTTTGGTATGCTGCATCACTACGCACGTAAATGACGAGATCGCGATGGGAGAAGAATAATGGCACTAGTTCGTAGCCAGGTTGCTTCAGATCAGAGTGATCTGATAGGTGTGGGGGGGGATCTACCTGTGTTTCACTAAGTGCCAAAACAGTTGGCCTGTATTTACAGACGTGGACTTACGCAGACAAGTGATTACTCTTTAGCCCGCGTATGTTAGCAATGTCCACCCTAAATTCCCGAGTCACTAAAAGAAAATAAAAACAAACACAAAAAACACAAACACCGACGATGCTAAGCAAGGCTGCGAAGTAAAAATTCTGAAGTTGGCTTACCGAATCCAATTGTCGTAGGTATTAGGCCCTTACAAGTATAAACTAAAAATAAAATTAAAAGAAAAAAATTCAAAATATTGTGGTTGTTCTTCACTGCAACCCCTTTCACTGTGGTACTTGATGGGCAGGCCAACAAGTATCCTTTTTCTTATGATTTTGTGTTTCATACAACCTCTTATCTTTTTGTCGGACCTATGTTAACATACATAGGATTCGGTTGTTGTTTCTTTTTCTTTTCGGGGTATTATTTTATGATATCACCACTGACCCATTGTCTTCATTCTTTTGTTGTTTTTTTTATGGTACGCATTGCACTCTTTGTTTCTTGTTATCACTACGCATTTAATTGCATTTGATAAGTTTTAATTCTTTCTCTTTGGTTATTTGCGTAGGGATTGAATAGTAAATTTGTTGGCATTGTCCCTTTTCTTCAAAAGAAAAATGGAGTGGGGGGCGGTATGCCAGCGCCTTACGCGTCTTCTATTCTAATGAAGATTTTGTTTAGTAGTTAGACTCCAGACTAGTGAAAATAAAAAAAAAGAAATAATACAAAAAAATCTGTGAGGACGTAAAGGACAGTTGGTGAGTTGATCACTGGGTATTTCTCAGCTATTCTATTTGTAATTTTTATTAACTTTTGTTTTTATTTATTAAGGTGTTAATTTATATTTGTTTTATATTTTATAATAACTTACTGATTACTTTTTGTAGGTATAATACTCGTATATTAATATATTGCGATATTTATATTGTTCATTATAGTATAAAGTATTTGGTAATATTATTTTGTATGACGGAGCTGTCAGATGATGGAGAACGGAAGTGCGTTTACCTCTCCATTCGAGGTTCGAGGATCCACTCTTGTAGCGCGGATAGGGGAACGAGGATATACCTCTCTGTTCGTTGCTCATGAAGTGGGCGGTGCTTCACATTCGCATATTTCGTTGGAAGGACTTGTCGTTGTTTTGCGCTTGTCCGTCCGTTGGTTCAACACTCGGAGAGTGTACACGATCGCCAGTCATATGATAACCGTGGTCACTTCATCTTATACGCTCCCGAAGTAAGGTTGGATTTGGTTGTAGGCATGTGCCATCTTGTAATGTAAAATATTGATTGTTAATATCACAATCACAAATGGAGTTAGTGGATCCACTCTTGATGCGCGGATAGGTAAACGGGGATATACCTCTCTATTCGTTGCTCAAGACGTGGGCGGTGCCCTTCCATGCACACTCTTATTTAGATGAACTTACATGCTAGCTGTTTGGTCTTCCTTCTTTCTCAAATACTCGGAGTGGGTGGTTTTAACTGCTCAGAGTATCGCGATCGCTATTCGCACGACTCTTGAACCTATCTGGCCTCGTAGCATTTCGATGTGAAAATTTGTAACGGAGCACATGTGTATAACCATCAACCAATCCAATTATTTATTATCAATATGCGTACTACGCATATACGTTTTCTCTTAAGTATGCGTATTAGGTATTCTCATTTGGTATTTAGTAGAGGAGTTAAGAGTACTCATGGATGTATTTTTATTTCATTCCAGAAACAAAGCAAATGACGGAACCCTAACGACCAGAGCAGCCCTATTTCCCCTATCCTAATGTCATATACTTCAATAATAAACAAATAAAAAAAAAACAAAAAATCTCATTATCCTAGGTCTTATACAAGTATTGAAAACAGTGCACCAACAAAATTCTCACTCACTCAACCCGCTATCCATCAGTTTTTGCCTACATTCAGCCACTTCCCGCGCCGTATGAAAAATACAACAATGGCAGTGACTGAGTACAAGCAACAGTACTTACGACCAGGAGTGGGAGTGGTGGGGTACATGCACTGGTGGGCATGCGCACTCGACGATGGTCGATACGGAACTCTTGGGCTACGTCAAGTCTTTAGTTTACGCTATCAGGCCAACCACTTTTGATGACCTTGAGACTAACCAAAAATTGTACCGACCGCTTGAAGCACTGCCATCGAAGCCGAGCCCGTCATTTGAATGATGTGCCACCACACACATTATGGCATGAACACAGCTTCAAAATAAAGCCAGAATCAATTTTATATCTCACACTTTATTTTTTTTTGTTTTCTGATCACCCTAAGGACTGAAACGAATAAAATTTGGAAACTTCAAAGTAAAAAAAAAAATATTTTCATAATCCATGTAAATTTTTTTTATTTGCTTTAAAACTCTGTTTTTATTAAATTCATTCACAATTACAAAAAATAAAAAAATTATTTGGGTTCCCATTCTTTCGTCAACTTCTTTCGAATGTCCTTCATAAGGTTGGCGACAGTTACATCCGTGATCTTTTTGGACGCTCTTTTCCATTTAGCACTAAAATCTTTTACGTCCTTTGCACACTGCTCACTTTCCTCAATTTAGCTTTGACCAAAGCCTAATACCTTTCAATGGGACGGCACTGTGGAACAATGGGTGAATTCATGTCTTTTGGAACAAAGTCGACATTTTTAGCAACAAGAAAGCTCAACGTCGCATGAGCATAGTGAGCTGAAGATAAATCTGGCCAAAATAATGTTGAACCCTCGTGTTTGCTTAAGAAAGTAATCAACCGTTTTTTTAGGCACTCGTTAATGTACACTTCTTCGTTAATTGTTCCCGTTGTAATAAACGATATTGTTGATTGCGGAAGAATCTCAGCTCCAAACGAGTTGTAAAACTGCGCACCTAGAAGAGTAGTAAAGTCGGCTTTGACATAAGTTTCGTCATCCAAAACCAAGTACGCTTTCTTGTTGCCGATCAACTCGTATAGCTTTTGGGCCCGTGTTTTTATAACTTTTTTTAGCTTTTCAGTAACTTTTGGTATTTCTTGTTTTGTTCGTGTTTTTACACCGTTATGTTTTTTTAGATCTTTGTACCATTGTTTGGTTGGTATTACATTTCCGAGCAACATCTCTGGATGACATAGTCCGGTTTTTTACGATGGTACCCACTATTTTCCTGCCCAAATTTGTATCATGTGCTCCACTTTTAGCTCCACTTTTCTGTTTTCGCTTAACTGTCAACGTCTCCAAATATCGTTTAATAATAGAATCCACTGTACTGCGTGCTATGTTTAAATTTTTTGCGATGAAATGGTTTGGACGCGAAGTATTTTCGAGCCATTTGTCGATGATCTTTTTACGGCGTTCCTCTTGACTCATATTTTATAAATATTTTAAACCGCACCGAACTAAAATCAATAACAAACTGAAACTAGAGAATATACAGGCTAATTTGGGTACAAAATGGGATTGCAATTTGTACGCATTGGAAGTATAGCCCGTATTAAAATTTACAGATTTTATTCGTTTCAGTCCTTATTGGCACGCTTTTAATATTTTGATGCACAATGAACACAAGTTTTTTGCCATTACAATTAGAATACAAAATACTACTGTAGATACTTCTTATGGTTTTGAATTATATGTCCTCGTTTATAAGATCAAGACTATCAACAAACATAATGCTAATCTACGAGAGCTGCTAAATCACCAACATACGAGTATCTTATAACGACAACATAACCATTTTCAACTTTTCTCATCAAAATTTTAGAGTTACTAAACCATAAGTATTTACAATGTTTTTCTATTATATGTATACCAGCTGGTAATACCAAATAATATATCGAAAATATTGTGTTTGAATTTAAATGAAGGCAATTGAAGCACCATGTGTCAAGTTGGAGTTTCTTTTTGAAATTTCAGAAACTCCTATCACTAACAATATCTTCACATTCCAGGAGGTTATGTCTTCCAATTTTCTGCAAAATATTGTTACAGCAAATATCTTCCTCGTCGACACAATGTAACAATTTCCACCCACGCCCATGGTGTCCTTTTTCATCCGAACAATTGCATTGATTTCAAATACACTACAATCCATTGCTTCAAATATTCTCGTATCTGTCTGAAATTAGCATGGCATAAGCATAACTATGAAAATTTACCAACAAAAAAAAAAACTATAGAGGTGACCTCCCATCGAATGCTTACGTCAACTACCCCCGATGGAGTTAATCATTAATCAATCAATCGTTTGGTCATTATTCGTGTTGATTTTGGAGCGAAGGTCCTTAGGGAAACACCGTCATAGCTGCTTAACCGACCTGTGAGTCGTCTCTTATTCGCACTAAGAGAACAATGTAAGTGGGACAAGCAAATACGGGTAGAATGGTTCAAATATAACAGTAAACAAAAATCCTTTGAATGGATAAATCACCCTCCACCAAATCTATCCCTGGGGTTGGTAACGTCAATACCAAAGGCTACATTCAAGACAAAGCCCCATACGGCAGAGTGATGAACGTATTCAAGCTTTGTCGTTGAATACGTGACTACTGTGACACTGACATATCCTGTGTATTTAAAGTCACATATACGAGTATGTACAAAAATAAAAACGAAACCGAACAACAACAAAAAATTGTACACAAAACGACGTTCCTAAGCATTCTGAATTTTAATCAAAATCGCGGCGGTATGCCTCTTATTATGGAAACTTTGTTGGAAATTATTGTGGTTGCGGTTCTTTGGGAGACACATATCCGTACAAATATTATGATGTGAGTTACAGACACATCATCCTGGGGTTATGGCTTATAACAAAACGATAAACGTTTCTATTTTTGGGCACTTTTCGACAATTTTTGGGTTAACGACAAACGAATTTTTATTCATTAAAATAGCAAGGACAACGCCTCCGATTGAATGTGTAATGGCATTTGCACGGGAGAGGTGTGATAAAGGGGTGCATTATCATACTAACGGAATTTTTTCGAATCGATTTTTATAAGTGTAAAAAAAATAACAAAAAAAAAGTTGTAATACGTATCCGAGTACGGCGTGACGGCCTGCTGAATTTAGGTGTATCGGAAGGGCTTCGCAAACGTATGGTCAGGGAAACCAATGACGACACTGGATGACAGAAAGTCAATTTTCCCGATCATCTGTTCAGTTTGTTGCCGCCGCCGAAATTCATCCTTCTAGTCGTAAACTAGAGGAGATGGCTATGTCGGTGCTCTCTTACGTCACCAGGAACGACAACTCTTTGCTTATGCAATAGAATGGGGAATTGGTTAGTGGCAAGAACTGTAGGATGTGGTATAAAGTAATTAATTTGATAATATGTTAGCTAAAGCAAACCAGATTTGGTGGTCACCAGAAGTGTGGTTTTCCTTCTCACTGTTGCTCTGGAGTGGTTTTGACAGCTAATATGAATAGGAATGAAGTCCTCACGGTGTTTGGAGTAAAACGATTCTAAATTTATAAAAACATGGGATCGCTCAAGACTCTCTTTTAATGCGTGTCCTGTGAAAAAAAGAAAAAAATTCGGCAACACGCGCCAAATTCTTGTCGTTATTTTCCTCGAAGTACAGTTGATTGATTTGCGGCATATCCCTCCACTTTGCATGTCGCACCAAAATTGTTTTTGATGTGCCTTGCTGTTTTCCTAAATGAAGAGTTTTTTTTTTTTAGACCGAGCAGTTTTAATTTAATTCTTTTTTTTCTATTGAATTTTGGTGGGCGTTTTCGTATTAGGCTTAATACAAGGTTAATCTAACTTAAAAACTAACCTTAAGACTAAGAAGACTGGTCATCAAGGGAATGGTGTGGCAGATCGAGTTTGCGACGAGGAGGGGTTAGATTGAATTAAAAAACGGAGAGATTAGAGTTGACCTTTAGAAACACACGGGAGATGGGTTCGTTGGAACAATAAGAGGTCCGGTGGGATGGTATAAAGAAGAGACGAGAAAATCGTAAATAACGAGGTTTAGTGTTGAGGGAAATAGAATTGTAAAGGGAGGCGCAATTCACAGAACCAGAGAGTAGTCGATAAAAGAAGATAATGTCAGGTACGTTTTTGGTATATGAACTGGCTGAAAGGAGGACCACACTTGGTTGGCATAGTATGCAGGTACCTGGTCACATAGGAATTGGAAAATTCTTTGAACCAACGCTTGATAAGTTGGTCTTAAGTATTATGTCGTCAATATGCGAGCGGAAATTTAACTCTCTATCATACAATACTCCAAGGTCGCGAAGGGATTGAATCTGGAATAAAGGGCCAACCTTTGCAACAGATAAAATCGAGAAGAAGATTGACAAAGACACATGACAAGTCGAGATATTAACCTCTAAGCAATTTTTTAGGCACGGAGTGGAGAACCTATTAAGGTCTTCTTTGAGGAGAATAGAGTTGTTAGTGTGAGGAAATATAATATCGTAGTTTTGGAAAGTTTAGTGTCATCGGCGTAAGTGGATAGTGGGCAGTGTTTAACCCTTGTGTAGACACCAGTTTTTATAAACACTTCAGGTACATCATGGTCTGCGCAGACCACTAGTATTTATATGGGGCATTGATAGTAATTATTCATTATTATGTGGCGGTGCGTATGCCTTAATGCATAGTATTTGTGTGTATGTCATAATAAGATATATTTTATTGAATAGAAAATGAATGTGATGTAAAAATGAAATATAGCAAAAGTAAGAATTAAGTTAAGCGAAAGTAAACGAATTTAGTTTGCTGTTGACGGTTTTCCTTCTTAGTCTTCATCAACAACATTATAACAGGCATTGCATTTATGCATTACTTGACAATGTTGAAGGCGGATGTACTACTTACATGTGATGTAATGAAATCGTGATTTATATTTTAGCCTATTTTGAGCTTTATAAACGTAGCACAATCGCCTTGGCTCTGATACAGACCTAGATGTTGATGGTACGATACCAGGAGGCTGAAACAAGAAAAATAAAATTGATTAGGTTTTTTATGGTGTAAGCAAAAATGAAATGATAAACTTACTTCGATTGGCTTTCCAAAAAAGGCTTCAATTCCAGAACGAGTGTAATACTGCTTCATGACCCGGGGGTTGTTCGTACGAGCTTCAATGTGAGATGTAACCAACAATTCACTGAGTGTGATTATGTTGCTTCTATGAGAATCAGTGCCCCTCAAACACTCGTTTTCATTGTAAATGATGTAGCTTACTAACGTGGCAATGTCAACGATGTTGTAAAAAAAAAGCCAGTGGCCATTTCGTTGTTTGTCTTTTGGTGGTGTAACGAGTTAACATCTGATCCATAGTGTCCACTCCAGATTTATTTTTGTTGTAAAATAAAATATTTACAACATTGTTGTTGTAAAAACCAAATTCAGTCGAATATATCGCACGTGATGGTTTCGGTTTGAATTCAGATGGAACATACTTTTTGCTTTTTCTTAATGTACCAACATAAGCAAAACTTGCATCCATGAGAAAATTGGCAGCAACGATGGTACGACCACATATCTTGATGTTAGATCTAACAGAATTTTTTCTCCTTGTTTACGAAGTGCTTCACATGTAGCATCTGAATTTTTTCCAGTGTACGAAATACCTTTCAGTGGTAGAAACTTTCAAACCATACTTTGCTGGTTTACTTGGAATGAATTGAATGAATCTGGTTCTGTCATGATACGAAAATAACTATTTATCAACAGTTATGCAACCATGTGACCTGTACAAACGTTGAAGGTTTGCATTCAACATCAACCAAATGTCACTTATAGCAGCAGCTTTATTTATTTGCAGCCGTGTTTCACGAGTATTTCCAATGTCATCAAACCGAATAAATCGTGAAAGAGTTGTTCGGAAAGTTGGTAATTTTTTGTTTTCCAAAGCTCAGTAATATGTTGAAAGTTGTTGTTTGAAACTCCAGAAGCAATCAAAACACCAAAATATACATAAAATTCAGTTTCAGTAAACGCTGTCCAAGTTTTGTCGTGCTTTTGTTGGATTTCTTCCGTTGTAGTTGTTTACAACTTCTGTTGCTTTTCGGTTGGTCTCTTTCACAATAATAGTAGCCATTTCTTGCGTGATTAGCTTTTTGAAGACCTAATTTGGCACAGGGGAACGAATAGTTGGACCACCAGTAGTACGAACGATATTATGCGCACGAATACGTTGATCGGATGGCTCACTTTTATTCCATCGAGTACCATCTTTTCCGTTCCGATGAAGTAAAGCTGAGTTTCTAGTTCTCGTAAAAGAGAAAGTTCAGCATCACCAATAGCCGCACCTTTAGTACTTGGGCCTGAAGCAATTGTCCCACCTTCAACTGATGGAGGTACATAGTCTCTAGTTTTTAACGTAAACCACCTGTCATGTAGACTTATGTTTACGGGATGCCCATACATCCATGGGAGCAAAAATACGCCTTGCCATCGCTTACCTACATTAATAGTATAATACCAAAGCAGAACTTGTGTTGGAGGCACAAGTTCCACCCTTGATATGGGTCGAAGCCGATCTAAAACTTCTTACTGCTCTTAGGGTCACAGCACCCAGTACTTATTTACTACTCTACAATGGGTCAAACCAAAAGGAAGACCCTACCCGCGATTTAGGTTTAAACCACAGCCACCATGACGCTCCCACAAGGGGGCCTACCTCAACAAGTCAGGCCCGGACCGAAATCCTTGGGGCTCCTGACTTCCATGGTACCGTGATTTAAGTCCTGGTAGGGACTACCGATGGTCTTGCCACCAACAAGACCTATGACCGGCAGCTTGTAACTGGTCAAATCGTAGCAACCTTCGGTGGCGTCATCTGAAGATTTTTACCATAAGACCAGTAATATGCTCTGCCTCCGCTTTTTATTAGACAACGTCATTGATGGGCGAAGCCTTGGTAATTGGGCGGGGGCCCAACTGCCTGATGGAGGTACAGTCAATTCTTCTTCGATATTTCCATTATGTTCTAAAATAACAACTGGTTAATTACATCTCCTTTGTTGAATTACCAACTGCAACCGTTTTTCATCGCCATCGTCTTCATCATCATCTTCATCGTATGCTTCTACAATGAATTTTTCTTCTGCGTCTGAAGCTTTACCTTCGTTTGGTATGTAGTCTGCATCGATGTCATCATCGTCTTCATCTTCGTATGGATCGACAATGTCTTGTTCTGCTGCTCTTTCCCGAGCTAAATTTTTAGCAATAGCTTCTGCTAGTCGCTGATAGAATTCCGAAGACTGAGCTCTACCTTGTCTTCTGGTGTTGAACACCATGTCGATTTCATTATAAAAACGCCCTTCTTCTTCCATATTTCAGTCTATAAGCTACCAAATAAAATAAAACAGAAACACACCAAAAATATGACAAGCTCGACACAAACTGGTTCACTGTAGAATATTGCAAGTAGGACAAGAAACAGCTGAGATCACCTCATTTCTTCCGCGGCCATACCCTTCTAAAAAAAAAATAAAAAAAATTCCAAAAAATATGGGATCTGGCCAGACCATGGTGTACAAGATCGATACAACAAATTTACAATACCCTTATCCGACATTTTAACTTACTTTTATTATATTTTATTTTCACTAACACACTTAAAAATATTCCATTGATGCTAATCTGGAACCTCAGGGCCGTAGTTTAATTCTTTGTATTTTTAAGATCAGTTCAAAGTCAAAAATGGTCTGGCCAGACCATGGTGTCCACATAACGTTAATAATTCTTCCATGATCCCTTTTTATGAGCCGGGTTTATAAAAGGGGACCTCAAAATTTGGTGAATTACGCGTTATGTGAGGAGTAGATGAAATAGAAAGAAGATTGAAAGCACACTTTTTGAAAAATATTGCGCGGAGACTGTCTGGGTCGACTATAAGTTCATCATTAAATTTTTGTGTGTTGCTTTCAAAAACAGTAGAATCAAAAGATTAATAAAGAGAGGGATCAATGAAGAGATTTGGATGGTAATTAAAATTAAATAATTAAAATATAAGGTCCGATATGAAGAAGTTGTCTGCAAATGATTGTTTAAGTATCAGTTCTAAGCAGGCAATCACCGAAAAAGACGTGGATGGTGCGAAAAATTATTTCCTCATGTATGAAATAAATTAAGTACCCCATTCGGTAAGCGTAATAAAAATATTACTTTTATTTAACAGTTGGTAGAAAAAGAAAATATCTTAATAAATTAATGACCCCTCACAACCATAAAAGATTTGAATACCTCGAACCTGAGGTTACTTTAAAAAGGAAAAAACAGGCAAAGTGAAAATTAACAGATGATGACTTTCTGCACTTACCAACAATAAATAATGACACGAACATCCCACGTTATATTATGGAACAGAGAGAATAGGAGAAAATTTGCGGCCGCACTCATCATACAACCCGTTCCAAATAAATCGTGGCATGGGGCATATGTCGAGAAATATTTTAGAGGTTAAGGCAATGAGGTCTGGTGACCATCTTCCCAAAATACTAAATGTACTAACCGCTGAAAATATCCTTAAGGCAAAACTTATAGTTAAAGTGACAAACCATATAATATTCATTTCAGTGCTGGGTAGAATCTACTCGACACATATCGTAGATATATCCGAAGAAGATCCACAGGAGCAGCAACAACAACTTTTGACCAAATTCGCCGACCACAAGCAATCAAAAGTGTTTGGATGAACTGCAAATGTGACCAGTATATTGGTAATCCTATGCAGCGAGCACAGTTTAAGGAAAATTTGGCAAACTGAACCTTATTCGAAGCAAGAACCCAAGACCTCTCGTCTATGTACAATACACACGTCAGAAAACACAAACCAGGAAGCGGCAAAAATTAAAAAAAATCATGAGAACAGCAGCAGCATGCAGCATATGCATTTAGCATACACAACAAACCAAAAACTCCACAAACACCAACCCATTCGGTTCACTAAGTTTATTTCAGACCTTGTAAAAGAAAAGAACGATGCTTCGAATAAAGTAAAAAGAAGTCCCACAATTGAGAACTGCATTACTTAGAGGAAAACTTGTGCAAAACTTCGAAGGGAGTCGACCCAGGCGAAAAGGTTATCGTGGGAGAATTTCATAAATACAATGGATCCATCATTATGGAGCAGAATCAGGTTACTTCGGGCGGGCAAAACGCGCTCAAGAATTTCCATATATGATCTTGGATTAAGTCTTATAAAATTTTTTTTTTTTTTAAAGAACTTAACACTCAAGTGGGTATGACCCGAAGGTGATAGTCAACATTTTTGCAGAAAAATGGAAGAGGTATAGTGCTGACAACACCTACCGTGACAGCACAATTCAAAACAAGAGATTTTTCAAAATCTCCCGAACTCCCAATTATCACAGATCAATCGGAATATCTAGCGGAACAAATAACTCTTGATGAACTCGAAACTACTCTGCAGAGGCAGCCATACCAGGTGGCGATTTTGTTACGCACAACATGATAAAGCATTTGTACTCTCTACAATAACACCTAAGTCCTGGAACTTTTCCTCACGACTGGAAGCGGGCAATGCTAGAACCTATCCTCAAAGAGTTGTGAAAGTGCCACCTATTCAAGGAATACCGTCCCATTTCTCTCCTTTCCATTCTTTCTAAGATTTTTGAAAAAATCCTAGCCAGACGAATCGGGTGAACAATGCTGAAAAACATGAACTCTGGACAATATGCATTTATGCCAAATAGTGGAGTTCAAACATTTATTCACCTGCTAGAGTATAAGATCACCGAAAACTTATCCTATTGCAAGCAGAGTGTACTCATTAGATCGAGTAATGGTCTTCCCAGTTATTAAACAGTTGCATTCATGGAGAGTTACTAGAGGTATCCTAAAAATAATGATGTCCTTTTTATCAGGAATAGCATTCCAAGTTTACGTTGATGGTATAAATTCGCGTTTGCTTAAGTTTAAGAACGGAACAGCGAAAGGATCTCCCCAATATGCGGTAATTTACAATGCATACATCGACTCACTGATTACAAAACTAGCTCTACTAAAATATAACCTCGACTTTATTGGAATCCATGCTGACAACTTCTACATATGTGCTAGCTTCGGGAGTCCGATCCGTGTTAAACAAATTTTAGAAGCACTAAACCTAGCCATTTATGTTATATTTAGGTACAGGATAGAGTTGCAATTGTACTCGTACCACCACCAAAATGAAGTTCTACATATCTCCTAGAAAAGAAAATGCACGACGTCTTGGCTCACCCTTCGGGAAGCTACAATTTCACTACAAAGGCGGATAAGTATGCTCGTAATTTCTTTCACTGGCAACTTTAAATGGGACTCACATTCAAAAAATGTAACAAATCAATTAAAAATGCGAAACAATGCATTGGAAATGATTTGTTCCCGCAGGGAGGGACAACACTTGGAAACCACACTTAAAATAGCCAAAACGTCGGTAGAAGTCAATCTTCAACATGGTATTTCTGTTTTCATGTGGACAACAAAAAACAACACTTCTAGCTGAATTGAATGTGTCTGTGATCTGAAAATAAGTGTTCAGACTTCAGACCATACCACCCGGTCGTTAGCTTTTGAGTGATGTTGTCGAAGACAAGAGTAATATCTAGCCCTTCGATTTTTTCGTTACTAACTACTTACCATATAATGTAACCAAATACTGTCTAACCTCTATCACATTTGACGAGCGTTAGCGTCACACTTGATGATGGGGCCATCTCTAGTCTGCCAACAGTTAAGTCGGGGTCGCTGAGATTAGGAAGTAAACATACATCAAGGCCACCTTTCACTAATACATACACAAGTTTTAATCTTACCTTTGTCTCTTCTAACATATATGTAGAGCGGAGCATATACAGGTGTCCCAAGTCCACGAACCATGCCTTCTACGGCCCATGTTTCCTGTATTAGGATAATATCTCCTGCGTTTTTGGATAGACGCAGAATAAGTGCGGCCGAAGCCTCTTTATAATGGTGGAGAATAATCTGGAGAAAATGTGCCCAAGAGCTCATCTCCTTCCTCTAATCGTATAGGATCTCTTTTCAATTCGTCGTTGGTTTCCACTTCCAAGAAAGTGTCAGAGGAGGAGACCGACGGCTTAATTGTCGCCTCGCGTAGATTGGAGTCGTCGCTACTCATTTCAGGAAAAGATATCGACGCTGCCAGATTTGAAGCTGAATTTGCTAATTGAGTTAAAGGAGGAGGGCGAATCAAGCCACTAGTCTTCGCTAGCGGGATAAGGAATCCGTATTGAGGGGCCCTAAGTTCTTCCTATTTCGCAACTTTCCAGTCAGGAGTCGGTATGGTGAGGTTGCCGAGCCTGATAATCTTCAGAATGCTTTATGGGGAGGGAGCACCCGGCCAAACCTCTCCTAATCCGATAGGTGGTGTGAAGATCGAGAGATCTTTGATCGGCACATACGAAAAGTTTGATGTGGCCTTAGTACCAGCCAGCGTCGCTTGTGATGGGAGGTGGTCCGGGGTTTTTCCATATGATGGCCAAGAAGTTGCCCGAAAGCTTTAGCTTGACCAACTGCCGCCATTCAAATATTATCGATCCATCGGTGTCGTTGTTGTCGATTTCCGCGATCGTTGTTGCATCTTTCAAGATTTCTCTAAAACACCTCAGAGATCTGATGTTGGAATGCCTAGGGGGGTTTTGGTGTTTTTAATTTTGGGCCTATTGGAAACTGGCACGGTTTCCTCCAGCGATCTCTATCGCTTGGAGGATGGAGGAGCCCCTTAGCGTTTTGGGAGCAGTGGCTAATCCGTCTTTAAGGATGTTGTTAGTCCACTCGATAAAGTATTTCGGTGTCTGATATAGAGCGCCTTGGATGGGGGTTGCCAAAGCGGGTGAGCCCCTGATTCCTACTTTGAGGGACCTATATTTGTAGGGGTGGGGAAAGTGATTGGACCATGGGTTGCACAGTCTGCAACCGTATTAAGAAAATACCGGTATCGGGTTCTGTGTTTTTTTGAATTTATCCATTGATATTCCACGAGTAGCGGAGAAAGGATTATCCACTGTATATAGACAAGGCTAGCTAATCCGGAGGTCGCCAGGTATCCGAATACTTCGTTTACGACTGAGCTATTTTTGAAGATACTTGGCCCTCGCCAGGCTGATCTCCTGCACGGGTCGTATATCATCTTAATCCAGCCTAGGGAGAAAGAAGTGAAGATGAAGGCTAAGCAGGGAAAGGAAGGGAGTTGAGCATCCTTTAGTTTCGGGACTCATATGTAGAACTTCTTAGGATTCATTGGCCTTTACCGAAAGTCATTCGCAGAATTTTGCGTTCAAAACGGCCAAGGATATCTCCATCTATCTTTGCTAACGTCTATGCTATCCACCATAAAGCAGGACTGGGGTGCTGAAGGTCTTATATATATAAAATTCTTCCTATTCATTTGCTTTCTTAAGCCGAAGGAACAGCGATTGGCAAGAGTAACTCTTCGCCTGATTTCTGATGAGATGTAACTATCAGATTTAATAGTAGGGCCGAAGTATATAAAGTCAACATCATAGCTGTCTATCGTGACATTCTATCTGATTTATCGATGATGTGCGTCCCTTTCTATTGACAGCGTATACGAGTATTTACCTTGATCTCATTCAGAACTAAACCCATTTCTGCCGCTTCTGTTGCAATACTTGCGAACGCACCACTAACAGCTCAGTAAGTTCTGCCAGTGATGCCAATGGTCATTAGCAGCGAGAATTCTCCATCGTCGTTCTGTTCAATCTGACGATTTTGACAAGTATTCGAAGAATAGGTATGGCTGCGTATAGCTCATATCTGTATATGCTGTCACATGCAGCTTTACAATATATGAAGAGGTGGTGCGTATCAATTTGGACTTCTTGGGTTTTCTCCAGGATCTGTGATAGTGTGAATATTTGGTCGATTGTGTGCTTACCGTGCCTAAGGTAGCACTAATAGGCACCAATCAAATGGTTGATAAATGGCTTCGGGAGTTCACACAAGACATCAGAAAATATCTGCGATATTAAGGATCCTGATTCGTCTATAATTGCCGCAATTAAGTTTTTTGTGGATTGGACATACAATACTAAGGTTAGATTCTTCAGGCATGCTTTTTGCCCACCGAACCTTAGCAATAAATTGGTGCACTCTCTCTACCAAGTCATCTCCCGCTGGCTTAAATAGCTCAACATGTATGTCGTCCGGTCTAGCAGCCTTGTTGTTCCTTTGCTTAGAAATCGCAATCCTACCTTCATTGATCGAGATAAAATGCGTAAGACAGGTTCAGGATATTATGACTATATACGTCAGATATTAGTGTGTTCTCCTATGCAAGCTAAGTTAATTTTTTCTCCTTCGGATATTATCAGTCCAGAATAGCGAAGCCACGCAGGAGTATAAGCATGCAGAGATTCAATTCTGCTCATCAACCTTGTTAAAAGTCTAATTGGTATCCAGTTTGAGGCTCATGTAAGTAGAGCAGTAGTGTTAAGTTTGCTTGGGAGACCACATGAAATGTTAAAGTTAAAACAATAAAATGGGAAGCCTGAGAACATATTTACATACAGGGTGTCCCAGTTTAGCAGTATAATCCTTTAAGAGCATATTCCCGAAGTTCCGCCGAACAAAAAATTATATGGCATGGGGGGAGGGGTCTATTCTCACTCCATTTCAAGTTACAGCCAATCAAAGTGGCTTCTAATTTGTAGGTGTAACCACTTTAAACGTTATAATTTCTAAACCAGTACAGGTACAAAAATAGTTTTGGACATTTTGGAAAGATAATTTAGGAGTGCATACAAATCTAAAATGATTTGGATACATCTGTTCAGCAACAAAAAAGTTATGGCTCGTTAAACTCAAAATTATGAAAATTTGCTGTTGCATTTTTTTTGCTTAAAATGCATTTTTCTTAAAATTTTTCCTTAATAAATTTTCCAAAATTTTATGGAATTTTTATCCTTGCAAAATTTCCTAAAAATTATGTTTAGAAACTTTTTTACGTACGATCAACAGATTTTGTAGTAAAAGCAATTTTTCGTAAAACAAAAATTGCCAAAAAGAAGTTTACCTATTGAACTACTCATAAAATCTCTTAGATATTTTTATGTGGCCCTGCGAAGGACCTTTTTGGAACAGTTTATGAAATGTTTATAGCAATTGTTTGAAAAGCCTTTCTTCCATTTGAATACACTTTCGGGCGCGTTTAACCATTTAGGATGGCAGATTACGGTTATCAAAATTATTTTCGTCTCTTCTGTAGCGACACTAATATTTTCTTGGAGCTCTCCCAGACTCGACATTGCTCTAAAATAAACCTTTTCTTTCATAGAACCCCAGAAGAAAAAATCCATGGGTGTTAGGTCAGGAGATCTAGGTGGAGAGGGGTTAGGACGGATTGACCAATCCATCGTTCGTTAAAGGTATAGTTGAGGAACGAAGTTACCCCGCTGCTACTGTGACAAGGTGCTCTATCTTGTTGAAAGAACATCGCCCTTCTCTGAACAAGAGGAACATCTTCCAGCAGTTCCGGCAATCGTTCTCTAAGAAATTCCAGGTAGTAATGGGAATTAACTATTTGTGGAAGAATGTGCGGGCCGACTAAAGTGTTTCTTATTAATTCAGCCCAAACATTTACGCTAAATCTCCTTTAAAATAAACAACACGTTTTGAAGAAGTTGTGAAGAATAATTAAATTTTTACCTTTGAAAGGATGTTGTGCGTATTAAAACGGGATTGGAGTCTGACTAATGATGCAAATTATGGTGATTTGTAACTCCATCTCTTGTGAACTGTGCTTCGTCAGTCCACAGAATGGTCTTGAGGGATTGCCCTTCTTCTGCATGTTTGCACAGTAGCCTTTGGCAAAATTCCACTCTTCTTTGCGCATCGCCTGGTAGTAAATCCTGTACCGGTGTCAGATGTCACTAGTGTTTAACGTAGGTACCTGCCGTGAAGGCTCAAGCCTACGGTGCATCTTCGCACGAGATATCAAAACAATGCGTTGATAAGCGCCCTTCGGGTAGTACAAGTACTACCACCAATACCAGATTCGAAGTCGTGTGTAAGGCACGAACTTCCCCTTTGGTGAAGGGTCGAGGCCTATCTAATACCTCAGCCATTCTGTGGGTCATGGCACCCGGTTGCAATGCAACTCCTCATCGAGCAGACCAGTTGGTTCCATAGCAATCCCATGGTTTAGCACAGGTCGTAGTAGACTACACATATGCTAAGCCATGAGATGTCCAAGCATCATTAGTTCTGCTCTCCCCGCGATATTGGGTACAAACCTACAGCCACCACGATACTCCCACAAGGGGGCCAACTCCTAGGTCAGGCCGGAACCATAGTTCCGGGGGCTCCTGACCTCCCGCGGTACCAGAATATAGCTTCCGGTCGAGCTTCGCAACCTTGAGGTTACTTCCAGTTGGACACCTCACTGCCCAGGACTGGCGGCCTTTGCCACTTAAGGCTTCTCTAACTTTTAAAAGGACCCACCCGCTAACTGCCTACTGCGTCTTCTAAGGAATGCTTCTCTTGCAAAGCTACGGGTTCTTTCAAACCGTACGATGTCAGTGAGAATTCCACTGACGTCGTAGGCATCACCGTTGTAGATGATGCCCATAGCATGCAAGTCCCTAACATCTGAATAATTTGGGCACTCACAGAGTACATGAAGCCAATCCTCATGGGTGGGTCCACATGAGCAGCTTGCCGCCCCACTAAGCCCTCTTTTATGCAAGAATGCATTAAGGGAGCCATGCCCGGTTAATAAAAAGCCCAGGCTGAGGGTAAAGTTCCGTTCAGGAAAAACTGTCATGGTCAGCACATCCCTCAGGAAGCCGTAAGTAACCCTGCCGTTTTCGCTAGCATCCCACCTAGATTGCCATCTAGATAGAACGCATGCGTGTAGCAAGGTTTTACGCTGCCTCAGGGATATGCCATCCACTTCTGCTGGGGAAACCCAGTCTCGTTCATTAAGAGGGAGACCTTTTCTTATCTTGAAAGCGATACCACGACGTATCGTCTCCAGATCCAGAGGTGGTACTCCCAACAAAACTTGCATTGCCTCTGTGGAGACAGTGCGGCACACAGGCAGGCATCCGAGCAAGGCGACTCTTTGGCAAGCCAAGATCTGACGGCGGCCATCTTCAGTCATAACCCTGTCGTACCATACCGACGCTCCATATGTTGTGCAGGCAACAAAAAGACCGTGGTATATGATACGAACAGAGCGCCTGTTAAGCCCCCAGTCAGATCGCAGAATGCGCCTTACCTGGCCTACAGCACATAACATGCGTCTCCTCATTTGGACGAGGTGAGGCATGAATTTCATGCGCTCACCCAGTGTTATGCCTAAGTATCTGACCTCAGTCACACACCTAATGCTAACACTATTCATCCGAATCACAGGAGGCCGACTTCTCATATTCAATTTGCCTTTAAGCAGCATTGATACTGTCTTCTCCTGTGACACTTTCACGCCAACGCTTTCGCCCCATTCGGAAACAATTGAAAGAGCCCTTTCTCCTAATTCCTCCACACGAGCCCTGGATTGGCCCTCGAGGATAAGGAGCAGGTCGTCTGCATAAGCGCAGCAACCACAGAGCTCACTCAATTGCCACAGAAGCGGATCCATCATGAGGTTCCAGATAAAAGGACCGCAGATGGACCGCAGATGGACCCCTGGGGGCACTCTCTTTCCACGTCAACGCAAACGTTGTCGTGTGCATTAGCCACACTCGCTCTTCTTCCAGAAAAATAGCTTTCCCAAAGCCCAATTTCCTGTCAGCCCAATTCTCTCAACCTGGTGAGTATTTTTTGCCAGTTCAGATTATCGAAAGCACCTTTAAAATCAATAAAGATGTCAATAATCACACTGGCGCTGCTGGTCTGGACTCTGTCTTTAAGAAAAGACCAAGCGTCCTCTACACATTTGCCTTTAGTAAGGCCAAATTGGAAAGGAGACATTGGTTCCATCATACTCTCAGAAATCCTTTCCACCATGACCCTTTCCAGCACTTTGCCAAGTACCGGAAGAAGGCTGATGCCCCGATACGATCTAGGATCGGACCTATCCTTATCGGGGAACTTCAGGAGCACGATCACCCTTGCCACCCTCCAATCCCGGGGGAAGTAGCTACAGGCGATGCATTTCCTATAGAGTAAGAGCAGGTATTCGGGAACAGCTTTCCAGATGGCTTTCACCATCTCTCCAGTTATTCCGTCTGCTCGTCGGTTCTTAATTCCGGAGGGGTCGGAGGCTCTTCAAATAAAGAGTCTTCCATGTGGATAAAATACTATTATCCACACGAATGCCTTCTATATCAGCAGTCTTTTTAATACTCCTGCAAATCTTACATAGTTTGCCCCAGGGATCATCCCTATTCCCAGACACAAAGTTTCGCCAATGAGCTTCTTTTGTACTGACTATTAGTCGCTTGTACTCAGCGAGCCCTTGCCGAAAGGCAATGCCCAGCTGAGCCAGGTTCTCAGCGTTAGCCGCCCTAGCCCTTTGGAATCGCTTCCTTAGGCTTCTAACCACCCTTCGCTTCTCTGTCAGACAGCGGGTCCACCAATTTACCCTTTTACGATTCGCCTTGCGGCTTCTCTCAAAGAGCTCATCGTTAACCCGCCAAACACACTCGTTAATGTGCTCGACTTGATGTACCGGCGTCAAATGGAAAGGGTGTAATCAATTTATCTGTAGAGTCATATGAATTCTGGTTCTGGGAAGTTCCAACTGCACAGCAAGTCTGCGAACGAAAATCCCATCGTCAACTTCTGCCACCGCTGCGTCTGAACGTAATTCTCTTTCTTTTGGTGTAGTTGACCCGGTATCAACGAGGCGCTGATACGTATCAATCGTTGGTACTCCAATCTCGTCAACGAAGAGTTTCTATTGCAGAGCCCGTATACAAACACTATTTCCGCGAATTCACGTTTTGAACACATTTTGTGGAGATCAACTTATTAATCGGCTGCATTTTGCTTACAGAGCAAAATGTCGATTGTAGATCAGTTGGAACAATGTCAAATTGAAAAAAAAGATTAACAAAGAATTATTCTTTGTTACGACTTTTTTTTGCTATTCGCCAATTAACTGCTAACTGCATTGCTCATAGGTAAATTAGTTTATTATTCTCACTGAATTTTGTTTGACTTTTACTACAAAATCTGTTGATCGTACGTAAAAAAGTTTCTAAACATATTGGGTCTATAAGTAAGTTTCCAGCGTTTTTTTCCAAAATTTGAAGTTTTATTATGAAAACATAGTTACAATGCTTTATTCAAAGTATATTCCCGTAAGAGCGTTCTGCATCGAACGAAACAAGTGGTAGTCAGATGGTGCCAAGTCTGGACTGTAAGGCGGGTGAGGCAGAATTTCCCATCCACTATTTTCCAAATAGTTTTTCACCGAAACCGCAACATGTGGCCGAGCGTTGTCGTGATGACAATGCCTGGTCTCATATTCTGGCCGTTTTTCTTTTAATGCCCGCTTCAAACGAATTAGTTTGGTTCGATATAATGGTCCTTTGATGGTTTCACCACTCGGAAGCAGTTCGTAGTATACGACAGCCTTTTGATCCCACCATATGCTGAGCACGACCTTATTCACGTGAATATTTCGTTTCGGCGTCGATTGGGCGGGCCCGCTGGGCTTTGTATACGATTTTCTGCGTTTAGGATTATCATAATAAATCCATTTCTCATCACCAGTGACAATACGATGCAAAAATGAGTTATTTTTGTACCGCTGCAGTAACATTTCGGACATGCAAAATCGCCGTTCGACGTCTCTCGGCTTCAATTCGTACGGCACCCAGTTTCCAACCTTTTGAATGAATCCCGGTGCTTTTAGGCGCAGGGAAACGGCTTGTTGCGTGACGCCCAATGATGCATCAAGTTCTTCTTGAATCTGACACGGATCCTCATCCAGTAAAGCGTCCAATTCCTCGTCTTCAAAACTTTTCGGCTTTCCGGGGAGATCTTTGTCTTCAACTCCAAAATCACCACTTTTGAACCGTTTGAACCACTCGCGGCACGTCGATTCACCAATACATTCCGCCCCATAAGTTTCCGAAAGCAAACGATAGGCCTCAGCCGCACTTTTCTTCATATTAAAGAATAAAAGCAGCGCTTCCCGCAAATGACGTTTATTTGGCTGAAAACTTGCATGATTTTGCTCGATAAAATGTACGACACCGATAGAACTGCTCAGATATAACGCTGCAAAGTTGTTGACAGATACAAAACCTACAAATAAAACACATGGGGTCTGATATTTCTGCCCGGGATCCACTGGTGGCGCCATCTCTGACAAACGCTGGAAACTTACTTGTAGACCCAATAATTTTTAGGAAATTTTGCAAGGATAAAAATTCCATAAAATTTCGGAAAATTTATTAAGGAAAAATTTTAAGCAAAAAAAATGCAACAGCAAATTTTCATAATTTTGAGTTTAACGAGCCATAACTTTTTTGTTGCTGAACAGATGTACCCAAATCATTTTAGATTTGTATGCACTCCTAAATTATCTTTCCAAAATGTCCAAAACTATTTTTGTACCTGTACTTGTTTAGAAATTATAGCGTTTAGAGTGGTTACACCTACAAATTAGAAGCCTCTTTTATTGGCTGTAACTTGATATGAAGAGAGAATAGACCTCCCCCTGGCCTTACAATTTCTTGTTCGACGGAACTTCGGGAATATGCCCTTAAAGGATTATACTGCTAAACTGTGACACCCTGTATAATTTAACATATGCATAATTTTCCAATGAAGAATTGTAATATGGGATCGAGTAGAAATTAGATTCACCTGACCATTCTTTCCATATGACTCTAATGAATTTAAGCTGCCGATTCAAAATTATGATGATATTGTAAAGATTCTATTGGCATCTACTGCCTAGGAGTCCACTGGGACAGTGGAATACTTTCTATGATATTCTCGAAATTATTCTACATTGCTAAATCCGACATGAGATAGGCACTCCTCGCTTTTACCATCCATTTACTAAGACTTTATGGAGTGCTTGCCAATCAATTTCTCTGCTATAAGCCCCATGTCAAACCAAAGTCCATTCAGCCCTTAAGAGATCATAATCAACTGCAGCCCTTTCGCATTATTTTGCACAAGACCCTTTTAACTTTTGCCAACAACGTTTAAGTCCATATTGATGGTAGGAAACCAATTCACGACAAGACAATAAACATCAATTTTGAGGAGCTTATCAAGTCTGTTTCTGTCCATATTAGCCTAACAAATATCCGTAAATCCTTGCGAAAGCGAATCCTTACGAATGGGGCATGAGGTTGGCGTGTCACAAATTGATTGATCCCATTTCAAAATAGCTGAAAAATTCCAAAAATAACACACGCGTACGAGCATCCGTGCGACATGTGTGCAAGCCACAAACTCTACAATTCTACGTCAGAGGAAAACGATTCCTCGGAAAGGGTTTCACCTTAATGTCCTTCCAATCGGAAATAAATGATATTCTATTAATATTAAAATTCGAACAGATTCATCTGGAGATTGAAATTTACAGGCTCCTTCGAGAACTTCTCATGATACTCGTGTTGGATGTGCTGTAAAATGAATGGCAGGTCATGTCCTGTGAACTGGAATTCTTCAGCCTAGTTAGACCGATGCCGTATGATTTGTTTTATTTTTATTTTCTCCCTCTTTTTCTCATTCTGTTTTCGGGGTGTTTGATTTGTGGAAAAGTGGGTCAAAAGGATTTTCCAACGATGGGAAATCCGCCTGGACATTGAAAGGATAACTGTAATCCTCAGATGGGGGTAAGTAAAAATAAAATCACAACAAGGCCAAGACGCAATACCGTCAGCCGCAAGATGGAAGACGAAAACGCACAACACAACCATGTCGTGCCGAATGGAAAATTTTTGCCGCATCCTTGTTGTGGTTATAAATGTGGGAGTTAATGTTGTTGGTTTAATTCGCATGATGACTTGCTGCGTAATGACTGCTCTTCTTCAGTTGTTCCTGTGATTTTCTCAGAGGACAGCAAGTCTCTGAGACTTATTTAGGATGGGACGGGATGTATCGTACTCGTACTTCGTACTTATACAGAGAAATTAGGTTAATCGACATTTTATTGAGAAAGTTTTGAAGTACTGATGTGAAATTGATGTTGATGCGTCTAAACTTGAAATAGCAGAAGCTCGTGTGACGTGAGGAAGTTGTATTTCAAATCGGAAGTTGATATATTGCGTAGGGAAGCGTAATTTACGAGCATATTGATCTGTATTTATAGTATGACAGCAAACGAAAAAGGATTTGCTCTGCAGGCTGGAATGGTGATAAACAAATGGTTTTGACTGAGGTTACGCTAATTTCTTTTATTGTATGACGTCACAATCAAGTTCAAAATCACTGAGTTTGCTATGTCTTTGTTATCAGGCGGATGAATCTTAATTTTTCTAGAACAAAAAACGATAGTTAGGGCAAGGGAAAATACGATGAAATGTATTTTGACCACAAAGGATATTTTTTGGCTAAAATGGCTCCATAACATACTGACTAACTATATTTAATTGAACAAACCATAAGCGTAGGTCTTTGAACTCATGTACGTTTGGGTAAACTTCAATATTTGGGTGACAAATTAGGTGAAAAATTGGTACCAACTTAGTCCGTCTCTGATAGTCCGTCGCTGATAGTCCGTCTCTGATAGTCCGTCTCTCTAGGAAGGGATAGGTGCATATCTTCTTGGTGATCTGATCGGCTGTAATATGCGCCTCAGAAGGCTTAACAAGAAGACATTCGGGAAAAGTAATAGGACGTACGGTTAGTAATAAACGCCGGTTTCGATCCACATAAATAAGTTGCCTTAGGCCTCACAGCATTGGATAAGAATAACACCACAACCCATGCAAGCGTAACAAGAAGAACAAGTAATTTGAGGACTTTTAACAGAGCGGGTGCTCCGTAATACCTAGTGAAAGCCTATAACGCCGATATAACCGCCAGTCAAAAAATGCGATGGAACGGACCGGACAAGGTGGCAATCAAAAACTCCTATATCTGCTACGATTATTAGTGAATGCAGACTAAAGTCATGCGCTTAAGTCCTATATGCGAGCAACTGGTGACAATCTATATTAGAGATAAATCCACTAGCTTCAGTCTTATAAGTGCACATGCCCCAACAGATGAAAAAACGACGCTACTAAGGGAGGCTTTTGTGAGGGCCAAGTGAAAACCTATGAGCAATGTCCCCAGTATGAGTTAAAAATTATACTCGGTGATTTTAATATCAACATAGGAAATGAGGGCACTGTGGGTACGCAGATAGACTTTGCAAGCATAGGCAACATCATCGAAGCACATGTTTTCTATGTTCTAGGATCCATAAGAACACATGGCTGTCTCCTGCTCAAAATATGCTAAATATCTGTGCAGCTTAAACGTCTGGTGGCTACAGTCGCAGAAAGTTCGCTGGAGCCTTTGCCGATCGAGTTCCCTCTCTCATAATAACGCTTCAAGTTCCACATCAAGTGCGGAGGACCAGTGGAAATGCTGCATTTAAGCCATGACAAATGTCGCCTTTGTTGTGCTAGGCTTCGCAAGGCGACAACAAATAAAAGACACATGTTACGACAATCAATACCAATAGGAACTTTAAGCCAAAGGGAAAACGAACTGTGCTACACTGCACGTGAGGATGAGAACTGCATTGAGAATGAAACAGTGGGAAAGATGAGCTGTAGAAATGGGATTCGGAAATTTTACCAAAAGGTAAATAGAACGTGTAGTGTTCAGGTGCAGACTTGTAGGGTAAGAATATCCGGCCTCCACGGGGCAACCGCCAGGAAACGGTGGTTATTTAACTTATGAATTCCCGGCATACAACCTCTTTTAAAAAAAAACTCTAACTCAAAGGTGGAAAAGCAAGCACCGAGGGAGGATGTATGGCTAAGAGGCTGCTTAGTCTCTAGTTTGCGAACTTCGGATGCCGAGCTACCTCCGAATTAATTATCCAGTCTTCCTCTCAACTAAACGGGTTGTGCTGTGTATGTACCTATGTACATATCCCGATTACTCGTGGGAATCAAAATTTATCCGACAAAAGTTTCACTTTTAAAGGCTGATGCCTCTTTAAAAGCATCAACTTCTAGGGACGCATCTGCGCTCTCAGCGGTAGAAACTGACGATTGGACGTCTGGAAGAAGGAAATTCCTCCCTTCTGGCAATTCATACTCAAACACTTTATGTGAAGACAAAACTAGCATGCTATTGGATGAGTTATGTGTATGTACCATCTGCTGGCACGAAAGTAGCCGTAAGTTCTGTGAACATGTCAGAAAAATCTACCGGCTACATTAAACTTCGTAGAGGATAAGGCTCAAACAAGCCTCGAGGCAAGGTAACTCTAGGTGACATGCTCTACAGATTTCCACTGCCAAAATCGAAAACAACGGCACAAAGGCCAAACGAACCAAATCCGACGATTCCACACCTCCCGACGTCGGAAGAAAAGAGAGCCCGAAGAGGAAATGTTGCAGTGCACAAGGTTCTGTGTCAGACTGGGTGTAATCCGGGAAGACATCAATCTTAACCCCCTTAGTGTTGAGCAAATGGCTCAAATATAGGAGGGGATATTGATGTTTCGATTGAGCTTCGAGACAAGGAGGTGACACCGTCTTTTGACAACTCTACTATCAGTGCTGTTTGTTTGCTCCAACGAAGCCACGGCAAATTGGCTGAGGAGTAATTTCTCTAAAAACTAGGAGAATGCGGTCTGAACATGATGTTAGTGGAAGACGATTCATTTCCGAAACCACACACCATAAGGGGTTCTTTCCTCAAAGCATCAGCCTGGCTAACGAGAAAATTACCAGAACTTAAAAATTCCTGCAAAGAGTGGAAGAGACAGATCTCGTCCACATGGTCTTTGAGGTAAATGACAATGCGACTAAATGGCTATATCGACTATTGTCGGCTTCATAGCCACATACCATATGACGGCGTGCATAGTGACGAGCTGTATGATGCCATGACATCTCTGCCAAATCCGTCCAGTTGTGTGCAAGATGACAATGAAGAATTCTCGCTACTCTTTTAATAGCGGTAAAGAATTAACAGAGACCTTCAATGTCAAGAAGGCTTTAGAAAAGTGTCGGGCTGCCATATGAAGAATCATGCAAAATTTACTGGCCAACAAAAGACAACCTTCTCCAAGTCAGCACAATCCGCACAATAACGCAAGTAGCATACGTGGATAACATTAATGTGATTTGGTGACCACAACAAGTCGTCAACGAAGCTTTCGTAAATTTTGGGCCGGATGTGAGTAGATAAATTTAACAGTATCCGAAGGTAAATCAAAGTAGATGTTGTCATTAAAAATGGGCACACAACACGGCAAGTAAGTAAAAAAAAATTCTGTAATGTCCCAAAGGCAGTAAAAATTTTTGGTCGTTCATCAAAAACATTAGAAATTCTGCCTCATCTTTACAATCACATTAGAGCTATCAGCTCTTTGGACATGACCAATCTGCTTGCTACACACTTTGCGGCCAGCTCAGCACTCCCAAATTGTACTTTGTCGCCGCCAACAATTGACAGCGTCGAATCTTCATTGGAATGAATACATTTTCGCACTCGTGTAGTAGCAAGAGTACTTAAAGATCTCAATATCCATAAATCCGTTGGTCCCAATGGTATATCTCCCCTTCTTCTGAAAAGGTGTTCTTCCTCGCTGGCAAAACCACTGCGTAAGCTTTTTCATCAATCCTACTCTTTAGGACTCTTTCCGTGAAGGTGGAAAACAATATTTGTCCAGCCCCATCCTTAAAAAGGCGAATCTTCTTCCCTCTCCTCCTACAGACCCATTGCACTTATGTACGTCCATTCTTTCCAAGGTCAAGGAAACGCAGATAAGCTGTCAGCTCATGAAATATCTCGAAACACGAAAACTTCTTAATGACCGGCAGTATGATTTTCGTACCAACAGGTCCACTGGTGATTTGATGGCATGTCTCACCAAAAAATGGAACCAAAGCGTACATCAATCTGGTGAAAGCAAGATAGTTGCACTTGATATTTCTAAGACATTTGACAGAGTTCGACATCTGGCTCTGTTGTCGAAAATACATTCTTTTGGGATCGACGACTCTCTTCTTCATTGGATTAGAAACTACCTTTCGGAACGTTCAATTCAAGTTGTATTGGACGGTTTCAAGACTGATATTCACAAAATAAATGCCGGTGTGCCCCAGGGCTCCGTTCTGTCGCAGCCACTCTTTTTAATTTTCATTAATGATCTTTTGTCTGCTACTTCTAATCCAATATATTCTTTTGCTGATGACAGTACTCTCTGCTTTTCATACTCGTTCCCGGACTCACGCCCCTGCTCTTCGGCTGTATATTAAGCTCATTAAATTCCGATATTAATAGCAACCAGTTGGGGAACTACCAACCGAGTGGAATTTAATGCTTCCAAAACTCAATACTGTCTGCTCTCATTAAAACGAAATTCAAATACCCAGCCATTATCCATGAATGGCACTTGCATCGTCGAAACCGATAAACTTTCCATTCTCGGTATGTGTATCAGTAACAACTTACGTTGGAATGACCACATATTCGATGTCGCCAAAAATGCTGCGAAATGTCTAGGTTTTCTCAAGCGATGTAAGAAATATTTTACCCCCTCTGGTCTGGCCACAATATATATATAAGGCATTCGTTCGCCCATTGCCCATATCTGGTCAGGTACTCCTAAAACATCTCTGCAACTGCTAGATAGGATTCAAAACTGTGCGATAAAACTCATAGGTGATACTAATATCAGTCAATCAATTAACACCCTCGAACACTGACGTACTGTCTCCTGTCTCACTTTGTTTTATCGCTATTTCCATCACCAGTGCTCCATTGAAATCGCCAGTAGCGTTCCGCCCATTCAAACTTTCAACCGTAACACCCGTCTCGCTATGAATGCTCATCAGTATACTCTCAAGCCCATTTTCGGACGTATTCTAAAATACTCGTATCGTAAGTCGTACGATTGACGTGGAACGCAAACGGCCTTATTAAAAAACTCGACGAACTGGAAGTGTTCTTACAAATAGCCAATATTGACATTTGCTTGATTTCTGAAACTCACTTGAGGAAAGGACCTCGTGTGGAACTAAAGGGATACTGTGCTTATCATGCATACCACCCATCAAACAATGCCAGAGGCGGATCCTCATTGTTCATTAAAGATTATATTGAGCACTCTATAAATATGAAGATTGAATGCTATCCAATGCAGTTAAGTTCGGTTCGAGTAAAATATAACCACCTGCACTACAACATTGCATTTATTTATTGTTGTCCGCGATGCAAGCTAGAAAAGAATGACTTTAAAGGTATCTTTGATTCACTCGGACCGAATTTTATAATTGGTGGTGACTTTAATTCGAAACATACCTTCTGGGGCTCAAGATGTAATACAACGAAGGGCAGACAACTCTATGAAGCCGGTATGCAATGTAAAGTTGACTTTTTCTCGACAGGAAAACCAACATATTGGCCTTCGGATATAACAAGGACCGCCGATCTTGTAGACTTCTTTGTCACAAAGGGAGCAGTCAAAATTTCTACAAACATCGAGGAAAGTTATAATCTCTCCTCAGATCACTCACCAGTCATTTTAACATTAAGCATACTCTTAATTAAGAAAGAAGTGGCGCCTAGATTAACTAATAACAAGACTAACTGGGACGGTTTTAGAAACTACTGCAATGAACATATTGTTCTAAACGTGTCGCTAAAAGTACAAAACGAAATAGAAGACGAAGCCGACAAATTCATCAAAGTCCTACAGAACGCTGCCTGGAACAACACTCCAACTCCAACAAGAAAAGAGAAAGCAAGTAGTGAAATAAAATATCCGCCGGAGAGAAAAGAGGAGAGCGCGAAAAAGATGGCAACAATCCCGTGCTCCCCAGCATAAAACATACTTAAACCACCTATGCAACAAATTGAAAGAAGCAATACGAGATTACAAAAATCGAAATATCTCTACATATCTCGAAAGAAGTTCAAATTACTCACTCTCGAAAGCCATGAAGGGAATCAAAAGGCCTCAAATCCAATTTCCTCCCATAAGAAAAACTAATGGCGAATGGGCAAAAGGAGATAAAGAGAAGGCGGATCTATTTGCCAAGCACCTAGAAGAAACGTTTAAGCTTTTTGATGGACAGGCGTTAACAGGAGGCACCGGACAATTTTAGAATAAAAACAGTGTCGCTACGAGAACTTCACCAATCAATCAAAAAATTGAAAAATAACAAAGCCCCTGGTTATGATTTAATAACTGCTCAAATTCTCAAGGAGCTGCCAAAGAAAGCCCTGATCAAACTGCTCCAACTTATAAATGCCGCACTAAGACTATTAAACGTCCCAAGCCAATGGAAAGCTGCCGAAGTTATAATGGTTCCAAAACCAGGCAAATCTCTAAATGAAAAAAAGTCCTACAGACCCATATCGCTTCTGCCGATAATATCTAAAATATTTGATAAACTCCTATTGAAGCGCTTGCAACCGATCTTTGAAGAGAGACGTCTAATTCCTGAACATCAATTCGGTTTTAGAACTAAGCATTCCACAATTGACCAGGTTTTTAGAATTACGAATGAAATTGAGAAAGCCTAAGAGGGTAAAAAGATATGTTCTAGCGTGTTTCTTGACGTGTCTCAAGCCTTCGATAAGGTATGGCACGAAGGCTTAAATTTTAAGCTAAGCCAGGTTCTTCCGAGAGAGCTGCATACGATTCTGAAATCGTACTGCTCATCTATAAGCAAGTGCTTAAACCTGTTTGGACGTACGGTGTACAACTTTGGGGCTGTACTAAACAAAGCAACCGAAATATTTTCCAAAGCTATCAAAACAAAGCTCTAAGACAAATCGTGAACGCCCCATGGTATATCAGAAACAGTGATATCCACAGAGACTTAGGAATAGTTACCGTCGAGGACGAAATAATGAACTTTGCTCGCAAATTCTGTATTCGTCTTCATGGTCATTGTAATAATAAAATACTCCAAATTCTGGACGAGACAAACTTAGTGCGTCGATTACAAGGAATGAGACCATTCGATCTGGCTCAATAAGGATTATCCGCATATAATAGCGGTACTAGCAGGTGCTTTTGCTGGAAAGCTACCTGCCCCACGTGAAAGTTATTTGAAACGGAAACTACTTGATAAGGTAACTTAGTTGTAGTCGATAAGAAGGGAGGCGTGTTTTTAGTGAGTAACAACCTCACACTACTATGAGCAACGGGTTCATAGTGTCTATGAAGATTTTCACACCTACCCAAAAAAAAAAAAAAATATTTTAAGGGTACACAAACCCCTTGAGCGCGCGCTCATTATAACAAAAAAAAAAAAAAAACTCAGTGAAACCGATAAAATGGATCTTGAGTGAGACTATGAATGTTACAAAACCGAGTCGCAAAGAGCTGTAGCTAGAACATATGCGAAGCATTGTATAGGGAATTGTGAGATGTAGCCCCAGGATCCAAAAGTAAGCGACAAGCAGTAGAAAAAGTGTAAGGCCGAAGCACGGCTGAACGAGCTAACATTTGTAACATCGCGGCGCAATGAGGAAAAAACTCGCAAGCGATTAATTCACCCAAATATATTGAAGTGCATAAAATAATTTTGATTCTAAATAACATACGGTGACTGTTTTCAATACCATTAATCCAGCCCGCCTGAATTTGTGGCATACGGAGAGAATGTTTGATTATTTTCCGCTTTAACTTGCCACCTCAAATCGTGTTGACGCTTCCAGATATATTCTAAATATTTCCAAGACGGAAAATTGGAACTGATTTATTCTACCGGCTCTAGTGTCCTTAGCCGACCATCATCCACTTTAAATTGTTCAATCCGCCTAAATGAAGGTATGTTGGTCGTCTTCGCCATTACTTGCATTTTTTTTTTCGGTTTTGAGGCAAATGATTTTATAATGCATTTTGCAGTCAATATTAAAACACGCACCTTAGCAATAAAGATCCTAACTAAGCCCATCGGTGGAGTGTATAAAAATCGATACCCCATCCCGGCAACTATTTGAATCCAGACCACCTCGGCAATGCAGCAGAGTTAAACTGAATCTGAGGTTGTGAAATCTGGAAAACGTGCAAATGATTCGGGTCCCTGACCCCCACATAACATATTTATTATGCCATCAAAATTAAATTTTTGTAACTGAGACCGCCTGAAACATTGTTTCTAATTTTGGATTAATAGGATTCGAACCCAACCTTTGAAAATACACCAAATTGGAAATCGAAAACATAGGCCAATTATCCATTGAACACACGTTTTGATGTTCTTTAGCTGAAGGACATACCAAAATCATGTCCTTTATCATATGTACAAAACACATTCCAGAAACAGTTCCTCCTCGCAACCGAATACCATAGAATTGCTGATCTTCCCCTTATTTAACTTCTTTTCATTTTGACTAACCGCCAAGGTAATAATTTTATTTGTTTGAACAAAGAAACAAAAGGAAACCAGTGAGGACACGTGCCTAACTGCACAATGGAGTTTCTAATAGGGAATTATATTTCTTTTTTAAATAAAAGAAAGGGAAGAAGAGTATACTCATACGCTCATGTCGGGATGACAAAAAATCGAACATCCTTTGAAATTTTGAATTCAGCGGAAAGCTTCATAAGATCCTCCAAACACCAAAGAACACATGCATGGCACGGAAATTTATACAATGTCATGACCACAAAAGGGTATTTTAAATTTTTATTCGGAATTTCCTTGCCCAGAAATGCAAAAGGGATACATGGGGGAGAAAATCTGAATTAAGAAATTTTAAAAATCTGTGCTATTTGCTTAAGGAAGACGAAATTGGGGGAATTCTTATTTTGCCAATATTCTGCGCCATCGGCCTTGAAGCATTTCATGAAAGGATTCTATAATGGTTTCCGAATTGCACTCCAAATTTATTTATTTATTTTTTTTGTCCGGTGAGGGCAGGTGAAAATCTTCCATCACTACACTACGTTGTATACGCTAAGCTTAGAATATTTACCAAGTAGCCAGTACATTTCTCTGTATTTAGTTTCTAGTTTTTTACGTTTCATTTTCACGCGCATCTTCCATTTGAGCTTTGCATTGAGTGTCATGCCCAAATATTTAGCCTTATTAGCAGACGGAATACAGACCGAGTTTATGTGGATGGGCAGGTGACTTACTTTTCTGTAAGTGAAGTTTACTTGCACAGATTTAGTCTCGTTGGGAGCGATCCGTCAGACCTTTGTCCTGTCATATACTTTATTTAGAGCGCTTTGCAGTTTCGCCGTAGATTCGTCTACTGTTTTTCCGACTCCTAAAATAGCAGTGCCATCGGGAAAAGTGGCAAGAGCAGTCACCTCGACTTGTGGTATATCTCTTGTGTATAAGAGATACAGGAGTGGACCGAGCACACTTCCCTGCCGTACACCGGCCAACATATCTTTAAACTGCGATACATCATTTCAAAAAATTCTATTTTCAAGATACTTAGTCAAGATGTTGCAAAGTTTCGATGGCAAAATATGGTGTAATTTTAACTTTAAACCTTCGTACCAAACCTTTTCAAAGGCTTGTGAGGGCTTTTTCAATTACGTCCGTAATTCTATGCACCTGGTCAATAGTTGAATATTTAATCCGAAATCCAAACTGATGTTTGGGGATAAAATTGTTGTCTTCAGTAATTGATATTAAACGTTAGAGCAGGATCGGAAGGAGAGAAATCGGTCTATACGACTTTTCATCAATCGGAGGTTTACCTGGTTTTAGTACCATAATTACAACTTTCCATTGGCACGTAACGTATTCTAGCCTAAAAGCCGAATTAATGATCTGTGAAAGCTTAGTGGGTGATTTTAAGGGCAGCATTTTAAGGACTTCTCCGGTTATCAGGTCGTAGCCGAGACCTCTTTCCGGTTTTAACTTCATTATGATATTCCTTAATTCAGCTAAAGTTGCGTTTGCTACTGTTAAGTTATCAGATACCCTTTCTGATAATGAATCAGACTTGTTATTTTTTAATAGGCTTTTGTTACAGATCACGCGTAACTGGCCTTATAGTGTCCTGTTATTCTTATTCAGCATTGTTTGAAAAATTATCATGGAAAGAATCACACCTCAACAACGTCTCCAAATTATTCAGCTGTATTATAGAAATCAGCGTTCTGTGAAAAATGTTTTTCGTGCGCTTCGAGCAACATATGATGTGCATCATCGACCTTCCGAGTCCATTATTGCCTTTACCATCCGCAAATTCGAGTCTCAGTGTACGTTATTGGATAATAAGCGACCTAAAAGACCACATCCAGCCCGTAGTGAGATGAACAATGCGGCTGTGGCGGCGAGTGTGTTTGAAGGCCGTGAGCAATCGATTCGAAGCCGATCTCAACTTATAGGCTTATCATATTCGACAATTTGACGAATTTTAAAAGAGAATCTTGGCTTAGAGGCTTACCAAATCCAACTCGTTCAAGAATTTAAGCCGCAAGACTTGAATTTACGCTTAAATTTCAGTCAATGGGCTCTGCAACAGCTCAATGAAGATCCGCGGTTTTCGCATCGAATTTTGTTCAGTGATCAGGCCCATTTTTGGCTCAACGGTTATGTAAATAAACAAAATTGCCGCATTTGGGTAGACGAACATCTTAAAGAGTATGTCGAACTACATCCACAAAAATGCACTGTTTGGTGTGGTTTATGGGCTGGTGGAATCATCGGTCCGTATTTCTTTTAAAATGAGTACGGACAGAACATATCAGTCAATGTCGAGCGCAACCGCACCATGCTAACAGACCTTTGGCCGCCGGAAATTGAAGCCCGTGATGTCGGCAATATTTGGTTCTAATAAGACGGGGCTACGGCAAACCAGAGTGAGAAACAACGAGAAACAACTTTGCTGGACAGCTAATTTCGCGTTTCTGACCTGTAAACTGGCCACCTACATCGTGTGATATCATACCTTTAGACTTCGCCGATAAGCCAGCTACGATCCAGGATTTGGAAGCCAACATTACTCTCGTAATTCAGCAATTATCGGTCGCAACGCTGGATGCAGTGATCCAAAATTGGACCTTCAGAATGGACCATGTACGGAGTAGTGGCGGACAACATTTACACGAAATAATATTCAAAAAGTAAATGCCAAACACTGTTCTTTCGTGCCACAATAAAGTTTCTACCATACAAATTCATTTTAAGTGTTTTATGTAAAATTAAAAAAAAATAGACCTTAATGAATCACCCTTTACTAATACATGTAGTGTGCTAGTGTTTGCCCATCAAAGGGCTTAAAAGTTTCTACTAGATAACCCGCGAAGAGATCCGCTTTATTCTTATCCTCCTTCGCCCATACATTGTTATTGATTTTAATTAGTAGTTGCTTTCCTTTAAAGTTTTCGACATACGTACTTACTACACAATTTTTGTGGTTTTTTAGAGTCGCCTTGAGCAGTTTACAACGTTTATTTCGACGTCTTTTATCCTGCGGAGCTCGAGTACATTGCCATTTCTTGCGTGCTTTCCATTTCTTTTATCTCTGCAGGGTAATTTGTGCTATTTTTCGCCGTTTTTTGTCATTGATGAGTTGTGTTGTTCCATACAGCACATTGAACGATTTCCACGAAGAAATCAACTTCGTTATCAGGTTCAAGTGTGTAAAGGTTTCGGTGCGTGTGGGTGGAGATGTAGCACTTGTTTGGCAGCAGCGGGTGGCACGCTTGCGGTTGCACGGCGTTCGCTCGTCGCAGGGGTAGGATCTTGCTGCTATTTTTCACCGAAGCTTACTAAATTTGTCGTGCCAATAAAAAAATTGAGTATGAAAACATTTGGTCTATTGTGTTGGGTCAATACAAAAGAAGAAACGCACATGAACTTGACTTAAACTTGAGGTGGTGTTGTAGATGTTATAACACCTGAGGGCATAGCCATTCGCACCATGACTGCTCCTTCCTAGTTTCTGTTGGAATAGTCCCTAACTAGTAAAATTATTGAACTCTTTTCTACGCGATCATTTCAACGAAAAAAGACTAAAGTATTTCACTGCCAAGAACTTCTCTGTTTCACACAAGGTCCCACCTCAAGATATTCACGAACAGTCTATCAGTTCTGATGATACTTTGTATGAAAATTTGCCCCCCACTTCGCAAACGCAACCCGTGAGTTTGCTGTCTGCCACAAAAAGAGGAAGGACGTGTTTTACCACCCCTAAATTAGTTGCTGCTTTAGATAGGATTCAACCAAGTGTTTCCATACTTCAGGCTGTAGTAGAAGCACTTGATCTGAGTTGTGAAAATTTTACAATCAGCAAATCTTCTATTCAACGAATTCGGACCCAAATGATAGAAGAAAGAGCAAAATCGATCAAATCTGATTATCAGAAAAACGTGCCTGAAATTGTCACCGTTCATTGGGATGGAAAACTGTTGCCAAGTTGAAATATGACGGGTTCAAAAGAAGAACGCCTGTGAATTCTGATTTCATTCGAAGCAAAGACCAAGCTCAAGCTACGAGTATATGCGGTTTCTGATTGGAATCTCAAAGATAAAGTACAGATTATGTGCTGAGATACAAGGGGCTTGTATAGGCAGGGAATTGTTACTTTGTGCTTGCCGTCATCATATACAATATATGAACTGGTTTTGAGATTTGTATTTGAATTAAAGATCCGCCAAGTTACTAGCAGTCCGGATATCCCGTTATTTAAAAAAATCAGAGGCAATTGGAAGAACGTTGATCCAACTGCTATCGAAACATGGTCTGATTTCGCAAAGAAATATTTCTGTGAGACGGTCATTAACGAATTAATTAACTATTGTACTATAAAATAGAATTACTGAAACCAATAATACGTGACGATTATCGGGAATTGATTGAATTTTCTATTGTTTTTTTGGGAGGAGACAATGAAAACAAATTCAATTGCGCCTCCTGGCGCAATGCATCAGGCACGATGGATGGCAAGAACTATTTACGCTTTACAGATATGTTTGCTGCAATCCCAGTTTAAAATGTGTACTAAAGACAAGCTACCACTGCAAGATGTCTACTTATTTATTGCAACAGATTATTTAATGCACTGCCTTGGATGTAATTTGTCTGTAAAAGCCCCGAATCAAGATTTATGCTTCTTAAAAACATTGAAGAAGTATGAAACAGTCGACAAGGTGATTTCTAAAGCAGCTCTGACCAAGTTCAGTCAACACTTATGGTATTTATCAGAAGAAATAGCTTTCCCTATTTGATGATGAAGTTTATACGCAATCCCAAGCTAATATTGTATCGAATTTGCAAAGCGAAAGTTTATATGATTTTGGGAAGAGATATATTCCATCAAAGGAAGAAATATCTGCCTCATTGTACGGTGAGTTGAATAAGTGTTTTTCATTCTATCACGAGAAAAACTGTTAATTTTGTTAATAAATAATTTTTCTTATTGTTGCAGAAAAATATTTGAGTGATTCCATGACCTTAAAGAGCACAAATTTGTTATCGCGGTTAAAAATTGATAACGCTTTTCTCCAAGAAGTCTCTTCCTAGGATCAAATTCCTTCCTTTCAGGAAGCTAAACAAAAAGTTATGCACTTGAAGGCTGTCAATAACACAGCAGAGAGGGGTGTGAAGCTCATGGAAGATTTTCATGGTTTAATTTCTGCTGAAAAACAAAAACAGTTCCTGTTGTGCTGTGTTCAAGAACATAGAAAGTTGTACCCAACTTGTAAAAAGAAAACTTTGAAAAGAAAGTATCCTGTATAATTATACAATTATTTAATTTTTATAAATATACGCATACCCAAATTAATCTTCCACTGTGTTTTTATTTTAAAATAAGGATTTTGTTCTTATAAAGCTTATATGCCACTAGATGTTTTAGAATATATTGAGGCTTTGTCGGCACAAGTTATCGTTGTTATATAACCACGAAATTTTGCACGTGTTTAGCGTTTAGTATTGGGTATATAACTTAATTCGAGCGTTTTTTTTTTCAAAATTTGAACGTTTATTTAAGAAAAACATGTACAATAGTATTATTCAAGGTATTGCCCATCTGAAGCTATGACCTTTTCCCATCTTTCTTGCAATTTGTGGATCCCATCCCAAAAGAACTGCGCCGGCTTGGCAGCCAAGAATGAATCAAGTCAATTTTTGATATTCTGCTCTGATGTGAACCGTATTTCAGTGAGGGCGTTCTGCATCGGCCGGAACAAATGGTAGTCAGAAAGGGCAAGGTCTGGGCTATAAGGCGGGTGGGGTAAGACTTCCCATCCACTGGTTTCCAAATAGTTCTTAACGGGAATAGCAACGTGGGGCCGAGCGTTGTCATGATGGAAAATTATTGCCTCGTGTCTGGTCGCATATTCCGGGCGTTTTTCGGCCACTGCTCTCTTCAAATAGATTAATTGTGTTCGGTAGCATTGTCCATTGATGGTTTCACCCAGCTCATAATACAGCACAGCCATCTGATCCCACCAAATACAGAGAATTACCTTCGCGCCATGGATATTCGGCTTTGCCGTTGATTTGGCTGGTTGTCCGGGTTTCACATATGATTTTTTGCGCTTGGGGTTGTCGTAATAGATCCATTTTTCATCACCAGTAACAATCCGATGCAAAAATGACTTCCTTTTGTTTCGTTCCAGCAACATTTCGGACATACAAAACCGCCTTTCGACGTCTCTCGGCTTGAGTTCATGTGGAACCCAATTTCCTTGCTTTTGAATATATCCAGCTGCTTTTAAACGTTTTGAAATGGCTGCTTGAGTGACACCCAAAGATTCTGGGAGCTCTTCTTGAGTTTGGCAACAATCTTCATAGAGTAATGCTTCCAGTTCTTCATCTTCAAACTTTTTTGGCTGCCCAGGACGTTCATCGTCTTCCAAGCCAAAATCACCACTTTTAAATCGTGCAAACGACTTTTGGCACGTTCGCTCAGCTAGCGCATGTTCATCATAAACTTCCACCAAAATACAATGACTTTCGGCAGCAGTTTTCTTCATATTAAAGTAATCAAGAAGAACTCCCCGCAAAAACACTTTTTCCCTGCACAAAGTTCGACATATTTGAGTGAAAAAAAATTATTGTTGTTTACGCTTCAAATGAATGACATATACTTAAATGACGTACAATGACAGTAGCTTTCCAACGCTTGTTCCAATGGAATAATAACAGTGGAATAATACAAGTTACGCCATCTCTTAGCAGACCGCACGAATTAAGTTATAGACCCAATATTATTAAAAGAATTAGGGGATATGCATTACGAAATTAAAAAAAAAATCGATCATATAAGGGACACCCTAATATCCATATATGCATATGCATGTATATAAGTACAGAAAATTTTGTATGTAGTAACACTAATTTACACTTCTGTACTAATTTACTTCTGTAAAGGCTAGCTGTACACTGGACTTGATTTTGCTGGTATATGGTATACACTGAGGAGCAAAACTGTAACATCATGTTGCAATTCCTATCTCAACTCCTCATATATTTTTTAATTTTTATCAAAACTGTGAAATGCCTATGTTTTATTCTATGTGCAATACATTAATATTCTCTTTCTATAACTGTTTTGAAGGGGATATAACAACAACAACAAAATTGGTGAGTCAAAATATAAACAAACTCCGGCAGCAGCACTTTTTTTTTTGTTTTTTTTTATAATTTACGCGCGCCTAAGGGGTTATGAATACCCTTATACTGTTGCCAGGGCGCGGGCGGAAAGATAGAAGGAGGAGAAAGGAAAGTTTGTTATGTAGTGGTTTGAAACTCAGGTGTGTTTGGTTTCGATATTGACTCTCCAGGGGTGGGAGTCCGAATAGGACGGAGAGATTTTTCTTCTCTCGGAATGTGAGGTTGTGAATTTTAACGGTTGTTTTGTGCTTGAAAAACCCTACAACAGCCAAAATCTACATGTCAGTGTTATGCCTTCACACGCAGATTTTTCTGACTGAGTTCCAAATTACACAAATGAAAACTTGCTGTGGCTAGGATTTGAACCTTGACCTTTCGAGTGAGAAGCGATTGCTAGTTTTTTTTTTTTTCAGTTTAAAATACATTTTTATTGGACTTCATTAATTAACTCTTACATGCTATACAAAAAAACGCTTAAAAATTAGCTTAAATAACTTAAAAGTAATCTTATTATAACTTACTGGCCCCATGCGGGCACTCTAGGTTAAACATAATACTTAAATCTTTGTCTTTCGACGTTGCTTACAGTCTACTTTTATTTTTGTTTTTACATATATTAACACTAAAACTAAGAAAATGAATTTTAATTTAAAAAAACTTAGTATAAGGACTTTTTTTTTGTTATAATATAAAAACTTAAAAACTAAACCTATAAACTACCTAAAAATAAATCTTAACCTACTTAATCCTACTTAAACTTAAACTACTTAAACTACCCCTTATTTCAGACTGTGTTACCCACATCTGTTCTAATATAATTTTTTTTTTTTTTTTTTTTAATTTTTTTTGTATTTTTTATTTTTTATTTTTATTTTTTTTTTTTTTTTTTTCTTAAATCTAACTTAATCTACCTAAAACTATGTAAGCCGGCCATGGCTAACCAAATAAACAGATGACGAAGCGATTGCTAGTACCACTACACCACGGCCACCACTTAAAATATTAAATATTAACTCTAGCGAGTGGACAGCGCGTCGAGCGATAATCAGATTGGGTGTGAAGGCAGCAGAATTGAAGAAAAATCCAATGCTGACCAAAAGACATGTGCGATTGAGGCAGGATTTCGTTGCAATGAACAAGCACTGGACAATTGCGGATTTGGATTCGGTGCGTATATTTTACACATATGTAACATATGAGTAGATATTTTATGATAGTTAATATGATAATTTTTAGGTTATTTGGTCTGACGAGACCAAAATTAACAGATTTCAGTCCGATGGACCTGCTTGGTATTGGACAAGAGACCGCAACACCATAGAACCACATCAAGTGCAGCAAACAGTTAAACATGGTGGTGGTTCAATAATGGTTTGAGGCTGCATTTCGAAAAATGGTGTGGGTCCCTGGGTACGAATTGACGGTATAATGCGCAAAGAACAATATCTGTCAATTTTTCAACAAAATCTGCCAGGTGTTGTAAATAAAATGGATATTGCTCGTGAAAAAGTTTTTTTTTCAGGCAGATAACGACCCCAAAAACACACCGCACATATCGTACAAACGTGGATCCAGAAGCAAAATTTCAACACTTTAACGTGGCCCCCACAATCTCCAGACATGAATCCTATGGTGCAACTAGCAAAATACCCATATCCACCAAAAGGCGTTAATGAGCTGTTGGAGCGCACTAAACATGTATGGGAGACAATTCCAGCAGAGTTTGTTCAAAACTATACTAGAAGTTTACAAAAGAGAATCGAGGAATTAAAAAAATCCAAAGGCTATTGGGCATCACACTAAAAATTATTATTAAACTTTATAAAATGAAAAAAATATATGAAGTGCAAAACTGTAACATTTGACTTTGTTTATATTTTGACTTACCAATTTTGTTGTTGTCGTTATATCCCCTTCAAAACAGTTTTAGAAAGAGAATATTAATGTATTGCACATAGAATAAAACATAGGCATTTCACAGTTTTGATAAAAATTAAAAAATATATGAGGAGTTGAGATAGGAATTGTAACATGATGTTACAGTTTTGCTCCTCAGTGTATATATTTGTGGTTATTGAGGTTATGTGGGCCGCTTGCTCAACAATTTTGGCGTGGGATTTTTGGTCGTAACTGTGGTGAATTCATGGATAGGTCATTCCCAAGGTGCACATTATCGGCCCTTTTCCATAGGTGAACGTGAACGTAAGTGGAGCACTAGGATATTGTCCACTAAATTCATCACCTAGCTTGAAAGTGTATTGTCACCATTTTGTTTACATGCTAAGCCAAATGTCTTAGCTTGTCGTTTTTTTTTTTTTTGTTTTTGATGGAACAGAGAGTACGATGCAGAAACGGTTTATTGTACGAGTATTCTTACTATCACTGTGCCGCGAAAAGAAAAAAAAAACGAATGTTGAAAAAAACTCGAAATAAAAAGTTGAATTCACGCACTACGTCGATTAAGCTACAATGTGGTTTCAATATGTCCGCCAAAATTGCCTCACTTCCGGACCGAATCTACAAGTGGGTGCAAAGCCGAGTAAAAGAAAGATATGAGCAATTGCACTGCCTTATATAACCTGTAGTGTCGTATGGAAATTGAGCCAATTTGGATCGGTTAAAACTTAATATGGCGATTGGTGTAATTGTTGAGTTCAAGCTAATCAATTAGGTTTGAGTCTTCGGTATTTTAGTCGATTGCTATGTTTTTTGACAAAAGCGAGTTCAAAAATAAAAAAAAAGGAAACTGATTCAACTAACAATTATTGGATTAATGGATTCCGCTACAAGTGGTGATCTTATTGAGACGTTCAGTTCCACGTTATCTTCGATATCTTTCCTAAATCCTTCCCAATTGGTATTTCTTTCAGTTAGATGAGCGTGTCACTCATTGTCAGTATGACCGGAGAATGGTAGGAGGAAAGATCGAGGCTTTCATCAACTTTTATATAATTGTTAGAAATTCCTTTAAAAACGAAAAAATCGACAAGATCGGGTATTTTCATTGTGTCTGTCGGCCAATAAGTCGGCTTACTCGTCGAATGGAAGTCACAGTTGTGTTCCATACCAGCTTCATAGACCAATTTACCTTTTTGGTAGACACATCTTGAGCCCCAAAAAGTTTAAAGCTTAGCATTAAAGGCGCCGCCAATTATTGATAGTACGAGTATACACATTTTGTGACCTTGGATCGCGGAGGGAAGTGAATTTTTTCAAGTGGGAATCGGAAATTAAACAAACGTCAATATCATTGATGAAGGAATAACTCTAATTCATTGAGTTTGTCTAAAACGCCATTAGCGTTCCAAGTAGGTAATTTTAGTTCGTTTTTTATTGAACCTATTTTCAATTTTTTTAATCTTTCGAAAATAAGTTCATTTACTTTGTTTTGCTGCTCAAGTTTCGCGAGTATAATGGAAAATACTAGAGATGCAAAGTCCGCTGATTCATCGGCCCTTTTAAAATTTAGTTTTGCGGCTTGGGCATATGTTAAATTGCCCGATAATTTACGTGTAACGCTTCAGATCTTCAGAAATGTTCGCCCTAATGTTTGTAATAACAGAGACATTTGGTTTTTCTTTTGTTTCTGTTATTTTATCGATTCTTTGCTTTTTTCCGGTCACAGTTTTTGAGGGTTCTTATCTCGTCTATTTTGCAGCTCTCTGGCTACTTCACATCATCGAAAATTAGATACATGTTTCCCTTTATAGTTAACACAGATCGCAGAGGCTTGTCTGCTTGCAACACAATCCTTTGAGAGATGAGTTCCTGCGCATTTGACTCAACGCGGTTCTTTTGGCCATACGCTTGCGTGTGGTTAAATCCCTGCCAACGTTTGCACTGCGGAATTAATTTTGTGTTTTTACGTAAAGTCTCAATTTTAATGACGATATTGAGGATTGCTTTTATGTCGTATATTTTTTGGATATTCTATGTTTTTTCAAAAGTTTCCATGAAAAGAGGAAGGCCCCCTGACTCGCAATTCACTAACGATATCCTCCTTTGGGCAAGACGGATGTATTCCTCTAGCGACAACACGTTTTGGCCTTTCGCATTTATTCTCGAAAGTGTACCATTGGATTTTTTCCGTATTTAACTTCCGAGACAGTAGGCGATAGTTGTCAGCGTCCTTGACGTTAACTTTCCATACGTTGTTGTTGCGCAATGTTACTGTATAATCAGAACGCGGCAACGTGTTCATAATGTTTTGCAGTTTTTTTGAAATCTGCAATCCCGGTTACGTGAATTGGCGGAGGTGGTCGTTGTTTATTTCTCTGGTTTATATCGGGAACTGTTTCGATTTTGTCTTTTTTTTTCCGACTTATCTCCCATTACTTCTCCTTGAGGGATCATTTTTGGAGATGAACCGACTTTTCGTTTTTTGCCAGGACGTTTCTGCAAAATCCAATCGCTTTCGCGTGCTAAGTCTTCTTCGTCTGTTACGTATACTTTTTTGTTCGACTCAACAGACACTTTTTCGTTTTCAGTGACAACGTCATAGATCTTGTCTTTAGCTTTAAATTATTCCAACTCTTTTCTAAGCTCCTCGAAGATCGCTTCCATTTTGTCCATTTTCGTCCTGCAGGCTATTTTCTTTTACTGTTCATGTGTCGACGTTTTCGATGTTGTTGGACTTCTTATTTTTACTTCCTTTGTATGAGATCTAGGTGGAGAAGATCTCGAAACCAGCGAACTCTTTTTGAACGGGCTTATAAGATGCAATAATTGGCTTGCCCCAGAATCCATCGAGCCGACCTCTGAAGAGAGTGGATTTTCCAGCTAAGCTGGTCTGCCACCTAGGGTATTATTACCTTTTGTTTTGCTCATTGCACTTTCTTGTATACTCCACAAGTTCGGTATACAGAGGGTGGATTTTAGTCGCCTCTTACGAAAGACATGTCTACCACGAATATATTGTAACCCCTACCCGAAGGGGGGACTTCAAATTTAAAAATACTTGAGTGTAACACGTTAATTTCCACTCAATCCACTCAGTTGAAATATAGCCGAGATACATCACTTATGAAGGCTAATGAATTTGCCAAAATATATTCAAGGACAGTGAAAGCAACCCTAGAAAATAATTACGAGTATGTCGACGATGCTTGTGAGCATCGAAAGCCAGGTTGAGGCTGTGGATCTCGGTAAAAACACTGGTTGTCAACTATTGAAGAAGTCGCTAAAGCTCTTCAAACAACTTAAATTGGAGCCCGAACTTGGTTAGACCCACTACAGATATCACTATTTTGTAAGGTAACAACCATACCCTAAACGTCATAAATACTTATTAGAAATTTCCGACCAACAAAGCGAAAAGCTTTACGGGTCTCAATGACCATATTCCAGCTGATAGGGTTGATTACAATTATCTTATGTATTGTTAGGTAAAGGTCTCCTATAACAAAATCGGCGTTCTGGTACTGAATGAGGTAAACAGATTCAAGATATACATATAACACAACAAGTGGCTGAATTTCTATATGTGTATTGTCCGAGACTGAAAGTCTTCAAATGCCGTAATGTGTTATTTGTTCAATCGTTAACAAACGACCGAAAATGCACCTCTATCTATCTGTTAGGATGGCTATGCAATTGCGGCGAGTGTAGGGTGCTAAAATGGATGTTCGGCGGAAGTGGCCTTAACAGGAGCAAAACCACGAGAAATTCCTGGAAAAAGTTTCAAAATTGCTAAGCTATGTACGAGTAGAACAGCCAGCAGCATCAAGTGATGACCATGTAACCGTATGTAATATTCAATCTTATTTCATCGCCCTAACTACCAAAGTATTTAGGTCTGACTCCTAACCCAATTTGTCATGGCTGTGGTTATGAAGCAGGCAATGAGCCTTACATGCATTTATAATTTGTTGACGAGAGAATACAACTTTGGAGTATTTCTGGCGAGTGAGATATTTCGAAAATTCACAATTTTGATGACCCCGGAGTCGTCTTTTTTGCCCAAAAATGAGTATTTTTTTGTTGTGCCAAAAGGGGTGCTATCTTATTAAGCAAGCCTTACAAATTACGTAAAGGTATAATTTGTTAATAAAATTTTGATAACCCCGGGATCATTTTTAAGGCGACTAAGCTATGTTTGAAATTCGAAATTTTGATGTATTCTGTTTGGCTGAATAATACAAAATTTCGATCTATCTCGCTGAGGACGTCCTGAACTTTTCATACATATATAATCTGATGACGGTGTTAGGAAACGCTAAAACTTCCAGACATTACACTTTATTTCGCTGTCAAAAACAGCACTCTAAACAACCACTAGTCTATTCTGATCGAGTTTAGCCATAGCAAGCAGGGCCTGCACTCACACCATCGTTCCAGCCCTATCTACCGGAAAGGTCGTAGAAAGTGCCGCAAGTGTCATCGGAATCAAGTGATCCAGCAGCTACTGGGCGAGGTTCTTAATCGCCGAGGGTTTTGGTAGTATATTGGATGAGGCCTTAAGAATGCTGTGGCCGCAGTCGAGAAAACCACAGGTAGATTTGCCCTATACTATCACCTGGAGTATTATCCTTTTGAGTCACCTCCATACTTTTAACAGTTTAACGTCTAGTTTTGTCGTCTTTAACGTGTTTAACGGATATTTGACTCTTAAACCTTCCTGTCAAGATAAGCCAGCGAAAGAAAGGAAGGCATACGACACCTAGGACTGAAATTTTTTCAGATCGAAGCAAGGAGATAGGAGATGCACCACGACTTTTAACTCGAAATATCCTACGAGACTGCGAGCAATGATTTTGCTGGGCAATATTGAAGGCGTACTCTGCAGGAATGAGTACACGATGGGAATATTTAGTGACATTGAGTGTGCATCGCTGTACATGATGATAATACATTTTTATATCCGTGTATGTAAAATAAAACACAATACTTGATTTCATCCATATATTTCGATTGATTATATATTACATTTAGCAAGACTTGATTAAGTGAAACACGTGGAGGAAGTGTTTTCATGTTTTCGTATTCATCAAGTAAGTTTTGCTTGATTGCGACATTTTCGTTAGGTGTTAGACTAAGTGCATGCTTTTCGTTAAGTATTAGGCTAAGTGCATACTTTACATCATCCCCCCCTCATGGGGGCACCTCATGGTGCCCCTTTATGTTTTTGGTAAGGCTGCTGACCTTCTTTGTAAAACCTAGACCGCAGCCTTGTGCGCCACGAAGACTCTTATTCTGTTTCACCATTAACTGGTTCTACGATTTACCCTGTTTTACTGCTAGGCGTATTTAATGTACCTGACTTGTGTTCTTTATTTTGCTCTCCGAGGACTGAAATGTCGGACGAAGAGCTTGGCTCCGACCCGTAGTGTTGCTGAATCGGCCTGGAAGTAACTAGATCGGGTATAAGGTGATCTGAAACTTGAGCCTGAATGGGAAGATCTTCGCCTACCAAGGCATCTTTTTTATTTAAAGGAGCATTTGAAACAAACCCCCATTCTCTCGCATCCTTAAAATCTACATTACTATGGACATTTGTTAAGCGTGGTCTCAGTTGGTCTACGTGTCGTTTCCAGGCTTCATTTGAATCCTCCGGGCTGACGCAGTAAGTGTTCCGTCCCAAAATTTTTACAACGCCGCCTTTGATCCAATAAGTTTTGTTTGACTTGTATTGTCTGACCCAGACACTATCCCCTACACAAAACGTCCTTAAATGCATTTTTCCGGAATTTTTCTTTTGCCTCTCTTGCTGTTTTAACACCTTATCAACAACGTGAGAATTTTCTATCCTGTTCTTCTCTGGTCTCAGTAGATCAAGTTTAGTTCGTACCTTTCTTCCCAACAAAAGAGAAGCAGGTGTTTCACCTATTGTGCAATGAGGCGTAGTCCTGTAATCAAATAAATATCTTAGTAGCAGGAATTTCGTTCTGCCGTTCTGTTCAGCAAGCATTTTCTTTAAAGTAATTTTTACAGACTTTACACAATTTTCTGCCTAGCCGTTTGACGCAGGGTGGTACGGCGGTGTCGTTATATGTTTTACGCCGTTTTCCCTTCAAAAGTTTTGCAAAACTTCAGCCGTAAACGCACTGCCATTATCGGAAACGATTGTTTCTGGAAATCCGAACCTACTAAAAACTTCGCGCAACTTTTCCAATGTATTAAAAGTATCTGCCTTTTTGACCTCAAAAACTTCCAACCATTTTGAAAAGCTGTCAATGCAGACTAAAAACATTTTATTCCGAAAAGGACCAAAAAAGTCTAAATGCAAACGTTCCCAAGGACGAAAAGTTGGTTGCCACGAACAAGCTCACCTCTCGGGGGACTACTTTATTGTACTGCACAAATTTGGCACGACTTAACAACAGCCTCTATGTCTTGGCTTAACCCCGGCCAAAAAACGTAACTTCTGGCAAGCGACTTAGTCTTTACGATACCGAAATGAGAAGAATGTAATAGTTGGAGTATCTCCTTCCTTAAGGAAATTGGTATTACTACCCGGTATCCCCACATTTAACAGTTAGCCTCTACGGACAACTCATTTTTCTTATGAAAATACGGTTTAAGTTCGCTTATAACTTCGTTCGGCCAGCTATTCAGTACATATATCATTACCTGACTTAGAACCGTATCCTTAGATGTTTCCTTTGCTATTTTTTGCACATTGATTGGCATTTTTGACTCGTTATTTATATAATTTATGTGAACTTGGTTGAGCATGTCACTGTTGGCCCTCACATGTACATTTTCCTCAATTGGAAGTCGTGAAAGAAAATCTGCCCCGTTTTCACTTGACTTAACATATTGGATTTTTAAAGTATATCCAGAAAGAAAAACAGCATTCCGCTGTAATCTGTTTGCAGCCATTTGCGGAATGCCATGCTTCTCTCCAAAAATTTGTGTTAGTGGCTTGGAATCAGTGAGTAAAGTGAATTCTCTTCCGAAGAGATATTGGTGAAAGTATTTGACTCCCCAATAAATTGCCAAAGCTTCCTTTTCTATTTGGCTGTATCTGCACTCGGAATCACTTAACACACGAGAGGCATATGCAATAGGCTTTCTTACGTTAGATTGCATATGATTCAACACTGCACCAATACCATGACTACTTGCATCTGTCACTAACTCCAAAGGCAGTTTACTATTGTAATGTACCAGTACTTTGGGACAAGTTAAACTCAGCTTAACCTCATCGAAAGCAAATTGACAATCTTGAGTCCAACTCCAATTGACACTCTTTTTTAGTAACATGTACAAAGATTTTATTGTCTGTGACACCGATGGAACAAACTTTCGATAATAGTTGATCCTGCCCAGAAATGACTGCAGTTCTTGTACCGATTTAGGTGCAGGCAACTTTAAAATTGGATCAATTCTCTCCAATGAAAGGCGTGTTCCCTCACCATCTATTATGAAACCTAAGTAAGTAACCTTCTCTTTGAAAAAATCACATTTAGACTCGTTCACCGTAAGTCCACAATCCTGAAGCCTCAGAAGTACCTGTTCTAGTCTACGCAACAACCCTTCCCGTGTTTTTCCTGCAACTAGTATATTGTCCTGGAAAACTGCAATGTCATCAATACCTAATAAAACCTGTTCGATTATCTTTTGGAAAACTATAGGGCAAGTGCTTATTCCAAAAGGAAGTCTGGTATATTTGAATAATCCTTTATAGGTGCAAGTGGTTGTAAGTGAGATGCAAGATCAATTTTTGCGAAGATCTTCAACTCTAGGGAGTACAAACCTTTCAATCTTGATGAACGGGTTCAAGGTAATCTTATAGTCGCCACACAACCTGACCGAACCGTCGGGTTTTAAAACAGGCACTACAGGCGTTGCCCAATCTGAAAACTCTAAGGATACCCAGCGAAATCAGTCTATTGAGCTCATTCTCAACCTTTTCTTTTAGACTGAAAGGCAAAGGACGCGGAGAAAGATAGCGCGGTGTGACATCTTCAACCAAATTTAACTTTATTCGCCTTTCATTAAAAGTACCTTATACACGGCTGAAAACCTTTGAAAATTTTTTAACTAATCTCTCTACTTCATTATGCAGGATAATTTTATTTATGGTCAAATTAACCCCGAATTTTTTCATAAAATTTCAACCTAACAAGGGTGCACTATGACCTTTAATGACAAAAATTTCCATGCTTTCACGATTGTTATTGAATTGAACTTGTAAAACACCTTTACCAAGTGGTCTAAATTTACTTCCGTTATAGTTTACCAAATTAATCCATGCTTTGTTTAAAGGAACGAAATGAAACCACCGCACATAATCTTTATATCCTATACAACTGATAGCAGCACCACTGTCTAACTCCGCCTTGACTTTCCGGTTGTTTAATTTAATAATTAGAAAAATAGGGTCAACACCGTTTACCGAATTAATGGAAAACAATTTTTCCACGTGCTCTTCCATTTCAATAAAATTTTGCTTAACAAAACATTTTTTAGATTTTACATTTTCTGCATTCTTGCAAATTTTTTGCAAATGGCCCACTTTGCCACATTTGTACTGCTTATACTTACAGGTAGAAGACTTATGCCCATTCACCCCGCAACAATAACATACCAAAGATTGATTCCTGGCTCGCTTTTGTTGATGTTTAATCGTTGGCTTCATTCGAAAAACTGACTCTGCTTTGCACTGCATCGGCTGCTCAGGTTCTGCATTTCTCGCGGCTTCAATTTGCAACGATAACTCTATAGCACTGTCGAAGATTAGTTCACTTCCTCTTGAGAACAACTTCTCTTTAATTGATTTGCTGGCGATGCCCAGTACAAAACGATCGAGAAGAGCACCGTTCAGATTTGCGCCAAAACTGCAATTGATATGAAGCTTTTTGATTCTTCTGGCCCATTCCTGAATTCCCTCCGATGGCTCCATATGCTGTGTAAAACTTCTCTCTCTCCATAAACATAGATGTTATGGGTTTGAAATGTCTGTTCATAATTTCAACAATTTTCTCAAACGTCTTAACGTCCGCTTCGTCTGGGAAACACGTATTGTTCAAGAGGGAGTACGACTCCTCTGACAACATTGTCAATAAAACGGCTTTCTTCTGTGTTGCTTCAGCTATTTTATTAGCTGCAAAAAATTGCAGCAATCTTTTGTAATATACTGCCCAATCCATGCTGGAGTGGTGGAACTCTTTTAAGTATCCCAAGGTCGATGTTTTTTTCCATTTTTCACTATTCCTCACTTTTTTTTTTTTTGCGAATTTATTTTGCCTCGTCGCCAATTTTATATCCGTGTACGTAAAATAAAACACAATACTTGATTTCATCCATATATTTCGATTAATTATATATTACATTTAGCAAGACTTGATTAAGTGAAACACGAGGAGGAAGTGTCTTCATGTTTTCGTATTCGTCAAGTAAGTTTTGTTTGATTGTGACGTTTTTGTTAGGTGTTGGACTAAGTGCATACTTTACATACATGTAGCTCGTCTAAACATCACGGCGTAGACGAATCACTGGTCTTGTTGATAAGACAAATCCTGGTGAACAGAACCCTGATTGCGGCTGCTATGTGGTGGCGGAACAGAGGTTTTCCAGAAATGTACCATCCTGTCTCCATTACTCAGGAGTCGTTTTGAGCATCTGAGTCAGGAAAATAGTCGAGGTGAAGTCGGGTGTTCACGCATGCCTTCTAAACCAATTTGGGATGAAAGCAATGAACTCTATTGTTAAAGTTTGGTGGAGGTGGATATTTGGGCTCTAAGGACGGCCAAACTTTTCTTAAGGCTCTGCTAAAGCCTTTCATCACTTCCCAGCTAGTTTAAAAATGCACAGGTAGTCGTAAGGCTGAATTCACTGAGTCCTATTTGGATCGGAAATAAGATCGCCAATTAACTTATGTACTAGGCAGGTAGGCATTCCTCAAGACAGGAGCCTGTGTTAGGACTACCTACATTTTCAGTGAAAGCTACCACTGACAGTTGGGTTGCGTGTGAATATAATTGCAGATAGCAGGACCCTTCAGAATGCCAACAGATCAAACCAATGCTTCCTAACATCTCTAAGAGCTTACCACCTTTCCTTCTGTCGCTTTTGACTTCGTAAGCGAGCACTACACACAATTGGGTGCTAAGCATGACGCAACATCGTGTGAAACTTAGCTGTGAAGTGATGGTCACATAACGTCCAGCATCATGATGCAGGCGTCTTCCTCTTTATATGAAAGACTGATGGATAACAATAAAATGCACATACAACTAGTTCTAGTTCCTTATGGGAGACCTATTTTTCAATAAAAAAAAAGGTGTTTGGGATCGGCTTTAAGAAAGCGTTGAGTAGAGGAGAGACTTATTTTTAGTGTGTTCGTATTTTCATAAATCAGAGTTTCCTACGGGCAATCACATGTTTAACTAAACAATTTCAAAGGGTTGCAAAACTGACTCAAACTGAGCGATGCAAGCTGAGATGAAATCCTTACAAAGGTAGAATGAGCTAAACAGCGATGCAAACTCTCTGGCAGAGTGTTACTATTCTGCTTGCAAGATTCTCGTCTCATATTATCTTCGCACCTTCTTGGCAGTGCTCATCCCTATTTCATTTTTGTACTTTGCGAAATCACTGTTTTGAAAACAGGCTACGGCATAAATAACCGACAACTGTGCAAGAGACGTCGAAGGCCGAACCACTCTCCAGCGTCATCTGCAATTCCCAGATTTAAATCAAAAACACTTTATATTCAAAATCGGTCAAATGCACTCAAGGGTTTCCAAGAGTACGCTCGCTGAAATCCCACAAGGAAACTCGAAATTAATTTCAAAAAATTTTACTCTTCGATATTTGAAATCTCTGGGTATCTCCCGGCATCTATGACATCAAATGAACTTAACAATCTGGTTGACCTCGAGTTGAAGGCAATGTTCCTCGTCTTCTACTGTAAACACTAGGCAATGATTGACTCATGGCCACTTTGGGTGTAATACACGATTCCAAAAACGGATCCGAGAAAGCTCAAAGCTCTCGCTACATGATGCAGTCGTGTTCTAAATTTAGCTTGCACCCAGAAGGCCACTGTGAATGAAAGACACACCATAGATATACTCATGCTGCATGCACCTTCACTGCATTCTAGCACTACGAAAGCACATATACCGGAGCAAAACACATCGAGTAAGGTTACTTACGGTCCCTGACCTACTATCGGCATCCACAAATGAATGACGTATACCAGAGCTCACGTCACCGGGCGATGACAACTACCATCTACAGTGTGCTTATAATCACATCCACAAGCAGGTTGCGTCGTTCCAAAAAAAAATATGAAACACAGCACAAATATTCGTTGGTATCTACTAGCGGTAACCCGGCACTAGACGCGGTAAGTGTCATTGAAACATAAAGTAGCGATTGATTGAGTATACTCATCGAAATGTCCTTCAACAGAACATGAGATACACAGCAATCTACGAGTGTCAACCTATATGCGAATGTTTATGTGTTCATGTACTCGTATGTGAGGTGTGGTGAATATGTATTAAAGTACAAATGACAAATTCATGCTTCGTAAATGATTCCAACGGCCTTTACGTAAACTTTAAGGACACTTTGCTCATTGAATGCCATTTCACGTAAACAACATCAGGACTCGTTTAGATTTTTACATCATAATGCCGGAATCTTGTTTCCTGCTTTCATCTCACCCATGTTCGCATATGGTAGACTCGTATTCGTATAAGGACTACCGCGGTGCTAGTAGCAATTAATGATAGAGCAGAGCAGGAAGCAGGAAACTTGAAAGACTTTGTTATAGGGGTGGCGCACTGTTGGTGGTACCCATATTGGGGGTGTTGTTATACTACCAATGGGTCACTGGGTCACCAAGATAGATAGCAAAAGAGAAACTTCCCAGCACTAGGGTAAGGACATATGGGTGGAATGTTGTCCTTGTGCGCTCTAGCTGTATGCCATTTCGAGTCAAGTTTCGATGACTTGGTCAGTTTTTCAGAGTAGAGCCAGTACAAGGGCGACGAGAATGTTAAATGGCGTTGTAACGCATTTTTAAGGACAACAGATCGATGCTTCGCTGGAATGCGTATAACATGAAATTATACTGAGTATGAGCAGGATTGAGGGTGTAAATGGGAATGTGAGTGCGAATACGAGTGCAAGTACAAGTACTCATTTATCGTATGCTGTGCAGAAGAGGAGAAAGACACCAATACTATTCACATGATAAAGGTGAAGCGTCAAGGCGTGCAAAAAGGATTCAATCGAGTAAAAATCCTTGGGAATTCGTTATGACTCATTTGTGCTAGTGGTTGCTTCAACGATTGGATGTTAGGTCATACAATTTTATGCAAAGGCCCATGACTAGTGCGTAGTTAACGTTTGGAGACATGGTTCAATCACTAATTGAATTCAAGGATAATCGGATTGGTATTCGTATATGGTCATCATTTTGTGAAGGTCGTTAAACATATGGAAAAATAGTTCCAACTTGACACCATCCACTCCGAAACAGCTTTCGCGTTATTTCCGAGTGGTGTGGTCTTCTTCCCGCCTTTATGGGCGGACTTTTTCATATTTATCTTCTAGCGCGGGTTTATTCTATCTGGACAGTGACCATGTTGATTACAGCGATGCTGATTTCCAGCAGTTGTCGTTGAACTTCCCACCTCCTGCACACGAAAAAAGTGTGGTACCGACAGGTTCGAATGTTTGCTCTACCGATCTTGTTAAGAAAGGCTTTGAAATATCCGTGTCCAGAAATATCCGCCGCCTTTCCGTCCATTCCATTTAGCCATGTACTTGATCAGTTCGCAGTCCATTGCTCTCAGCTTTCCGAGTTCCAACGTTCTTGCCACTGCCACTTAGAGAACTCCTTTGCCCAGTCGATTGCCTCTTCGACTATAACTCCCGCCTTTTTCGACTCTATAAGATCCCTAACGCGTAGAGCTCCGCGTCTCTGAACTGCTGCCCTCTGCTTCATGTACTTTTTTTTGCCGGAGTGCGTCTGCCCAAATCTCACAGACATAGAAGAATGGAGTATATGATTGACATAGGACCCTCTGTTTAGTTACATTGCGGCCTTCAATGCTCGTCCCGAAATAGATTTTCTTTTTTGTTATAACTTCGGGCCCGATTCGGAAGTTAACGATGGTCGGGATCCTCTTCTTGGTCAGAAGGACTCTATCGGTTTTTACGGTAGGTAGACTATGACCGAGAGATGAGTGATTATTTGTGCGTTCCCTGCATAATTTGCCGTAATCACCGTTGCAATGTCATACCATATGCGTGCCCTACCAGGAAGGTATCTTTAGGCATCTTCATGCGGAGTATGCCATCGTATGAGATGTTCCAGAGGCCAGGTCCCAGGATCGATCCATGTACTGCTCCGGAAGTAATTTCTTTTCTTCGAGGCCCTTCCGTGGTTTCATAGATTAACTCTCGGTATTTGAGGTAGTTCTTCAGCATCCGAAAGAGGTAAATTAAAATGTTGAAAGTATGTTCAAGCACATTTAATATATCACTCTACCTGGATAGATTGAACGTATTTCGCACATCCAGAGTTACCAACGTAAGATCTTCTTTGAGTACTGGTTACCTTGGTGGGCGGTTTGGGCAGCCTTTACAATTTCTCCTTTCTGAAGCCATGCTGTCTCGTTGACAGGTCACCTGATCTTTGTACTGCATCTGTGTGCAGTAGTTTCGGTATCTTTTCTAGGAGTTTCCGTGCAGTCTCCAGCATGTAAAGTGATCAGTACGCAGATGGACAATCCCGGTCTCCTTTGCTTTTGCTGATGAGCACCAAACGTTGTGTCTACCAGCACCTGAGAAAGACCCTCTCCTCAAGGCAGCTGTTGTACATATTCAGCAGTAACTGTGGACATGTTTGAGTTATCGCATTCAGCACTTCCGTCAGTATTAAATCTCGTATGATTGCTTTTCGATTTTGTGGGGTTTTCACCGCTAAACTCAAAACATCTTCGCTGAAAGCTAGAATCTCCTATCGCTGAGCCAGAGTCGTGTCGGAGCCATAAGAGGGTGAGGTTGGGAAAAGCGTGTCTACTGTGTGCTCCACATTTGCTTCACTTATAGCCTGGTCCCCAGGTGTCACTATTTACACCTTGCAAAGATCCTCCCACTTCTGGTCTTTGCAGGCTATCTTGAGCTCGGGTCTTTTGATTCTGAATTCCGATAGAATGTCTTCCATAGGCCCAGCATGTCTTCGCCTTCCACTGGTGACTATGCGTCTCAGCTGCAGGCATCTTCTCCTCCATCCACCAGTACACTGGGGCCCTATTTTTACTGGACCTACTCACTCGGGGCATCAAAGCATCACATGCAAGCCGTATGAATTACATTGCGGCTTCAGCTTTTGTTTCTGCAGCAGCCTCAAATTGGAGAGCAGTTGTTGTCCTTATTCGATCACAGACGTAAGAAGTACTTCCTTGAATCTATTATCCACCTCAATCCAATTTCGAACTCGTTGATTATGTATTGATGATCGCTTGCCTTATAGTCCGGGATTACTCTCCACTTCTCTATTCTTGCGGATGTCGATTTCGTGGCGAAGGTAACGTCCGAAATGGTGCCTCCGTATCCAGGTCTCCTGAATGTGGGTGAGTTTCCTACGTCTACTACGTTAAGACCGCGTCTTGCAGCCACCTCGACTATTTATCTTCCTCGTGAGTCTGTGGTTGGCATACCACCACTCCTCGGCTCTGGCCATGAGCACCTCCAAGCCTTCCAGCTTTTGCGGGAACCCATCTATCCTTTCGTTTGGCGTGAGATAGATGCTTACTCCTCCAAACAAACCCTCCTTGTGTGCCTGGCTTTTGATGAGGAATTTCCTTATGCTCCTAGACCAGAGTCTAGTTTGGCCCTTTTTTGTTCATGTATTATTTGCTGACGATGACAACATCCGCTCCCAGTTCACTTCTGATTTTAACCAGGAGGTTGTCAGCCGTTCGACTCCTGTAAAGATTTACTTGAAGTATTCTAGTCATTCGGATCTGCTTTTCCTTACGTTTTCAAGTGCTTCTCTGAACGCATGACATTTACCTGATCCCGGCACATGAACGCTGATGCTGGAGTTTTTATATCCGCACATAGGCAGCACTTCGGATCATTTTGGCAGTCGACTTTTTTATGATCGCTTTGTCCACAGTTGATGAAAACCCATGTGTTTTCCTGTCTGAACCGCTACTGGTTACCTGCTAATGTCCATACCCAAAGCATCTAACACATCGTGGGACTCCCAGCCTTCTTCGGATTCGACATTGAACCCATCCAATTTTGATACGAGTTGTTTTAAGCATCTCGTTACCTTCATTGACTAATGACATGGACATAATGGAAGTCCAACATCGGATCGCTGACCCTCTTTCCTGGTTTCTTGAACTTCTTCTACTGGAGGATTGTTTTTGGTGATTTCGCTAAAGCGTTGTTGTCCTTTATCTTCGACTCGAGCTCTAGGAGTACATTCCCTGATTTCGTTTAGCATACTGTTTTATTAACAGCTTCTTTGTGGTCCGGGTTCGCCCTACTCCGGATCTGCCTCAGCTTATCGGCATACTTTTCTATTCCTTTAGGCTTTATAAGGATCGCTTCTGACCGAGATTTCTGATGTCTCTTCTTGCTTTTGGTCTTCTCCTTTGCCCTTCCTTTAAGTTTCCCTCGGTCGCGTTCTTTTTGCATTGATTGGATTGTCCTACTTCTTTTGACTTGGTCCATTGTCCCGATGGATGTTGGGTCTTCTTTGTTTCTTTTTTTTTTGGTTCTCTTTCTTGACTAGGGGACAGGATGCCGGTCTCTTGCTTGGAGCTGGCTTCTCAGCAACGGCATTGATTGAGACTGTTTCCTCACTTGGATTACCGCTTTCGCCTGTTATTATGTTGATATCCGATTGCGGTGGAAGTGAATTTTAGTCTACAAACTTAAGGTTCCACTAATTTTGTCAAGTGATCCTTCGAGTGCCGCAATGCCATTTTTGATATCTATGCTGATATTTTGTTGTTTGATGAATATTTCCTGCATAGATTTGATGAAATGTCCGTATTTCTATGCTTCCCATTTGGCTTATTTTCATCTGCAACTAGTGGGCACCGATTTGTTGTAGGTGTCTTCTGTCCGGAAGTCACGTCACCGGCGTAGCGAAGCTAAATTTGAAGTGTTAAAGGAAAAAGTTAGAGACGATATTACGCGACCTCGGTTTGCTCCTATTGACGATAGCCTATCGTTACTCACTCAGCATCTTTGCCTTCATTCTGTTCAAAGATGAATAACAGAAACATTTTAGAACTACAAAAATTCAGAGAAGTACTCCAAATAATTTTGTCTTGGGTCATCGAGAGGACACTTTCGAAATAGATGGACTGCAACTAAATAACCGCAGTGCTGTTTGACCATTCCTTAAAGCCTAACACCTGTAGATCCTGGTACTAGCTACCATAACGTAATGGAGGTGGATCGATAAGTATTCTTAGGACTACTAGTCAGGTGCTGAAATAAAGTTGAATGAGCCTTTAATAAGTCGGCGGCAGATCGAACAGGATTACCGGACTTTTCGTCTACGTTTACAAAGCAGTGCTCTATAAAAGAACGAGAGCGGCTAGTACGTTGTGTAGCAAAGATGTGCGCGTTTGGAGGTGTAGAAGGCGCCAAAGTGCTCGAAAATTGCATAAGGGGTTAAACAGAACGTTTCAAGACTAGCACCAATCCATTTGGCAATGAAAGTCAAAATTTCCTTCCGTTTAAAGTAGCGAAAATTTACTTGGTATGAAGCATATCCCAACGCACTTCCAAGATTAGGTATGTAGGAGGGAAGTACATGTTCATCGTTTGTTCGATCCACAAGAAATCGTATGCGGTCTTAAGCCTAGTAAGTCCACAACTGACCGAATATTTACACTACAGCAGATACTGGGGAAAAACCAAGAAGCCCAGAACAATAGCCTACTTACATACTCACAACCAGCTCCTATTACTGATAATGCAAGTAAGCTAAGTAACACAACATCCAGTAGCTAGTATCTGTCATACATAAGTTGTACTGATGGATGAGTCCACCAAACACGCTGTTGGTTCCTTTGGTGACTTCAAGTCACTTGGCACCGATGGCATACGAGTATATCCAGTTATGGTAGAACAGGCATTGACTAACTGGCAGGACCAACCGCCAGCCTAGCTCTGGCATAGATTAAGAGTAGCCTTTAAACTGAAAATCAGAAATGATGACTATGCGGTCGTCGAGCTTTAGTCTGCCTTCCTTCATATTGAAAATCAGAATGGTCGAGCTTCATGTACGCAAAACTGCGTTCCAAATGCATCCTCTGTCCAATATGCAAATTGTCCACCAACGCAGAAAATCGTTCATTAAAAATCTGATAGACAGAATTGCAGGTACACAGACTATAGAGAACGGTTTGTTTCGGATGCATTGATCTCCCTCTCCTTGATACTCATATCATAGGCTGCACTGTCAAGGCCATCTCTGGTTTAAAGAGAAACCAGGAAAGGATCCAGATTCTGGAGAACGGAACTTAAGATTTCACTCACTGTTGTGAAGACTTCCAAGATATACACGTATCGTCATAGAAATTAACTACATATACGGTGAAGAATCAGTGGTTGGGGTGATCTGTAGTGTTAGTCCAGCTACGCCTAAAACCCCTTCAAGATTGAAACTTATTTCGAGAATGCAAGACATCTCTGAACGAGGTCGGAAAGTTTGTTTAAGTCAAAAGATTTACTTAAACTTAAATCCTTTCACACCTCAAGAACCAAGCCTATTCGTTATCTTGTTCGGAGTCTGCAACCATTCTAAACTCCCTCCAATTAATTCCTAAATAAATCTGAATCTTGGGAAAGAGATGGTGGTGGATGAGCCCTTGATGGACCAGCGGCAGTACTCGCATCCCCAAACGGGTTACTGGCTTTGGTCTAACCGACATCCCGTCCTAGAAGTATTCATAATGGAACTGGCCCTGTGGGTTGTGACCCACGACCCACTGGTAACTGCACGATCATGGAAAAGAAAAATAAGTTAGGAAAGAAGAACAAGCCTCCGATACCGACGGATCTACTGCTGATAAGCCCTGCGAACAAAACAAAGACCACGAGCTTCAGATCTGCATGGCGGATATTAGGTCCTATAATGGGCCACGCGCAGCCGAACAAACAGCAGATATTACCGCCATCCCAGAAATACGATGAAATGGCCCGGACAGAAAGAGGATGAAAAACTGCGACCAACTCCTTTTTCGACCGAGTCTCCCTTAATCTCTCAAGAGGTCCTATGCCGCTTGCATTAAATATCGATGACCAAAAAGCCATCTGATGTACTGGGTTTCACTCGACCACCACAATGAAACCCCTGATTTGAAGATGAGTGCCGTCAAGCACAAGCAGCTAAGCAAGAGGCATACAAAGCGGCCGTTCATAGACGGATTAGAGCTGTTCACGAGCTCTACGAGCAGAAGAGGACCGACGAACACCGGCTTCTCAGAAGGAAAAAAAAGGAACTTGAAATTGAGAGATGCTATACCAGCAATGAGATTCGGAAGTTTTACCAAAATGTAATAAAAAGATGCCACGGGCACAAACCTTGAACCGAAGCCTGTAGATACGATCAACGGAACATAGTAATAGAGTCCCAGTCAACATTGTGAATTTTGAAAGAGCATTTCTGTAGGCTGTATAAAAACGATGACGAACCAAATACCATTGATAGACGATGGAAGATGTACGAGTAGACCAACAATCCCGTCCACCCGAAACTTGGAAAACGGCATACACCAACTCATCTATAAAATAGGGTCGGACAAAAGTATGCCCGATGAATGGAACTTCAGCATTCCTTGTCCGATCCTCAACAAAGGAGACGCTCTGAATTTCGCCAACTAGAGAGGCATAAATTTTCATAACATCGCCTATAAGATAATATCTGCCGTATTGTGTGAAGGCGTTCGTCAACAACCTGATAGGTCCATATCAGTGTGGCTTTAGGCCAGCAGATTCCACCATCGACCAAATATTCAAACTACGGCAGATCTTTGAAAAAAATCATGAGCTGCAAATAGATACGCACCACCTATTGACCGATTTTAAAGCCGCTTATGACAGCATCTATAGTGACGAGCTTTACAACATGCTGCTTCACCATGGTCGATAGAGAACCTTCCACCGGAAAAGGATAGCATAGGTATATCAATCGCTATGTGCAAATCAGCTGAATGCTAATAAAAGAACATACCTTAGGTGAACTGTTGGACCAACATCTGGCCAAAGCTAGATCTGAATCGCTCTAAGAGTTCGATCCTTCTGAATAGGAAACACCTCAGCGACATCAAAGATGTCATCACTGGACACTGCCTAACAGCATGCAAAAAGGCTTGGCGTCTTTACAAATCATTTTTGTAGAAGCTGCATGGATAAGGAGGAAGAAAGACAATCCGCCGCCTACTCTGTACATATCCAGCTCTCTCCCAAAGAAGAAAACTTCACCCAGGAGCTTTCTTCAACAATGACTTCAGCGATCTAAAAAATATACTCGTAGACGTTAATTGTCTCCTACGCTTCATCATAACTTCAAAAAGTTTCCATGAGTAGGAAGATCACAGGTCCACGTGGCATCACAATGGGCCAATAGACTTAAATGGGTTAGTCTTACCAACAGTCACTTTTACCTAACCAAACTTAACAATGTACCAAGGATACAAGAACGTTAAAAATTTTGATGGAGGCATCCCAGCGCTCATTTATAATGACATTTCAGCTGTCAGCCCTTTGGACAAGGCGAATCTGCTTGCTGCACAATTTGCGACCAACACAACACTTTCAGATTGTGCTTTGCCTCCGCCTACACATGAGTGGGTCCACCTTTAATCCACTTTATTAGCAAGAGTATTTAAGGATTTTAACATCCACAAATCCACTAGTCCAGTACCATCTCCCTTCTTCTGAAGACGTGTTCTCCCACACTGAGAAAACCATTGCGTAAGCGTTTTCATAAATCTAATTCTTTCAAACTCTTTCCGAGCAGATGAAAAACAGCATTTGCAACGTCTCTAAAAAATGTGAATCCTCCTACAGACCCATTGCACTTACGTCACTTCTTTGCAAGGTCGTGAAAACGCCGATAAGCAATCAGCTCATGAAATGTCTCGAAACACGGAAACTCTTCAGTACGCTTTTCGTAGCAACGGTGATTTGATGAATTGTCTCATCGAAAAGTGGAACCCAAGCGCACATTAATCTGGCGAAAGCAAAATAGTTGCAGTTGATATTTCTAAGGCATTTGACAGAATTTAGCATCAGGCTCTTTTGTCGAAAACGTGTGCATTTGGGTTCGACGAGTCATTTCTTCAATGGATTAAGAATCACCTTTCGGAACGTCCAATTCAAGTTGTTTTGGATGATGTGCCGCAGGGCTCTGTTTGGTCTCCGGCACTCTTTTTAATCTTCATCAATGATCACTTGTCTGCTACTTCTAATCCAATACATTCCTTTGCTGATGACAATAGTCTTTGCTTGAAATTCGTTCCCGAACTCACGTTCCTGCTCTTCGGCTGTAGAACGGGAACCGCAGCGTATTTTACGCGTAATCTCATTAAATTCCGATATTAACAGCATAACTAATTGGGGAACCACTAACAGAGTAGAACTTAATGCTTCCAAAACACAATGTTGTCTGATGTCGTTAAATCGAAATTTAACCACCCAGCCATTATCCATGAATGGCACTTGCATTGTCGAAACTGAAAAACTTTCCATTCTCGGTATGTGTTGCAATGATAACTTACTTTGGAACGACCACAAATTCGATGTATTCAAAAATGCGAAAAATGTGAAATTTCTAGGCTTCCTCATGCGTTGCAAGAAACACTTCAACCCCTCTGATTGTGCCTCAATATATAAGGCATTTATCCGCCCCAAAAATTGTAGTATAATCCCCATGTCTGCCTAGGTGCCCTTAAGACCAATTTGCACTTGCTAGATAGGATTCCAGACCATGCGATAAAGCTTTTAAGTGATGCTTATATTACATAATTGATTAACATCCTTGAACACCGACGGAATGCCTCCTACCTCACCTTATTCTATCGCTATTTTCACCACCCGTGCTCCATTGAAATTTCCATTAGCATGCTCATCAGTTTATCCTCAATGCGACTTTCGGACGTGCTCGGAAATACCATGATTCTTTTTTAAGCCGTACAACTCGCTTATGGAATGTACTGCCGAGCTCGAGTCATTATAACCTTCAAACATTTAAAACCAACGTAAATAGGTACCTCTGTTTCTTTCCTCCCTAATTGAACTTCGCCCGAGGTGTGTGCAAGCATTTTAGTGGCGTTCCATTTTTTTTTGAGCCCGCGCAGATTATAAAAAAAAAAACAAAGTATATAGTGTGTTCCAGTTAATGTGTCGAAAACTTTAATAGGAAATTCCTTGAGATACTTTGAGAAAAAAATCGCTGGAAGAGGGTCGGATATCCATGCGCTCTGACACACAGAGATTTTAAGCAAAGTTCTCCGCTGCCCTGTTTTGACTCCTTTTGAAAATAGCATCTTTCAAATTTATGCGTGTATGGTAACACGAGTACTATAATTTAATTGTTGCGAAGTAAATGTTGCCATAAGTTAATGTGTCAAAAGTTATTGCAGATCGAAAAACATAAAAAACTTAAAAGTTCGGCTTCAGCTTAATTTTTTTTTAAGAAAAATATGTTACTAACCCCAAGCCATTCGCATCGCAGTACATAATTCCCCGACAAATACCAGATCCAGTTGGGGCGTTAATTCTCAATAGCAACGTCCATTTTTCAAGGAGTTGAATCGATTTGTATGTAATTTTCTCTGAAGCGAAAAACAATATAAAGCAACATTAGTTGTTTCTTTGCCCTGAAATCCTTATTTGGAATTCACTCTAAGAGATGCCTACGTGCCGTTTCGCAAGGACACTACTGCCTGGAGCTATTCATGGGACACCGCGAGTACTTGAAGTGCACCCTCGACAAAACAAAGGCAATTATCAAGGACTCTGTCAAATTAGATATAACAGAGAGCGAGAATGAAATACAAAATGTAGCACCACCCTGATCCGCAGTTTCCTATACCGGTGATAAGCAATCAGGATACAAACAAGACTCATCCCCTCTTATCCTAAATATAGAATATTGCATTTAAACGACGATTCTAAAAATAGACCATCCAACAATACTGATGGATGGTTATTGTGTATCCTTTCAATTCACCCTTTTGCACCCATCCTCGTTCAGCCGTACCTCTCTTTCTCATAAGCTCAACCGAAACTAGGGCAAATGTTTTCAACACTCGGTCAGTTTGTCTACTCTACAGGGTGTGCACCATCTGCTGAAATGGAACTTTTAACATTTCCGAGAGGAGGGTATGAGTGGTGCCTGGATGAATGGAATAGATGATGAGCAAGCGAGATGTACTCTACGTCAACCTTGCAAGTGTATATGCTCACACTCGTATAAACTTCTTGCAATAACAGTTACCAATATCCTTGTTTACACGGATTAATGACGTCACTCTTCGCTGACGTCACTGGAATGGTAAATGTCCTTTACTCTGGTATTTGGTTTAATTCACTTTTGCCGGGTATTACATGCAAAGCAAGCACTGTATCCGTATACGAGTATACAGCCTCGAACATGAGTATCCAGTTTTATAAAATCTACCAGGATGTAGCAGGAACTGTGGAATGAACTATCTAGAAAGAGGCTATAGGGTGTACATAATACATACATAAATGCAAAAGGAAGGATAATGGAATTTATTTCAGAAACTAGGTCACAGACATTTTATCGATTTTCATCCACCCTTAGGGGGAACATTGTCAGATGGAGTGAGACAACGCACATAGAGAGGTCGTCGTTTTTGGGGAGTTTTGGGTTCTGGAATTTTGTTAATGGCAGTTAGTACCAGGCTGCTTCGTTACTTGTCAATGAAAACTACTTTTCATCCCTAAATTCCTTGATTTGTTTTTTTTTTTTTTTTTTTTTTTTTTTTTTTTTCAGCGGTGTCAAATAGAGGGTGACTGTCGAAGAATTAAAAAAACGTCAAGCCATTTGTAAATATTTGTATCGAATCAATTTTTGAGCACCGTGTCGCATCCACACCCTTTTGCAGTTTCATGGAAAGAATTCAGTGTAAAGGAGATTTTCGTGATGTGCATGAGAAAAATGAGAGAAAGAATCCTTGTCTATGGCACGAGCTTCTCGAATAAATTTCGTAATTAGCACATGCGACGGAGACAATTTGGAATTGAGGACTAAGGACAAACATTAAAATTAGCATAAAGCTATTTTTACACGAACCAAGGCTATTTAAAGAACAGCACCATAAAAAGGAAACATCTCACCAAAAATATTAGATTTAAGGAAGGGAATGCTTTAAATCTTTGAAATTGAAAACTGGAAGTAAGGCTAATACGAGTAGATGACAGAAAAAAATTGTGTGTACGTTTCGGGGGAAATTCTTAATTATGAAATAAGCTCTCCTTACCAACTCGTAGGGAATATGAGTACTTTTAAGGCTTCGCGTGTAGAAAACAAAAGAAAAATTATCTATTTTTGGGAAGTTCTGTGGGTTTGGATGCTTCCTTTGAGACCCCGAATTCAGTGGTAAGAAAAAGTAGGCTTTATTTTCATTTGTTTTAATCAGTCATCATTCTTCGGAAAAATGAAGGATATTATACTTTTGTCGGATTCATGGTGACCTTTGGACATCGTTTAGGTACTGAGAATCCTCTAAGTGTCCAAAGTCTGCCCTCATAAAAATATCCTTCAAAGGCGTTTTGAATCCGACCTGACCCAAAGGTTTTGGTCTTTGATGTCTGGAATAAGCTTCTCTCGGAAATGGTTAATCAGCATCAGCTGGGTATTTGCAGGCATACGAGTACTTCCATCATGCAGTGTGTAGACTTTTAAGGAAAGGGTGGAAGGTTACCTTTAAATTCACATTTATGTACATATGTATGGAGTTGTTGAAGAACACATGACTAGCAAGGACATCAGTCTTACTTCGTAATAGTTAGAAACAAATATATTTGTTAAAACTATAATTAGTTTAGTTTACATAAATATTTTTTTAAAGCTATTGGGTGGGAAAGTTAGTTAGATTGTACTGCTCAAAGAGGGGTCCAGTGTGGTCAGGAAATCCTTGGTGCAGATTTTTGGGCGCAATCGCAATTGTCAGAATTGCCTCGATGACCGCAATTTTCGAGATTTCAGAGCTGGACGTGGCGGAAGCATGGCAGTTGGAAGCTTTGGTAGACGATATTTTCAAGTCAATGCCCGAGGGATTGGTGTGTACTTATTTGGTAGAGTACAAGATTAGGACGTCGACAGAAATTATTAAACAGCGTTATTACCCTGTGTCTCCTGGGTAACGTCAGCACTCCAACATTTCCATTCTAAGAAATAGAAGTGTTGGAGTGCTGACGTTACTCCTGCGAAGCAGAAACACATTGGCAAGGAGCTAAAGGAGATGCTAGATGCGGGGGTTATTGAGAAATGGATCAGTCCGTGGGCATCTCCAATAAATCTTATTAAGAAAGAAAATGGGTCATTTAGGTTCTGCGTCGACTATAGGAAAGCTAATAACATTATAGGTAGGGATGCTTATCCACTGCAATTTATATCAACCACATTGGATAAGCTTAGAGACGCCAAATAAACAGACCGACTTTGTGCCTCAATTCGTAGACACACAACCCTATGCTTTTCCGTTCGCTAAAGCGACGGACCTTATTTGATTTTCACTTAATCTAAGCCCTAGATCCTTGATAATTCTCTACCCATCACCCCCTATTATAGTGCGAGAAAGACCTAACATCGGTATAACGTATATTTAGGGTGACCACATAGCAATGATAGTTTTTCCTATTGTTATGTTTCTGCAGCTGTCAATGTTACCAATGGCATTCAGCTGTCAAAATGTTCACTAAAGTTTGCCATTTCATCATGCATCGTTTTACGCTTGTCGAATGTGCGGAGATTATCGAAATTCCGGCTCAGTTTTAAACACGCAACGTGAATTTCGTCGTGAGGCCGGTCGTCATCAAGGCTTTGGTGTGCAGGCAATTCGTTGCACCATAGAAAAGTTTGAGCGTGAGTACACTCTTTTGGATATTAAGCCAGCAACCAGACAGAGATTGGTGCGAAATGAAGAAAACATAGCAGCCGTAGCGGCCAGTATCGAAGAAGACGCAGAAATGTCGATTCGGCCACGATCAGCTGAATTGGGCATCGCCAGAGAGTCAAGCCGACTCCAACTTGCTATTGGATTTTGGCCTACATCCGTATAAGATCGTGCTGACGCAAGAATTGGAGCCGGACGGCCATAGACAATGCAGTGAGTTCGCTAATTGGGGGCTGGAAATGTTGGCCGGAGATCCGGATTTTGGCCGAAAAATCATCTTCTCGGACAAGGCCCATTTTTGGCTCAGCGGCTATGTCAACAAGTAAAATTGCCATTATTGGAGCGAACCCAGTCCACAAGTATTCGCCCAGGCATCAACACATCCACAAATATTGACTGTTTGGTGCGGTTTATGGCATGGCAAAACCATCGGATCTTATTTCTTTCGAAATGAGGAAGGAAACACGGTTACCCTCATTGGTTTCAGCTATACCGTGATTTTAACCACCTCTCTGTGGTCAGACCTCAACAACATCGATATATCCGAGCTGTGGTTCCAATAAGACGGCGCTGCATGCCATACAAGGGAGCAACGGTCGAAGTTGTGAAAGAGAAATTTGGCGACTGGTTCATCTCATGGTGAGCGCTCGTCAATTGGCCGCCGCGATCATGCGATTTAACACCACTCGATTTTTTTCTCTGGGGCTACGTCTTAAGCCAACCACTTTGGACTCCACTTGGTCTCCAACCTGCGACCCAATTTCACCAGGTCCACAGAACTCTTGGAATCTGATAACCTAAAAAGGGGTCGTCGTCCATTCACCCATTGAACCTAACTTTTACAACTGGTATGTCGAGGTTGTTGGGGTGTGCTTGATTATGCTATGATGGCCGTCCGCATATCACTCTTACTATGACGAAAGGATCGTCACCTCTTAACCCATCGATTGGTGTTATATGAGCTAGCTTACTTGCTAGCTGCATCCACCGGGATATGATGCCGGTGTCCGTACCCACATCGGTTGCAGTATGGGGTGTTCCTTAAGCCTCAAGTTACTTGGTTTCCGTTGGAGTGTAGGCTCCAGGGATCGTATTGGGGTGCTCGGCTTGAAAGGACCGTCCATCCCCAACCGTCTGCGACTTTCTACACTACGTCTCCCGCCTACACTACGAGCTCCGACAGCGATGTTCCTGGTGAAACTTCTGTCGCACCTTGCACTTCAGGTTCGTCGTGAGTCTCTCTACTGTCCTTAGGAGTTCGCCGACCAAACCTCCTCGTTCTCGTATGCAGAGAAAATCGCCCTTTGACAAACATTTTTCAATATTTCAAAGTACTCAAATGGAAACAAGAGTCAAATGAAGTGTGTTGTTTCAGTGGATAAGTTAGATTGGAAGAAATTGCTAACCCACCTGAGCCATCTTTTTTCTTTAACATCTATGAAAAATCCTTTATGCAAGCAGTTTATTCAGTTTATCCGAATCTATCAAAAGCTTTCCAAATGATGAAATTATGGGACAAGGATTTAACCCTCTTTTAAGGTGCAAGGACAAGTGTACCATTTAGCTGGAAGTTTCCTTCCAGTTCACAATTCCTATAAACTGCTTCAAATTTATTTTATATCTGACGTGGGGAATCCAGCAGCTATACAATATGAACAACAGCGAAATGTTACACCAAAACACCTAGGAGCTGGAAAAAAGGTCATTTTTTTAAGGAAAACTATTTGAAATTTCGGATTTTGGTTTAACTATCTAAAAGTATACATATTCAGAAATATGTTTTACTTTTTTATTTATAAATATCAAAAATATACAAGGATATTGTATGATCCTTGGAGCGTCGTAAAAAAAAATCTGAGTAAACGGTACCCACTGGCGTTTCTTCAAAAATTATCTAAACAACAAAATCAAAAAGATTGTCACTTGTCATAGCCGATTTTGAAAATATTGATTTATGTCAAAATGGACCAAAAATTAGTTATTACACTATTTATAGGCAATATAAAACAAAACTATGTAGCGAAAAATCCTGTGATCCTGTGAAGTACTAGATAATGGTGTATAGAATAACCACAAAAAAATTCAAGCATCAGTTTAGATGTTATGAGATCCTGAGTTGTCACTAGATTATTGGCCAATACCTTACTTTTCAAATAATCCCACAGGGAGGAGTCTAAAGCTGTCAAATCGCATGACTTTGGAGGCGATTATGTTGACCGAAAAATTCACGAATTTTACAAAATGTTACTTTTACAGGTCGCTCACTTTCATAATAAGATTGATTAATAAAAATGCATAGTTGAGTGGTAAACGACTCCATGACTAAAATTGCCAAAGATTTTATGACATCTGTCAAAAAGATCAACCACATCGAATACAGTAAATGTAAATGATCGTGATGGACAGCCAACATTCAAACCATCTCACTCACTCTTTGAAGCTGTTTTGTCGAAGATTCGCGGTTCGGCGAGGCATCTGTGCTCATATACTAAGTGCGTTCAGAAAATAACGGGAATTTTTTAAATTCCGCGGGTTTGGATAGAACGTCTCTTGGTTTTTAACGTAAACCACCTGTCATGTAGACATATGTTTACGGGATGCCCATACATCCATGGGAGCAAGAATACGCCTTGCCATCGCTCGCCACAATTATTTTGATACCAATTCGGAACTGTATTGGAGGCACAAGTTCCACCATTGGTATGAGTCGAGGCCGACCTAAAACCTCTTACTATTCTTAGGGTCATAGCACCCAGTACTTATTTGCTACTCTACAATGGGTTAAACCAAAGGAAAACCCTTCCCGCGATTTGGGTTTAAATCACAGTCACCATGACGCTCCCACAAGGGGGACTACCTCAACAAGTCAGGCCCGGACCGAAATCCGGGGGCCTCCTGACTCCCATGGTACCGTGATTTAAGTCCTGGTATGGACGACCGGTGGTCCAGCCGCCAACAAGACCTATGACCGGCAACTTGTTACTGGTCAAATCATAGCAACCTTCAGAGGCTTTATCTGAAGATGTTTACGATAAGACCAGTAATATGCTCTGCCCCAGTTTTTTATTTGACAACGTCATTGATGGGCGAAGCCTTGATAATTGGGCGGGGGCCCCGCGGTTCTGGATAGTCCAATTGTCAAATTTATTTTTTATTATGTTGGCGCACGTGCCCCTGAAGTATGATAAAATTTTTAGCTGTATTCATTGTGGCAGCCGCTAAGGTTAGACATGTTTTATGAGATCGATGATTTTCGTTAGTTACAACAAATGGATCAAAGAATTTGTATCAAATTTTGCGTAAAAAATGAAATAAAGTGTGTGAAATGTTAACAAAGGCCTATGGTGAGTCTGCCATGAGTAAAACAAGAGTTTAAGAGTGGTATAAGCGTTTACAAGACAACTCAACAGATCAACAACCGATGAAAGCGTGAAAAAACTGAAAAAAAAATGGTTTTGAACGATCGCCAAATCACAATCAGAGAAGTCACTGATAATGTTGGCATTGGCATGCCATGAAATTTTTTCGAATGTTTTGACTATGAAACGCGTGGCAGCAAAATTTGTTCCAAAATTTTTGAACACTGAACAAAAATAGCGGCGAATGGAAGTTGCTCAGGATTCACTAAATGAAGTCGACGACGATGCAGAATTACTGAAACGAGTTATAATAGGTATATGGGTTTATGGATATAACGACGAAACTAAGGCTCAATCATCTTAGTGGAGGCATTCCTGCTCTCGAAGACCGAAAAAGGCTAAGAGCTAAAGGCTCTCTCCCGTAGATCGAGTTTGAGAAGTGTTTGGAGGATTGGAAGAAGCGCTGGCATAAGTGCATAATATCTAATGGGGACTACTTTGAGGGCGACAACATTAATGTAGACTAAGGGTGTCCAACCTTTTTCCCTTTGCCACATTGGAAGAAGACATGGTGTTTTGTGCCACAAGTATATTACCATAGCTTACGAGCGAAAAAAAATATAAAATATATACTCGTAGTTTTCATGTTTAAGTAATTTAAAATTTATTAGTTTATAAGTTTTTTCATTATAATATATCAATCCATATCATAAAATTAATGTGATATTTGGCATTGAAGTTGAGAAACTAATGCGTCAATATCTGGTTCGATTGACGTAGTTGCAATTTTCAGGCAGTCCTTAAGGTGTTTATCCAACATGGTGGTTCTAATTTTACACTTAGCATGTTTCATTCTTGAAAATAGTTGTTCACGTATGTACGTGCTTACAAACAATGATGAAGCATGACTGTGCAGTGCGGGATATTTATCTCTGGGCAGGTATGATTTATAAAAGTCCAACAAAGTGACGTGATCAAATTTATCTTTAAGTTGGATGTCAGATTTCAACTCTATGCATTCCATTTGAAAATTTGCTGGCAGTACAACTATATCGACTGCAAATGCAGTCGCAAAAATACGAAAATTTTGATAATTTGATCAAAAAGTAAATCTACATATTTTCCCCCATTTTTAGAAATATGTTTGGACAACGTGCTGAAATGCAAAAAGTTGTTTGCATTTAATCGGGCCTGCTATAATTTTAGTTTTACCTGGTAAGCGTTTTTTGTTTGAAACATCGTAGTGATCAGTTGGTTTTTGCCTTGAAGACGTGTGTTTAAGTCATTTAAATGAGCTGTTAAATCTACCAAAAATGCTACTTCTGTAAACCAGTAGGCATTGCCATCGCCATAGATTTTGCTTTCGATGTCTTAAAAGATTTGATTTCATTAAGTATGTCATAAAATCTTTTTATGACTCTTAACCTTACTTCTGTAAAGTATACGATATCGCCATATTCAGCATCAATATTTTTGATAAATTCTTTGAATTGATCATGATTCAATCCGCGGGCTCTTATAAAATGTACAGTCTTGACGACGATTTGCATAACATGATCCATTTTTAAAGCTTTTCCGCATAAATTTTCTTGGTGTACTGTAGCAAGCCATAGGAGAGAAACTGATAAGAATGTAAGAAATATAAAGTGGCAACACTAACTAGTGATTGTCAAGTGGCCACACTAGGAAAAGAGTCTGCCAGTAGGTAGGAGATTAATCGTAAGTCAAACACTGTAGAATACAGACGCCTATAAGCAACCAAAGGATTGTGTTTGCTTTATTCACGATAAGACTAACGGCTAAAGTACTATACAATGGTACTTCATCAAACGAAAGTTTTCGACAGCAATGGCATCGTCTTCTATTAATTTTACAAGCTCCTCTTTTTTATGGATCAAAGCTGGGGCACCATCCGTAACTACCCCAGATATAGTGGAAAGTGACAAAGAAAATCGCGTTAATGTTTTTTCACTGCTTCATATACTAAATCTATTGAATTTGTCGTGTCCTGTAATGACAATAAAGAAGCCATTTCTTCAGTTGCACTATATTCGTCATTAATCCCTCTAATAAAAATGGCAAATTCAGCCGTATCAGTAGCATCTGTACCTTCATCCATGGCCAAAGAATAAAATTTAAAACCATAGATTGTACTTTTCAAATCGTATTCGATCAATTTCCCCAGATTGTCAATTCTTCTGGGAATAGTTTAATGAGACAAACTGATTTTAGAAATATCACTTTTCTTGTCTGGACAAATTATATCTGCCACGTTTTCCATGCTTTCGTTAATAAACTCGTCATCAGAAAATGGTTTTGATTTTTTGGCGATTAAATTTGCGACTACATAACTAGCCTTCACAAATGACTCTGTCTGAGTTGTATCGTTGCTACAAAAACTTTTGTTGAGATGTAAGACCTTTTTTTAGTACCATTAATTGGTCTTTGCGACACATTACTTGATATGCATCGAATTTGCAAGCAAATTATGTTGTTTGAAGACAAGTATTGAAACACGAGAAATTAAGCAGAGTGCCTCACCTTTTACCTCAAGGAAAAAGTAGTTCTCTGTCCATTTTTCATTAAATAACCTTCTTTCATCGATATATTTGTTGAAGCGTAGAGGACAACGTTCTTCAGAAAAATGGACATGCTTCAGTAACCTAAAAAATATTCTCGGGCCGCATTAATTCTTACCTTGGGCCGCATGCCACCCGCAGGCCGCGGGTTGGACAGTCTTGATGTAGACGAATAAATAAATATTTTTTTTCAAAAAACTATGACACGGCTTGTCTCCTTTAGAGGATTGTGGATAGTGGCAGTTCACTACCCAAGTTTTTGACACAATTCGAGGCATGTCTAAATTCGAGATCCCTCTGTCCCTTAACGGAATATCCAGCGGACTATCAGGCATTGACACTGGCACACTTTCTTATCGATCAAGGCTTGTTTTCATTTCCCGAAGCAGACTTTACGATGGGAAATCGTCGACCAATGGAAGACTTGTCAAGGGAACTTATTGACACTTTGGAAACAATGGCAGACTGAATACCGAAGTCGTCTGCAACAGCTACTCACAACAGACGAACTACATCCCCCTGCAAAATGAATCCTAGACCGCATAGTCAAAACTTACATCGGACCAGACAATATAAAAAGAGTGGTGAAGGATGAAACAAACCGGGAAGAATTCCGGAGAATAATCACTAAGCTATGTCCACTTCCTTTAAATGAAGCGAAACATTATAAATATTCAAACTCAATGAGAAAACAAACATAATTAATAAATCTGTACGAAAACGTAGCACGTACGTAGTCATCATACGAACTCCACTCAACGCAAAACAAAACCACTCAAATCAGCATGGAAAACACTCATTCACACACTCAATTTAAACCCAACGCAACTACGAAAGTACATTCCACTCTTTTCTCCATAGTCACACAACATATCATAGAAACCAGAGGCGCTAATTGCAAATCGTTGCGCACACACATACCCATCAATGAGGTACACAGGACAAGCCTAAAACAACAACACAACTCTGCACAGATCAATTTAAGTTTACCATTGAATTTAACAACTGCACAGCACTAAGTCTTCATCGTCAACTGCAAGATAGCAGGATCCCAAGAGCGGTATCTTATGTAAAGCTTTGGCTGAGGTCTCTATAGAATATTTCTCTTCTGTTTCGTTTGGCATTGTGTGCTTATGAGAAAATTCATATCTCTTCTCTTTTCATGTACACTGTCGGACAAAATAAAGTGCAAAACAAAATTTGAATGCATTTTATAAATTTTAAAAATAACGCATTTTTTAGTTAATTTTTTTTTTAAATTTCGTTTTTTATAATTGCTGGCCTACTCTAATGATGTCTTTTTATTACTTCGTTTAAATATAGTTACAGAGTTGTCATATACGAGTACATATATACAAGGTGGCGCAAAATTAATCACTCTATAGGAAGATGGTATAATTTTTGCAAATGGCGTCTTACGTCAATCATATTTGACATTTGTGAACTAGACAGCTGAAGTATACAAACAGGCAAGCAATTGAGCGCTATATTCCACAAGATCGTGGAATAATTGTGTCGATGTTTTTGATCAATAATCGGTGGGTTATATTAGCGCAGCGTGAATTTCGACGTCGATTTCCTAATCGTGTCGCGCCAACTGGGCAAACATTCCGGAGCTTAGCTAATCGACTCGAACAGAGTGGAACCACAGGAGACCATGCAGTGCGTGGCCGCCATCGGACTGGTCATTCGGCAGAGAATATCGCGGCTGTGGCTGACGATGTCGCTGAGAACGAAGAAACATCAACCACGCAATTGGGCATCACCAGACGGACCCTACAGCGAATTTTGGTGAAAGACTTTGGGGCTATTTGAAGTTGCGATTTTATGCCAACGACAGAAATGCGAACAGTTATTACCGGAAATCTTGCGGAAATCATGCAAAATGTGATAAAACGGGCACAAATGTGTATTAACACTGGCTGCAGCCACTTGGCGGATATCATCTTTTCCATTTCACAGAAACAAATAAAGACTTCCATCACTCAAAATCATTTTTTTTATTTAGTAAAAATGTAATTCAAAAACAAAATTGGGTGATTAACTTTGCGCCACATTGTACAACAATTAGAATATTAAAAGAAAGGGAAGTTCATTTAAGAAGGCAAAATAAAATGCAAATACAAAAATAAACTAAATTAAAAAAGACTTTATCGCTAATAGCTCAACCGTTATTATAAAATATTGCTGCAAGACGTTTGGGTGTGCTGGGGACCAGATTTTTAGTACGAGCATATCTCCTGGTACTCGTATGTTCTTCCATACATTTCGCAGGCTTTCTACAAAATATGTTCAGTTGCGGTGTTTATCCAATGAAATTCTCTCATCGAAATTAGACCAAAGGTGCTCAATTGGATTAAGGTCTGGGGTTTGAACTATCTACTTCAATACATCAACATTATTTTGGCTAAAATACACCTTATTTAATTTGCTCGTATGCTTTGGGCGAAATATAAGTTCCAAAAGATAATTTAGAAGCAGAAGAAGTTAAATTTTCCCTTATAATATTGACGTAGGTCGGAACCGTTATTTTGGTGTCGATTATGACAAGTTTTCTAACGCCACTAAAGGAGAAACATCCCCAGACCATTACTGACTCTACTCCGTGTTTTACGGTTTTTTGTGTGCACCTTTGACTGGATCTTTCGGATGGTCTGCACCAAACTCCCTTTCTGGTTTTAGGATTTTTTAACTCAAGTTTGGGCTCATCGGACCAAGTTACACTTTGGCCAATTGATTGCGGCTTTGATAGGAAATTTATTCCAAGGTTCAGGCTTTTTCTTCGCAAAAAAATATTTCAGGCCGCTTTCGTAGAGTCGCCTTTGGACCGTCCTTGATGTTATATTTAATTGGAGATTTTCTTTAAGAGTCCTAGCTGAATATAAAGGGTTTTTTTAGCCTCAATTTTAATTTTTCTGTCATCAGTTGTTGTGGCCTTCTTTTTCCTTCTGCAAGAACTTTTAAAGCTGGCAACTGTTCCTCGTTCTTCGTAGTTTTGGCAGATCTTCCTTGTCCCAGATATTGATAACCGATATTTTGTAGCTAGTTTGTGGAATCTCAATCCACTTTGACGATGGATTTTTAATATAGATGTTATTAGGGATGCTACAGTGCCTCACTGTAAGAAAATATAACACTCCTCTGTCCTTCATTAGATGATTAACTAACTGTACATATACTCTCTCCCACTCTATGTGTATGCACAGTACATAACAGGTTGCAGCCAAGTTGATGATCTTCGCCAGTTTGATCAGCCAGTTTATAGAAGGACTGAGGGATTAATCCATCCAGGATATAATTTCGGTCAGACGTGCTTCTACTTTGACGGTTGCTGTTAATCTGGCCCCCAGCAACTGAGTCCGCGGAACAAACGAAGGAGGGTTTTTACAGTGAAAAGCGGTTATTCATCAACTGCAGCAAATAGATCTGTCGCCGTCACAAACAACTAAATCACTGTGACTACAAGAAGCGGTTTTGCCCCGTTAAAAACTTAAGCGCTTCTAAACAAACAATGACGAACCTGGATTGTACAACGCACTATGAGTACAAAACAACGCATTGGAGGTGTGAAAAGCAAAACCGATTCTGAGATGCCGCAGAGACTGACAACCTTAAAGAAGAATGTGATTTTTGTCCCAATTTTATTAGCGCCACGGGGGTGGAAGTCTTTAATGGAAGGATTTATCAAAGGCTGATTTCTTTCCGACATGTATATTCCAAGCGGTTCTTCTATAAAGTTAATAGGCATTTCCAGGGGAGCAGAGGTTTGTTATTAACCATAAGGAATATTTTCATTGTTTTGCTATACTTAGAGCCACACGAAGTACCAAACATCTTGGGGATCGATTTCGTGTTGAAGTAACAGTGCCACTTAAACTTTGAAGAATTGACAATTGAGGTAAGAAACAAAAAAAAGCCTCACAACTAGTAACACTTGCTGCGTCCGAAGCCCTTAAAGTCGAAAGCTAAGCCCTGGTTGAAATAAACCGACCGATGACTGTAAGAGGAAGAGTGGCAACACTGGTCGAGCCTACACCAAATTTTGAACTGCCAAAACGAGTAGCGATCGGAAGAAGTCCTATCGACCCCGGTAGCAAAACGTTCTTCGTAAAGATGACAAACGTTCTTCACGTAATACTGTGCTACCTAGAAACACTGTGGTGGGAACAATGGTAGGTCGGTAGATTTATGTGAGATTCCAAAAAGCTCGGCTAAAGCAAGGTAGCAGGAATGAGTGGTCTGTTGCAGGAAAAGCATACCGACTTGTTCAAACAGCAGCTGAAGGAGTTTGAGAAATTGCTGAATGAATATCAAGAAATGTTCTCAAAAAGTCCAGAGGATTTTGGACGAACGAGAATCGGGAAACATAAAATTGACACGGCGACAACAAAACCAATTTAGCTACCAGCACGAATAGTTCCAATGGCCAAACGAGAAGGAATGGAGGAGCTCATTATGGAAGCTCGAATAGCACCTGAACGGCACCAATCGTTGTGGTGAAGAAGAATGACGGTCCTTCAAGGTTCTGCGCGGATTATAGACTGTTAAATGAGGTGACTATCCAATTTTGCGCATGGAGGATCTCTTTGCGACATTGGCGGGTGCGAAATGGTTTTCCACGATGGACTTTCAGGAGAAAACTGCCTTCACAAACGGCAGTGGGCTATGGCGACAGCGTCCTGTCGTTTGGTCTCTGAAGTGCTCCGGCGACATTTTAGAGGGTGATGGATGATGTACTGCGGGGACTTCCCCGGAAGACTGCACTAGTTTATATGGATGATATTATCATTTACACCCGGACATTCAAAGAGCACCTGAAAATTTTGAAACAAGTATTTGAGCGGTTACAAACGGCTAAATTGAAGATGAGCTCAAGTAAGGGTACAATTTCAAAAACTGAAGTTGCCTAAATTGGCCATGTTGTGTCGGTCAACGGATTGAGCACTCTGGCCAGATCCAAAAGCCAAGCGATACGTTCGACGCTTCATTGATCTTTGTTCGTATCATAGGCGATTCATTCAAGAATTTTCGACTCTTGCAAAGCCACTCTCAGAACTCACGGAAGAAAAACATCGGTTTGCTTGGAATGAGAACTGTGGGAAGGCAATATGAATTTGTCGGCGGTCCAGTCTTGGCATTTCCCACATCAAATGATCTTTTTATTCTAGCTACGGATGCTCAGTCAAAAGCAAGGAAACTCAAAGGCAGTGATTAGGTATTACAGCCGTACATTGAGCTGAGCCGAACGGAATTATTGCGTTACCAGGAGGGAGTTTCTTGCCGTGGTTTTGGCAAACCATCAATTTCACCACTACCTCTGCGGACGGCGATTTCTCTTGAGGACGGACAACGCATCCATTCGTTGGCTCGGAAACTTTAAGCAACCCGAGGGCTAGAGCGGTTGCAGCTGTTCAGTTATAAGATTCAACATCGTCCTGGTTCTCAACATGGCAATGCTGATGCCCTTTCCAGAAGACCCTGTGGTGAATGCAAACATTGCATAAGAACGGACATTAAATGAAAAGAGTGATGTGATGTCTAACACCCTGAAGCCGAAAAATCCGCGCTTGCGGATGAAAAATAAGGAGATCCGCCATTTGCGAAAGTCATCAAGTGGCTAAAAGAAGGAGAGCAACCCAACGAAGGAGACATTAGGCAGAAAGTTTGTGGGCTATTTTCCACCAGTTGAAAATGTATGCTGGCATAGTCAATCGTATCTGAACAGAAAATGCTGCCGATTATTCCTAAAACAAGAAATATTTCAGCAGATCCATAACAGCCCAAGCAGGAGCGATCTGGCAGAGCGCAAAACTTCTGGATTAGTGGAACAGTAAACATCAAACTATGGTTCAAGAACTACACAGTCTGTCAAGCTAGAAGAGTCTCTTCTCAGCGAGCCAGATAAAAGCTTAAACCAAGCCTTCCAGGATACCCTGGTTTGCAGTCGATATCGTTGGTCCACTTCCACGAAAGAATGTTTTGACATGCCCAACCAAACAGCTGAGGTAATAGTCGAATAACTAATTCACAATGCTTTCTGTAGATTTGGGGAGCGCATTTCATCCATTCGGATCAAGGGTGAAATTTGGAGTCGCAAATATTCCGTAAAACAATGGAGGTCTTGGGCTGCCAAAAAACTCGAACCACACCATTACGGTCTCAATCTGACGGCATGGTAGAACTGTTCAACCAAACGCTCCTTGATTACTTAGCAAAGTACGTCAGCCCTCGTCAAACAGACTGAGATCTGATTTTACAACCAGCTTTACGGGCTTATCGTGCAGCAGAACACGACTCAACAGGATTCTCACTAGTTATGTTGAACTTCGGAAGAGAATTGAAACTGCCGATTCGTTTGCTGTTCAGGTCATCACCAGGAATAGAACAGGAAAGCCAAGCGTATGCAACAGAGGTAAGAATCCGTGTACTCAAGGTTCTGTTGTCAGCTATAAGAATAAATAGAGGAAGAGGATCACCACATAAAAAGGAGAAAAATAAACAAAGTTAACGAAGAAAATAGTTACCATTTCCTCTGACGTAGCACTTCCCCAACCATAAGCCATAAGTCGTCTGTGAACGACCGGTGGACCGTAGCACCAGTTGCACGGCCGATATACACGTGCTTCTGAATAGTTTTCCGTAATAGTACAGAACAATGTTCCCAGTCTTAGGACTGATAGCACATGGAGAATGTCTGCCCGAGACACAATATGCTGCCACTGCCTCCGATCCTAATCACGCTGCTAGTACCAATTATTAAGACTAAAATGTTTACGTCAAAGACCCGACAGCTTGGTCTTTAAAATGATGTCGAGCTGGCTTTTCTTTTCGAACTAGAAAATCCTATCGACTGATGCATTGTTGACTATTCGCCAGTTGGCCGTTGTGACCACAGAATTTTGCAGAAGGCACCATCTCAGTGTGTACCCCTCATTTGCTTCACTTTTCCGACGTCAATGACGTCCTGACTGGGTCTGACATAATGAGAGTGCAATGGCAAGTGCTCCAGAAATACACAACAGCAACCCAATCAATTTTATTTGAGAGCGGTTTGGCATATTCCCATGAAAGAATACGAATGCCAGCGTCAATAACAATTCTGAAAAGCTGAGGCGACTGAATCTTAAAATAATAATTGTCCAGCGGCAAATGTAAAGCGAAACTAAAAATAAAGTTTTCAAGTACAGCCTGTGAGGTCAAGGAAATACCGAGTAACAAAAATGAAGGCTCAACTTACTTAACCAGCTAACAACAAAAAGGAATTGCCCTTAATAGTCTCATTGACTTTTTAGCTAACTCACTTGGTTGCAATTTCTCGCGAAGCTACTTAAAAGAACTATAGGTAGAGGCCTTCAGGGTACTTTTATGCCTCCTAATCCGTCACCAATTGCCTTGAGAAAGATTTTTGTTTTTCTTTTGAATATATAACTAGTTGGTGGCCTGATTTCGGCTGCCTCGAGTACCTCAAAAAATGCTGTCAAGGCTCAAAATCTTTTCTTCAACAAAAAGAAAACTTTTTTTTTCTCTTCTTATGTTTATTCTACATACTCATTCATGTGACCTACTCAACTGCACAGGCACAATGAACCTTTTAACATATGAAATGCACTTCATCGCTGTGTGAATACACAGTTGAGGACATCATTCGTTGAATATCCTTTCGTGTCCCCAATTCTCATAGCGTGTTGCATATGAAAGGACATTTAGAAATCAACAACCCTTAGGAACTGCTTAAGATCACTTCACAAGTAGAGCGAGGATACTCTAGTCATAATGAGTTTTAACGTTTCCCATTCTTTAGAGATTCCGAGTACTCTATCCTCACTATCGCATCCGTTTGAGTCCTTTTATGTCTTTGTTTCACTTAGCCAAATGAAACACTTGAAATATGCAATCTCGATGCAGGATTGAAGGCATAACTTTAGGTCAAATCTTAGTTCCATCCGTGCATATCCATTTCCAGCTATATTTCCATTCATCGAATGATAGTGATGATGATGAAAGTGATTAAAAAAGTCAAACAAAAACTTGTATCCTTTCAATTAGAATTATCCTGGAGAACGAGTTTTTATCATTCAGTATTATCTGCACTAAGAGTAGGGCCTCACACATCCCCAAGGCATCGTAATGGTGCACGTTATTATGTCGATGTTGCCCTTGTTATGCCACTTCATTAAGTATCTTCTATCTTCTATTGAGTATCTGGAAATTACTTATTTACATTTTGTTAAAAATAGGTGTGCCTCGTAACATCGGTGAGCAGTTACATCATTTGCTCTAGCTATTCTCTTATCAAGCATTATATAAGCATAAGTTTCCAGAAGTTCTATTTCCGGCGCTTGTCATTTCCTAAGGTTCAATAAACTTCCGTCCAGCTTTTGAGAATACGTATCTCAAGGGAGAGGTACACAGCAGTATTAGTGTCAGTATGAGTCCAATAACGACGTACGACTAATTAATTGCCTTGGAGTATACTTAAATAAGATTTGTGGTGTATTAGTGATAACAAGCGCTTCTTAACGATGGCCAATGTTCCTAACATAACCATCGAGGGAGGAAAACATTTATAACATTTGTGGCGGAGGTAAAGCAAAATTGGACTTCGTGATGGCCGTTTGTATGTGTATTAATATAAAGAGACACCTTAACGCAACATGGCAACCGAAGGCAAGTCCTTTAACACACTCGAATCATTTCCTAAAACCTCTCTCTCGTACGGCTTGATGGACATACAATTTTAAGCCAGTAGTTCCTAAATATGATTTTTGGCATACGTACCATATATGTACCGTGTAATCCAGCAAGAAGTGTCATTTTAAGTTTCACGCTATTATTGAACTGTCAACACTCAACTATCATTGCGATGACTTTTGATAACCCATACTCGTACAGCATCTTGAAATAGTAGCAATTCACTACAAAAACGGTGAAAATATCGCGGAAACGTTTCGCAAAGTTCATATTGCCTTTGGTCATCATCAAGCACTTTCTCATACACAGCTGTACTTATTTTAATCGACAAATTTGAACGTCGTGGACGTTTAACTCGTATTCGTCTGGCAAGGTCAGCTGAAAATATCATCGCCTAGCTGAGAGTTTGATTAAAAACACAAGTGTGTCCATTTCGAGACGATCACCCGAGTTAGGCCCACTCACAACCCTGTACCGCATTTTGCATAAAGATCTTGGCCTATATGCTTGTAAGGTCCAGTTGGCATATGAATTGAAGCCAGCAGACCAGGTTTGTGTGCTGGAAATGAATGAGCAAGGTCATGATTTTTTACACAAAATTATTTTGAGTGATGAGGCTCTTTTCCATTTGGCTGGGTACGTAAATATTCAAAACTGGCGTCAAGAACCAAAGAGAAGTAGGGAAACAATCTTTCCATCCACAACGAGTTTCAGTTTGGGGCGGCTTTTCGGCTGACGGTGTCATTGGGCAATATTTTTTCGAAAATAATTTTCGGATCAGTGAATGGATTGCATTACCGAACGATGTTGATTCACTTTGTTTTGCTTGAAATTGATGTTATGGACGTGGACGACGTTTATTTTCAGCAGGACGGCGCTACATGCCACACAGCTGATACAAGGGCTCTACTGCGTGACAAATTTCGGAAAGTTGAATTTCTCGATATGGAGACTTTAATTGGCCGCCGATATTGTGCGATTTAACACCATTAGACTATTTCCTTTGGGGCTATGTTAACGATGCTTCTCCAGCGATTCATACACTAAAAGAAAATATCAGAGCTGTTATTCGTGAAATACAGCCGTAATTATGTGAAAAAGTGAAGAGAAATTTCATCAGAAATATGATTATTTATAGGCAGATAACAGGCGGATATTTGGCAAGCATTATATTTCATTACTAACCTCAGAATATGAACTCTTTGGATTAAAATAAAAATATTACCACTTTTTTAGAAAAATGTTGCGTTTTTGTATTGATTTAAAATGACACCTCTTGTTGGACGACCCTATATGTTCCGGGGTGGGCTTAAAAAAAATGGAATTTGAAAGTTCATTTTGGACCACTTTTTCGGGCAGCTGGCTTATCTCTGGTTCATCGGCATAGACTAGTGACTTCACCTATTACTAGACAATCCAAAGGTGTGGAGGTACACCGTACATATGTCAAGTGTCCTTGGACAACAAAATTGTTTTACCAGATCTTGACGGAAAGCTAGGTTAGGAAGCATCTCTCCAGCATTATGGAACAATAAGAATATTGTCGACGAGTAAACCGAGAAGCTGCATCTGTTATGATTGATAGCAAATGTAAGCAACTAGCATACATGCAGCTAAACAAGAAGCATATGAACCTGCACTATTTCGAAGGCTGCTCGTGAGCTCTACAAGCCGAAAAGCACGGAAGGACACAAACTTCCCGGAAAGAAAAGGAAACTGACCGAGGAAACGTAGAGATGTTCGAAAATTTTATCAGAGAGTAACACAACATACCAGAACTACAAACCATGAATGGAAGCCTACAAGGATGAACATGGGTCGCAGCTGGTTCGAAGAATATGGAAGGACTAATTCTGCAGTCTGTATAACGGCGGTGATGGCCAAAACACCGCTGTCAGGCAGAATGAACAGTCCACCCTGGGTTTAGGTAACAGAAAATTCCGCTACCAAAACCTAGAGGAAGTTAAGATAGCAATATCGAAGCTAATGTCTAATAAAGCTGTTGGCCGAGGGGGACTACCTGCTAAGCTAAAAGGGCATAAGATAACCTGGCTGACAACATGCATTATGCTTTAAGATATGGTCAGAGGAAAGAATGGAATCGCAGCATCATTTTCTGATCCATAAGAAATGAGACCCTTTTGGTTGCATCAACTATAGAGAAATTCCAAACATCACCTATACGATATTCACACTACGCCATAAGACAGCGTGTATAGCGACGATCAATATAACGCCATGTCTAGTTTTGATATCCCTGCCAAACTCGCGCAGGATGACTATGGAAAATTCTCCCTGCTCAATCAATGTCGGTAATGAATTAAACGAGACCTCCAATCTGAAGACAGGTTTCCGACAAGGCGACATACTGTTTTGTTACTTTATTTTACATTGCCTTAGAAAGAGTCGTGCAAATTTTACTCAATCTCCAAAATGGTAAACGTGGACAAACCAAAGTACATGCTGTCATCAGAAATGGACGTTGTTATATCTTCAAGGCAGGTAAGGACTTCGCTTACTAGTACCTCTGCCTTGCAGCTACTAGCATCAACGACAAAAGCACATAAATAACGCAGAACTGCTCAGTTTCTTTAGGCTCAGCCGGCAATTGTGTAAAAGACTTATCATACTGGCCCTGCTCTGTTTTGCAGAGGCTTAAACCTTGTCGAAAGCAGATAAAAAAGCACTTGGCCGCTTCGAAAAAATGGTATTAGATGGTTGGTTGAATGGGAATACGGTAGGCACTGAGAGGTATCAACTTGGCAATTTTACCTCCAAGTTGTAACCATCGGTTACTGGTCGATGTCCATCCGGACTCGACTTGCCAAACTTATGACCAGCCGACAAAAATAGCAGCACTATAAACTGGACAGGGAATAAATTCCCCATATTGAATCAATGGTAAAGTAAAATTCCGGAATCAAGCAAATAAGACTTAATCCGGGCTACTCCGACATACATATTTGGAGCCCAGGCCGGTAAGGATTTCCGAAACTAATTTAGAGTCTTGGAAAAGAAATGGTGGCGGATGAACCAACGCCCATGATTACATCCTCGAATAGGTTCCTGGCTTCAGTCTAACCGACCGTTTAGAACTCTCTATAATGGAACTGGCCCTCCAGCTTGGGAGTTGTGCCTCCGTGATAACTGCCTGGCCAAGGGAAAAGTCTATAGTAATGAAGGAACAACAATACGGACGGATCGACTGTTGATAACTCCTAGCGGGGGCCTTGTGATGGCAGATATTACCGCCATCGAAAAAATGCTATAGAATGGGTCGGACAAAAAGAGGATGAAAAGCTGCGACATCTACTACGTTGATTGATATCGATGGCAAAAGCATAGCCTATTCCGATGCGGATTCGTTGTTAGAGGCAGACTCAAACATCAGACAAGAAGTCTTGAATTTCCGGCATAATACGGCATACAATTCGTATTAAGGCTAAATTTGCAAACATTAGCCTAATATGCGCTCACTCCTCCACACAGGAGAAAGATGATGACACCAAAGACGGCTTGGACAACACTTACAAGCAGTGCCCTGGCGACGACATTAAAATTGTTCTCGACGATCTTAGTGCAAAGCTAGGAAAAGAGGGCATCTTTGGTAGTACTGTCGGAAACCATAATCTGCACGACGCCACCTCCGATAACGGATTCGGGCTGATTGACTTTGCGGCGTGGAGAGAAACTTTGTTGTAGCTGGCACTCGCTTCCCACATCTCGATATTCATAAGAAAACTTGAAGACCTCCTGATCAATCAAGCGTCAGCCAGATGGACCACATTGCGGTCGATGAAAGGCACTCCTCCAGTATTTTTAGTGTCCGAACGTTCCGAGGGGCCAACATCGACTCGGACCGCTACCTTGTTATAGCCAAGGTATGGTTGCGGATATCGCGAACATCGGAAAGGGGTAAATAGGTCCGCCAAATCCTTTTCCGTTGGAGCCTACCTTAATCTCTTTAGAGGTTCTATGCCACCAACATCAAGTGTCGAAGACCAGTGGCAACATTGTCAAAAAGCCATCAGAGATGCCGACCCTGATATGCTGATTTTCACTCGGCCACCACCATGGAACCCCTGATTTCAACACTAGTCCCGGCAGGCATATGTAGCTAAGCAAGGGGCATACAAAGCGGTGCTGCATAGAAGGAATAGAGCTGCACACGAATTCTACGAGTAGAAGAGAAGAGACGAACACCGGCTTCTCAGGAGGAAAAACAAGGAGCATGAGAATTGCACGTTCGAAGAAATTGAGAGATACTACTCCGGGAATGAGATTAGGAAGTTTTACGAAAAGGTGAAATATACCACGGGTACCAACGCCAAACTGAAGCCTGTAGAGACCAACAAGGGAACAGAGTAGTAGAGTCGGATTCGTGTAGACAGTATAACGGCGATGACGAACCAAATACCGCTGGCAATGACTTTCTAAGGACTATACACCAACTCATCTGTAAAATATAGTCGGATGAAAGTATGCCCGATGAGGTTCCATTCATCAGCATTGTTTGTCCGGTCCTCAAGAAAAGAGACGCTCTGAACTGAGACAGAGGCATTAGTCTTCTTAACATTACCTAAAAGATCCTATCTGCCGTATTGTGTGAACGCCTGATGCCGTTCCTCAACAACCCGATTGGTCCATATCAATGTGGTTATAGGTCGGGAAAGACCGCCATCAACCAAATGTCTACACTGCGGCAGATCCTAGTAGAGGCAGATGAGCTCCAAATCAATACACACCACCTATTCATCGATCTTAAGGACTCGTATGACAGCATCTATAGAGACGAGCTTTACAGAGCCATGTCTAGTTTTGGTGTAACTGCCAAACTCGTCCGTTTGCGCAGGATGACGATGGAGAATGCCCGCTGCTCCATCAAGGTCGGTAAAGAACTCACCGAGATATTTCATGTCAAAAAAGGATTTATGTAGTTTGTTTGGTTTGATTTAGCGAGTGGTGGCCGTTTAAACTTAAACCTTTTGCTGCCAAGCCAGATTTAGTTTTCCCATGGAACTTTTCTCTGACTTCAATCTAAGGCATTCAGAGTGTCCGAAGGTTTCGGGAAGTCAACATAGATTCAGATCGTTACCTTATTTTGCTCAAGGTGAAAATGCGGATATTCCAAAAACCAACAAAAAAAAAGTACTGTGTTTGACATCGAACGGTTACAATCGCAAGAGACTCCTAGATCAAGCCTTACAAAAAGACTTAGTTACAATACTTAACTTGAAAAGAAAATAAATAAATATAAAAAAAAAAAGGAAATGTGATGTTGAGAAACTACAAAAGCAAGATACTGCTATCTGCTATATGGCTGCGATGACTTCGACATGTAGAGCACTCCAGGATGCTCTATTCTACTTAAAAATATTCCATTCCTACCGGGAGAAATACCTCGCATTAGTGGAACTGGACATCAACAATCTTTGAATGGGTAACTGGACTCGGTTGGACAGAAAAACCACGCCAGTTGGTAAATAAGTAGCTGAGGCTGTAGTTAAAATATTTTCGCCTGCGCGCTTACCAACCTAACATTCCTCAGCTTGTAACCACCAGCGCAGATTACTAAATCAGAAATCATCCGGCAAAATGAACCGCCTTCCTCCATATTTATTGCAGTTGCTGCACAATATTAATATGTCGAAATTCCAAACCAGGTTTTTGGTAAGTGTTCAGCTCTCGCTTCAACCAGGCTTTGTACATGACCCTAATACGATCTGATTTCTGGAAATCCTTAGACTACATTAAAGGTTCAGTAGACCTTCATAGTGTAATGACAACAAAGCAGAGGACCTTATCGAAGATGGTCAATTTATCGAGCAAGCCAAAGGTCATTTCTTCAGATTTGCACTGGCCTGCAACCTTCCAATTTTTAGTTTCAAAAATCGAGTAAGGCTTTTGTAAGGCTTCCTTTCTATAATTACATGTTTGACATTATTCCTCATCCCTTGACATAAAAATCATCTCCAATCGCTCTCTTAGGTCTGTCAACACTTCCTTTGATTAACAAGTTTCTCCCAACTATTCGTACTTCATACTTGTCAAGTAGCTCCCTCGAGGACTCACGAAATTCTGCAATTATCTCTACTGTGCCTACTATTTTGTAAGACAGTTCCTCGAATCGATGATGGAATTCCATTGGCCTCCAACAAAACACCAACTAAGGAATTCAAAAGGACACTCAATTGCGATGATTGTATGGAGAAATCCTTGTTGAGGCCTCTCGAGCATTACACATCTCTGCTGCAGTGCAATTAAGTAACTCGGCCCACATTCATTTAACCCATCCGATCAATAAGATTTGTGTCCTTCTACCGGTTTGCTATTCGAAGCTACTCGTATAATCCTGTGTAACGGTATTTTTGGCAGAGAAACACCGGCCTTCTCTATGTGCATTGTGCATGCGTGTACTATATCCGATTCATCATTGATGCTATGCACCAGGCACACTATTCAGCATGAGAGTTCGTTGACACAACCGCTTGCCGCATAAAGCGCATCCTTGAAACTAGTTCAGTGCAATGGTTTGAGTGAGAATCTAGATACATTCCACTTTTCTTCATGCATTGTATATGTACACACAACAGAAAGCCACTTACACAGATACACGGTACATGGAGTGGTACCTTGGGGTGGTGGGACAGAGTTCAAAAGTTCGCCGAACTTTATTTGGGTTGGAAATAGATTTTTTCCCTCTTAATGACGTCATTGCTTGGCGCAGAATTAAGTGCTGAATACATCACATCCCATCCCAACCCAGCTGCCACGTTATCGTTTTTTTGGTTCGGACGAAGCCGTTCTGCTAGATTCTGTGCAAAACCGGAGCAAGGACACTTCCTTTGCATTCTACTTATATATATTTTCCTGTCGTTGTCATACTCATATTCCTCTTCGTATTATCATTTTCATTTTTTTTTCGTAGAAAGGTTGCATGCAAATGGAATGAGATGGACGGGTTGAATACTGAAAGGTTGAGCTAGGGTAGTGCTTAAGGAGAAAGATGTAACATTTTCAATTTGTGTTAATTTTAGCTCAAAGTGACATTGAGTGGAATTATTCAGTCAATTAAGAGAATATACAACACTTCTGAGGACTGGAGAAGTATACGACTACAATAAAGAAGGAAGCGAAGAAGTTGGTGTGATGTTAAGAGGGAATGACCAGGATTGGGGGTGTCAAGATATCTGCTTATCTTTGTAGACATCGAAGGCACTGAGGGCGTCTTCGGTAAAGCATCATTTGATGGCATGCGTAACTTCATCTCGACATGCTAGACAAGGGAACCTAGGTCGGGGATGCTGATTGCGGCCAAAAATATGACGGCGGCGCGGATGTACAAATATTGAGCGAGGGACGGCGTTTTGCCTACACTACTATATATTGCATATTGGTCGATCCTGATTAATATTTCTAATCAATAATTCTAACGTGTATTCTTATATACAAATATGCAGAAGATGCAGCTGTAGACGTAGAAGGTCGAGTTCATTGAACGATAGCGGCCGTCACTGACGGTAACGTTTTTCTCGCAGTTATCTTAGAAAAAATATGGGCCAATGATTTCGCCGGACCATAAACCGCACCAAACAGTGCATTTCTCGAGCGCATTCGCAACTCTTACTATATTGCCTGAGGTTGCTCATCGGATCACATACGGCAGTATGAGTTTCGTTGCAGAAGACAATTGTTCGATAGAAAAGCGGATCCTCCTCCAGCTTTTCTAAGGCCCACTCACCGAAAATTCGACGCTGTGGCAAGTCCTTCGGCTTCAATTCTTGCACGAACTGTATTTAGTTAGGTTTTAGACAATGATCCTTGCGTAAAATCTTCCACGTAGTCGATTGCTGCGAACGGCGACGAATGGACAAATAACGGTCTTCATTAACACTGGCGGATACAGCAGCAATATTTTCCTCTATACGCACGCTACGTATACAGACAGGTGGCTTGGCGTCCAATAGCGTAACATTTGTGCCAAATTTGGTCACTATGGCTGGAATTGCTTGCTCAGTAAGTCCAATATGACGATGGTCGAAGTGCGCGAAAAGCATTTTTCACAGAGCACGAATTTTGATAATAAAATTCAATAATTTGTAGGTGTTGTTTCCATGATGAAGTGGTAATGCTAACTGAGAATGTTTGACTTTGACACGTCCCACGAACCACGCGTGAGCTATCAAAAATAGAACACTAAAAAACCAAACAGCAAAAAAATCACCCTTATGAAGTAGATGCAACTTTAGACGAAATCGATAAAATAAGCTTCCAGTCAAAATTCTTAAAAATAGGAATAAGTGGCTTGACCCATCCAGTACTAAAGAGCATCACCATTCATTGTTCCAAAGAAGCTGAGCAATTTGGTGTATCCTGGTTAGCAAACTTATTTGGAGATGTCAGATTGAAGATCTCCAAGAAACGCTATTGCTTTTGTGACAGCGTAAGTAAGATATGGTGCATGATCACTAGAAGGGTTCTGTGGATCTACAAGGCTATGATAAGACCAATTATATCATATGCGTTAATTGTCTGGTGCAACAAGCTTTCACGAAAGTGCATTTCTGCTGGTCTTACCATATTCCGTTTTGGTTGCAAGGCTCTTTTCTTACAGCACCTGACTTCACATTTGAAGCAGTGATAAAGGCTATTTTCCATTTAAAAAGAAGTGTCCTTTGGTATGATACCCCGCTGACGCTGACTAGAACTCCTGTTGCTGAGCGAACTTGATTTTGTCGATTTTAACCGTTCTCAGTACCGAATTCAACCAGAATCTGTGTTATAAGTGGACCGAAGTCGGATCTTCATCGATGACTTTAGAACCGATCTGGCATGTGGCACTGACATGTTTGGGTAGGGCAACACTCTAAGACTTTACTACTCCTTAGGTAATCTGTCTTTCAAATAGAAGCGCATATAATCGTAATAGCACTATTTTACATTGTGAGGAGAAGGATATGAAATTTTTCCATCTATAGCGGCAGTTAAAACACCACTTAGTACATTACTGATCTTCTTTATCAACTTTAGGCCAATTTCAAAGCATGAACAACCCTATTACGTTCTTGTCATTGGAATGCTATTTTCACTTTCAGTTGAATTTCCCAGAAAATCTTTTACGCAACAGCACCTGTCCATGGCCTCGAGTGAATGCTTCTATACTCAAGTAGCTTATATTTCTTTTAACACAACAGAGAGCGTGACACCCTCTTCTTTGCCGTACCTGCGTGTATAACACATCTCTTGTTTTATTGCATGCGCACTCCGGCATTTGCTATAACATCAAACGGCTTGAATAAGTCAGGTATCTACAATAACACATCTACCCGACATCTTTGATGGCTTGATGGCAATGTATTGGGTCTACAACTTAATTCGTGCGGTGCGGTGGAAGAAAACTGCTGCCGAAAGTCATCGTATTTTGGTGGAAGTTTATGGTGAACATGCGTTAGCTGAGCGAACGTGCCAAAAGTGGTTTGCACGATTTAAAAGTGATGATTTTGGCTTGGAAGACGATGAACGTCCTGGGCAGCCAAAAAAGTTTGAAGATGAAGAACTGGAAGCATTATTCTATGAAGATTGTTGCCAAACACAAGAAGAGCTCGCAGAATCTTTGGGTGTCACTCAAGCAGTCATTTCAAAACGTTTAAAAGCAGCTGGATATATTCAAAAGCAAGGAAATTAGGTTCCACATGAATTCAAGCCGAGAGACGTCGAAAGGCGGTTTCGCATGTCCGAAATGCTACTGGAACGCCACAAAAGGAAGTCATTTTTGCATCGGATTGTTACTGGTGATGAAAAACGGATCCATTACGACAACCCCAAGCGCAAAAAATCATATGTGAAACCCGGCCAACCAGCCAAATCAACGGCAAAGCCGAATATCCATGGCGCGAAGGTAATGCTCTGTATTTGGTGGGATCAGATGGGTGTGCTGTATTAGGAGCTGCTAAACCCGCTGCGAGTTTACCCCGTCTTTTCTTTTTAATTTCCTCCCGCAAATTATGCAAAGTGGAAGCGTAGGATGTAGCGTTGATGGTTTCACCTTTTTTTTTTTTTGTACTCAATGAGCAAGATTCCCTTTGTGTCCCAAAAAACTGTGGCCATGAGCTTCCCGGCAGACGGAGTGACTTTGAACTTCTTCGGGGGGTCTGTTCCTTTTTTATGCCACTGCATGGACTCTTGTTTGCTTTCCGGGTCATAGTGGTGGACCCATGTTTCGTCCCCAGTAACAATTCGATCCATAACACCGTCCGCGTTCTCACTACACATCTCCAAAAGCTCTCTACAGCATGCGATTCTCACTTTTTATCTGAGGCGCTGTGAGCATTCGTGGCACCCACCTTGCACTGACCTTTGAAAGGTTAAGATGGTCATGAAGAATGGTGTGAATGGTACCAATTGAAAGCTTGGTGATCTCTGCCATCATTTTCACCTTTATTCGGGCATCCTCAAGAACAAGTTTTTCGACTTCTTTGATGCTTTCTCCCGTACAAGCAGTAGCCGGGGCGCCGGAGCGGGGGTCGTCTTCAATGCTCTCTCTGCCTCTCTTGAACTCACTTGACCACTTTTGCACAGTTGATAATGAAGGTGCGGAACCCTGGTAAACAGCCACCATCTCTTCATGAATAGTTTTTTGACTTTTTCCTTGCTTAGTGAGAAATTTAATTACAGCGCGATGCTCAATTTTCACCATCATCGTCTCAGTTGCCATTATGATTCTGTTTAACTAGAGATAAAACGCGAATTAGTAATCACATTTATATGAAATTTTACATGAATGCACTAAAATAATAGTATTACTTGATAAATAAGTCAATTTTTTTATACAACCACAGCTTCACCCCGAGTTAGTGTGGATTGATTTAGCAAATAATAACTAATTAAAGAGGAAGTTTGATATGGGGCAAAACATCGAAACATCAAATAAAGAAAATTAGAAAAAAAAATTCGGTTTATCAATTTAAGTAATTCAAGGTAAATAACGATAAATAATAACAGAATATTGTATAATAAATATGGTGAGGTAATAAATTAACAATTTTTTTTTATGAGGCAATAACTTGTGCTAATACTGGGATAGCCTGTCAATTTTGAGAAGCGATACAATATTGTTGTGGTTTATCGTAAATAACCAGTCTTTAACTCTTTTTGAGAAGGAATTTAAATGTGTTATTGTTCTAATAGTAAGAGGCAATTTATTAAACAATAAGGGAGCTGTAACAGTATAGAAATTAGAGAAATGGGTTTTGCGCACGTTTGGGACATTGACAAGATGCAGTGTATTTACACGAAGACTATAAAGCTGATTACATCTACTAGGAATGTTTCCACTTCTCTTGAAAAAGTCTTTTAGTACTTTAAAGACATAAAGGTGTTTCAGTGGTAGTATACGTAGTTCTTTAAATAAAGGCCAGCTAGAAGAAGTGCGGTTTTTATTACACGTAATTCTGAGAAGATATTTCTGAGCTGTTAGTAGCGGTTTTGATGAGGTGCTATAACAACCACCCCAACTTGAGATACCATACTGCAGTTTAGAGTGAGCAAGGCCATAATAGATTGTTTTTAAAACGTCTGTGGAACAATATTGCTTGATGAGATACATTTTACGTGTAACCAGTAGCAAATGCAACTTTATGGTATGTATGTGCTCTTTCCAATTTAAATTTTGGTCAATTACTACTCTAAGGTGTTTAAAGTGACATACTGTTTCGATTTTAAAACAATTACTAGAACAACATGTCGTATCGATATAATTACTTTTACCACAACAGTGTAACGGAAAGCAAATTTTTTTACAATCATGAGCATGAAAACATAGATTATAATCTTTTACAACAGTGTTTGTTAATTTAAAGGACATAAGTTTTGTTTTTTCACTTATAATTAAGTAGTGTAGCGTGAACCATATTCTTAATTTTTCTAAATCCTCCGATATTTTTGCTATACATTCGAACTCAGTATCTAGCTGGTAAGTCAGGACAATGTCGTCTGCGAAGGCCGTAGAAGTTCCGTTTAGGTTTAAGTCAAAGATAGAATTAGTGTAAATTAAAAATAGCAAAGGGCCAAGAACTGAGCCCTGCGGAACCCCGTTTTTTAACAAACGAAGATCGCTGAAGCTTCCATTTACATTGACCATTTGCTTCCTTCCTTTAAAGTAAGAAGTAAACCAATTATGTATTACTCCTCTAAATCCAGCGTTGCATAATTTTTTTAATAGTAGGTCATGTTGAACCATGTCGAAAGCTTTCGTCATATCAATGAAGAGCGCCATTGTGGATTTATTACAATGTATACTGTCATATAACTGGCTACAGAGTCTCAGAATAACACCTTCGGTGGACATTCCTTTCCTAAACCCAAACTGATTTTTACTAAAAAAGTTAGATTGGTCTAGGAAGGATATCATCCGTGATTTTATAAGTTTCTCAAAAATCTTTGAGAACGAAGGAAGTAGAGAGATAGGTCTGTAATTACACATATTACTTTTATTGTCATTTTTAAAAATTGGAATTACTTCAGCTCTTTTAAGGTACTCAGGGAAGGATCTGTTTAGGACAATCTGGTTAAACGAGTAACAAAGAATATCCATCACGTAGAAACATATTTTTTTCAATAACAAATTAGAGATACCATCACTAGTACATGAACTTTTGTTTTTTAATGAGAAAATAACCTTAAGAATTTCTCTTGAACTAAAGGGTTGGAGTACGAAACTGTTTGGTTGAGTGTATGTTGAGGAAGCAGAACAATGATTTCTGTGAAGTTGGTTTCAGTTTTTCAGAAATTTCAGTAAAGTATTCATTGATTTTGTTGGAGATCGTTACTGAATCAGTAAAAACAATTCCATCTATTTCCAATTTACTGATACCTATTGGTTGTCTACATTTCCCTAGGATGTTGTCAACTACCTTCCATTCTTCTCTCACATTTCCTCTGGCTCGTCCAAATATTTCAGAATAATACTTGTTACGTGTTTCTTGGATATTTTTCTGAACTGACTTACATAGCTTAGCATAGATTTTTTTAAGTTTTATATTTTGTGGATGTTGTTAGCTTTTCTCGCAAACTTGTTTTTGCTTTTGATCATATGCAAGTGCTGAACTGTCATCCACGGTTTTAGAAAATTATTCTTGTTTGGGGATGTAAGAGAAACGGAAGTACTAGGGCGGGTCAATAAGTCCGTGACTTTTGGCTTAAAACACAGATTTTTTGATAAAAAAATAATTTTATTTTTCAACGTTTCAGCTCAAGGGAGACTCTATACACTTTGTCCAACGCTTCTCCAATTTTTTTATCCCTTCCAAAAAAAATGATTTGTCGAGGTCCTCAAAATAGGCCTTTGTTTGCAAGATGACTTCATTTTTTTCCACCAAGCCATTTCTTCAGGTTTGGGAACAAGAAGTAGTCGCTCGGAGCCAAATCTGCAGAATAGGGTGGATGAGGGAGCAATTCATAGCCCAATTCATGGATTTTTGCCATGGCAACTGCACATGTGTGCACCCTTGCATTGTCTTGGTGGAAAAGAACTTTTTTCTTGGCCAAATGAGGTCGTTTTTTTTTCAAATCGTCATTGAATCGGTCCAATAAGTTGGCATAATATTCCCCATTGATTTTTCTTATCTTTTGAAGGTAGTCAATGTGGATTATCCCGCGTGCATCCCAAAAAACAGTCGCCATAACTTTATTGGCTGACAAACCCACCTTGGCCTTCTTTGGCGCCGATTCACCCTTAGAAACCCACTGTTTTGACTGTGGTTTGTTCTCTGGTGTGTTGTGATGGATCCATGTTTCGTCCACGGTTACAAAACGGCGCAAAAACTCCTCCATATTGCGATTAAACAACGCCAAACCTTCCTGTGAAGTTGTTACACGATTGCGTTTGTGGTCGACTGTGAGCAAACGCGGCACCCATCTTGCGGAAAGCTTTCTCATGCCCAAGTGATCATTCAAAATTGAAACCACTGAGCCATGCGAGATCCCTACGGCTTCCACAATCTCTCGCACTTTCAATCTTCGGTCGGCCAACACCATATCGTGAATTTTTTCGATTGTTTCGGGTGTAGAGACCTCAACTGGGCGTCCAGGAGGTTCGGCATCTTCAGTGCTTGTACGGCCACAACGAAATTCAGTAAACCACTTTTTTACCATTGAAATCGATGGTGCAGAGTCCCCATAGTATTTATCAAGCTTAGCCTTGGTCTCGGTAATGGTTTTTTTTCGCAAGAAATAATGCTTAATAAGCACACGAAATTCACTTTTTTCCATTTTCTCCTCAAATTAGTGAGTAGTCTGATAAAAATAGCTGTCAAACACAAACTAACTGACGCAGCAAGTTTAAATTTTGACAGGAGTCAACTGACAGATGCCTGTTGACAGGAGCAGTGCTGCTGTTTCAGTAAAGAGGTCAGAAATTAAAAAATGCACGGAATTATTGACCCGCCCTCGTAATTCATTTTCATAGAGTCAAATCTCACTTAGAACAATGACAACAGGTAAATTCTTTAATGTTACTAAATGTGCTACCAGGGAAGTAAAGTTCTTCCTAGCACTACGAATATTTTGGTGTAAGCATACAACGTCGACGGAATTAAGAGAATTGATTTTACATGGATTTGAGACAGGGGGCTGAACAAGAACAACAGAACAATTCATAATCTATTTAAACACAAGCACAAGTTATTCTTACTAAAATATCGCCCTCCTTCTTCCTCATATATACAGTCCCATTTTTTGTCCAAACATATTTATATTCCTTTTCTTTCTTCATCGACAATGCAGCATTCAGTAAATGACTTGTGTAATGTGTTAAATTCTCATTTAAGAACATCTTCTCTGGTCTCCCACTAGTGTTGAAGAGTGTTGTTGTGAGCTGTACTTTTTTTTCTCTCTTTGCTTGCATCACTCTTTCTTTGCACTGTCGAGTGACAAATTTTACGCAAAGAATATTTTTCTTTGGTATACTTCTTCGTTCGAGAGTCATTATATCATTTTGTAGGTACGTGTTCAGTTTCCTAGCGAAGCTTAAATGGAGCAACACCTAAAGGAATGCATGATGTAGTAGTTAGGGAAGAATCGTCCTCAACCTCAAAACGATAAAGTCGGAACTGCTCTATGATTGCAGCAAGAATTTTACGCGATATAGGCTACACATTTTGATACTAGATGAGGGAAGTTTACTTACTTATTTTACTTAAGGCGATGCCACAGTCCGGGATGGATCTGTGCCTTTCCACATTCACATTTCGTGGTAATCGTCTTCAGTTGTGCACACCAAGGTGACTGAAGTTCCTTTTCACTTATGCAGGTCACCTTAGGCGATATCTTCCTTTGCCACGTTGTCCTTCCAGAGTGATTTCGATGACACTCTGGACCGACGCAGTGGTGTACATTTGTAAAATGCCCCAGCCATAGGAACCTAATCTTGTGATCAAGTCAATGTCCTTGCATAGCTCATATTGTTCGTTATTATGTCTTCTTCTACAATTTCCAACTATGCAGACAGGATGGAATTCCGTCGAACAACTTTTCTCTCGTAGCAGTCATGGTGATTTTTATCCACTTCATGTAAAGTCTAAAGAGACAGAGATTGGCAGGAGTGTTTCCGCAGGAGTAGGCAAAGACTAACGTGATTCTTGTTGATCGTCGAAGGGAAGTTCGCAAAGTAGCAAAGGCCTTAGGCGTATTGTAGAGTACGGCAACCAACATTTTATATTCTAAATTAAGCATAAGAAAGCTGTCAACCTTATGGGTGCCGCGATTGCTCACAGCGCACAAGAAGCTACCAGTTGCGAAGCAGTGTTTGAAGCTCTTTAAGCGAAGTCCGATGAAGCTTTTGCGTTGAGCTGTCATCGTTGATGATAACAACCAGGCGAATCTGCTGCGGAGGAGGCAAAGAGTTTCTCGTCGGCTGGAAAATTCATGGCCACAATTTTTTGGGACTCGAATGGAATAATCCTCGTGGACTACAGTGAGCTATAGTATTAAACCGATTTGATAAGAAATTCATAAAGGCACGGCGCCATTTATTTTGCGGTACGAATTGCTCCATCCGCTGTACTCGCCCGACTTGACTCCCTTTGGCATGTCCCCAACATGAAAACGTAACGTGACTCGCAGGAAAAAAAAACTCAACTCGAACATGTAGATCATCGGCGAGGTAAGAACATATTTTAAACTTATTTATCCACCATAGTTATTTAGCTGTTGGTTTACCCTCATTTACCACTAAACCCATCTCCGACGCCTCTATATCAACAGCCGCAGTGGAAACTCGCTGTTTTTTTCTCATTACGTCAATGTCCTCAGCGTAAGTTGGAAGTCGTACAGAATTTTGGAATATTGTGTCTCTGATATTGGGTTTTGCGTTTCGCACAGATAACTTGGTGTATACTCCTAACAAACTCAATCCCCAATTTATTCGGCATGTAGTAGGCCCACTCCTGGAGCCTTCTAGGCCTTTAGTTTAGATATCGCTATCTGGACATCTTCTTGGCCAGGTAGATGAAGTTGCTGTCGACAGCAGCAGAAGGAATTCTTCCAATATTACTCTAAAATTACGTTTTTGCTTTTGTCCGGTATTTATGTCCCTGGGAATTTTTTTTCACATTTTCACAACTAATGAACGTCATCTCTTCAAAAGCACCTAACCACGGCCTCCATCGAGAGCTTCTATTATGCTTCCTTCATTTCCTTTCTAAAGTTTCTGAGCAGCTTTCCTCTTTCTTTCCAGCGGCGTCTTGTATGCCAACACCCTTCGTCATACTTGGGGTTTTGCCGGGTGAAACCTAGCGCATGAGATGCGTCGTCTCCACAATCCTACCTCAATGTTTCCACTGATTTTTTCCTCCTGATAGTGGCAATATAGGGTTTTTCGAAGACCACATGATCTGTTGTGATTCTAACAATTCGACATGCCGAAGGCTTTCTTTGCGTTCATTCCCTGGCTACTACAATACAAGGTAGAGTCGAAATTGGCTGCACTAACCGCTCGGGCCCGTACCACTAGAGATGATATTTTTTCCTAAATTGGGGTTAAAATCACCAAGAACGATGTTAACGACATGCTTATCCTTTTTTTCACACTCACAATCTCATGGAACTTTTTTCGATGGTAGCGACGCCCTCTTTTCAGCAGTTTAGAGGTTTCCCGAATAATTTTGCTGTACGGGTCCTATTAAGTGTTCATGTTACTGCATGCAATTCCAAAGGTCGTTGTCCCTTCTCTTTTGCTAGGCCCCTTACGAAGTTATGAGCATGTGGTTGACTAGGAACACCTCTGTCATCATCTCTAATTCTACATACTGGCTAATTGGCGAAAATTCCGTCACTGCTACAACCATACCAAACAATCGTAATCTGAGAAAGCATTGGCTTCCCTAGAATTAACCTTGCAGTTGCACAGGATGAATTTATAAGCAGACACCTATTGTAGAACAGAATTACAACACAACCAACAACTGACCAGGCTTGAGGTACGGAAATGTTAAAGTGGTACTCATTTCCTCTTCATCCATGCCGTTCTTGAAGAAACCTTTGTGAGGAGTACTCAATCGTTGCGCTTGTCTTCAAATAGCACATCATTCTGTAATTGCTCCCAAGGACTCTATATAGCAAATTATCACCGATGATCAGAGACCGCTTAGAATATGTCATTATCTAGATGTAGAACATGAGTGGGTAGACGTTGACAAGCTGAGATCTAGGAGGCCGCAATCTTATCAATTTATCAGCGTCACAGCTTCCTGGGACGTTCGAGTATACATGCCTAATGTCAGCATATTTTTCCTTGATGCAGATTTTAATCATGTCTTAGACATCCTCATATGAGGAATTCACATTCGAATAGGCGCTGCTGGTGATCACAATTACGATTACCATAGTAGGTGTCAAAGTTTTCCATCCTCTTTTTTTCTGGACCCATGCAATCGCACTTAAGTGTTGCCAGTGGTGTCCCCTTTGTAGGAGTTTAGGTTGAATAACGACTCATAAGAGTCCAACCAACGTAAGTACACAACATAAAGTTTTAAACCGCAGGCGTAACACCCAACCTTAAGGGACCGAATCCTTTAGAGCATAGTGTCAGTGGCGCAGTGTAGGTATTTGAATGCTGTCGTTAATTCCCTTGAAACATCTCCATCACCATCTCGACAATTCGGCTAGATGCCTAGTTAAGATAAGGTTATCAATAAAAATCAAGATTTCCGCCCACCGCACCAAGATATAGTTAAGACATCAATATCTATACTTAAGCATAATATGGCTGTTGGGCGGGATGGACTGCCTCCCTAGCTGTTTAAAGCACAGGAGATGACTTAGTAGAGAGTGTACAGCATCTCATTTTTAAGATTTTGTAGGAAGAAAATATGCGTTATGATTGCGCTACCTATGAAGGCGTTCGTCTTTTTACAAGCAGTGCAGACCATCTTGTCTCGCATATTGTTTAATTGCCTTTAACTATTTGCCAATATTCTGGTAGGCCCCTTTCAATGTGCTTTTGAGCCCGGTAAGTTCAATGTTGATCAAATATTCACCTTGTTGCCTCGAACCCTGGGGCTGTAATTCGAAGATTTTCTTCGCTGAAAGATTGCTGTCCACTCACTTGATTGAGCCAAGCCACATCTTGGTACAGCTCATCGAGTTCGCGGTTCTGTCTTCTACTCTATTTGCCCACAATGAATTTTTCACTCGAAAGCGTTCAATATCTGCTCTGCTTTCCTGCTTACCGTCCATAATCGACTCCATATGCTAGAGCTGGCAGGATCAATGCTTGTAAAACATTTTACGTACGCATTTCATTTTCCGAGTTATGAGTTTTGAACACATTTGTTTGGCCAAACCAAAGTAGCAGCGATTTTCGAGATCAAATCTTCCTGTATATTCGTTAAGATATCAATCGTGGAGTTGGGCTTTACTCCGAGGTTAGTATCCAAGAATGTGCTAGTTTCAGCCTTGGAACAGGAATGGAAGACAGTCAAACAGCATTGAAAGCATTAAGCTCGAATCTGTTTAATACCAAATCGATGCTACACTGCTTCAATGCCATCATTTTTAGGACTTAAGGAACAAAGTCAAGCTCTGGTGGATACTAGGGTAAATTAATAAGCCGATGAACTATCTAGAAAGGGTTCAGCTGATCCATTCAATGGCCCAGGGCCTTTCTGCGATCATTTAAAGTTCGAGAAACAAAGTAACACATGGCTTTCCTATTGGGATAACATACCGTATCTTCGAAACAAGTCGTTCCAAAACAAATTCAAAATATTTTATAACTTGGAAAGGAATAATATCAGAAGATGACCAGTCTTTCTGAGTTAGTCATGTAACTGAATGAGTACCGTCTGAATGCGCAGCTCCATGTGCCATAAGGAGATATTACTGTCTCAGAGAAATCTTAGTGAGTACGAACTATAAAGTATCTCCACCAGAATGGTTCTTACGTTCACTGAGAAACTGTGTGACAAAACAAATCCTTTTCAGTCGCAGTCTCGTCTTCAGATGATATCAACTCGCGGTTAAATGCTTTATTGGAGATGATATCAACTCGCGGTTAAATGCTTTATTGGAGAGTGAAACTATGCTCATGTTTTCCTAAAAAATTTCGCCGAAGAGACGCGACGGCCAATTACAATAGCATCACCAAATAAGAATCGCCTGTGAAATGTTCTGACCCTTAAAAGTCCACGTGCAGCCTAGCCATTACCATCCAAGAATGGGATGGGCCGGATATAAAGGGGATTAAAACTACTATCTACTATAGCGAAAAGAAACAGGCTTGGACAAAAATTCTTTAGCTTCCGACACGTGAGCGAGCGCCTTATGACAATCCGTATGAATGCTAAATCCGCTAATATAAACCCGATATGCGCCCATGGCGCTACGAAAGAAAACGATGCCACCGTCGTCCGAAGTATGACGATAAAATCGTATTAGGCGACGGGACAAAATATCACTATAGCAAGCACATGGTTTCCTCATTTCAATAAATTTACATGTACAAGGGTGCAGGGCGGTCTCCAGATCATGAAACGTTAAATTAAATTGATCATATTGTGATCGACGTAAGATATGCCTCCAATAAGCTGGACGCCCGGATATTTGAGGCAGCCAACATTGACTCGGATCACCGCCTTCTTGCAGCCGAGGCCCGAATACGGATTTCTCAACCACCACCACAAAGAAGAACTACTGTGAGAATATACGATTTAAAAAATCTGTAATCGCAATGGACTACCAGAACGTATCCTGAAATCTTTCAAGAATTCCTATGCCGCCAGCATCAAGTACCGAAGACTAGTGGCAATGCTGCCAATGTGATATCAGAGACATAGCACCTAACGTGCTGCGTTTCGCCCAACCGCCGCCAAGAAATCCCTGGTTTGATGAAGCATGCCGGCAAGTATAATACATGTAGCTAAACAAAGTAGTGCTGCAGTGAAATACGAGAACCGTTCATGAACTCGACGACGACAAGAGACGGGAAGAACATCGGCTTCTTGAGAAGAAAAAAAAAGAGCCCGAGGAACGCGAGATACGTTACCAACCCATTCCCACGAATGTTCACACACGCTTGTCTGTAGAAAAACGCTCTAAGCATCGGATCAGGTAAAAAGAACATATCAGTCCAAGAAGACTCGTACAGAAGCCTGTAGAAATGAAAAAGGAAACCTTGTAGTTCAGTCACAGTTTGTGCTGAGAACATAGAAAACTTTTTCTGCAGACTGTATAACGGCGAAGAAGCCCAACATCCCGCCGTCAGGTAGTGTAGACCATTCAGCTGAGACGATGATAACAAAAACTTCCGTCCACCTGACCAAAATGAAGTAATGAGAGCAGGCTTACCGGCCGATGTATTCGAAGCAGCTGTAAATGAATTGAAAGTTCGTGGAGAGCATACACCAACTCTTTTCTCAGATCTAGTCAGAAAAGTGTATGCCTGATGAATGGAATCTCAGTATCGTTTGCTCGATCCACAAAAGGAGGCCCCCTCAACGGCGCTAAGTATACAGGTGTAAGTCTCCTAAACATCGTATACAAGATCATACGTATATGACATATAGTGTGAACGTCTGAAATCCTTCGTCTGCAACTTCACTGGCCCCTATCAGTGCGGTTTCGGACCAGCAAAGACCACAATCGACCAAATCTTCATACTCCGGCAGATCCTGGAAAAAACCTTAAGAAGTCCAAATGGAAACCCACCAGCCGCCAAGCTCTTCCAACTGTGTAGAATGCCGATTGAGAACTTTCACTGGTCCGTCAAATTCGGTAATGACTTAACCGAGACCGTTGTTGTCAAAAAGGTTTTAGACAAGGTGATGCGCTGTCAAGTAACCTCCATAATATCATACTGGAAACATTTGTAGGGAACTCACCAACGAACACTCGAGGCGCAATCTTCCAAAAGTCTGTGCAACTACAACACATACTAGCGTGCGATATGATAGCAACATAATTGGGAGTTCGCTTGTACGAGTATTAAAACACAAACTAAGCGGTAAATGAGGGCGAAATCAAGTATATGCTGTCAATAAGAAGGGGCAGCCAGCATTGGCCTAGTATGGTCCTATCCCGAAAAACTAAGGAGACTATATACAAGATCTGGATCATACCAGTCCTACTTTATGGCGCAGAAGCATGGACCCTATCGAAAGTGGATGAAGATATTCTCTGTCATTTTGAGAGAAAAATCCTTGAAAATTATTCGGTGCCATTTGCGTTGATGGGGTTTTGAGGATCAGATTAAACGTCCAACTAAACGAGCTGTACAGCGACATCGACATAGTCAAAAAACTGCGCAACTGCAGCAGATGTCAGGGACATGTAAACCGAATGGGCACCAATGCTCCAGCCAGCAGAGTCTTCGAATCCAACCTGGAGAAGCATCGCAGTAAAGGAAGACCCCACCTTAGCTGGCGCGCACAAATAAGATGGGATCTCAACCGACTGGAGGTAATTAGCTTAAGACCGGACTGACTGGAAAGGAATGTTAATTGAGACCCAGGTCCACTCCAGGTGTGTGAAGTTGTGACAATGCTACCAACAGCAGTAATTTTGGTAAAAGGCTAAAGTGACCAGTCGGTATAGTGCCGAAGGCTGCCTAATTCGGGATCGCAACCAACTTTACCTTCTGAATCGCGTGTTCAACGCCTTAATTTAATGCGATCGAAGCTAGAATTCCTATCGCTGGCATCGGAGAACAATTTAATTTACAAGGCACGAGAGGGACGGTAAATTCAGTCAAATGATTGTCGGTATTCAAGGAGTAGTCTCATTATACAAACGTTGATATTCTATCATCTATAGCGAATAACCTCTCGAGTGTGGAATTTCCGAAAGACAAAATTTCTTTTCAGAAAAAAAAAAACTACTTCCAGTAGCCAAAATACAATTTTCGGATGGGCAATAGCCGGTAATGTTTCAATGAAGCAGTCAGATGAAATAAATGTTTTTCACAGGTGTTGTGACCTCGATTTATAGTTAAAACAATTTTGTGAACACGATGAACTTCAGTGTATAAATTCTAGAAAAGACTCACCTGCGTTGATATTTAAGCTGCCCCAGTTTGTATGGTGGGCGCTCGCATCGCATTCAGTTATCAACTGGAGCGATCTTCTTCCACAGTAGTCCAAGAGTTCTTGCATTGCCAGAAAGCCCAGTTTGGAGGAGTCACCCGCCAGGTAGGTTGAGTATATCGCCTTCAGTGGGTAGCTCATCCATTGCCGCTACAATGTCTTTTTTGGAATAGCTATTATATTCTGATTTAATAAGTTACAAGGTCTAGGTCTTCCTTCATTTCTGGAATCGTAAAGAAGTACAGCTGAGAGGCATCTTATCCGGTCCTGTAAGTGTACGGCTCCTGGATAAATCCATGATTGAATACCCCAGATGCAGCTTTCGCATGCTGTACATTAACTTGGATGCACAGTACATAGTCTAATAATAAAAACTGTTGTAGGAATATGGTGGCAGATCTGCCAGAATTTTCAGCTTCTCCAGTGGACTGGCTGGCTTCTAAGGTCTTAGACTTTGAGAACAAGTCTTCTGAAGCCTTCGACTTTTGAAGCTCTTAAGTCAATACCACTCAGCTGCTAGTTTCAGACGTGATGGCTTCAACTGTCTGGTAGTCCTTTTGGGCCTTACCGGCTCCAACTGTACTCTCCGTACTCATGTCGGGCAGTCTTTGCTGATAGCTAGACTTTCGTTGAGCTGACGCTCTGTCCTTAGTTTTGGCTTCAAATGCAATATTCTGGACTGGTCTCGATAATCCTTTTATTCTAATCAGGATCCGCGAGAAGTTGAGGAAAAGCTTACATCCTCAGCCACTGCGAATGTGATGATTTCGCCTCCGCCCTTCTTCTTAGGGCGCCAACCCTTTGTAGATACTCCGGGATTTTATTTAGTGACCAAGCTAGGAGAACGTCCTTGGTAAAATAGTCTACTTCTGGAACGAAAACAATGCGGGTGAATAACTTGGGAACCTTGTATCCCTGAGTTATACGCAAATTTGCGTTTTTTCATGGTTTTATTCTGCCTATCGCAGACATGAGCCAGTTTTTGGTTGCCTTGTCATGGCTGGTGATCGCCATCCATGGCCACAAACCTTAAGATGGAACAATAGGCTATTTCTCAATGTCTTGATCTCCTGGTCCATAAGGATCCATGCATGGAGTTCACGATAGCGACCTTACGTTGTGTCACAATATCTCTGTAGGATAGCCCTGATGTGCTAGGTCGGTCCTATGCAGTCTCCGTTTCGCCGGACCTTTTAGGCAAGCTTCCTTTTATCTTTCTTCCGCTTGAGCATTTGACCGCTTCTGAGTGGAATTTCTAAGCAGACTCTTAGTATTTATACTCCTTCAGGCATACCTACACATGTGGTCTATGTTTTTTCTTCATTACTGCCATAGGAGAGTTATCTATGACCTTGCCACGTTTGTTGGTATTGGACCCAATCTGACCTTCCTTTTTTTTTTTTTTTTTTATAATGAACGCGCGCTTTAGGGGTTTGTGTACCCTTAAAATGTTCGTGGACGAAGTAAATTTAGTGAGGAAAAAAGGACAGGTGCCGATGTACATTGTTTTTAAATGTTTGTAAGTTATAACGACCTGGAAACACAGACATCGGCAGGGCATTCCATAAGCGAGTTGTACGGCTTAGGAAAGAATAACGATATTTTAGAGTACGTCCGAAAATGGGCTTGAGGGTATACTGATGAGCATTCATAGCGAGACGGGTGTTACGGTTGAAAGTTTTAATGGGCGGAATGTTTCTTGCTATTTCAGTGGAGCACTGGTGATGGAAATAGCGATAAAACATAGTGAGACGGGAGATATTACTTCGGTGTTCGAGGGTGTCAACTGATTGACTGATATTATCGCACGGTTTTGAATCCTACCTAGCAGGTGCGGAGATGTTTAAGGAGCACCTGACCAGATGGGGGTATTGTACTCCAATTTTGGGCTGATGAATTCCTTATACATATATTGAGGCCAGACCAGAGGGGATAAAATATTTCTTACATCGCTTGAGGAAACCTAGACATTTCGCCGTATTTTTGACGACATCGGATATGTGGTCATTCTAACGTAAGTTATCACTGACACACATACAGAGAATGGAAAGTTTTTCGGTTTCGAAGATGTAAGTGCCATTCCTGGATAATGGTTGGGTACTTAGATTTCGCTTTAACGACAATAGATAGCATTGAGTTTTGCAAGCATTAAATTCCACTCGGTTGATAGTTCCCCAATTGGTTATGCTGTTAATATCAGAATTTAATGAACTTAATATACATTGCCGTTCTCATTCCACCGCCGAAGAACAGGGGCGTGAGTCTGGAAGCGCATGTGAAAAGCAGAGAGTACTGTCATCAGCAAAGGAATATGTTGCATTAGAAGTAGCAGACAAGAACAGATCGTTGATGAAAATTAAAAAGAGTGTCGGAGACAGAACGGAGCCCTGGGGCACACCAGCATTTATTTTGTGAATATCAGACTTGAAACCATCCAAGACAACTTGAATTGAACGTTCCGAAAGGTAGTTTCTAATCCAATGAAGAAGAGAGTCGTCGATCCCAAAAGAACGCATTTTCGATAAAAGAGCCTGTTGCCAAACTCTGTCAAATGATTTAGACATATAAAGTGCAACTATCTTGCTTTCGCCAGATTGATGAACGCTTTGGTAGCACTTTTCGGTGAGACATGCCAGCAAATCACCAGTGGACCTGTTGCTACGAAAACCATACTGCCGGTCAGTAAGAAGTTTTCGTGTTTCGAGATATTTAATTCGCTGACGGTTTATCAGCGTTTTCATGACCTTGGAAAGAAGGGACGTAAGTGCAATGGGTCTGTAGGAGGAGAGGGAAGGAGATTCGCCTTTTTTAGGGACGGGCTGGACAAATGCTGTTTTCCATCTGCTCGGAAATAGTCCTAAAGAGTAGGATTGATGAAAAAGCTTGCGTAGTGGTTTTGCCAGCGAGGAAGAACACCTCTTCAGAAGAAGGGGAGATATACTATCTGGGCCACCGGATTAGTGAATAATAAGACCTTTAAGTACTCTTGCTACTACATGAGTGCGAAAGTGGATTCGTCCCATTGAAGATTCGACGCACTTAAGTGCAGGTGGGGGGCAGCTGGCCCCAACGTGTGCAGAAAGCAGATTGACCTTGTCCAAAGAGCTGACAACTGGAATATCATTGTAAATGAGCGTTGGGATGGAGGATGAGGTAGAATTTCTAATGTTTTTGACGAACGACCAAAAGTTATTACTACCTCTGGGACATTGCAGTATTTTTTGCCTCAGTTTTTGTTCGTATTGGAATTTCGCATGCTTGAGAAAGACGTTGCAGTCATTTCTGGCTCGTTTGAACTTTTTTCGGTTTTCTTCTGTCGGGTTGGTCTTGTAGGACCGAAAAACCTTTCTCTAACCCTGACAGCCTAGTATAAAGCATTTTATTCCGAAGAGAATAGGTTCTGTGATCATGTCAGCAGCGGCATCCACATTCGTTATCGAGGAAACATAACGACCAGTTAAAATTCCTAAACAAACTATTAGGTCCACTCCAACTGACTTTCTCGTATTCCCGTACGGATCTTTTAGGAATCTTTTATCTAACTGTGTGGTGGGTGTACGAGAACTCTGCGTGAGAACTATCTGGTTTTTCCAGCCATTTCGCCCCCTCGGATTCAGTTCCGTCCCTAATGATGGCACCGATTCGACGCTCTTGCACCCCAGAGGAGTGTTTGTATTTCTGCTGAGGCTAGCCAACGTCAGTATTTGCTACCATCTCGACGCTTGGTAAATTTCACTTCTGATCATCTGTCCTGTCCGGGATTTTAGATGAGTGCCGTATAATATTATTTTGAGATGAGATGACAATCTGGGTCTCGTCTGTGTCTATCTCAGAAATTGGTGACCGGAGTAGAGATTCCTCTTCTGGCTGCGTAAACATTTCTGCTATTCTTTTTTTCCTTATTTTTATTCATTTGTTGTCTCACGAGTAAGGCGAGAATGAAAAGGCCGCCCCTGTTGAGTTCCCCTGTGTTGATTACTATGAGAGGTCACCTGGTATCTCCTAGGGACATTACGTTCACGATGCAAATTTTTCAGTTCACAGCAAAATTGACTTGGGAAATTACATTATTCGTCCACGGAGGCGTGAGAACCCCTACCGCAAAGCGTGGGCTTCTTTGTCCACCACCTGAAGACGCGTCGTGCCTGCTGAGAAGCTCGAATTTAAGAGAAATTAATATACAGTCCACAATTTGCATATTAGTCGTAAGCAACCGGGATTACTTTCGCACGATTCTCTGCATGTTTTGCAAGTGCTGTGCTTAAGATCTTGTGTACCCACATACGTACTTTTAAGCTTTTCACTTTACAATTAGCAGCACTTCTAGCACCTGAGTAACTCTATTCGCAACGATGAATTGGCATTATATCCCCATCATAATGCAGGCCTCTGTCGGAGCACTAAATGGCTTAGGGGTGGAATTCCCCAAATTGCTTCGTGGGGATTTTCCCTGCTCAGTTTGAGTCTTACCTGTTTCCTGATAGGTTCCATGGTTTGCCAAATTCCGACCTACCTATAAATACAACATAAAGCCCCACAGGCGCTACAGCTTCTGGTTGATTGTTCGAGCGCTTTTTGCAAAGTCATAAATTTCATTTTACAAAATCACATGAACAAAAGATATTCCAATAAATGTGTCACATGTATAAGAACGTTCGTTGCCAACCCACCATTCATTTGGTAGCTCCGCGCGAGCATTTTGGGAACATATACGTGCGTGCGTACGAGAACAGATGAGCTTTACACCTGACAACCTGTTTATAGCAATGTCGCCATCCTCTTAACAGCAGGACACTCATAAATGCCAAGAACCCCATGTTGCCTACGCCAAAGGAACAATGATTCTATTTTCAGCTGACTTCCAGCGCGTACATGCGAGTATTCGAACCTTGACATGCTACCGAAACATGAGCCTCCACAACATAAATCATTATAAATCGAACGAAAAGGGTCCAGGCCAACACTCTTACACCACCACTACCACACCAACTCTATCGGCTGACTACCCCCAAAAACTGCCAATTCGTTCGAAGTTCATTCAGTAAACCGTCGACGATTGGTATCGAAAACGCCCCCGGTAACCTAGAGGCAGACGAGTGATTTGGTAGGAAAACGAAAACAGTTGAAACTTTACGAAAAGTAGGTTGATTAATTTTTTTTTCTTTTTTTTTAAATTTTGGATTTTTCCTTATTTGCATGCTACCTCATGTCATGGCACGTGGACCAGCTCAGGTATCTTCGACGCTCGACCGAAAGCTACAATGACTTTTTGCATAACATGTGAGCACTCGTATGTTGAGCTCCCACTATGGTCGATGGGCTTTGTTGGGACATCAACTCTAAGCGGGGATGTTCACCTCCGAAATTGTTTGAGGACCTTATTCCTTTCAAGACGAATCACGTGGGTCTGATTGGTAAACGGGGTATCTGCTATCACTCGTTTCAAGAAGCAATAAAAGCTCATGATATTTGTATGAAAGACACGCGTGATAGAGTTTTCTCGAATTCAGGGTGAGGAGCCTTTTACTAAGAGGTTAACGGTTGCTTGACATGCGTTTATATCGTGATGTGCTCTGAGACTTTTGAAGGCGCCAAGTGTTTTCTTTTCGGATTCAGATAGGAACAGCAGCTTTTCCAATTGTCAAAAGGTACGGGCAATGTTCCGATGAGTGGAATCAACATACATACATACGCACATGTGTGTCTCGACATTTTGGAGATTTTCCTGAGCATTTGCTGTGCAAACAGCTTTGACACGGCTTAATCTTGAGAAGGCATTTTACGATATTGCCATTTAAAGGGTTGGCTTATGTATTTTTTATTGATGCTGCAAATGAGGGGCATCCCAGCTGTAGGGAGTTGCTGCTGATAGCAATGGTATGATCCGAGAGCGTGGGATCATATTGTCTCAGAGTTGACCCGATGGCTAGCCTTGAAGAGAGCTTGCGGGAATCTTTTCCGTTTCGCGGACAACATTGACAAGCTGATTCTTGCTTACTACTAGGGATCCGTGCCAGGCCAATTTATCAGTGGCACAGTTGCTTGGTAAGTCCAAGTGTCCTAGAACCTAACAGAGTATGATTCTTTGCTGTTTGACTATCTTAATAAGGGGCAGGCAGACACATAGTCGATTTTATGCTGTTCGAAGTGAGGGATCTGGTGGCTGCCTGGCTATCTTTGCATACTGCAATATCCTGCGAGGATATAGTATTTAGGGTTAGCCAAGCCAAGAGACGCTACCATATATGAGTGCACTGAAGCATTGGTCTAACCAGAGGTCAACACCGAAAGCAATCTTTGGTCTTTATTTCATGTCTATTTTAGTACGTTTAAGATCGGTTGACCGGGAGACGATGTGATGCAATGTTAGTTGCCTAGTTCTTTCTTATTTCTTAGTGTTTCTGAGTTTAAGGGTAGAATTTGTCACCAGCTACATGGAAGCAGACCACTAGACCACTGTGCTACATGTGAGAGTTTGTCTAACGAAAGTCTCTTACACCCAGTCAATGATTTTGGATTTTAGACAATGTTTTGGGTTTAAAGCCTTCTTGCTCGAATAGATGGAAACTAAGGCTTCTTTTTCCGCGTTCCGCAATATTTTATTTCCACCTCCTCGTTGGCCAAGGACCTGGTTTTCTTCTCGAAACTCAGAGAGAAGCCATTTAGCTTGAGTGGGATGATGTATGGTTTCTTCCTCCTTCTTGTGCATAGTTTTGACCAGATTACGTTGAGGGCACCAGATAAGAGTAGCTGACTCCAAATCCGTGATAGAAGATACATATTTTTGGGTGTTTATCTGAATAGTTTTATCTTGTGGGGCGGGGGCCTAAGAACGCATATATATCTTTATGTTAAAAATGTTCGATGTTAACTAATGCGAGCATTGTATGCTGCTTGAGAGAGAGTGATTTTTTAATGGTTCGTAAGAAACAAATGTGTAGTGCATGCCAAACTGACTTTCGTTTTTTATAAGCGTGTTGGACAGCGTATTGTGTTTTTTTTTTCTGTCGAAACAGAGCACTCAAATAATAAACCAATCCATTCCTTATATGTTCCTTTTAGTGAAATTTCTCAATCTTTCGTATAGAATTGAGCAAGCGATTCGGCATATGATCTGCAGTTATGCTCATCTGAAACTCAACTATCAACTGGAGACGCAGGCCTTTCTAGCGCAGGTTTGGGTCCTGAAAAACTCTGCTTTATGCCTTTTCCAGAAAGTTAATCGGCGATTTCATTTCCTGTGGTCCCATTGTGTCCTAGAACCCAAAAAACAAAAACTCAGTGGACTTAGCCTTCGGACTGCGTCCAGCGAAGTCTTGGATTCTCGAACTAGTTTTGGGGGTCGTGGGAGGGTTCAGCAAGTCTTTCAGCGAAGTTTGGTTGTCGCTTCTTCACAACATAGATCCTTGTCATGAGGATTACGTATATTTTTGTTTGGGAAACAAACGCAAGTTTTTTAAAGGGGAGTGGAATCTAGCTTTGTCGTCCTAAATCAGGAGCTGTCAGGCGACTATACATTCTATTCATGAGTATAAGGAAAGTCGATTTCGTATTTACGCCGCAATAGCAGTTCTAGTGTCATTACATCGTAATGACCAGAGTCAAAGGACAGGCGGCACGCAAGGTCGTAAAAACAGTGCATGTTGCATCAAAGACCGCTTCTCTTTAAATGAAAGATGGCACAGCCCATTAAACATGGATATCAAGGGGATGGAAATTCATCAGTCCGTCTGGAAGGACCGCATGCAGCCATGACAGAAAGTTCTTTGGAGTCAGGTGAAAGCTTGTTGCCCCAGACATCAGAAGTATAGGATATATACATAGATCGAAAGGATAATCCTTGGTAACAAGTCCCATGGCTTGCCAAAAGCTTTTCTACACCGTTAAAAATGTCAATAGCGCTGTGGAGGCTTTCGATGTAACATATTTGATACAAAGAAATTTGCTGACCGTTGGAGATCTGAATGGTAATGCTTCTAAGCACTAAATGAGTCAGACCAGTCAGCTGCCTTTTTCTCGTAAACGAAACAACCTCAGTTATCGGAAGATTGACTGAAAGCCTATTTCTAATGCACTAATCTTCGTGCACGAGTGTACCCTAGACCTGAACCGGCAAATATTACTGGTGCATCCTCATTATATGCCTGAACATGGACGTCAGAACTGCGTTAAAAGTCGAACAACATTCACCATAGCAGTAGAGATAGGACGCCATCTGGAAGACAACTCCTGTCTACCCTTGCCATCACATATTGGCCACAGTCAGCATCCTATACGCCAGCATTGCTGTTATCCACAAAACTAGTCGAGTTACACATGCCGTCGAAGACAACATTCATGTCGATGAAAATACCCAGCGCGCATTCCTTTTTGTCGAGTGCGCCTTCAATTATTTCCACCAGTCTCGAAAGATCTTCTGTGTAGTCTGAAAGTCTTGACAAACTTTGGTCATCTTCCCAATTTTCGGTAGAAAGGCTACTCTCACTGTTCGCCAGGGATTCGGGACGTATGCCAGTGCCAGGCTAGCAGTGTAGATTATCCTCAGAGTTACCAAAAGCTTGTTCATACATTTTTGTGACATAGATGGGGATATGCCATCAGTTCCAGACGACTTGGAGCCATCAATGAAACAATAGCGTATCTCCGCAGCCGATGACAGATACCAGTTACGGCGTGTTGTGTAACTCAAAACATCTCTAACCTTACATTGAGCGAATCGATAAACAACCTTCGTGAAGACCTTGAGACCCATTTTCAACCCACCTCAAGGAAACAAGCATCTCTAATGCAGCCTGATCCTATGCTCGAAATAATCTTCGATAGAATCAACGGTGTTGGTGACGATCTAGCTGCCGCACAATCAACCATTTTCGATATCGAGAATCATATCGAAGCATTAAAATTTACAATTTACCAACCCATACGCAACACCACCAGAATATCCACTACAATACATTTTGGCTGAATTACTGGAAACCGAAGTCGACCCACTTTCATCACCACCTCCTCGTCCACCACTGTTAAGTAAACCTACAAATTCTCCTGCTGCTTTCCGAATGGAGGCATAGACTGGAAAAAAATTTAAACCAATATGAGTACATTTTTAATCAAAGGCTCGCCCCAAAATGCTGATATTTCATGTTTCACGAAATTCTTCGCAAACAAATACGTCATCACAATCAGCAAATGCAAAATGTTCCTGCCATCTCATAACAAAGGTAATCCAAACTTGGAGATTTAAAACTAACATATTCCCCAATTTCGCCCCTCCCACTCACATCCCGAACCAACTTCACCAGTCCTCCAATTATATTGCACCAGCTGCCCCCGTTCCATCCAAGCCCCCGCGTCAACGCGTCTATTTCAAATTAACCCCAACCGTTCACACTAATTCCTCTGAAATACCTAACCCCTCTACACATGCCCGGACTAGCACTTCTTTCCCAAATTTCGATCTTATAACTGGAGCTAAATATCCTAATTTCATTAGGTCCCATATTATAAATCCCTCATCTGAAAAAGTGTCTAACGCCCCTTCTACGAGTATTACCGCTGCATCGCCCTCAAAATCTGCGTCGATCAGCTCCATTTTTGACCCCCTTCTGCCTCCCACAGTTAAAATAACCTAACAAACTTTTAACACAACAGAATTTCGTTATGCACTTTCTAGGCTTAGAGAAAAAAAAACGTACGAGAATATAAGTCTCCTTCTAGCATATTTGCATGATAAATCAGACTCAGTTTATTACGAGGGAAAAACTAAAAGAAGCGTCATGGTCTCCATACAGCAGGAAGGTCTCCCTACTGGTCTTCCAAGTCTGAGGAACTTATGTTATACATTAAGTTCTACGAGATTTTCAATATATCTCCCCAAAAAGTCTCAGACGACCGTTCTGCTTTCGGTAACTATGTGCACTCAAAAAGGATCTCGCACCCTCAACGGAACAGAGCTAACAACGACAAATTTTTTCGTCCCTAACATGATACCATTGCCAGTGTTTCAATCATTCACTCCTACACCCTCTCAACATAACATTCCTCTAACCTTCTACTATCAAAACGTAAGAGGACTGCGATCTAAGACCCGGGCCGTCTTGCGTGAATCTCACGCTCTCCCATTTGAGATCTACGCTCTGACCGAAACTAATCTGATTTTGCTCTTTACGTAACAAGAGAAACAAATTATGGGCAGTTTTCCTTCGATCCAACTCTTTTGCTAACTATTCAAACTATCTCGGGTCATACCTTCAATTCGCCCAACTTTATAAGGTTCTCTACCAGCGATACCTTGATAGTGCGCAATCAAGGCTTATAAACGATCCTAAGTTTTTCTACCAATTCGTTAACTATAAAAAAAAATCAGGCGGTCTTCCTCCATCTCTCTCATACGAAGACATCTCATCAACCGATCCGCATACTATAGCCAACTTTTTTGCTACATTTTTTAAACAATCTTTTGCCGATAATTCCTTCATATCGGATCCCTCTTATTTCAGATACCTACTTAACTTCCCCATTGGCCCTTCTATTTCTAAAGCTTTGATCATACAGTAATAGAAAATAAATTACAACAACTTAATGATGAATACTTACCCGGCCCAGATGGCCTTCCATCCATATTTCTCAAAAAGTGTTCCTCAATACTTTCCCACCACCTTGCAAGTCTCTTCAGATTATCGCTCTCTCAAGGTGAATTCCCACAGATTTGGAAGTCTTCTTTCATAACACCGATACACAAAAAGGGATTAAAGAGCGAAGTCACTAATTACCGCCCCATAGCTAAACTCTCACATATACCCAAACTCTTCGAAAGCATTTTGTACGTAGCCTTAAGTTTCCAGTGCAAATTTCTTATTTCATCTAATCAACACGGCTTTCTGAAAGGTTGATCAACTAAAACTAACCTCGCGAATTCGTATCCTCTGTTCTCTCAGCCTATGTTCTTACCTGGATAATCGTTTTTATAGTGTTCGTTTCAGTGTTCAGTGTTCCTTTCTTGGCCACTTCAGGTGTTCCTCAAGGTAGTCACCTAGGTCCACTTCTCTTCATCCTAACCATTAACGACCTTGAAAGGGTCATTCACCACTAAGTACTTTCTCTCTATGCTGACGCATCCACCTGGTGCATTAAGAACTGCTTAGAACTCAACGTCACCAAATGTCACGTAAGTGCAACAGGTTTACTCCCCGAACTTACGTTATCCACGCTCAACCTATATCCCTTGTTCAGAAGCTTAATTTCCGCTCGTATATCGATGAGATAATTACCAAAGCAAACTCATCGCTTGGCTTCGTTAAAAGATGGTCCAAAAAATTCTGTAACCCGTACGTGACCAGATCACTATACATCACTTACGTTCGCCCTCTTCTCGAGTACGCTAGCCAAGCGTGGTGTCCCTTTCAACAAGTTCATGTAACCCGAATTGAGAGGATCCAGCGTCGTTTTCTTCGATTTGCTCTTCGAGGTCTACCCTGGAACAATCCTCTAATCTTACCTCCCTATCGAAACTTTCTCAAACTCATTAACCTGAACACCCTTGAGGAACGAAAGGACGCAACAGACATTCTTTTCATTCACCGACTCCTCTCATACTCCGTCGATTGCATGTCCCTTTATAACTCCATTTTCTTTAATACTAACCCTCGAAATCTACGAGTATGTTGCCCCCGCCTCTTTTATCTACCAACCCACCGCACCACATATGGCTCTAACGAACCAATATCCCGTATGCTGCGTAAGGTAAACTCAAACCTCTCCGTTTTCGATTTTAATCGCAGCACACTTTCCCTTAAATTCGATCTCCTTCACCATCCCTAGCCTTAAAACCCTAATTACGAGTAAATATTTTGTATTGTATTTCAGTTTTTAAGTCCTAGTTTTTTTAAGCTTGAATTAGCCCTCACCAAAATTCAAATTCAACTCACTTGCAGCTTCGTTAGCAGACTTTACTAAATTCAAAAGTCGTGGATTCCTTGAAAGGCGTTAAGAGGAATGTAACTACGTTTATCTATTGCTAGGCTCTAACAATATATGAATATCTCCGACACCCTGAAAAGTTTTGCCAAAAAGATGCCATCGATTCAGGATGGCTTATACCATTCGAGACTGCAAACTGTCTAGCTTAACTTTTTCTCGCAGATAGATTTACTCGTATGTACCGGTGTACAGATCTCCTTGAAGAAGGTGTGAGATGAGCTGAGTTATAAGTTGCCGGAGTGCAGTCAAGAAAATATCTGCTCATAACCAGAACTAAGGATTCTTCTTACAAGCAACTCCACTGCCGTCTAGGTGCTAAGCTTTGTTCGAATATCGTGGATTCATTGTGCTGGTTATCCTTTCGCAGAAATAATGCCACAGCCAACTTCGGGCAAATACCCAGATGAGAACCATGGCTTTTTCTATTTTTGCCGCAAAATCAAATACTGTGCATTGAAGATCTATGGATATACCTGCCTTTCTTCCAAGGTAGAAGATTTTATAATTAGATGCCCTTACTCAGGGGATGCATTCCCCTGAGACGTTGTGCCACACAAGCCATGAGTGGATAAGGACGTTTTACTCGCCGATTCGGCTAAGGGGAAGAAGAAAGACACTGCTGGTAAATTTTGTATTGATGGGCAATAGAGGAGGAGATTCAATCGTGAACTGTAAGGGCTGAACGGCGACATCAGTCTAGTCCAGGGTCTGTGGCTCAAATTAGCTTCGAGTCGAATTGCAAAGGATGGTGCAGCAGACGTCGACCGTATCTATTGTAAAATGGCGCACGCAAGTGGAAGAGGATCTCAGCCAACATGGAGTGCAGCACTGGAAGCAGCTTTCAAGAGATCGTGCTAGGTGGAGAGACTTGTTGGTTGAGGACCGAAGAGCCTTTGGTTACTACCAGGAAGGACGACACCGCAGAGAAAGGCTCCGCGTTATGTAGCATGCACAAATGAAAAAGATCCTCAATCATCTTGGGTTAATTGCAGGCCAAAGGCCTCACAAACTGGAGTGGTTTAATAGTTGAAGCCCAGGTGTGCCATCCACCATAAGTGTCGAATTAGTAAGTGAGTAACACTTTAGTTTTGTTTTTTATTAACATTTTCGTAAAGTCCTGGATGACTATGTGGCAGAAAACAGGAGGTCCATCTACAAAGAGTCTCATTTATACGAAGGGCGTCAAGTGTCTGGATACTGCATAAGCTTGAGCTGTTTGACTGAACTCTCAGCCAGTTTGACGGTCGGCACGAATCGTATAACACCATAATGCATGCAACTCAAGGAAGAGGTGTGAGGTTAGAGAATTGCAGAAGGGGCAAAGCGTGCTCATCATGCTACCAGCAGACACCGTATAGAGGTGATTTTGCCTATTACTTCTAGGCTAATGATTGGCATCAAGTTATACCATGCCATCATTTCCTAAGACACGTTGTATATACATACCCGTACATAAACTTCAGCTTTTGTAGGTTCTGATTTTCTGACTTTAGGTATACCCCATGGCATACTCAAAGCACTCTGTCAACAGTACTCTCAGTACTATTTGTCAAGAAAACATAAAAAAAAATCTTTAAGGTTAGATTGCCAGTTATTGTCTTGGGTTTGATTGATTTGTGTCGAATTTCACAGCAGTAACAGTCCACATTGGCCACTTTAGATTTACCTAACCCAAATGTGTATTAAAAAAAAATCCCCATTAGCCTATTGCAACCACCCGAATATATCCACAAAATTGCCTACTTTTCATAATGACGAAGTTTGATGCCAAAAAGCCCAACTGCTATTTAAAGTGATCCATTATCCTGATTTCATCGGAAGGGCATCAACAAAATTTTCATCCATAGAAAGGTTCCTTCCCTAGGAATACCATTAGCGTCCTTTGTTGTCTTCGGTTTTGCTTTTTTCTCTCGAGCTATCTCACCCAGAAAATGTGAAAGAAACTGACATCATGACGTATTACTCGTATTTCCGTACCCAAATCGTATAGATACGAATCTAATTGGTAATTCCACGGATACAAGGTATGAAGTCTCACAAGTAAAAGACTAATCTAAATTGGCGTGACATCTTCTTAGAATGGCCCAGCTTATTAGAGTAAATTATCCGTCAGGACATTGTACGGATCCACTAATTCTGGACTAATTCCTGTCGTTCAAGAACCCGAAGGAATCATCCGCCATCTACAACATACAAGTATTCGTAATTTCCTTCTTTATCGCTGTTGTTACGGTGCAAAGATACTTCTCAAAATACAAATATCCATGAACTCTCTCGTTTGAATTCCTCGATGAATACTTTGTAACCATGGATCCAGCGGCGATGAAAATTACGGCAACCACATGCTGTTTGATAGTGAATTTCCCAATTTGTTACGATGGCAATCTATCATACTTATTCAGCGGATAACGTTCAAGGTCGTCCTGAAAGGATAACTCTGATTTCTGTCTCTGCTTTGGAGGACATCGTTGTTGTCATAGTTCTTACATTGGGACGGCGACAAAGTATTTCTAGAAGAAAAATATTTTTTTCCAATTAATTAGATCTTTTGCCATTTTCATTTGATTGACAGCTGGCAGGGGTTTTGCACTGAAAATCTGGAAAGTAATCAACGGAATCAGCGGAATTTTTTGCATTCGCTGAAGTATGTTCAAGGTTAGCCCTTTGAAAAGTTGACCCAGCAACTGTCTTGATGGAACTGAATGATTTTGATATGTCGAATCAAGGTAGCGTTTAATTGGATGTTACAACAAAATTAAAAGTTCATTCGTGGAAGATGTTTATTAAGGATATGACATCAAAGGGAGAATTTTTGCACCTGAAATCCAAGATGTCGTCTGGCAAAACCTTTTCTTAAAAGTCTTAGTAAACTGAAAGAGGAGATAGCAAAGTGAAGGAGAGGAGTTCATATGACTTGAAAAAATTGCAAAAAGCGTATTTCTCTGATGAATTTAGATGATAATCTGTTGGCAATGGCCCGACATCTCGACCGCTTTGAAGGACAAAATTAATTTCCAAATACGTCATCGAATGGGGTCTCTAAAGGTATTGAGATCACCTAGTCACACTATGTTGTTCTTCCCGGATACCATGTCGACTATTTGATCCAACTACCAGTTCTGGCTGGCTTTCCTTGCACCGGTTATAAGATTCGAGTGAGAATCTGGTCACTTTGAACTCGTTTGTAGCTCGATTATGTGCTCTGACTACTAACGCTCTTCGGACGTTAAATTGGCAGAATCCAGATTTCAATAAAATTGGCCAGATGCAACCTTGACTGCTGTAAGGGTTGATTTTTTTCTTTAATTCTTTTTTTACTTTTTTATTGTCTTACATAAGTACTCACTACAAAATAATCTCCTTGATACTGAACCGGCAATTCCCTTTACTTCTCTGTCTTAATTTGTTTTCTCTATTTCCTTACAGTGTTGCCATAGCTCGGCCGTCCTGACGGAATCATTGGGCAAAACCGTTGCCACCTACATGGTCCCTTAAATTTGCAGCAATGTTCTTAGAGGCGCCTGGCTTACTAATGAAATTCTTTACTAAGACGTCCTCTTTTGTATTCTTTGTGAATCCCACAACGATCTTTTCGCTGCTTATTATTGTGTTTACTCGTTTGTAATTTGTACCGTATCTTTAGTCCTCATTGTCCTTAAATCTCTACATACTTCTTGTATATTCCTCTCTCCCAAACTTTCCATTAGGAAATTTATAACCACCCCCTTTGACCAACTCCAAAGAGAAATTTTCATTTCAGTATTATTCAAAGTGAGTCCTATTTCTATATCTAGACAGAAGTTAAACCCTGCACTTGTCAGTTTTGCTTTCATTGGGGCCAAATTTCTATTGACTGTCTCCACTTGCCCATTGGCTTGACGCGATCCAGTTGCAATATTTATGTGCCGCGCATTATTATCTTCAAGAAATGTTTCGAAATCTACCTGCTACCCCGATCGGACATTAAGACTCCGGGTCGATTATAAGAATTGAAATAAATTCGTAAACCGTTTATCACTTCCCTAGTGATAGTTTATTGCGTGGCATACAGATGGACCATCCTTTCTCCGCTACTCGCGGGACCATATTATTGTCTCAAAACAAAAAACAAAACTCGAGGCCGGTACTCCTTTAATACCGGGCGGTAGAACGATGACTGCACCGACTACCAGCAAGGCTCCTGCATTGTCGAGCGGAGGTAAAGCTGTGGCAGGCCGTGGTGCACAATCTTCTAAAGGCAAGCGCAACGAGCCTAAAACCAAATCTTCGAGGAATATTATCACTTCCGCCACCCCTAGCAGCAGCAAGTTTGTGGCAGGCCACAGTGCGGATATAAAGAGCAAGATAGAGTGGGCTAACTACACCCTAAAAGACGGATTACCCACTGCATCCACTGTTCCCAAAACACTTAAAGACTCTTCCAAGCGCCAGAGATCATTTAACGAAATCGTGCTGGTTCCCAAGAGGCCCAGAGAGAGCTAACAACACCAAAACTCCTGGGCCATCCAGCAGCACATCTCTGAGGTCTTTCAGCGATGTCCTAAAGGACGCAATAATGATCGCGGTAATTGACAGGAACGACACCGACGGATCAATAACACCTGAACAGCTTGTCAAGTTAAAGCTTTCGAGCAACTTCTTGGCCATCATGCGAGAAAACACCAGAACACCTCCCATCATAAGCGACGCTCCCTGGTACCAAGGACACGTCAAGCTTACCACATGTGCCAATCAAAGATCTCTTGATCTTTTCACCAAAGCCATAGGTGGATTAGGAGAGATTTGGCTAGGTGTATAACTCGAGGAGGATATCCCTAGCAGACCTCGAACTCGCATCTGGATCCCAGCCGAACCCTCCTGCCCAGAAATCATTCTGGAGATCATCAGGCTCAGCAACGCAACCCTTCCGACTCATGACTGGAAAGTTGCGAAACTGGAAGGACAAAGGGTCTCTTATAGATGCGCGTTGGCCGTGAACAATAAGGAATCCCTTAACCCTCTGGCGCAGATAAAAGGCATGATTCGGTTGGGTTTCGAGTCAATTCATCTTAGGGTCTATAAAAAGGATGAGCTGGATGTTGATAAGTAACCTCCTCCTCCTTTAACGGAAACTTCAAATTCAACCTTAGATCTTGGAGCGTCGATATCCTTTCCAGAAATGGATAGCGATAACTCCAATCTATCCGAGGCGACAGTTAAGCCATCGGTCTCCTCTTCTGACATCCTGTCGTAAATGGAAACCGATGACGAAGCAAAAAGAAATCCTACACGATCAGAGGATGAAGATAAGCTCTTGGGCACATCTTCAAAATCAGAGGACTTGAACAGCACCGTGGTGGAGACTACTCTGGTAAATTTTTGCAATGATACGGTTTCTCCAGATTAATCTCCATCACTCAAAAAAGATTTCCGCCGCACTTATTCTGCGTCTCTCCAAAAACGCAGAAGACATTATCCTAATCCAGGAACCATGGATCGTAGAAGGCGTGGTTCGGGGACTTGGGACGCATGCATATGCTGCGCTCTATACAAGAGACATAGTCGCTGATTTTTAACGTAAACCCCTGCCGTGTAGACTTAAGTTTAGGGGATGCCCGTACATCCATAGGAGCAAGGATGCGCTTTGTCATCGCTCTTCGTCAATCCTTTGACACTAATTCGGAACTGTGTTGGAGGCAGAAGCTCCACCCTTGGTATGAGTTGGGGCCGACATAAAACCTCTTAGTGTTCTTAGGGTCAAAGCACCCAGTACTTTTTGCAACGCTATGTATATTGGGTCAAAGGCCCTTCCAGCGATTTGGGTTTAAACCACAGCCACCATGACGCTTACAAAAGGGGGCCTACCTTAACAAGTCAGCCGCGGACCGGAATCCGGAGGGCTCCTGGATGCCATGGTACCGCCATTTAAGTCCTGGTAGGGACTACCGATGGTCCTGCTGCCAACAAGTCCTATGACCGGCAACTTGTAACTGATCAAATCGTAGCAACCTTCGGTGGCGTCATCTGAAGATGTTTACGATAAGACCAGTAATATGCTCTGCCCCCGTTTTTTATTAGATAACTTCATTGATGGGTGAAACCTTGATAATTGGGCGGGGGCCCTACAAGCGACCACTTGTATATTAGTGAAACATAGCCTTAATTCATTTTTACTTCCTAATCTCAGCGACCCCGGCTTAACCGTTACCAGACTGGAGACTGCCAAAGGGTTCTACTAGCTGGCATTGGCATATCTTGGCCACGGTCACGTCAGCCCTCTTCCTGGTGATAACCTAGAAAGGGTGGAAGCTGGAAGGAAAAAATATGGGCTCATCATCGGATGCGACGCTAACGCTCATCACACGGTATGAGACAGTACCGATATCAACGATAGAGGTGAGTTACTTTTTGATTATATTATAAGTACTAACCTCATTGCTTGCAACAGTGGCAAAGAGCCCACTTTTATAACAAGAAACCGTCAGGAAGTGCTAGACATCACTGTTGTCTCCGACAACATCACTTAAATGCTAACGAACTGGATGGTATCGTCTGAACATTCATTTTCAGACCACAGATGCATCCAATTCAGCTTGTTTGATGCTCCTCCCAGCCATCCAACATTCCGGAATTATCGGAAAACTGATTGACCTACATACAGAGGAATGCTGTCGAAAACGCTATCCTCTGAACCCTCATGTCCCCCGCGTGACACCAACGAGCTTGACATGAAAGTCAAGGAATTCGCCCTGGCTCTCAATCAGGCCTGCCCTCTTATTTAACCTAGAGGCAAGAAAAAGCCGGACTAATGGATATCAGTACTGAGACTGATTAGAAACACTTGCAGAAAACTTTCCAACTTAGAAAAAGGACTGACTGGGACTCATACAAGGAATCCATTAAAATATATAAAAATGAACTGAGGAAGGCAAAGCGACAATCCTGAAGGTCATTCTGTGACAAAATAACAGAAACCTCTGAGGCATTGCGGCTTAAGAAAATACTCCCTACAAATTCTATGATGCCTAGCTGTTTGAAAATAATTCATAGCTCTTGGACAACTTCAAATGATGAATCACTCAACTTGATACTAAACATTCACTTTCAAGGGGGCTTCCAACTTACGGCCTAAAATTCAAACTCTGATGACAAGTGACAAGCAGCTCTGGACCCTGCATACTCCTACCTTCAAACCATACAAGTCTGATGGTCGGCCGGTAGAGAATATCATGAGGAGCAGCATAGAAATGATCCACTTTCCCCTGTTATGGAGAGGACTTAATGCAGTTTTGATTTCCAAATGCGGGAAATGTTGTCCCTAAAGACCTCAGACCTATAAGTCTATCATCTTTCCTTTTGAAAACTCCAGAACGACTGATTGATGTCCATATACGAGCAAAAATTGATCCAAGACTATTGTCAACGACTCAACATACCTACTGTAAAGGAAAGTCGGTGGAAACGGCTCTTCATTCACCGACTAGTCACATCGAACGGTCCCTACAATATAAAGAGTACACAATGGCTGTTTTCCTGGACAGAGAGGGTCCCTTTAACAACGTCAAGACATCCGAAATCGCGACTACGCTGCCAACTCTGCAGGTAGACGACTCACTTGGGGAGTTGATCGATCTTACGCCAAATTGCAGGATGATCAACTCCAAACTGGGTGGGGCTTCTACTAAAAGATTTGTCAGCCTATGCAGATGACGTTGTTATAGCCGTCTCAGGAAAGCATCTCAATACCAATAGAGAACTCTTTCATCTAAATTTTAACAGATTAACCCGTTGCGCATATCGCTGTGGATTGCGAGTAAACCCCCGTAAAACTGGTCTTGTTCTCTTTTCCAGGAAATATAAAATGACAATCATAGGCCCTCCCTCAATCAACGGTATCAGGCTAGTTTTCTGCGATACAACAAAATATCTGTGGCCTCATGTTTGGCGGGAAACTAAACTTGAAGCCTAATATTCAAGAAAGGGTCAAGAAAGCTACAATAGCTTTATTCTTTTGCAAAAAAGCCATTGGGAATAAATGGGGTCTTCAACCTAACATAACACCGATAATACCATAATACCGATACTCACTTACGCGGTTGCTGTCTGTTGGACGGCTTTAGGCAATGCAGTCAACTGCAGCAAACTAAGCAGAGTCCAAAGAACAGCATGTCTATGCATAAGCGGAGCCTTACGATCTACTCTCTCTGCGGCATTAGACATTCTGTTCCACTTGACACCCCTCGATATCTTCAGCAGACAAGTAGCTGCGACTGGAGCTATTCGTTAACCTTAGGTTAACTGTTGGATCAACATGTCTAGCGACTAAGCAGAGTCTGATCCTTCTAAATAGGAAACATCTCAGCGCCATCATAGGTGTCATCACTAGCCTCATAGGCTAGCATGCAATAAGGCTTGGCGCTTTTACAAACGATTTCTGTAGAAGCTGCCTGAACGAAGAGGAAAAGGGGACAATCCTCTACCTACTCTGTACATGTCCAGCTCACTCCCAGAGAAGTAAACTTCATTGAGAAGCTTTCTTCTACAATGACTTAAACGATCTAAAGAATATAGACGTAAACAGTCTCCTACGCTTCATCGTTAGCTCAAACTGGTTCCATTAGTAAGAGGATCATAGATCCACGTGGCACCACAGTAGGCCAATAGGCCTAAGTGAGCTGGTTTTTCCAACATCCACTCTTACCCACCTAAACGTAAGTCCATGCAAGTACATATGTACCACCTTGATCAAAAAGTTCCCGAACCACACCACCGTGTGGCGCTCCCATTGTTCCGATTTGAGTTCTGTTTTTTTTTTTTGGTAAATCTGTTGTTGGCATTCCCTATAAATTTTAGCATCATAGCTTGACATTTGCAAAAGTTACGTAGCCAAGATACATCTATCTCTGTGTGTGCTGGCGATTTTTTACAATTTTTTAAATGGATTTAAATCTGCAATAACGAACTTGTATTAAATTTTACGTAAAAACTGGATTTAATGGTGCGCGAACGTTGGAAATGTTGGAAAAGTGTTTCAGCAACGATTCTCTAAAGAAAACGATAGTTTACCAGTGGCACGAGCGGTTCAAAAGTGGTAGTGAGTCAATCGAAGATGATGAACGCAGTGGCAGACCATCGGCATCAAAAACCGACGAAAACATTGACGAAGTAAAAGAAATGTTGGTCAATAACCGCAAATTAACCATGAGAGAGACAGCAGAGGACTTGAACATTGCCTGTGGATCCGTCCACATTTTGGTTAATGATTTGGTTTTCCGTCGTGTAGCAGCAAAGTTGGTGCCAAAAGACCTCAATTTCATGCAAAAAAGGACCGTGTTGACGTCGCAAAAGACATGATTTGCGAGGCTCAATCCGATCCCACATTCATCAAAACATCAAAGGGATCATTACTGGAGACGAGACGTGGGTTTATGAGTACGACACGCAATCCAGACATCAGAACATTAGGAAAGTGAATGGCGTTCACCAAATGAGCCGAGACCAAAAAACCACGTCGTTTTCAGTCAAAAAAGAAGGCAATGCTCACGGTTTTCATGGATTATAATGGTGTAGTGCATCATGGATTTTTGCCAGAAGGCCAGACAGTAAACAAAGAATATTATTTGGACGTTATGAGACGTTTGCGTGAAGCAATTCGCCGAAAGAGACCAGAATTGTGGGCAGAAAACTCGTGGATTTTTCACCATGATAACACACCGTCGCATAGTGCCATCATTATTCGTAATTTTTTGACGAAAAATGCAACAAATGCCATCCAACGGCCACCAAATTCACTTGATTTGACTCCCTGTGGATTCTTTCTGTTCAATCGAGTTAAAAAAAAACCACTACGGGGAACGCGTTTCAGCAGCCGAGAGGAAGAACGGAAAAATCGCAGGAAGCACTGATGGATATACCGAAAACCGAATATAAAAAATGTTTCGAGAATAGGATCAAGCGCTGGCATAGGTTTGTTGCAGTCGACGGGAATTACTCTGAAGGGGACAATTTAGATTTAGATGAATAAACTTGAATAATGTATTTTAAATATCCTAAATCTTCAAATGCATAGATAATCGCTAATGTCTGCAGCTCGAAGCTGTGGTATCTTGACTCGCAGTCAGTCATTCATTTTGAAAAGGAAAACATTGGGTGGAACTTTCCATCGGTTTTCTTTTGCAACAATAAGGCGCCAAAACCTAGAGAGCTACCATCACAATGGAGCTCTGTTTCGTCATTAGGGCCATATTTTGCTCATACAGTATCTTCAACCAGCTTCTCTTTCAATGTTTCGCAACATCTTATCTCCTCCTCACCCATCTTGAATTTAACATTTTTCCTAATCAAGTTGTATAACGGTTGTGCTATGAGCGAAAACCCTTCGATAAATCTCCTAAAATAGGACCTCAAACCTCAAACAGACTCAGTACCCTTTTCGTCTTCGTGAATACCATCTTTAGAAACTGTTTAACTCAGACATCTTATTTGTGATTCCAAGAACCTACGCTTATCTAATCTCGAATCCAATTTGTTGTTAAGAAGTCTATCGGAAACTTTTCTCAGTATATTCAAATGTTCTTTAAAAGTTACAATCGCTATCATTATGTCATCAATCTATATATTTACTCTCCCTGCTCTTATAAGGTCTTCAAAAACTTGATTGACAAGGCGCTGAAATTCGGAGTGTGCACTCCTCAGTCCAAAGGGCATTTTTAAATATTCAAATTGTCCTAATGGGGTCAGGTAGGATGTACAATTTGCAGGTTCTTCGCTCATCTGGACGTGGTGAAAAGCACTTTTCAGGTCTAGAAGTGTAAATATTTTCTTACCGGTTAATCCGTTCAATAAATCGTCTATGAGTGGAATGGGGTAATTATCTTTTAATGTCAGTTTATTACGAATGGGGCAGGTTCCGATAAAATGTATCACGTCCTCTGCTGTATGTCGGTTACACAGTGTACATTCAGTGGATCGGCCGCTTCGATAGGGCATATTGTATCAATACTGTTGTTGTCGTGAAAATAATTGTTTGTTAGGTTGTGCTCCAGCATTCGATGTAGGTTCCAGGATTCACTTTGCCTCGTTCATGGAAAAGTTAAAATTTTGTTTCCTTGATAATATTCCATAGAGTTTCCAAGGGTGTTTCCATGTTTTAGGGTTGTTGCAGATTTTTCCAAGCACAATCTTGACCACTCGCAAATGAATTGAAATTTGCGTTGCACAATATGGGATGCCACTATTTTCGGAAGTCTTTGCGAATGGTATTCAATTATCTTTCTTATGTAGCTGAAGTGAAGTTTTAGAGTATATAAGTAGAGAGGAGGAAGTCCAGTCTGCAAATGAAGCATGTACGTTGGAGTGTTTTTTTGTAGACGAAAAATTTTCTTTAGGAAGTATCTTAACAATTTTTCAACGTCATCATACTGGAAAAATCCCCAGACCTATGCAGCATAGCTCATTATGGTCCTTACTACCGCTTCAAATAGTTTGTACTTCACACTTGTTGCGACGTTATTTTTGCCAGGAGTCTGTGGGGGCTGCACGCACCGATTACTAACATTTCAATTCATACCATTCCGTACCGATGTTACTTGGCCACAGGAAGATAGTCTCTCCTTCTTCTTTCCTGACTACTGGACTTGTACGTTAATGAGTGAATAAATTCTAGTGATTAGTAGTTCGTGGTTTTCATTTTCTTCTACAAACCATCCTCTACAATTGGTGACCCCGACGTAATCATTAAGGAGGACACCTAACACCCTTCAATACGTGACCGACTTCCTTAATAACTTTTGAATCGAAAAACACGCTCACGCATAAGCCATGGATCAAGATAACCTCAACGACCCCGAAGGAAGCAACGACACACCGAGACGTCTCTTTTCTCACTTCGCCGATTCAGAGCACAAACGTCTACGCAAACTATTGCAAGAAATCGAGTTGGGAGACAAAAAACTGCTGAGGGAGATGAAAGAGTTGGCTGGCAAATCTTTTAGCAGCGCTTTTAAAATCACTCTGGTTGCAGCGTTTACACCAGAACATGCGCAATATTATAAGTGTTAGCAAAGAAGAGCTATCTCTTGTTGCCAAGTTGGCTGACAAGATAGCAGAGGTAAGTGAGACATCGTATGTTGCTGCCGTCGAAACGAAACCATCGTCCGTCTCACTTACGCAAACCGACATAGAGCCCAAAATTATACATCTCACACAGCAAATAGATGAGTTGAAATGCTGTGTATCTGCACTTACACATCGTCGAAGCCGTTCACGCTCAACTCTTAGAAACCAAAATGCACCTCGTGGTCGGTCCAAATTAGGCAACAATCGAGACGACTACTGTTGGTACCACAATTAGCATGGATCTTATGCGAAAAATTGTCGTCCTCCTTGCTCTTTTGAAAGGCCTTTAAATAAATAGGAAAACCAAAGGCCTGTCACTTGAAGCGGCATCTGACAGCAGCCAACTTAATTCCCGCTTATTCGTCAAAGATCCCGTAACAAAAATAAAATTTTTAGTCGACACTGGTGCCGACATTTCGGTTCTTCCGCCAACATTACTGCAAAACCGAAACAGCAATAGTGGTAACTATCTCTGCGCCGCCAACAAAAACAATTTTTCTGAGTTTGGGGTTAAGGCGAAATTTCACGTGGACTTTCACAATTGCTGAAGGGCAACGCGCAATTCTAGGAGTAGACTTTCTTCGTTATTTCGACATACTCGTGGATCTGAAGAATAAGCGCTTAATCGACCAAACGACGTTCATCAAATCCAGTGGTAGTTTAGTCCGTATAGACTCTCTTAAATTAACAAATATCTGTTCTGAATTTCCGTATAACTCGCTTCTTTCAGAGTTTAGAGACATCAGCCAACAACCGCCACAACGAAACAAACATTGCACAACGTTACTCATCACATTGTTACGAGAGGCCCGCCAAAATATTCACCAGCACGACGGCTGTCACCACAAATGCTGAACATAGCCAAAATAGAATTCCAGACGATGATCGACCAGGGAATCTGCCGCCCATCAATGAGCCCATGGACCAGCCCTTTGCATATGGTGTCAAAAGAAAACGCAGACTGGCGTCCGTGTGGAGATTTCCGTGGATTGAATGCAGTGACCGAACCAGATAGGTATCCCGTACCACACATCCAGGATTTCACGGTTTTTCTAAACGATTTCCACGATCGACCTAAGACGCGCGTACCATCAAATCTCTGTAGAGAAAGACGATATCCCAAAGACCGCTATCATCACGCCGTTTGGATTATATGAATTTTGCAAGATGACGTTTGGACTACACAACGCGGGCCAGACTTTCCAGCGTTTTATGGACGACATCGTGTGCGGCTTGAATTTCGCACGCGCTGATATCGACGATATAATTATTGCATCGCTCAACAGAGATGAACACCTAAAGCATCTTCGAGAAGTGTTTCAACGTCTAAGGGACAACAAGATTGTCATCAATGTGAACAAGTGCCAATTCGGAAAATCTGAAGTAAGTTTTTTGGGACACATGGTTAGTGAGAGTGAAGACCCCTACCCGAAAAAATCGACATCATCCGAAGCGTCAAACGACCTGAGTTGGTGTGCGAGCTCCGTCGTTCCCTTGCTACAGTGAATTTCTCTCGCAGATTTGTACCGAAGGCTGTGGAAACCCAAAGTTGTCTACAAAGTCTCATCAAATGCAACAAAAAGAACGACCGTAGCAGAATCGAATGGACAGACGACACAACTTCAACTCTCGAAAAATGCAAGCAAGCAGTAGAAAAGTCACTCACGCTGGCACACCCCGATCCAAACTGTCAACTGGCTTTGATGGTTGATGCATCGGACGTCGCCATAGGTTCTGCTCTTCAGCAGCTGGTCGAGAAGTCCTAGCAACCGTTGGGATTTTTTTCCAAAAAATTGTCGGCATGTCGGGTCAAGTACAGCACCTATAATCGGAAGCTTCTCAGCGCGTACTGTGGAGTAAGACATTTTCAATATATGCTAGAAGGTCCTAGTTTCGTTATATTTACAGACCATAAGCCACTTACATTCTTCCCCCGGCAAGTACACAACGGGAGACCAACGATTTCAACATATCAACGACGAAATTGTGGGTCGCCTGCCACCGTCACAGGGACGACGATACTGCGTAACTATCATCGACCGGTTTTTTAGATGGCCGAAGGCAATTCCGATTGACGACATGGCAGTCGAAACAGTTGCACGAGCGCTGTATGAAACTTAAATTCGCCGATTTCGAGTTCCCCAACACATAACAACTGACCAGGGCCGACAGTTCGAGAGTGCTATTTAAGGAGTTGACGAAACTACTGGGGGATAACACATCTGCGAACCACTGCTTACCATCCCCAATCAAACGGCCTCATCGAACGTTGGCACCACACGCTGAAGGCATCGATCAAATGCCTTACCTCAACAAACTGGGTTGACATCCTTCCAACCGTATTACTGGGACTACGAACCGTGTTCAAGGAGGAGCTGAGAGCAACAGTTTCCGAAATGTTGTACGGCACATCAATAAGTATCCCAGGTGAGTTCGTTAACGTTTCGACCAATAATATCCACGAAGCGGATTTCGTAAGATCATCGCATTCGACAAAGCCGAACTTTATACATAAAGACTTCCAAACTTCATCTCATGTCTCTGTGCGAAACGACTCGGTTAAGGCACCACTCCAAGCTCCGTACGATGGCCCATATCGCATTCTTCAACGCAACGAAGAGTACTTCATTATTCTTAGAAATGGGTAAAATATCAATATCGTAGTCAACCGCTTAAAAGCAGCATACATCGAAGACACCGAGCACGACTCTACAGTGCCGCAAGATCTGACAACCAATGCTGGTAAACCAAAACCACCATACGTGAACCAATATGGACGAACCGTCAAATTTAAAAACATCTGAGCAACACTATCGCTGGGAGTACTGTGGGGGCTACACGCATCCACAACTAACGTTTCAGTCCATACCATCCCGCACCGATGTTACTTGGCCACAGGAAGATAGTCTCTCCTTCATCTTTCCTGACTATTTGAGTTGTGCATTAATGAGTTAATTGATTAGTAGTTCGTGGTTTTCATTTTCTTCGACAAACCATTCTCTACAAGTCCTTTCCAGTTGCAGTTGATGGCTATTTTAGCATCATGTACACCCTGCCTGACTCGAACTGCAACCAACTTCAGACTGCTATAATTTCCAAACCGTTCATGACAGTGAACTCAAATTTTTACACATGACAGATAATTTCATTATTTACAAGTCATAAAAAAAACAGCAACATCGGCAGAAATGGTTCGGAAAGAGAAGGCTCGAATTGAGCGAAATCCGCGTCGAAGTGGAGGAAAAACGGAGGAACGGATGCAACACATACTGAAAAATTAGCTTGGACTCAAGCCATTGAAGTTCCAAAAAGCACACGATCTTACACCGCAACAGAAAACAGTTAGAGTCGAAAAAGCGAAGGAGTTGCTACGCTTGCACGAAAGTTGTGAGTTGCCGAATTTAGTTTTTTTCGCCATTTGTTATCGAATATGTCAACAAACAAAATGATCGAGTTTACTTGCCAGAGAGGTCCTTCGAAAATTTACACCTTCGGACGGCCACCAGAAAGCAGGCAGCACCGATGGTGATGGTTTGAGAAGCCATAACTCCCGATGGTCGCTCTATGCTCGTTTTTTTTTGGACCGTGGCATCAAAAGTAATGCAATCGTATACCGTGAAACTGTCTTAGAGGCAGTATTGAAGCCTTGGGCAAACAATCATTACGGTCGGAGACCGTGGACATTTCAACAAGACTCGGCACCGTCTCACAAAGCATCCGTCAACCAAGATTGGTTAAAAAACAATGTTCCACACTTCATTTCTTCGACACAATGGATTGCAAATTCTACGGATGCAAATCCGTTGGATTTCTCTGTCTGGGGTATTTTGAAGGCGAAGGTTGGCACTAAAAAATACCAAAGTTTGGACCACCTCAAACAAGCACTTCGCCGGGAATGGGCAAAAATACCGCAGAGCCACTGGCGTGCAGCGTGCGATGCTTTCTTCGGCCGTCTCAAGGCCAAAGGTGGACATATTGAGTAGTAGTTACTGACTGATTTGAAAATTGATGTATTTTCCAATATTTTTTGCTTTGGCACAATAAAATTTATCAAAAAATTAAAAAATTATACCATTTTAAAAAGTTGGAGTTCGAGTCAGACGCCCTGTAGTTTGGATCTGAAGTGCTTTTCAGGAGAAAATTTGGGAATCAGGAATACTCCTAGATACTTGTACTCTTTGACATTTTCTAGTCCCTCGCCCTCCCAGGTCCATTTCTCATCCCTAGCGTATTTACTGGAGCCATTTCTGAAAACCATAATTTTTGATTTATCGTTGTTAACCTTTAAAATTCATTTGCTGCAATATTGCTGTAATTTTTTGACCATGAGTTGCATTATATTTGGCATTTTTGCCAGTAGGACGATGTCATTTGCATACATTAACCATTTGATGTTTATTCTATTGAAAACAATTCCTCCTGGATGAAAGGCAGTACTGTCATCAAGGAATATTGACAAAAAACAAGGGCTCAGTAAGCATCCTTGTTTGACGCCCATTTTTCTATCAAACCAGTAAGACAATTGATCCTCAATTCCAATTCAAGCGGATTCAGTTCCCCGTTCGATTGGCTTTTGCGATGATAATCAATAAATCGCAAGAACAATCGTTGGAAATCTGTGGGATTAATCTCGAATTTCCCTGTTTTTCGCACGGTCAGTTGTACGCTGCATGTTCGCGTGTTGGTAAACCGTCTTCGTTGTTTGTTTTTGCTCCGGAAAACAAATCAAAAAACATTGTTTATCATATCGCTCTGTACTGATTTCGATTCCATTCAAATACAATTGAAATTTGAACTATCTGTGTTTTATTATCACTCTGAAGTTTACCTGAAGGCGTTAAATTGGGGCGAGACGAAGTTCGCCGGGTCCACTACTTCTACAACTATTTGACGACTAACGCCATGCTTTAATTGTTAACTAGGTGTGAACTACTATGTCATTTTATTTAAGGTTCGGTGATCTACACATAACCAGATCTCACCTGTTTTTTTTTTCTTTACTAAGACTACAGGAGACGAATACTCTGACTAACTTCTTCGAATAACTTTCTGTTCCAGTAATTTATCTAAAAAGACTTGCACTAGTTCTTTTTCATAATAAGATAATCTCCGTGCGGAACAATGGAGTGGCTTTTCATTAACCTAACACTAATTTCATTTTACATACTATTTCAGGAACATCAGGACGATTACAACACAAGTAATTTTCATTAAAAATCTCTCTTTTGACGCAAAGTCTATATTATCATTATTTGTAAAATTTTTTTGTTCATCGAATTCTTCGTTGTTTTCAATTTATTTGACGCACTCCCTGAATTAAGATTAGCTTTCTTCATAAGTCTTTTCCTACTACTACCGGATAGTGCATTTTGTCGTCCGATACGACTAGCAAATTCAATTCTACCTCAATCTCTTGAAATATTTTAAGATAACACAATCAATTTTACCAGTAATAAAGAGAGGACCTTTGTCTATCCGAAAATACTTAGAACAGTTTTCATTGGAGCTTATGAGAATAGATGGCACCAAATGTTGTGTTTCTGTGACTAAAAATATAGTACAAATTCCTTACGTAATCATCGTTCTCCTCGGCCTGGAGAACGTCCTCGGACAGCTGCATTCATGCCTGGGATCGCAGGGAGACATCAAATATTCCTTCAATGATGTACTCGGTTTCATCTACCGAAATCCTGTTGGGCAGTATGACTTGTGCGCTTAAGAACAAACTCTTAGAATGACTCTTCAGTGGGCTATTCCTTCATCTCGAATTGTCGACGAAGCATTAGGTGCCTAGGCGGCCTACCCGATCCTCGAATGATGCTTTTAAATCCTCCAGGAGATCGTTTATTCGCAGGTCGCAGCTAAGTTTGACCTGGAATGTAACCATTTTAATTTAGACGAAATAAGAGCTTTAATATTATTCTCGTCTAATTTGTATGCTTTGCGAATACTCTTCAGCTGAGACTCCGACAACGAAAAACTATCTCCGCTGACAGAAAAATTTGGAAGCTCTTTAATTTGAGCAAAATTATTTCTGATCACGACGCGATCTTCCCTGGAGTAGATATCCGTCATCACACTGTCATTGCCGTCTTTTTTACTCATTTTCTTTGTAATTCCATCTGTCTCTTCATGAAATCGAGTTCCCTCTTTAGTAATGTCATTTCTTTTTTTTTCTTTTTCTTGCTCTCTTTGTCGTTCTTCTGCACATTCTCTTTGTCATTCGCCTTTTTATTTTCAACCATCGTGTGTTCTTGTCCTTCGTTGTCTGTCTGTTCCTCCTCATCTCTTTCATATGGGTTCATTTTCTCATCCTCTGAGTCGCGGTCGCGTCGTCAGGACGCCGCCTGCTAATTAATTTATTGGTTTTTGGTGGAAAACTCTGCGCGTTTTGTTGAGCTTGAATTTCAATAAGACGAATCATAAGTTCACCTTTATTTCCCGTGGTTTTCGTTCCGATTGCCTTCAACCATGATCACAATTGTTCAATTCCCCGATTGCATCGTGTATCTGAATTTGTAAGGGTTTTCCTTAATTCTTTTTTTTTACTTTTTTATTTTCTTCCACACATCCTTGCTAAAGGGTGAGCCAACAGATGGTGTATGTTAGCATTCAATTACTGTCATTTACTGAATTCAATGTATTTGATTTTTTTGACAGATGTCACACGATCTTTGGCAATTTAATTCATGGAATCGTTTACTACGAAGCAACGCATTTTTACACGAAACAACATTTCGTAAAATTCGTGAATTTTTCGGTCAACATACTGGCCCTAGTGAGCCCCGAAGTATTTTAAAGAAACTGGTTCGGTATCGGGTCAAACTCCGAGCAGATGGAAAAAAGTATTTGTCCAGCCCGTCCCTAAAAAAGGCGAATCTTCTTCTCTCTCCTCCTACAAATCCATTGCACTTACATCCCTTCTATCCAAAGTCATGGAAACGCTGATAAACCGTCAGTTCATGAAATATCTTGAAACACGAAAATTTCTCAATGACCGGCAATATGGTTTTCGTAGCAGCAGGTCCCCTGGTGATTTGATGGCATGACTCACCGAAAAGTGGAACCAAAGCGTACATCAATCTGGCGAAAGCAAGATAGTTGCACTTGATATTTCTAAGGCATTTCACAGAGTTTGGCGCCAGGCTCTTTTGGCGAAAATGCGTGCATTTGGGATCGACGACTCTCTTCTTCAATAGATTAGAAACTACCTATCGGAACGTTCAATTCAAGTTGTCTTGGATGGCTCCTTTCTGTCTCCGACACACTTTTTAATTTTTATCAATGATCTCTTGTCTGCGACCTCTAATCCAATACATTCCTTTGCTGACGACAGTACTCTCTGCTTTTCACATTCGTTTCTGACTCACGTCCCTACTCTGCGGCTGTAGAACGGGAACTGCAGCGTATGTTTAGCTCATTACATTCCGATATCAACAGAATAACCAATTGGGAAACTATCAATAGAGTAGAATGGACACAATGCTGTCTGCTGTCGTTAAAACGAAATTTAAATACGCAGCCATTATTCATGAATGTCACTTACATCGTTGAAACCAAAAAACTTCCCACTCTCGATAGTGTGTCAACGACAACTTGCGATGGAATAACCACATATTTGGTGTCATCAAAAATGCTGCGAAATGTCTAGGTTTCCTCAAACGATGTAAGAAATACTTTCCCCCGTCTGATCTGGCCTCAATAAATAAGGCATTTATCCGAGTACAATGCTCACATAGGTGCTCCTAAAACATCTCTGCATCTGCTAAACCGGATTTAAAACCGTGAGATAAAACTCATAGCGGATACCAATATCACTCAGTGAATGGACACCCTCGAACACCGACGAAATGTCTCGTGTCTCACATTATTTTTTCGCTATTTCCACCACCAGTGGTCCATAGAAATCGTCAGTAGCATTCCGCCCCTTCAAACCTTTAACAGTACCACCCGTCTCGCTATGAATGCTCATCAGTATTAGCTCAAGCACACTTTCGGAAATACTCTGAAATATCGTGATTCGTTCCTAAGCCGAACAACACGCTTGTGGAATGCCCTGCTGAGCTCTCTATTTCCTAGTCATTATAACATTCAGACATTTAAAATCAACGTACATCGGTACCTATCCTCCCTAAATTTCCTTCGCCCGCGCTGTCTCAAGCATTTTAAGGGTGCCTTAACCTTTAAGCGCGCGCTACTTTATAAAAAAAAAAATATCAGCATGCTCGGCCAGCACGTACACGCGAAAACATCACCACTGTGAACGAAAGTGTTCAAAACCAGCCAGGCACCCCAATTTGTCGCCGAAGTCAACAATTGGGCCTCACGTATGGCACTTTATGGCGACTTCTAAACATTGATCTTCATTTGCAAGTCCAAATTACACAACAATTGAAGCCTTTGGACCATTGCTAACTGGTTGTTGAATCGCCAGGACAATTTGTCGTCGGATTTGATCTTTTCCGATGAAGCCCATTTTTGGATGGATGGGTACGTAAATAAGCAAAATTGTCTTTTTTGGGAAGCGGAAAACCCTTACGAGATTCACGGAAAACCAATGCATCCCAAAAATGTCTCTGTATGGTGCGGATCATTGGCCCGTACTTTTCGGAAGATGAGGCTGGAGAGACAGATACAATGCTACCGCTTTTTTTTCCAAAATTTAATGAATTGGGTCTGGACGATCTCTGGTTTTAACACACAAGTCATCAATCAATCAATTTATTGCGTACGAAATTTGAGGATCGCATTATTGCGGTTAGAGGAGAAGTTAATTGGCCCCAAAGGCATGCAATTTGACACCTTTAGACCAATGACATCTAACTGTCAAAGCATTCAGTAAGGCTTGCCATTTCATCATGCATCATTTTACGCTTGCCGAACGTCGGGAAATTACTGAAAAATATAATCGAAATTTCGGCTCAGTTGTAAATACGCAACGTGCATTTCGTCGTGAGGTCGGTCGTCATCATTGCTTCAGTGTGCAGGCCATTCGTCGCACGGTGGAAAAGTTTGAGCGATATTTCACTCTTTTGGATCTTAAGCCATCAACTAGACAGAGATTGGTGTCAAATGAAGAAAGCATAACCGCCGTAGCGGCCAGTATCGAAGAAGACGCAGAAATGTCGACTCGGCGCCGATCAGCTGAATTGGGCGTCGCCAGAGAGTCAACCCGGCTTATTTTGCGGTTGAATTTGGGCCTACATCTATATAAGACTGTGCTGACGTAAGAATTGGGCCGGCCACTTGAAGCACTGCCAGCGAAGCCGAGGCAGCCATTTGAATGAAGTGCGACGAAATAAGGAATAAAATCTTTCTGGGTACCGTTGTTGAATGTAAATTGGTCACGCTCCAAATGAACTGCCTTCGAGGAAAAACATACAAAAACTGTGGAGTAACATATCTTAAAACATATTCTTTGGACAAGGCCGTATAAATTTACTCGAAAAGGATGTGTCGGCGTTAGCCTCTCAGCTGAAATGCTTCCCTTTAAGTTTTCAAAACGGAATCGAGTGCAGTGGATGCAATTCTAAACCATATGTCCTACTACGTCTCGCGAAAGTTTTATACATTTTATACTAAATGACCCATGGGAAGGCGAAGTAGATGTTTCTGAGGTTCTGCTCTCATACAAAGAACAAGTTCATTGTACTCGTGGGACGTTCCCTTTACTGGAATTGCTCAGCCTTTCGTAGGTAGATGTGTAAACATTTCAATGATACAGTTCCTAGAGTAGCAGCACCCACCGCATCAATATCAAGTACCTTCAGCCTGGTGCGAGCGTAGGCCGGGCAATTCCAGTATATACCAGGCGTATGCATAAGTTTTTTCCGGTTTTTTTGGTAAAAAAAAAATACGAAATTTTCTAGCGAAATAAATTTTTTTATTATTCAAAATATTGGCCATCGGCTATTACACATTTCGCCCATCTTTCAGGTAATTTATGAATGGCATGCCGGAAGAACTGCTTGTCTTTTGCGGCAAACCATTCGTCGAACCATTTTCCAACTTGCTGCTACTCTGCGAGCGCGCGCCCCATTGATGCGAAAAGGTAATAGTCAGATGGCGCCAAGTATTAGGAGTACGGCGGGTGCGGAAGGATTTCCCATCCAAGCGATTTCAAGGTGTCTTTCACTGGTTTTCACTAGTTTTGCTGTGTGAGACAGCGCGTTGTCGTGTAACAAAATCACTTTGCCATGTCCTCTTGCCCATTTACCGAGTTTGTTGTGACACATGTAATGTTTCTGCTAATTTCCGTTGAGTTTGAGTTGGGTTATCATCCAATAATTCCTGCTCGCCTTTGCATTTTTGTGGTCTACCAGAGCGCTCACTGTCTTTCACATTGAAATCACCACTTTTAAATTGTTGAAACCATGTCTCACATGTTATAATTGATGGAGCGTGTTCACCCCATATGTTTCTACCAGCAAACCATGACTTTCAACAGCCTTTTTCTTTTGACTAAATAAGAAAAGCTCTACATGATTACTGAGCGATAAATCAAAGGCGCCAGTTTTTAGCGGACTCAGCTTTTGTGTATTTGTAGTTAAATGTCAGACGAACAAAATGGCGTATGTGTCAAATTAATACGCTACGTACTTTTCACTGGCGCCATCTCTTAGTTAAATTCGAAAAAAAACGTATGCATACGAGTACATCTGGTAAGTAGTGCTCCACGGTCTCGTCACCACTCTTACAGCTATGATGCTTAGCAAAAGCGTAATGCCCCATGACGACGTCGGTAAGTAGTCTATAGGCTTTCCTACAAAAGAACATCGGGACAGTTGTTAAACTCATTGAGACGTATGGAAGCATTCCTCTGCATTTGTCTGCAGGTATCCTGAAGAGTCAAGCTATTTGGAGTTATGCTCAAATGAAGCCTTTCGGTCAATGCAAACGCTAAATAAGAACGTCCTAAGAAATTCTACTTTGAGCTTTGCCTAGCAAATTCATCAGCGATCTCATTTCATTCAATCCCATTCTAAACTGGTGCCCAAGCGAGACTTAGCGAGTTCAGTCTATTAACTGGGTTTTGAAAAAGCCTTACATTCTTGAACTACCTTGGAAGGGATTAGCAAGGTCTTAAACGCAACTGGCTAGGGCTACAGATATTTCGCCCGCTTCACTGATTTTTTACAATAAAGTTCATTGCTACCAGGATTGCGTGTATACGTAGAGTTTTCTAGGATTGAAATGTAGCCTTGCCATCGTCCAAGAAAAAACACCAGCACCGCACCGCAAATCAGTTTTGGAGCCGTCCGTGAAGACTCTACTTCATTCTTTTACTGACTCGAAGTCTGGCCGAAACCGTTCCTGATCACAAGGAAAGTTAATTTTTCAGCAACAGGAATTCTGGTGTCATCTCATTGACCGCAAGGTCAGTAGGATCATTTAAATTGCAGTGCATTCTACACCAAAGGCTACTTGACTTTAAATTGAATATGGCTTTGAAAGGAGAGGAAATGAGGAAAAGTCTCCGTAAAAGCTACGGTGATGCATTTTTGTGAATGCTTGCTCCGCTGGACAACCGACGCATGAGATAAAATTGGTCTTATCCTTCCCGTGTACACCCAAAAACTCAGTTACATAGCAAGAAAGCTGATAGCGCCTTGGTGGTTTTCGGCTTGACGTGTAGAGTTCAAAGGATATCAACATGATGACACCAAATCTTTATAAGAGGATCTCTTCGGAATCCCAACTCCTCAAAGAGGTATCCTTATAGGTTAGCCAGCCTCAAATTCCGTTCACCGGAACATCTATTTCACCCGAGTGCCTAAAAAAAAACCGTCGACAATGGGAACGCAGAAAGCTTTCTTCCTATTTCTTCCTGCCTGTTCAGTTTTTTGACTATGTCGATGTCACTGTACAGCTCGGATAATTCGCCGTTGAATCTTCTTCCCCAAACCCCGTCAACGCAAATCAGATCGAATAGATTTCGAATGATTTTTCACTCGAAATGACTGAGAATACGCATCTGTGACATAAAGTAGGACTGGGATGATCAAGTGCTTCCATAGAGTTTCCCTAGTTTTTCGTGATAGAGCCTTACTACTCAATAGCCTTCATATCCCAAAAAAACAACGACTGGCAAGAGTGATTTTTCGTTTTATTTCTGCTGGCAGAATTAATAGGAGAACTAAGATAGACAGAGTCCTTTGCTACCTCGGAATAATAATATATCTCTCGATTAATAATATATCTGTCGATTATGACGTTTCTGATGATGTGTGTCCCTTTTTGTTGACGGCATATACTTGGTTTTGCCCTCATTTACGCGCTAAAACCATGTTGGTACCTTTTGTTTCAATACTAGCGAACGCACCGGAGACAGTCTGGTCAGTTCTCCCAATTTCGTCGATATTATCGGCATACGCTAGTAGTTGCACAGACTTTTGAAAGACTGTTAAAGAAGTCAAATGACACTGCGTCGACTTTCGACATCAAAGGTCTCGACTAAGTCATTACCAACCTTCATTCTGCACAGGTGGACGAGTTGGGCAGGTATGCCAAAACTTTACATGGCTCTATATAGCTCGTCTCCATAAATGCTGTCATATGCGGCCTCAAACTCTTTGAAAAGATAGAGGCTATCGATATGGACATCTTGGATTTTTTCCAGGATCTGCCGGAGTGTGAAGATTTGGTCGATTGTTGACTTTCCTTTCCTGAAACCGCACTGATAGGGACCAATTAGCTGTTGGAGACTTATACCTCAATAGATGGCGCTATTGAAAAGATTTCCTTTTTTTCTGGATCGGAGATACGGTGCTCAGATTCCATTCATCAGCCACACACTCTTCTGACCAGAACTGAGAAATGAGTTATTCCATGCTCCCCACAAAGTCATTTCCAGCAGCCTTGAATATTTCGACCCGTAAGCCTTCAAGTCCAGCTGATTTGTTGGATCTTATCTCAGTTATTCTTACCTCGTTCTGTTCACATGAACGAAAATTTTGGCTTTCATCGTCTAAGTTGAATGGTCTATGCTGCCTGACGGCGGAATTTTGGGGTTTTTCGCCGTTATACGAATACAGTCTGCAGAAAAATATTTTCCCTATTCTCAACACCGACTTTGACTCAACTACAAGTTTTCCTTCTTCATCTCTACAGGCTTATGTAAAGGTCTTCTTGCCCTACTTATTAGTGAAACTTCTGTACGTTATTCCCGGAGTACGGCCTATTAACATCTTCGATTGCGCGCTTCTCGTGCTCTTTTTTCTTCTTCCTGAGTAGCCGATGCTTTTTCGGTCTCATCTGCTCGTAGTGCTCACGAGCAGTTATCGTCCTTCGATGCAGCGTTGCTTTGTCAATTGTCAGCCTCTTGGTTAGCTTCATCGAACCTGGGATTTCTTGGTGGTGGGCCGCACATCGGTTGCAATGCCTCTGATGGTATGTTGGCAGCGTTGCCACTGGTCTTCGGTACATGATGCTGGCGGCATAGGCGTTTTTGAGAAATTTCGGGATACGCGTTCAGTGAAGATTCTGGTAGTTTCCTGCGACGGCAACCTTTCTGTGTTATATCTTTTCATAGTAGTTCTTCTTTGTTGTGGCGCTTGGGAAATCCGAATGCGCACCTTGGCTGCAACAAGTTTGTGATCCGAGTCAATTTTGGCTGCCCGGAACGTTCGGACGTCCATCAAATGTTCAATTTGGTTTAACGTTTGATAATCCGGAGACCGTCAAGTCTTCTTGTGTATATTGAGATGAAGAAACCGTGTGCTCGCTATAATAATATTTCGTCCCACCGGAAAGTCAACAAGCCTAAGTCCGGTGCCAAACAAAGTGTCGTTTAGGCTATGCTTACCAACTATTGAACCCAAGACGTCCACCTTTCCTATTCTGGCGTTAAAATCGTCCAGTGTGATTTCAACGTCATACTTCGGAGAGTGCTCATATACTCGTATCTTCGCTTATGTTAGCGAATTTAGCCCTAATGCGGATTGTCATAAAACGCTCGCGCACGTTTCGGAAGCTCAAGACTTCTTGCCTGAATCTGCCGCATCCGAAATAGCGCAGTGTCTTTTCCCTAAAGTCTTCACCGTAGTATGTACATATCACAGTTTTTCATCCTCCTTATGTCCAGCCCTGGATGGCGGTGATATCTGCGTGATACCAGTTAAGGGCCTCTGCTAATTGGTCTGCTGTGGTAGAAACTTGGCAGCACAAAACTTTCTGGTAATTTTGGTATACTCAATTTGAAAAAGATCCAGAAATCTTTAAGAATGGAACTCCTCGACTTCGAAGTGCCTTATGACACTTTTTCAGAGGTTTTTTTGTTCAAAAAATAGAGTAAAACAAAATGGTGAAGTAAGGTAACATTCAGACATTTTATTTCTTTAATCCCTTAAAAAGTCGCATACAACCTGGCAATAGCAACCAGGACTTCCAGTACCAACCCTTTAGTGCTTATAAAATTGCTTTAAATGGAGGCTGATTGGGGTGAGTGTGCATAATTAGTTGAAAGACAATATTGTGTTTCCCGGGGCATCATGGGACATCAGCGAACATCCTTCCACATCATCCACCATCATCAACCGCCAAGCTAGATAGATTATAATCAAATTAAGCGTTTTGACTCGTATAATGCGCACCAAAGTACCTTTCATGTAATAACACAAAAAGATTGACGATAAGAGGTTCAGACATAAAAGACGAAAGAATAGGGCCAAGTACCAAACCATTCATCACTCTTGCGCCTTGGAAATTGATGGCCTCTTTATTCCAAACTTAATACCCCCAATATAGACCTACCCTCATAAAACTGTTCATTTCTTTTGAAACACAATGAAAATTTCATGGCCATGTAGCCACACATCTGTGCTTAAGGAAGGCAATTAACTTGATTACACTTATGTCGAAGCCTGAAAGCTAATTCCTTTAACGCGTCGTACCCCCTTAAACTCGACGAATATGTCTTCATCAAAAGGACTCGTGTACTCGCAGCATCGCTAAAGCCTATTCTTTTATTTACCACCTGCCTTTTCACGGATCAATTTCCTTTCGAATTTACTGAACACAGATACAGAATACAGGTACAGAATACTCATCATTAAAATTAATTTTAAGTACCCGCGAGAAATCACATGAACCGTGACAGATCCTTAATATATCACTTCCTTGTACTCACCCACAACGTGTATGCTGGTGAACTTCCACTGCGTACGAAGGATTCAATTTTAAGATACGAGTATACGAGTATATGTCCTTATACACCTGAGATGCTATCCATATCTCCATTGTGTTTTCGTAAAATTGTCATCCGATCTAAATTAATTGACAAAGCCAAGGCCTTGCATCTCTGGCGAAAATTCGTTAAAAGGAAACTCAAAAGTTTACACACGAACATGCCCGCAGGGATTTCTAAATGAGCAATTTCGTTGAGTAGTTGGGATGTAATATGACTCCCAATACTTCAAACAAAATTTCTTCTTTTAAAACGGCCAGATTGGGTACGACATGAGTCTGAACTTTGGTCGGAAAGTCAACCAAGGCAAACCATTCAACTTGAAGTCATCCTGAGCATTATAATTGAATTCATTATTTAGACAGTGACTTGTTACGGTTGTTGGTACCTCTGACCTCCACCTTTTCCTCAAACACTGCTACAATAGGTGTCAAGCTTTTAAACAGCAGAGAGTAAGGACTTGCTGCAGAGCACCAGGCACAAAGTAACATCCTTAGTGGATGGGACAGATTCAGTTTGGAGAGAGCTAAAGACATTCTGGTCGAAGCACGATTAGCTTAAGGCAGAAAGCAAAAGCTAGTAAGACGAGGTTGGATACTGAAATGGCAGCCTCCACGTCTTATACAGACAAGTCAAGGCGTATGCCCCTGGGAAGCAAAGCCATTTCAGTAGCAAGAAGGACGGGTTCGACGTCGCGGAAGTAAGTGATATAAGATGAAGGAATGAAATTCCTCCGTATGCAAAACAATTTCAAATATGAGCTTCGCGCTGTTGTTATAAACGAATAGGAGTCTTGTGGTAGTTTGACCCTCAACCATCCGAGAAATATCGAAGATAAATTGCAAGACGCCCTGTGGAAGAATTTATGCGGCACTAAAAACCAGGACCTTTAAATTGATTTCTCTAGTTGTACAGGTGGATCCAAGAAGTTTGTTCTTTCTGAACCCATCTCCTCATATGATTTTCTATGACGCTTCGTCATGGATCTCTGTGAGGTATGACGAGGGGCGTCACTTCGACGATGACTGGGTGGTTTCATGTTCCTACACGAAGCTTCTATGGCTTCTTCATGTTAAAAACGGAGAGCTTAAACACGATACATGGGGAGTCCCAAAGCAACTACTTGACCATCGTTTTTTGTTGACTCTACTCAAGTAGCTAATAATTCGGCATGCCTTGGAGGGGATAAGGATTAGAACTGCGACTAACGACAATGAACGGGGGGATCCCCTGGGACGAGGAAAGTGATGCAGATAAGCTTGCATCACAGTTAAAATGCTACAGCTGTTTAGCGCAGACTATCACGAAATAAGACGTCAATGACACACTTCTACAGGAGCCCCAAACGAAGAAGAACAAAATGATCCAGGGTATGAACACCGAAGCGAGTGCTGTAATCCGACCGCCTCTAGATATTCGCCCATGTCTAATGCGAATTCTTTCTTGTCGAGTGCGCCTCCAATTCTTCAAACCAGATTTTAAAACGCAGTCTTGCAGGATTTACCACGTTGATAGCCATGTTGCATCTTAGACAGAGAACGCATTCACAAAGCAGTTTTTTGCACATAAAGCTGGACCAGACTAATGGGTCTGAAGCTCTTATCGAGGGTGTAGTGATCTCTTTCGATTTTTGGTATAAAGGTGGATCTCGCTGTTTGCCAGAACTGGATACATGCCATCGTGCCACGGGACTGAAAGCCATCAAAAGAAGCAACGGGCAACAAGGCACTCTCCGATATACGAATAAGCTTCTTATATTCTTTTTGCTCATATCTGTAAAAGCTCCAACCTTCCTCCAAATTAGCCAGCGTTTCACCATGGAACGGATGATATCCAGGAATTTTTCCTGGCTCGACACGAGAGCTCAAGACATTTAGTGTGGGCATCTTCTGGTTCTGGACAGCTTGTTCTACGTTCTGTTTCATTGTGAACTTAGGCGGAGCATTCACGGACTTGATGAACTCCTCCTTAAACCGTTTTCTCGATTTCCTCCTCTTCAAGTTCGAGACCTCGTATCCCGTTGTGAATTCGAATTACTTTTGGGCGCTTACGTAAGCCTCCGGTAATATCCTTAGTGTAGGTACCTATTGGATGCCGCTAACTCAATTGTTTACTGCCTTTCTTTCGTAGCATATGTTTGCTAGAGCCAACATTGTTGACAACCCAGTCAGAGGATAGGATAGGAGCGTACTTTTTTTCTACATCTTTTTCCGCTTGTAAGAATATATATTCAAATTTTTTAGTGTCGAGTACAAGGCTTTGGGTATGAGGACGCGATAATTCAGCCTCAGTTTTCCTGAGTTGCTCTGGATTCAGCTTCAGTGGCATGACACCCTCAGAAGTCTTACTTCTCAGAGGATGGACTTTGGCACTGACTTTCTAAGTAATTCAAAAGTTTGGTGAGTGTAGCACATTACGAACATTCTCTACTTTATCTTTCTCCAACAACACTGTATTTGCACTCAGTTCACTGTCTTGGAGCTTTAAGCTGCATCATGTTGGATTCTAGGCTGAATGAGCTTATTGCTCATACCTCTAAGAAAATGACCAAAACAGCGGAAGGCATGCACAACACAAAGCAAAGTGATGTAGATAAATCCGACCTCTTTCAAACGCCAGCCCCAAGAGTGAACGATCCTATTGCTTGCACCTCTTCGGAACCAGCAAAAAAGGATAAGCATAATGATAAGTCGATGGGACCTACCAAGATCTCCTTGAACCTTGCAAGATCCACTAAGATAGGTGTAAAGGGCAACAGCTCGACTACAGGGCAGGTGAAGGTAAACTCGACGTCGTTAGACAGTGCTTGAATGGTTGTTGCCAACTCCAATTCCTGTAAGAGAGATCCTGTTGACGGGAATAGGGTAGACAACGAATTCGACTTAAATTCACTCGTGCTCACTAACGTGCTAATGCTAGGAGAATGCTTAATTTGTAGGCATTTTAGGAATCGCGACCATAGCTTCTTAACGGAAAGGCATCGACTGTGCTGGGACTCGTAGAATGGTCAAAGAAACCGCCGAGGCATAGAGAGAGCAACGAGTAAGGAATAGGGGCGCCAGGAAGGCTCCAGCTTCTGAGGGAAGCAAGGCCAAAAACCTCCTGCCCTGGCGGCGATTGTGGTAGACAACGACTCCTCCAAACCTAAACCGGTTGCTGGTAGCCCGAAAAGAGGATGGTTAAAGCCCCGAGATAGGCAGGATTGGCAAAAGGCAGAAAAAGAACCCAGCAGAGGTCAACGGAAGCTTTCGGGTTGCAATAGTCGACTTTGGTAATCTAAAACGGGAGCGTTCTGATAACCAATGGCTCTATCATGAAATGGGCTGGGAATATCTCGCTCTTCGGACAGCTAAGCACCCAAAAAATATTCAAGGTCATACAGTGCGATAATATAGCTACCCTCGAATGGCTGAGAGAGTTCGTCGGCAACACGAAGCCAGCTACAAGTTCCGGGTCAGGATAACCCGATGCAAGATCAGACCCTGCATAGTCGCCTTACGTGCGAAACTGAAGAGGAACGCAAGCCGCCATCCTATAAATAGTGCAGATAAATTTTCATCAGAGTAAGGTGGCCAGCCCTAACGTTATCTACCTTACGAGTAAGCAGGACATCGACATTATCCAAATTCGGGAACCTTTGATAACCACGAGGCAAAATAAGAGGGCTGAAATCAACCGAATTGGTGACCTACAAGGCCAAATCAGGTAATGAAAGTAAAATTAACCAAAGCCAATATCGAATTGTCTATCTATCGGGCTTCTTAGCAATAACGACCAGCAGTTGTCAGCTGTGAGCCACGAATAAACCGCTGCTCAAGCTTGCCTTGACATACATCCCATATGAGTCGACTGACGGACCCCGTTCCGCAATACATAACTCACTTAGATCAGGAAAGGTCCGATGGTTGTGTCCCGTCATCAACACGGATACAGACTCTCGAGGTTAGTCCCTATTTCAATACATAATCCACCAAAATCTTTTAATCGCTAACCGCGGTTATAAACCACCATTTGTGGTGAAAAATTCACGGCAGGTAGTAGATATCACTCTTCTGAGTAACTCTGACTCCCTTGCAGTAAGCAACAGTGTCAAGGACATACCCATATCCCCTCTATTGTACAAAATCCCAAAAATAACAACTAGGAAAACTGGAAACGCCCGTCAAAATAGACTATGCAGCGGAAAAACTGGAAATGAACTTCACACATGCTTTTAACCAAATATGCTGTAGGAAGATCAGAAAATCCGAGAACTCACCACGTTGGTGGACTAAAAAATTGTAGTTCTTAGGAAAGAGGCAACAAAACTTCCAGCCAAAAGTTCAAATCTGTGCTCCAACGCAATCTGCAGCGCTAAAAGAAAATCATGGAGGAAGTTTTGCTCAAACATTGAAAGCAAAGTAGAGTGTGCAAAAGTGAGGAAAGTTATATATAAAACAGCGAGATGGTAGCTACACGAAATTCCATACTGAAGCTTTGAGACTCCTGCTAAAAACCCACTTCCCTGTCTGAAATCCTACTCCAATACCAGTAGCAAACCCAAACTCATTCTCCCCTACCCAATTTGAAATCCCAGAGGGGATACTAGAAGAAAGGAATATAAGCTGGGCTCTAGGCTCATTTTCCCTGGACTGGACGGAGTTACACCAATCATGCTTCAAAAAACGAAGCAGCCTGTGATCCTGTTCCTAAAAAGACTATTTAGCAACAGCATCAAGTGTGGATATGTGACAAAATGCTGGAGGGAAACAAAGGCAATTTTAATTCCCAATACCCATCCATACCCATCCAAAAGACCTCTGGCTCAATAAGCCCAACATCATTCATTCTAACAACTTGGAAAAAAACCGCTGCACCCAGAAGACTGGGAGGATTATCGCTCTTCTGTGAGGCAACACCATATTGCTAAACCATTATTCTTCTAGTCTGCCATGACAAATACACTGCAGGTCTAAAGTATTCGGCCACCCTAGACAACTGACTTCATTGGGTTTTCTTTTTACCGAATTTTCTAGAACATAAAATTTGTAGTCCTGGATTGCAACGCGAAAACCTCAATCGAGAAACGATCTGCAAACATCACCCTTCTTTAAGAAGGCAAATCGCAGTGGGAAGTGAACTACACGCTCAAACCGAAATTTAAATCACGGTAAGGATGACCTAGAGCTACAACTAAACACTAGGATCGGCTAATAGTCACAACGTCCTGTCCCTAATAAAGTTCAAGCGAAGATTTAGACACGTTATATTATTTGGTCGACTTGCTGTTCGGAAACTCCTACTGCGACAACAAAACAAGCAGGAAGGGTTAGTAGGGCCCAAAAAGCGTAAAGACTGGACGGAAGAAAATTTCAAACGAGTTTTATGGAGCGATGAATACAAGGTAGAGATATTTAGCAGAATTCGTTCGACACAGCGCTGAACAACAGATACCTGACTGTTTGGTTCCTACCATGTTTCCCTTCAAGTGGAGTGGGAGATCTGATTCGGGTGATGAGAGAAATAAGTAAGAGGCATATAAAGCAATATTGGAATAAATCGCTGTGTCCTCTGGACTAAGATTAATTGGCGAAAGATTCGTATTTGTCAGACTTTGTCTAAACAGTGGGAAGTTGAAGAACATGTCATAATATGGCCATCACCAAATTTAAAACCTATAGAGCTGATGTGAACTGAGCTGAGCTGCAAACGAAACAAGTCCAACAAACTTTGGATTTGTACGTAGAACTTTCGGTCTATTAAAAGGCCAAGCGCAGCTGAACACCTAGCGGGGTCTCTGGACTGCTGCAAAGCAGATATCACCATCATCCAACAAATGCGATGGGATGGCTCAGGCATAAAGAGGATGGAAACTGCGTCATCTACTACGGCGCCTCTTTCTTTCAGACAAGAAGTCTTGGGTTTCCGGCATGTTAAAAATCTGTATTAAAGCTAAATTTGCCAACATTAGCCTTATATGCGCGCATGCCCCACAGAGGAGAAAGATGACGAGACCAAAAAGAGCTCCCACAATACGAGCTCTTGGATAAGACCTACAAGCAGTGCCCCAGCAATGACATTAAAATTGTCCTCGGGAGGGCATCTTTGGTAGTACAGTCGGAAAATAAAGCCTGCACTACACCACCTCCGATATCGGACTCAGGCTGATCGACTTTGCGGCAGCGGGGTGAAACATTGTCTGAATCTGAATATTCATAAGGGGATTTTGGGAATCTCTGATTAAACAACCTTCAACAAGATTGACCACTTTGCGATCAACGTAAGGCACTCCTCCAATGTTATGGACGTCCGAACGCCCCGAGGGGCCAACATCGACCCGGACCATTACCTTGTTGTAGCTAAGGTACCGTTGCGGATATCCTGAAAATTGTAAGGAAGTTTGACGTCGGACGGCAACAATTGCAGATGATCGCCAAATCGTTTTTCGATCAAGTCTCTCTTGATCTCTTGCGGCCAGCATCAAATATCGAAGACCAGTGCCGACTCTGATGTGCTACGAGTGTGTTTCACTCGGCCACCACAGTGCCGATGAGTACCGGCAAGAACATGCAGCTAAGCGATATGCATATAAAGCGGCGCTCCATAGAACGACTAGAGCTGCTCACGAGCCCAGGAGGAAAAAGAATGAGCATGAGAAGCGTGTGTGTCAAGAAATTTGAGAGATTCTGCTCCAGAAATGAGATTCGAAAGTTTTACCAAAAGGTAAAAAACCGAAGTCTGTAGAGACTATGATGAGGATTTGGACAGAACATTTCTGTGGACTGTATCACGGGGATGACGAACCAAATACCACTGTCAGGCACAATGAACCCTTCAACCTGGACGATGTAGACCAATAATTCCGTCCACCCGTTCTGGATGAAGTGAAGAAGCCATATCTAAGCATAAGTCCAACAAAGCAGCTTGAACTGAGGGCCTGGCTGCCGAGCTCTTCAAAGCGGAAGGCGATGACTTGGTAAGGCGCATACACCAATTCATCTATAAAATATGCAAGTATGCCCGATAAATGGAACCTCAGCATTGTTCGTCCGATGCTCAAGAAAGGAGACCCTTTAAACTTCGCCAACTATATCAGTCTCCTATCTGCCGTATTGTGTGAACGCTTGAAGCCATTCCTCAACGACCCGATTGGTTCATATCAATGTGGCTATAGGTCAGGAAATTCCACCAACGACCAAATATCCACATTACTGCAGATCTTTAAAAAAAAAACCCATAAGCTCCAAGTGGATACATACCACCTACTCATCGAATCTATACAGAGCAATGTCTAGTCTTGGCATCCCGGCCAAACTCATCCGTTTGTGCTAGATGACGATGGAGGAAGAGGTCGGAAGAGAACTCAACGAGACCTTTAATGTCAAAAAAGGATTTAGAACAAGGTAATGCGTTGTCATGCGATTTCTTTAATATCATTCTTGAATGATTGGTGCAAAACTCACGCGCCCACACTAGAGGCACACTCTTTCGAAAGTCCGTCTAATTATTCGTACACGCCGATAATATTGACATAATTGGAAGAAAGCAACGTGATGTCAATGGCGCTTTTTCGAGTATTAAGATGGAAGAGGCGAAGATGAGTTTAATACTCGTAGTCAACGAGGGCAAGACCAAGTATATGCCGTCAACCAGAAAGGACCCCAACCCCAACGTCTCCGACAGAACGTTAATCTCGGCAGATATAACTTTGAGGTAGTTGAGGACAACGAGATCAAATGAAGAGTAAGTCATTCCAATCGCTGCTTCTTTGGGCTAACAAGGCCAAGCAAAGCCCTCTCTATAAGACCTTAATAATCCCCGTCCTGCTCTACCGTGCAGAAGCATGAACTTTACCAAAAGCGCTGCGTGGAAGAGGAGATACAACGACGATCGGTTTGTACAGCGACATGGACTTAGCTAGAAGACTGAAGGTCCAATGGCTGAGTTGGCTAGAGTGAATAGACGCCAATGCTCCAGTCCGAAAAGTCTTCGAAGTCGCCCCCGTGGGACAACGCCGTAGAGGGAGACCGCGACTTACGTGGCGCACGCAAATGGATGGGACCAACTTAGCGAGCGAAACTGAAGGCAGCTAGCTAAAGGTCGACCTAGCTGGGGATGCTAGTTGATTGAGGCCTAGGTCAACCCGGGACTGCACTGCCGCTCCCTGTTCATTTTACGTGATTATTGTTCAACTAGAGATCTTATTTTCGATGCAAGATTTAGTTTTTTCTTCGAGCACTGACGGCAGCCTCAAACTTTTGGGCAGCAGTGTAGACTATGTGAATGATAGGTGGCTTCTAAAAGGAAAATCTTACGTTTTCCAAGCGAATCTCATTTCAATTAATTTTTCCCTCCTTGTGAGCAATTTTCACCATAATCTTACCTCTCCAGTGGCAACCATGTCCCCGAAACTAGAGTAACGCTGAAAGTAATGGGCATGATAATGCCATTGCTATCACCATGGCACTCTCGAATTGTTCTTTTAAAAATATCCTCGAGGAACCAAGGCATCGTTTTTGTCGTTTTTGTCTTAGTTGTCGTCGCCCAACTGCTTTTGATTAATGTCCACCACTCCATATTTAGTCGGCCCACAGGATCGTAAGTGGAAAATTTCCATAGACGCTTGAAATATTCGTAAATTTCCTCATCATCTTTCCCCTCACTACTGTTTCTATCTTTCATGGGGTTTCGTTCTCGTTTATTCTTTTTCGGAGTGTTTTTTTCCCTCCCTGTCCTGGGTACGAATACATAGCGCTGAAGGGATACCAAGAGCCAGGATAATATTTTCACTTACACCCGCAGTGGTCGATTCCCTTGGTCGCGAAGGTCCCTTGGACAGAATCGCGTTCTTATGAGGCAAAATAATTCTGAATAACAGAAATAACAAACGATATCAAGCTGAGCTGCTGTTCCACTGGCTGGAAAGAGCCAGTGGGTAAAAAGCAACAGGAAAATTATTAATGCATGGAAATTGAATGTTTACGAGGAGTTCGAATTTTTCTAAATAGAGGGCAGACAAACGCTTTCCATGGCTTCCATGACTACTTGAACAAGTCCTCTGTGTGTTTATAAACAAAAAGCAAATGGTCTCCGGTTCATTGTACCATAAACTAAGTGAGTAATGGCGAACATCTGGTGGATGACATGAAGGGGCACGGAGACAGGAACCAGTTGATCCTTGCTAGGCGGGATGGGCACTTTGTTTATTTGCAAAACGGCAAATGGAATTCATTTCGAGAATGATGAGCTGGATATGGGTAAATCTGTGCGTAGACAAAGTCTCAAGGAGGCAGTACTGACAAGGATTCCATTTACAATATACAAGTGTACAAGGGTGAGCAGATATATCCGCGAGGCACTGGTTTTCGGAAAGCTTGTAGGGTTACGGAGTTCTATCTGAAAGGGAACATTTTGGAAAACACAGAAACTGGCATGGGATCTGATTGAATAATTGATTTTGGCGAAGGTGTGCTAGTTCGCATGATATTGGGTTGTTGATTGTTGAACAGCTTCCCTTTTGTCTCGTGTTCAGAGGCTCATCCTCAGCATTGACCGCCCAGAGGCCCGAAGATGTACGATTTGAGTTTGTCAGTGAATGGTAAAATATTAAAGCTTGGCTCTTTAAAGAGATGACTGTTAAACAGCATTGAAATGTAAAAAATTGTATATATAAGTGGGCATCAATGTCGATTAATGGCACTTCTCTCTTCCATCTCGGCTTCTCCAACCCAATATATTAAAAGATAAAGTTCCGATTAGCGATGGATGTAGCTGGTAAACTGGCGTTCTGGCGGTCTATTACGGCTACTTGTTAAACAAGCCGCTTAAGACTTTCTTGAAACTGCATGTTTGCAGGTAAGGTCTTCCATGAGTGCGTTGTCTCAATAAAGTGGACTCAGTGATCCTTCGGGCTGGAGCACTGGTGTCCATTTGCTTTGGTTTACTATTCACAAATGCCCCACTGAGAGTCCACTGGATATGCCAAAAATTGTTGCTCCATGCAAGGACCTACAAAAACCACTTGATAGCACGTTTCTCTTTCTAGGACTTTTTTTTAGCATCAAACGTTTCCGTGAAATTTCTTCCGACTTTACAAGAGCAGCAGAAGTTTTCTAACTTCTAGTACAATCGAACGAATTTACTAGGAATGCAATGGCCAGATATGACCCTCAATAACCTCAATAACCTCAATCTGTATAAACACTTTCATAAGTAATCTTACAATCGGTGATAAGGTGGTCGGTGTAGATTTGGTATTCCCGGGTCATGTCAAAGATTTCCGGTGGAGTGATTTTAGACGTTCACATGAGATTTTGTAATGGGTTTTCAGTAGGCTGTACCCCTGTAGTTGGTGTAGTTCAGCTGATCCTGTCTATGTGGAATCTGATTCCATTCATTAGACATACGCTCATCTGACAATATTTTGAGCTGGTGCATACTCTTCACCATCTCCCCCATCTGAGAAAAACTCAGCTGCTAAGCCGGTTTAGATATTGCTCACTTCGATTTGGTCGTGTCTGACCAAATACATGTCATTCAATAATCAGCGAAGGTGGTTATTCTTAATTCTTAGTTCAAGGGTTTTGTTGTCCTGGCATGTCATTTTAACCTTTTGATAAAGCTTCTGAACCATATCCTTACACCAGAATCTCCTGTTGACCTCCTGTTTGGCTGAGAGTGGAGGCTATCATTCATTCATAGTTGAACCTCTTACTTTTGGTGGAATTTAGCACATCGGAGGTAGTATTTCTGAATACCTTTTGGAAAAATCGCCACTAGTCCTTAACACTTGATGGCAGTGATGCGGAATAATGAGCGAAACATAGTCGGCTAATGATCTGGTGGTGGTCTCTTTAGATTATTAACAACGTGAAACCATGATTTCGGTTCGACTTACGAGTATATAAAATATTTCGGTGAGTGGCTTTGCAGCTTCTTTCAAATCACTACCATTCCCAGCCTAATAAGACTAACTCCTTTTTTATGTGATCTGAACCAACTATTTTCAATGATAGCTTCTCCAAGTTTGGCAAGAATTCTTCGTAGCCTGGATAATCGAATGGGAATTTACAAGAATGGTGTCTATAGTAGGATCGCCGAACGCCATATAAAAGCCACAGGACTTCTAGAGACTTCCTTAGCTAAGTTAACTTTCAGTTAGATTGGTTGTGTGTTCGGCATCCACGACCACTTAATTCTAACACCGAAGACTCATTTTTCCTTTACATCAAATCAAGACACTGGGTTTAAAAGAATTGTGTTCGCTCATGACTTCGAGTTTCTGTTTGTACTTAATATTCATCGGCAAATAGCGGAGTTGCAGTTACAAAGTTCCGAGAAGCATCACAATAGTCTCTTGAGTTGGTGTGTGCATATTAGCAACTTAGTGTATTAATCGTCCAGGAATCGTGGATCGTGAGAGGCGTGGTTAGTGGACTTGAGACACCTGTATACGCTCTGCTCTACACAAGAGACAAAGGTGAGATGAGAACTTGTAAATTAGTGAAAGATAGCTTTAATATACTCTTGCTTCCTAACCTCAGCGACCCCGACATAACCTTTTCTACACAGGAGATTACCAAAAGGAAACTACTGGCTGGCATCGGCATATCTTAGCCACGTTCATGTGGGCCAGCTCCCTGGTGACAACGTAGAAAGGGTGGTACTGGAATCTGAAAGTTTAGAAATTGACCTCATCATCGGATGCAACGCTAACGCTCATCATCAGACGGTATGGAGCTGTACCGGCATCAACGATCGAGGTGAGTTACTTTTTGATTATACGAGTAGATAAGAACAATTACGAGTATATGTGGAATTGCACATCATTTAAATGGCCGTCTCGGCTTTGCTGGCAGTGCTTTAAGCGGTCGGTCCAATTTCTGATGACTCGGTCCAATATGTGCGTCCAATTGACGTAACCCCAGAGAAAATAATCAACTGGTGTCAAATCGCATGATCACAGCGGCCAATTGATGAACGCTCACCATGAGATCACCCAGTCGCCAAATTTCTCCTTCACAACTTCGAGGGATGCGTAGCTTGTATGGCATGTAGCGTCGTGTTGTTGGAACCACAGCTGGGGTATATGGATGTTATCGAGCTCTGACCGCAGAAAATCGGTTAACATCGCTGAGACCATTGACGGTACTCGCGTCTCCTTCCTTATTTCGAAGAAAATTTTTTGATTTTAAATATTTTTGGTGGGGGCGAAAGCCCCCATTTATTCGGCTTAATACAAGTTATAAGTTCAGGTTTAATTTTACCTGAACTAAAACTTAAAACTAAGGTTGGTTAGAGTGGTGAAGGAGAACGGATTTGAGGTAGGAAGTGGTGCGGTGGAAGTCAAAGACGCTGGGGTTTGAATTGATTTTTCGTAGCATACCGGATATTGGTTCGTTCGCGCCATAGGAGGTGTGGTGGGTTGGGGTACGTAGATTACGAAGGTTAGTGTTGAGGAAAATAGAGTTGTGAAGGCGCATTCAACCTGACCTGAAAGAAGTCGATGAATGAAGAGAAAGTCGGCTGCATCTCTGCGTTCCTCAAGGGTGTTTAGGTTAATAAGGTTGCGACGGTTTTGATAGGGGGGCAGAGTAAAAGGATCATCCCAGGGCAAACCACGAAGAGCAAATCGAATAAAACGGCGCTGGATGCTTTCGATTCTCGAGATATGAACGCAATGATATGGGGACCATACTTAACTGGCGTACTCTAGGAGGGGACGTACAAAGGTAATATAGAGGGACCTGGTCACGTATAGGTTAGTGAATTTTTCGGACCATCGTTTTACAAAACCTAGTGCAGAGTTGGCTTTAAAGATTATCCCATCCATATGTAAACGGAAGTTGAGCTCCCTATCACACAAAATGCCGAGGTCGCGAAGAGATTCAACGGAGGAGATAGGTTGGTTGTGGAGAAGGTAGAGTCGGGGAGGAGATTTGTGCCGCTTATGTGAAAAGGTGATGGATTGGCATTTGGTGATATTAAGTTCCAAACAGTTTTTGAGGCACCGGATCGAAAAACTATCAAGGTCTTGTTGAAGGAGGAAGGAGTCTTGGGGAGAGGAAATGGTTTTGAAAAATTTGGTATCGTCGGCGTAAAGGGAGACGGACGAGTGTTTGATGATCCTATCGAGATCATTTATGGTTAATATAAAGAGAAGGGGACCGAGATGGCTATCTTGAGGAACTCCAGAGGTGGCCAAAAATGGAGCGGAGTGGGCTGACCTAAAACGAACACTGTAAAAACGGTTTTCGAGGTAAGAGGGTATCCATTTTAACAGTATGCGTTCAAAGCCGAGGGCAGACAATTTGAAGAGTATTAATCGATGAGAGATTTTATCGAAGGCTTTGCTAAAATCGGTTGCAACTACATCGACTTCGTTGCCGTTCTCTAGGGCAGAGATGGCAAAGGATACGAATTCAACGAGATTTGTGGTGGTTGACCTACCCTTTAGGAAACCATGTTGTCTAGGGGAAATAAGTGATTTGCATTGGAAGCTTAGAGCTTCATACAAAAAACTTTCGAGGAGTTTGGGTATATGGGAGAGTTTAGCGATTGGACGATAGTTTGTTATTTTGTTCTTTGATCCCTTTTTGTGGATTGGGGTTATAATGGAGGTTTTCCAAACCTGAGGAAATTCTCCTTATGAAAGGGATAGACGAAAGAGATCAGAAAGGGCAAGGGAAAGAGACGAAGAACATTTTTTAAGAAATATGGCAGGGAGGCCATCTGGACCGGGTGTAAATTCATCATTGAGTTGGTGTAATTTATATTCGATATAAGAGGGGTCCAAGATGTGAGAGAGAAGTAAGCCATTGGAGAGGTTCAGTAGGTAACGAAAATAGTTGTCGATTGTAGAGAGAGATAGGGGACAAAGTGAGACTGAGGGGTTAATTGAATCTGTTGTGAAAATAAGGTCCAATTGCCTGCCCATGTAGTTGGATACACCACTGACTTGGCATAGACTTGAGTCTGTTAAGGGATCTAAGAAGAGACATTCCTTAGCTGAGTTGGCATTTGAAGCGATGAAGAACGATTGATCGTCTGATGGAGTCCACCGTAGCTGAGGAAGATTAAAGTCGCCGAAAATAAAGATATCGTCAGTAGATCAGACAGGTCAATTAAATGGTCGATCGCATCGACAACAAGTTGGTAAGATTCGATAGGTTGCGCTGGCAGGATGTAGCAACATAAAACGTAAAGGGACTTGAAGGGGAGTGATATTTTTATAGCGACAAAGTCGACTATAGAGGATAAAGAGATGGTAATGCGAGAAGAGTTAAGGCTATTGTGGGTCGCCAGTAGGACGCCTCGACAGGGGGAATCATCATGTGGGCGGGTAGGATCGTCGTCGCGAAAAACATTAAAAGTAGGGGGGAACAATTCCTGGTTCTTTATGTCGGGAATCAAATTGGTTTCAGTCAAGGCGTAAATATCAAAGGTAAGAGAATGCGATTGACGTAGGACAGCATTGGTTTTAGAGCGGAGACCTCTTACATTCTGGTAGTAAAATGTAAGCGGGATGTTGTGGGGTGGAGATGTATGGCGGGATGGTTTAAGCGCTGAAAAGGAAGGCACGTTATGGACGAAAAAATTTATCGTGGTCAGTGAACGTAGTGGCCGAATGCCACTTACACGGATGTAGGCCCAAATCCAACTGCGAAATAAGCCGGGTTGACTCTCTACCGATGCCCAATTCATCTGATCGGCGGGGAATCGACATTTATGGGTCTTCTTCGATACTGGCAGCTACGGCGGCCATGTTTTCTTCATTTCCCACCAATCTCTCTCTGGTTGGTGGCTTAAGAGTGTATTCACGTTCAAACTTTTCCACAGTGCGACGAATTGCAGCACACTGCAGCGATGACGAAGACCGACTTCACGACGAAATTCACGTTGCGTTATTAAATCTGAGCCGGAATTTCGAGAAAATGGATATTGAAATGGCAAACCTTATTGAATATTTTGACAGCTGGATGTCATTGGTAACTTTGACAGCTGCTGAAACATAACAATTGGAAAAACTATCATTTATATCTGGTCACACCATATTATAAGTACTTGCCTCACTGTTCGCAACATTGGCAATGAGCTCACTTTCATAACAAGAAACCCTAAGAAAGTACTAGATATCACTCTTATCTTCGACAACATCGTCTGAATACTCATTTTCAGACCACAGATACGTCCAATTCAGCCTGAGTGATGCTCCTCCCAGCCAACCAGCATTCTTCCAGAATCTCCGAAAACTGATTGGCCAAAATACAGAGGAACACTTTTAAAAACACTCTCTTCTGAACTCTTAATCTTAACTCAAGGAATTCACCCGGACCCTCAATCAGAATATGGCTGCTTCCTGCGCCCTTATTCGATCTAGAGGCAAAACAAAGCCGCAGTAGTGGACATCAGCACTGGGATTGCTTAGAAACTCTTGCAGAAAACTTTCAACTTAGCAACTAGCACAAGAAAAGTGACTGACTAAGACTCATACAAGAAAACCTTCAAATTAGGTACATACAATATATAAAAACAAGAACTGAGGAAGGCAAAGCAACAATCCTGAAAGTTACCCCGTGACAAAATAACAGAAACCTCAGCGGCATCGCGACAGCGAAAAATCCTCTCTACAAATCCTATGATGCCTAGCTGTTCGAAAAAATCCGATGACCCTTGGACAACCTCAAGTGATGAATCACTCAACCTGCAACTAGACACCCACTTTCCAGGTAGCTCCCTATCCACAGCCAGTAGCAACCGCAACAGGACTACTACAACCGTGACTAAAATTCACGGTCTGATTACAAGAGACAAGCTGCTGTGGGCGCTGCATAGCATCAAGCTATATAACTCTGCTGGTCCGGATGGTATAACACCTGCCGAGCTACAAAGGTCTTCAGATATTATCCTGCCTACACTAGAGAATATCATTAGAAGCAGTATAGACATGATTCACATTCCACTGTTAATGCAGTTTTCATTCCAAAAGCCGGAAAATGCACTCATGTTGTCCCAGATGACCTCAGACCTATACTGTAAGTCTGAAATCTTTCCTTCAGAAAACTCTAGAGCGACTGATTGATATCCATATACGATCTAAAATTGATCCAAGACTTTTGTAAGGAAAGTCGGTGGATACAACTCTGCTTTCATTGACTAGGCAAATCGAACGATCCGTACAATATGGAGAGTATACAATGATCGCTTTCCCGAACATAGATGCTGCCTTTAATAACGCCAGCACATTACGCCTGCGCTACTCTGCAGGTAGACGACTCATTTGGGGAGTTGACCAGTCTTATGCTAAATAGCAGAGTAATCAACTCCAAACTGGGCGGGTCTTCTGCTAAAATACGGGTCTGCAGAGGTACACCGCAAGGCGGTGTCCTTTCTCCCTTTCTCTGGAACTTAGTGGTTAATGAACTGCTAATATACCTGGAGGCGGGTGGTAGCAGGGTGATTGCCTATGCGGATGACGTTGCTATAGCCGTCCCAGGTAAGAATCTAATACAATTAAAGAACTCCTTCAACTAAATGTCAACAGATTAACCCGTCGGGCAGATCACTGTGAATTGGGAGTAAACCCCGTAAACCTGATCTTGTCCTCTTTTCCAGGAAATATAAAATTCCAATGCTAGACCCTCCCTCAATAAACGGTACCAGTTTAGTCTTTTCCGATACAGCAAAATATCTGGATATCTTTTTTGACAGTAAAATAAACTGGAAGCCTAACATTCAAGAAAGAGACAAGAAAGCTGCATTAGATTTATTCTCTTTCAAAAAAGCCATTGGGAACAAATAGGGCCTTCAACCTCGCATTACCCACTGGCTATACGTTTCGGTTATAAGACTGATACTCACCTACGGGGTGGTTGTCTGGTGGACGGCCTTAGACAATGCAGTCAACTGCAGCAAACTAAGCCAAGTCCAAAGGACAGAATGTCTGGGCATAAGCAGAAACCTATGAACTACTCCCTCTGCGGCATTGAATATTCTGTCTCAGTTGACGCCACTCGATATCTTCAGCAGACAGACGAATAATATATTTGGCCACGCTAATATTCTTAATATACTAGGAATCAATCCAGAGAACATCGATTACACCATACCTGAACTTTGGTTTGACAAAGATTTCCATGTAAGCTTCGCCTCTAGATCCTTCTGGAAGGAAGATGCTTTCATGGATGACAAGTCAATCCATTTCTACACAGATGGATCTAAGTCTGATAGCTGGGTTGCTGCTGGTGTTTTCTCAGATAAGCTTAACCTAGGCCTCTCTCTCCGTCTTCCAAATCACTGAAGCGTGTTCCAGGCGGAAATTTTGGCGATTAATGTAGTCCTGCCCTGTCTGCAGAAAAACGTTGTATCTGCAAAGAACATCCGCATCTTTTCGTATAGTCATGCAGTTATCAAATTCCTGGACTCAGTCTCATTTAATTCTAAAACCGCCCTTGTCTACCGATCATCTCTTACGAAGATGCCAGAGCAGTTCAACATTCACCAGTATTGGGTGCCGGCCCACAGAGGCATTCTAGGGAATTGTAGGGCCGTCGAACTCGGTATACCAATCGCTACATGCAAACTAATATGTATTAAATCTGGATGCTAGCAAAAGAACAAACCTTAGGTGGACTGTTAGGTCAACATGTCTAGCAACCAAACAGATCTGTCCAAAGCTAGATCTGAATCGCTCTAAGAGTTGATCCTTCTAAATGGGAAACATCTCAGTGCCATCATAGACGTCATCACTGGACATTTTCAAGCATGCTACAAGGCTTGGTGTCTTTACAAATGATTTCTGGAAAAGCAGAAGAAGGATGAAGAGACAATCCTCCACCTACTCTGTACATGTCCAGCTCTCTCCCAAAGAAGGAAACTCCACTTAGGAGCTAAGTTCTTCTAAATTCGCCAGTGAAATCTTACTCTTACTGTTTGCCGTTGATTTACCTTTTTTGTCCGCTAAGAAAAGTAACTAATTACCGGAAAACTGTTACGATTAAAGATACGCTTTCAATAAAACGACTGTGTCTGTTTGTGTATGCTTTCTTTATTGTACAATCTTTCTGTTTTGCGTGAGAGAATCTAACATTTTTTACATCGTTTTTATACATTTGCTAGCACTTACATAGGTGTGCTGGATATAAGTAGTGTTGCACTTACTGCTAAAGTGATGATGACACCGCGGATCTACACTCCCATCAGGATGCATGTACTCGGCGCTCTAGGAATTCTTGTTAAAAAAAAAACATCCAGGGATCATATTGGACTAGTTCTTTGTCCCTGCGCTCTATTCCGACAAAACAAACAAAAACCTCTCTAATGCAATTGTAGCCTTTCAACGTTACTTTCCTCACTGCACTTCTAAAGGCATTCAAACAACAGTCTGAGTAGATCTTGGCTCCTCGAAACGTTAGAACATACAGAATACAGAATCCATATCTTGGATGGATGGTAACGTGTTTATGGCTGTGATGGCTGGATCTGTCATTGACGACCCCATTTTGGGGTATCCCTCCACCGAAACGTCTGTTTCCACAATTTAGTTGAGCCACCACATTTGGCTAACTTATGCTTTCCGGACTATATACACATAGTAGGACTCGCGGTCCATTCGCTCCCTCAAAAGAGAACGAATAGACGTCTACTCTGCTATTTTACTTATTTTCAAGTACTCAGCTCCATAATGCAAGACTAGTGAGAAGGGTTGATGAGCTTGAGGTGAAAAAACTCATTTAATATCTCAAAATTGTATTGCCAATTGTCATATTCTGTCCTTGAAAGTATCCGACGTACAAGTTGTTGGTCGTAGACAAGTATCTACATTTTCACTCCTCTTTTCTTCAATCACCCTGAAGCTTTCAATAGTATCACGCTAGAACCTACATCAGGTGTTGCAAAGCACACCAGCAAACTATCCCCAAATTTTATAACAATTTCAAAAACTCTCGAAGATTCCCAATACTCCATGTGTCAAGTAAAACAAAAGTAAACGTAATCTGCGTGCAGTCCACACACAAGACTTTTCTTGGGATAAAGGAGCATAGGTAAACCAAAAGTCACATGGCTCCAACGTGATTCCTTGTGCAGACTTCACACCTCCGAGATAAGTGGAATCACGCGCCAAATGACGGAAGTTACTTTCCCTTCTTCTCAATACCCTTTAGTTGATTGAACTTTGTGTACGTACAACGTGACGCGAAGGTACTCGTATAACTTGCTTTGTTGACTTGCTTCCTGCATCAAGCGTAAGGTAGTTGAAGGAGTAGTTTCATTCGCTTCAATCTCCCAATGGAGAATTAATTTAGAAACAATGCTTTGCTGTGTTCCTAGAACTGGAGGTGTCACATGATTAATGAGAAATCGTTGAAGGGGTTTGAGGTGATACGTAGTGGTTAAATCGTGACGATAAAACTGTCAGGTGATTGTTCCGGACTCACAAATCATGAATGAGAAAATGATATTTAAATTAAAATAAATTATACGTAGCAATGTTAAATCTCATTAAGCAACGCTGGGGTAACTAAGGACACAGAAGGCGAAGAAGAAAAGACAGTTACCAGAAACATTTTTCGTAGGTGTATGTGCTAGTTAGTTTTTACAATAATCTCTCACCCCATCGGCGTCCAGGACATACAGCTGCCAAATATAAGGTAATGTACCTTACGGACGAATGCTATGTGGTGTTACACACTGTTGTTCCAAGAAATCCAACGCCCGAGCCGGGACGTAATATATATGTTCTAATCAAGGCTCAGTTTCTAAAACGTCCTACCCTGAGTAAACTTACCGGTCTTCCCACTTTCCGCGATCCCATAGTGACTTAGGACCCAGATTCAGTGAGTTTAGCCCTCCTACGTCATTCAGAAACACTCTGCGTTTTCGATCGAATTTAGAAGTTGTTTGGGGCTTCAACCAATTCGTTGTCACTTCCTTCCTTTCACCCTCTCATCAAAATATAGTTTAGTCTCATACGTCTCCTTACTTTTGTATGTTTACCTAGCAAGGAGTCAAGTATAAGTTGTCGTGTTCATGTGTTTTCGAACCATTTTACTTTGCACTACATTGTCTAAAGGACTCAAGCCGCAGCTAGTCCAGAGAACATTAACTTCGTATTCCTGCAGACAGCGAAGTTCTAGCGTAATTGCGTTAGTGGGCTCTCGAAAATCGGAGTTAGTGGCAGTTGGCGGGTGAAACTGCGATGCTAATTGTATTCGTATAGCCTTGAAAGTGCTGTTCCTGATATGAAAATCAAGGGGTGGCGATGCGTCTAAACATTGTTGGGAAAGCCGAGACAAAACATTGTTTGTAGCCTGGTGAAAGCAGCAGCAACGTATTTGAATTCCAAAAAAGATTGCCAATCAGGATGGCATCCAAATATTTAACTTCATTGAAGGAACGGGTAATTTTTTTTTTCTTTTTTTAAAGTAACGCGTGCTCGAAGGGTTAAGGTACCCCTAAAATGTTTGCACACAGCGCGGGCGAAGGAATTTAGGGAGGAAAAAAGGATAGGTACCGAGGTACGTTGGTTTTAAATGTCTGAATGTTATAATGACTAGGAAATAGAGAGCTTGGCAGGGCATTCCACAAGCGAGTTGTTCGGCTTAGGAACGAATCACGATATTTCAGAGTACGTCCGAAAGTGGGCTTAAGGGTATACTGATGAGCATTCATATCGAGTCGGGTATTACGTTTTAAAGGGGTGGATTGTTACTGGCGATTTCTATGGTGCACTGGTGGTGGAAATAGCTATAAAATTAAGTGAGACACGAGATATTTCGCGGGTGTTCGAGGGTGTCCATTGACTGAGTGATATTGGTATCAGCTATGGGTTTTATCGCACAGTTTTTACCAGATGTGAGCATCGTATTATATATTGAGGCCAGATTAGAGGGGGTAAAATATTTCGTACATCGCTTGAGGAAACCAAGACAAATTTCACTTTAACGACAGCAGACAGCATTGTGTTTTAGAAGCATTCAATTAAACTATGTTGATAGTTCCTCAATTGGTTATGCGGATCATAATCGGAAATTGATGAGCTTAACATACGTTGCCGATCCCGTTCTACAGCTAAACAGCAGGGACATCAGTATGGAAACGAATGTGAAAAGCAGAGGGTACTGTCGTCAGCAAAGGAATATATTGGATTAGAAGTGGCAGACCAGAGATCAGTGATAAAAATTAAAAAGAGTGTCGGAGACAGAATGGAGCCCTGGGGTACTCCAACATTTACTTTGTGAATATCAGACTTGAAACCATACAAGACAACTTGAATTGAACGTTCCGAAAGGTAATTTCTAATCCATTGAAGAAGAGAGTCATCGATTCCAAATTCACGCATTTTCGACAAAAGAGCCTGATGGCAAACTCTGTCAAATGCCTTAGAAACATCAAGTGCAACTATCTTGCTTTCGCCAGATTGATGTACGCTTTGGTTCCCTGCGTGCCCTCAAATTGGGAAAGGTGGAACAAGCGTTTCAAAAGATATCGAATCGGGAATGGATTAAACGAGGCTGACAACAAATCACTGGTAAATATCTTGATACTGCATGGGCTAAAAAGCCGAAGACATATTTGCGTCTTTAGTTTCAACACCTAATACTTATGAGGAATGTATAAAAAAGTTTGAAGATTATTTTATACCAAAACGAAATATCATATTTGAGCGTGTGAAATTGGTAAAAAGTCGACAGGGGGACGAGGAGATAGGAGAGGAATTCATCACAGAGTCGCATTCACTGGCAAAACAATGGGCATGGGGAAGCTTGTCTGATGATATGGTCTTATTGACTCTTATCATAGTTCTGAAAGACACAGGTTTAAGCTACAGGTTACAGCTGGACTCTAGTCTATCGTTAGAAAAGGCCATAACTTCAGTACGACAGGTAGAGGAACTCCTTAGGCAGAAAAAAGAGCTTTCAGCAACGCAATAATCGGATGTATGCAGAATCGAACGACTTAGAGAGCAAAAGAATATAAGGGACAGACAAAAAAGGAGCTAGAAAAACAAGGCAGGAGAACTGAAAAAGACAAGTGTATGCGATGCGGATACGAGCGACATGACTATGATAATTGCCCAGCCAAAAGTCCTATCTGCAACAAGTGTAATAGGGTGGGACATTACGAAAGAGTATGGAGCCCGTGATGGGGACGAGAAGCAGGATGAGGGAGAGTACTTCGTTGGTGTGGTCTCAAGAGAGTGAAAATGGAATTGGAGGTGGACTCGGGTGCCGACGTGGTATTAGTACCATGGACGGCCATCAAGAATTGCAAATAAATATGCGTGGCAAAGACTGGAGTAAAATTTTACAGTGTTAGTACAGCAATTAACGTAGTAGGGAAGGTTAAGATGAAGTTAAAATATGGGGAAAAGGCGATTGAAAAGGTGATCTACGTAGTCAAGGAAAAATTAACGCCGTTATTGGGAAAGCTGCCAATTGAAAAGCTAGGATTAATTAAAAAATTGTTTACGGTCTCGTGTAGGAATTGGTTCGAAGATTTTAAGGAAGTTTTTGAGGGTCTGGGGACGTTTAAATAGGGGTACAAAATTGAATTGAGAGAAAATGCGAAGCCATTTGCTATTTCCGCTCCTAGATTTGTACCTATCCATTTGTTGCCGATAGTTAAGAAGGAATTAGAAAAAATAGTTCGAAACGGGGTAATTCACCTATCGAAAATACGTCGGATTGGTGTGCACCGATTGTTGTTGTACCAAAGAAGAACGGCGCTAGGATCTGTGTCACTTTTATAGAGCTAAACAAATGTGTCAGAAGAGCGCTTCACCCAATATATGGGGTGGACCATACTCTTGCGCAACTGACCGAAGCAAAATTCTTTACAAAACTCGATGCAAACAGTGGGTTTTGGCAAGTACCCCTATCACGAGAATCGCAGGAACTTACCGTCTTCTTAACTCCATTCGGTAGATACAAATGTTTAAGATTATCTTTTAAGATCACATCAGCTCCAGAAGCTTTTCAAAAAAAAATTTCGAAAATTTTAGCAGGAGTGAAAAATTGCGTTATTCGTATCGATTCTCATTTGGGGAGAAAATATTAAGGAACATGACGAGTGTGTAGAAGCAGCATTGAGTAAGATCAGCGATGGATTTACCCGTAACATGGAAAAGTCAGAGGTCGGTAAAACCAAAATAAATTACTTGGGGCATACTATTTCAGGGGGAGAGATAGCAGTAGACAAAGAAAAGACCAGGGCTATTATTGAAATGAAAGCTTCAACTAATACCAAAGAGGTTCAGCGATTTTTGGGTATGATTAACTTTATCGGAAAATAAATCCACCATTCTAGAGCCAATCACAAGCCTGCTTAACGAGAAAAACTCTTGCAAGAAAAGACTTTTAAGGAGATAAAGGCGAAATTGTCTTCAGCGCCCAACTTGAAAATATAAAATCCCTCGAAAGAGACCACTGTTTCATGTGATGCTTCCAGAGAGGGACTAGGGACAGTCCTCCTGCAGACGCATGGCAATGATAGATGCCCGATTGCATACATTTCAAGGACCCTCACATAAGCGGAAAGAAACTATGCAATATGCAAACATCGAACGAGAAGCATTGGCAATGGCATGGGCCTGTGAAAAACTTAGAATTTATTTAAACGGCCGAAAGTTTGAAGTGCAGACGGATCATAAACCCCTTCTGCAAATTTTACAGAGTAAGGACCTAGATGATTTGTCACCAAGGTTGCAACGTATCCGGATGAGGTTGATAAGATATAATTATTTCATTACCAGTATACCGGGAAAGAACCTTGTTGTAGCCAATTGCCTGTCGAGGTCGCCGGTAAAAGTCTCCGCCTAAAATAAGCACAACGGATAGAAACATTGTTCAAGTCACTGAAGCACAGCTTGCGGATCCAAGAATGCAAGAGATTAAATCGTACATTAGCACAGAATGACCATCTATCGCATCAATGCATTCGGAAATCAAAGGCTTCCACTCCGTAAGGAATGAGCTGACTATCATTGATGATCTGCTTTTGAGGAAAACCAGAATGGTTATTCCCCAAAATTTGAGAAAGACAATGCTGGCTAACCTACACGAAGGACATCTGGGTATAACGAAAACTAGGATGCGAGCACAAAGAACCATGTGGTGGCCAGGACTATCAAACATTGTTTCTCTTCAGGGGTTGCTCAACATGTACACAAAAAACAACGAATAGACACGAACCGCTAGCGGTATCCGATTTGATAGAATACCCATGGCAGAAAGTTGCGATGGACTTGTTCAAGCTGAAAAAAAAATGGTTGATAGTTATCACCGACTGCTTTTCAAGGTACTTTGAGATAGGGGAGTTGACATGTACAATGCGCATGATTGACGTTATCAGCAAATGTAAAGAAACGTTTAGCCGTCATGGCATACCAGAAAAACTGTATACCGATAGTGGGACACGGTTTCAAAACCTAGAATCGTCTGAGTTTCGGCGATTCTAGGTTTTCTAGTAGCCCGCAGTTCCATCGAAGCTGCTGTAAAAACAGCAAAAAATATTTTAAAGAAAAATAGAGAAAACGTTAAGCTAGCATTATCAGCGTATCGAAACACCCCCATTTCAAATGGATACAGCCCAGCGGAACTAAGTTTTGGAAGAAGACTACGAGTTACATTGCCTGATGTAAATACAGGGTGCAGCAGAACCAGTTGAGCAGTTGTGAAGAGTTAAAAGAAAAAAACCAGAGTACACTCGTATAGGAAACAAATGTCTATATTTTTGAAATCCGTAGAACTTAACCATTTTATACGCATTAATTTTTAAAAATAATGTCTTTAAGATGGCGGCCGTTAACTGCAATATAATTCTGGAGCCGATTTCTAAAATTTTGGACAGCCTGCTGACACATTTAGAGGGTTATCGCGTTCACTTCTTCAACAGTTCGCTCCCTTAGCTCTAGCAGGTTTTAGGGGCGACGTTTAAACACTTTTTCCTTAAAATATCCCCAAAGAAAGAAGTCGCATATGCTTAATTTCGACGATCGCGCAGCCCACCCCACGCCACCTCTCAAAGACACTAGACGTCTGGGAAACATATGGTCTTAAGGAATTTAGAGAATTTCGGGCTGTGTGGCCTGTAGCCCTATCCTGTTAGAACTAAATATCCCCTAATCCCTCTTCTTCAACAACCACTTCCAATCGGGGCTGCAGAAAATTTTGTAACATTGAAACATAACGGCCGGAATTCACGGTCACGATCACGACTCGCTCTTTAAAGAAGTACGGGCCAATAACGCCAAATTGTGATACGGCACACCACACCGTTAATTTAGGAGAATGTAGCGGTCTTTCGGGAACAATTTGCTGGTTGTTTTCAGACCAGTAGCGAAAATTTTGTTTATTCACATTCCCGCTTACGTGAAAATATGCCTCGTCGCTGCTGAAGAATGCTGCCTCAGGAGGGATCGCTGCAAGCATTTCCTCACACAGATTTTGGCGGTTGGCGTAGTCTGCTGGGTTCAATTCTTGAACCATCATTATTTTGAAGGGATGGAAATTCAAATCTAAATGCAGAATCCTCCTCAAACTGCGGTCTGAAATCCCCAATGAAATAGCGTGCCTTTGAGCAGAACGTCTTGGCGATTGCTCGAGTGCTGCTCTCACTAGCTCTACATTTTCTGGTGTTCAGTTGGATCTTTGTCGGCCATGTGTATTTATTCCTAGTGTGCTACCAGTTTCCTCCAACTGCCGAGTCCAGGACCGAATTGTGCTCGCAGTAAGAACAGCATTATTGCGCGGAATGTTAAAGCGTCGCCGAAAAGCTCCTTGCGTCGCAATCACAGATCGGTTGTTTTCATAAAACGCACGCACGGCAAAGCCACGATGTACTCCGGTCCAAACCATCTCTGCTACTAAATGGGGATGCCGACAGAATAAAAGGAGACCTAGAGCAGCTGCCTACCCCCACCACCGCCCGAACACCTGCCCCACCAAACTGCTCAATTGGTTTTGCCGCACCCTGTATAACAGAGAAACCGGAAGAAGAAGAAGCCGGTACAAAAACAATTATGACAGATCTAAAAAGACATGGAAAGGTTTTGGAAAAAGTGCAGCATAGGTCATATTTGTATTTGATTGAAACGGATAAGAGAGTTGTTCGGAGAAACAGATTTCATTTAATACCAGCTCCATATTTAGATTCATTACAGACTCAATTTTCTACTAATCAACCTCTTGAAGAGGTGAGGGGCCCAGACGAGATTCAGCAGACGCTATATTGTATTGCTTACTTTTAATCCAAATAAATTGAATTCATCCCCTGTATATTTGCAACAATACATTTTTTTATTGTAAAATAATGGAATCACAAAAAATGTCACTTTATATAATTACTCGTAAGCTACTGAATACTGTTACGCTTAAGTACGAGAGTATAGAAGATACACATACATAAATACATATGTTTCTTCCCTGTTATCCATCTGGAGAACTATCACAAAATATATCACATGCATTTCCACCAGAAAAAAGTATTTTTAAAAGCCCGCATTACTGACTGATGCCTTTCAGCTGAGCCTGCATCGTCATAGGATCAAACGTCTTCCAGTCTCGATATTCAGACTTCTCATTGAATAAGTAACATTGGACCCATTTTGTATCATTAATTCCTGTGTAGGTGCAGTTGAAATTATAAATTAAATGGCGATCTTTGTCCTCAACAGCAAAACAATTCGAATTTTTCCGGCACTCGGAAACGAAGAAATTTCCAAAAAACTGAGCACACTGTACAGAGCTGCTAGAATGCGATATGTTGTCACTTCTAGTCCATTCGAAAATGACCTTTTCCGGATGGAATTGAAGTCCATAGATCGGATACCTAATAACGAGTGAAATATTTGCCATTCATGTTAATTTAAAAAATTTGAAACATACGTCTTATGCTCTATGGTTGAGATAAACTCCAAGTCGTTGTCGTCTCGATTTACAGATGTCACCTTCCACTTGTCGTCAATGTTAAATTCTTTCAGGTCCTTTGAAGAAACAAAGCTAATAAGGGGCTGATAATGATTTATGATTCTTAGGACATACTTACATTTTTTGTGATGCAATATCGATGAAAGTGGAAAGCGAAGGGCTCCTCTTTTAAGATGCCTTCCATGTGCTCTGGTAAATTTTTGAACATTTTCGAGTCCTTAAAATCTGTAAGAAGAAGGAGTTTATCTTGAAAAACAATCAAGCAAGTGAAGTTTGGCATAACTCTGTTTAGATGTCATAGGACTTTTGAATTGAAACCTGAATGTGCTTGTAGAAGCTAAACCCTGTACAGTAATAGATATACACAAACAATTCTAGGTAACTTCGATTCTTACGATTTTTCTTTTTTCTTATAAAGCGTCTTACATGGAATTGTTGTACGTACGGACATATTCACAAAATAAATGCTGGTGTGCCCCAGGGTTCCGGTCTGTCTCCGACACTCTTTTTAATTTTTATCAATGATTTCTTGTCTGCTACTTCTAATCCAATATTTTGCTCATGACAGTACTCTCTGCTTTTCATATTCGTTCCCGGACTCACGCCCTTACTCTTCGGAGGTAGAACGGGAACTGTAGCGTATGTTAAGTTCATTAAATTCCGATATTAACAGCATAACCAATTGGGGAACTATCAATCGAGTGAAATTTAATGCTCCCAAAACTCAATGCTGTCTGCTGTCATTAAAGCGAAATTCAAATACCCAGCCGTTATCCATGAATGGCACTTGCATCGTCGAAACCGATATACTTTCCATTCTCGATATGTGTCATGTCAGTGACAACTTACATTGGAATGACCACATATTCGATGTCGTCAGTTTCCTCAAGCGATTTAAAAAATATTTTACCCCCTCTGATCTGGCCACAATATATAAGGCATTGATCCGCCCAAAATTGGAGTGCAATGCCCAAATCTGGTCAGGTGTTCTTAGAACATCTCTGCACCTGCTAGATAGGATTTAAAACCGTGCGATAAAACTCATTGGTGATACTACATAATATCAGTGAATCAATTGGCACCCTCGAACACCGAAGTAATGTCTCCTGTCTCACTTTATTTTATCGCTATTTCCACCACCAGTGCTCCATTGAAATCGCCAGTAGCATTCCGCCCATTCAAACTTTTAACCGTAACACCCGTCTCGCTATGAATGCTCATCAGTATACCCTCAAGCCCACTTTCGGACGTACTCTAAAATATCGTGATTATTTCCTAAGCCGTACAACTCGCTTATGGAATGCCCTGCCGATCTCTGTATTTCCTGGTCGTTATAACTTACAAACATTTAAAAACAATGTACATCGGTAGCTGTCCTTTCTTCCTCCCTAAATTTCCTTCGCCCGCGCTGTGTAGAAACATTTTAAAGTAACAAAAAGCGCTTGAGCGCACAATGCTACTACCAACTTCAATGGAGCATAGGTAGCGGAAAAACTACAGAACAAGGTAAGACAGTATCTACGAGTACTGGGGTCGGTGTTCAAGTTAGTTAACTGAGATTTATCGCAATCCTGTTTAGAAATTGCGTAGTGGTCTTCGAAGCATTGTTCCCCATGTTGTGACAAGACTAGACAATGTAAAGTACATCTTACATCGCTTCAGGAAATACAGACATTTTGCATACCCCATCACATACCGAGAATGTATTGTAACAATGCAACTGTCATTTATGGATAACGGGAGTTAAAATTTCGCTTTAATAGCAGCAGACCGCACTGTGTTTTGGAAGCAGTTAATTCTGCTCTTTTAATGGTTCCACATTTAGCCATGCTCCTAATAACTGAATTTAATGAGCTCAAAATACGCTGCCATTTCCGTTCTACAGCCGAAGATTAGGGACGCAAGTCCGGGAACCAATATGAAAAGTAGAGAGTACTGTCGTCAGCAAAGGGATATATTTGAGTAGAAGAAGTGAAAGAATTTCGGAGACAGAGCGAAGCCCTGAGGGACGCCAGCATTTATTTTGTTGATATCATAGGTAAGACAGCTTGTAATGAACGTTCCGAAAGATAACCTGAAGATTCAAAATAAATTTTTTTTCGACAATAGATCCTTATGCCAAACTCTGTCAAATGCCTTAGAAATATCAAATATCATCTATTGTGCTTTTGCCAGATTGGTGCAGATTTTGGTTCCCCTTTTCGGTGAAGCATGCCATGAAGCCACCAGCCGGTCATTGAGTCAAGTTTTCAAGTTTTCGAGATATTTCAAGAGCTGGAGGTTAATCAGCGTTACTTTGACCTTAGAAAGAAGAGACTTAAATGCAATGAGTCTACAGGAGGGGAGAGAAGATTCAAGTTTTTAAGGCCGGACAGGACAAATGCTGTTTTTCATGGATGGACGATATTAGAAGATAAGTCGAGTTACTCGCAAAAGAAAACAACTTGCCCTAGACAGTCAAGCAAAATCATCGATTTGTTTGACCTCATATAAGCTAAGACTTACTCAAAGGTTAGACTTAAAACTAAAACCTCCGATTTCATCCGACTTTGATGGAACAATGTTAATTCAAAATCGATAGTCTCCACAACCTGACGAACTTGAGAGGGATTCCAAAATCAGACATGATTTTTTATACCTCGTCTCATAAGCAGCCTTAGGGTGGGTATTCTTGGTTGTTCTTCAAGATCTGTCGAATTTGTTGATGACCTTGCCAGAACGAGCCGGACTGATGTGGAACTATTAGGCTGTTGATGACTGATCTAAGATGTTCACATAGGTGTTCATACTCCTCACCAGATCATCACGAATTTGTTCGTTTTGAGATTGGCTATTCTCACTTCGATTAGGCTGTCGGATGGAAGCTATTTTCCGCCGTCTTCGTCCGGGTTAAACAGTGTTTTCTGCCCGACAACGATATGTCCATTATCGTTCCAAATTCTCAGTACAGATTCTAGTACTATGTTCCCGTGGTCATCTCTGCAGGCTTCGTTTTGATTCTTATTGCCCCAAGACTGTCAACCACAAGTGATTTTAATGGCATTGGTTTTGTCATCCAATGGCATCCAATCTTTTCACTAGTTATTCGGGGAGCACCAGCCGTATCAAGAGTTCTCATATTCCAGACATAAAACCGAACATCGTTTTCCTCGTCAATTTGGCAAGAGTCATCAACAGTCGGTTCAATCTAGTCCGATGCTGTTCCAGTCGTCATCATAATATTGCTTCTCTTTCCCATAGGCTTGTGAGGTCTAAGGCGACTTGTTGTTTGTGAACCAATGTCGGCATTTATTGTCCACGGTCAACGGTCAATAAGACCGTTAAAGTTTCCTGAAACTGGTTACATCGGGCTGACCCTTCTCGTGGATGGAAACCATGATGATTGTTTCAATATTACTATCGTAGCAAACTATCAAGGTTAAATGTAACATTTACATCAGCTAAAAGAGACGCATAATTCTAAACTCTTATAAGAAAGCGTATATTGACAGACTGTGAAATCAAAGGTTTGCACTGCCAATTTAACTATAAGAGGCGAAAGGTTATCAAGAATAGAAGCAGATGGAATAGGACTTTTCCTTTTGTTGTGAAGTAGTAAAATCATATTGCATCTGCCGATGGTGACACCATAACTCTTTCCCAAATACACATCAATGTAATGATGAGCCCTTTGATAAGAACAACAGCCTTTTTAACTGGGTTCCAGATCACTTAATAACGAGACTGAGTCTCTATGGCAAAATATTGTGCAGTTCTGTTGGTAAGCCCTCGTTCATGAGTCCTTGGAACTCCATTGCGATATTAAGCCTTCTGCGTCACAAAATAGTACCAATTTCAGCTGGGTGTGTGATTGCTCCGAAATCAATAAAATGCCTTGGAAACGGCGTTGCCTCTCTGGCATGGATTCGAAGAAACCCCGAGCCGGAGGTTGTATGAGTAGTGTCAAGGCACTTTAATAAAGTTCGTTGAGTTTAATTTAACTGACATTCTTCCTTTTCTTCTTTCATTGCTTTACTTTTCGTCTCGGTTATACCAGATAAAAGCGACGAGTTTCAAAGCCCCCACGACATTTTGGAAATGTGTCAGATGGTCTCATCAAACCTTCGAAACATATGCAAACCGCCTGAAGGAAATAAGTCACGATTGTGGCTACATTTCTACATAGGCAGCTTAGAGATAGGTTCGCGACGTGGGTTAAGGACAAGCGATTGGAAGTAGAACTAAATTTTTCGGCAACTATTCCTCGTCTAACAAATTTCAAGTCGAAATATCCTTCTTACCGCTTTCGAAATCCAGTGACATCGATTTATTAAGTTTGCTACAATCTTGCCGCAGTTCTTTTCCTCCAACCGAATGATAGAGCAATAGTTCGTAACCCAAACATATCCCAAATAAAGGGAAGTACGTTCCCCTGTCGTTCATCTCGCACGTTATTTGGTAAATCAATTTAGCACTCTCCACGCATTCGTTTGTATTTTCGGGCTTGTCAATATATTTTGAATCAAAAAACACTGCTCCACCAGGAAGGAGAATTCTGTAAGAAAAAAATATTGTCACAAAAGCGCTCGTACATTGACATTGGTGTTGTACAAACCCATTGATTCGTTGCATGATGTCCTCGTAGTATTGTTTGCTCATTCCAATCCTTAAATGCAATAGAAAAACGAAATTAAAAAGTGTTAAATCGTCTTACTTAAGTACTAAGCTGTTGATAAAAACTTTGAACTCTTTTTGACATCTTTTCTTACTTAATAGACGATTATACGGATCAAGTACTTTATTTTTTCTCTAACTTACTTTACTGGTCTTGTAGGTTTCAGATCCAGAAATGTTCCTATTCTTTTTGGAGATTACTAAGCCTGGCTTATTAAATTAATAAAAAGTCCACAAACATGACATTTGCGCACGCGCATTTACCAATCTAAATCATATTTTGAAGCTATTCAGACCTACTATAACATACTGTTCGCGAATTCAAAATTAACAGAGCAAATCTCTGAGAGCAATACAGAAGCTTGATTGGAAATAACTGGTTCACCAACAAATAAGTCAGTGATTTGGGTTTGCGAAAACGCTTCCATTCAGGAATGCTCGGAGCAGCCAAAGGATTATTTTGTTCATGCCAAGGTAAACGTGCTATACGTGTTTTTTTATTAGAAATTCAGTTTTTAAACTGGCAACACTGTTTCTACAGATTGTCAATTTGACAGTTGAAAGTTGATTTGTGGTTAGTTCGTTTTGCCATTTTATGATGAATAGATTGCAACGCGTGCAAATTGTGCAAACTTATTTTGAAAACCATGGTTCGGTACGCCAAACTTATCGTGCCCTACATCCATTGTATGGTCGACATAATCGCTCATCTGAGCAAGTTATTCGGGACACAATGATTGGTTTTTTTACCACGTATCGACCCCTTGGCGTCAAAATCAGTTTCCCAGGGGTCAACATAAACGGAAACTGATTTTGGGGGTCGACGAGGCCTAAAAATCGACCCCTATTAATTAACACAAGTTCTTATTGGAAACGTTCAAGATACTATATAAGTTGTGGTACGTGTACAAACTTGTTATAAGAATGACTAATATTTTAGTAGGAAGTATCATTGTTGTACTTTTAAAAAACTCGGCAAGTCAATATGCTTGGAGAAGTTCGTGCAAGATAACGTATTCCAGCGTTCAAGTCTTTCAGTTACGTTTTGACTTGCTCTGTATTTGACGCATATAACGCATATAACTTGCTCTGTATTTGACGCGATTTAACTCGAACGAAATCATGATCAAATTCAAGTCCAAATATGCTCCTGATATTTTACTATATAACAAGCTTGTACCTAGGTTGAAAGTTTTGCAATTCGTTAGAACTTGAATATCAATTATGATGACACCCATCTACTAATTTATTTCAAGAGATTACATAGTGATTACATAGCTAAAGTGATTGAAAAAAAAATTACAAAATCCTTAGTTACCTACGAGCGGTAATAGCGTAACCATACATTCCTGCAGTTTATGAAAAAGTAACAGGGTAAGTACCAAGAAAACGTTTTAATATTTTTCTAAGTATTTTTTGAAATTACCTTAGAAAAGTTGTTACCTAAAATTATAAAGGTTCAATTGTATGGTGGCAGACACGAAAAAAAATGCAGGCAATACAGTTTGGACTAGTTGAAGTTTGGATTTATTTCATCTCTATCAAATCAACGCTTGCCATATGAGACACTCATATGTGAAAAAGTATTCAGTAATGATGCCATGAAGCCTTCAAAAAGAGTACATGCTGACAAAAAAAGTAAACCATTGTCCTTCTTTCAAGTACTTAAAGAAGAACTAGAGAAAAGGCCTTAGGGATGGCGATCGATGTTTGCGTCATCGTCTAAGTATGCAAGACGTCGCTGGTTTACGAGCGTCCTATAATATGTATATCTTTACTAATAGCGAAGTCGAGGAAACCCCACACAATTGGAGAGCAGATTATTTTACCAGCCATTACGGAGGTCCTCAACAATGTATTGCACAAGTCCACACATGATATTATTAAGAGAATTCCTTTGAGCAATAACAGCGTTCAGAGGCGAACAGACGAGATGGGTAGCGACGTGGAAAACACTTTATGCAATTTCTTACAGACCAACAGATTCTCTCTCCAATTGGACGAGTCTACATTGCCCGGCAATGAAGCGCTGTTGTTAGGATATGTTCGATATATTAAAGATGAAAATATGTGCCAAGAACTGCTTTTTGCTACTTAGTCTCTAAGACTGATACCAGAGGAGAATCGATTTTTCAGGCCGTTTGAACATTGTTTCTGTTGCCACTGATGGTGCTCCATCTATGGTTGGTCGTCGTCCTGGTTTCATACCCCACTTAAAGCGACAACTGCCTGAGGTACTGGTCACTCACTGCGGGATTCATAGACAGCATTTAGTAGCAAAACATCTGAACCGTAGATTGCATCAGCCTTTACAATATGTTATAAATGTTGTCAACAAGATCCGAAGCAGTTCTTTGAACTCTGGGCTATTTGTTCTGCTATGTGAGGAAAACGACGAAGTCTTTACTCGGTTACTTCTGCACTCTGAAGTTCGCTGGCTATTAAGGGTCTCTTGCTTTGCAAGATTTTCAGCTATTTTTGAATTTGTGTTGTAGTTTTTACAGGAATAAGATCCGAATTTTCTGAACAAAGTAGTCTCTTGCCCAAAATACCTTAGGAATCCCTGATCTAAATAAAATAAAGTACACAATCTCTCTCTTTATCATTTCTATTTTTTTAATTATGTAAATAAGTAAGGTAGCGCGGTGTAAACGCGGTGAAAATACATCATGGGAAAGCTATCGAGTAGACGTGTCACTTAGCCGCTCCATTGAGTTTCGCATTGTTTCTTAAGTTCGTGATCTTTTTTTAGTGCCAGTGAAAGTTGAATCAACTTCTGTCCTCACCCGGACATAAAAATAAACATTCTGTCTTTTCCATAGAGCTTTATTTGTTTCAAATCTTTTATAAAAAACTCACCAATGTAAAGTGCTTTCGCCTACTGTTCTTCCTTCAGGTACAATGCCCGAAAAACAACAAAAAAGTAGCCCTTCCAAAGAGCATTTTCCAAAATCAGAGTCAGCAGCTGCCATTATGCTGAAATTTAATTCTGCGTACGACAAAAACTTTGTTCTTAAATCAATTTCAACTAAATACCAATACTAAATATTGGGTCTATAACTTAATTGCGGTGCGGTTTGGTAAGAGATGGCGTAACTTGTATTATTCCATTGGAACATGCGTTGGAAAGCTACTGTCATTGTACATCATTTCAGTATATGTCATTCATTTGAAGCGTAAACAACAATAATTTTTTTCACTCAAATATGTCGAACTTTGTGCCTGAAAAACTGTTTTTGCGGGGAGTTCTTCTTCATTATTTCAATATGAAGAAAACTGCTGCCGAAAGTCATCGTATTTTGGTGGAAGTTTATGGTGAACATGCGCTAGCTGAGCGAACGTGCCAAAAGTGGTTTGCACGATTTTAAAGTGGTGATTTTGGCTTGGAAGACGATGAACGTCCTGGGCAGCCAAAAAAGTTTGAAGATGAAGAACTGGAAGCATTACTCTATGAAGATTGTTGCCAAACACAAGAAGAGCTCGCAGAATCTTTGGGTGTCACTCAAGCAGCCATTTCAAAACTTTTAAAAGCAGCTGGATATATGCAAAAGCAAGGAAATTGGGATCCACATGAATTCAAGCCGAGAGACGTCGAAAGGCGATTTTGCATGTCCGAAATGCTGCTGGAACGCCACAAAAGGAAGTCATTTTTGCATCGGATTGTTACTTGTGATGAAAAATGGATCCATTACGACAACTCCAAGCGCAAAAAATCATATGTGAAACAAGGCCAACCAGCCAAATCAACGGCAAAGCCGAATATCCATGGCGCGAAGGTAATGCTCTGTATTTGGTGGGATCAGATGAGTGTGCTGTATTATGAGCTGCTGAAACCGGGTGAAACCATCAATGGACAACGCTACCGAACACAATAAATCTGTGTGAAGAGAGCAGTGGCCGAAAAACGCCCGGAATATGCGACCAGACACGAGGCAATAATTTTCCATCATGACAACGCTCGGCCCCACGTTGCTATTCCGGTTAAGAACTATTTGGAAAACAGTGGATGGGAAGTCTTACCCCACCCGCCTTATAGCCCAGACCTTGCCCCTTCTGACTACCATTTGTTCCGGTCGATGCAGAACGCCCTCACTGAAATACGGTTCACATCAGAGCAGGATATCAAAAATGGATATGGATATGATCCACAAATTGCCAGAAAGATGGGAAAAAGTCATAGCTTCAGATGGGCAATACCTTGAATAATACTATTGTACATGTTTTTCTTAAATAAATGTTCAAATTTTGAAAAAAAAAACCGCACGATATATTTATATACCCAATACCATTGATCAAAAAGTTCGGAAAATTAAAAATACAAGTTTATTCATCTAAATCTATATTGTCCCCTTCAAAGTAATCCCCATCGACTGCAACACACTTATGCCAGCGCCTGATCCAATTCTCCGTCAGTGCTTCCTGCGGTTTTTCCATTATGTTACTTCCTCTCGGCTACTGTAACGCGTTCCCCGTTGTGGTTTTGTAACTTGATTGGACAGAAAGAAATCACAGGGAGCCAAATCAGGTGAATTCGATGGCTGTTGGATGGTATTTGTTGCATTTTTCGTCAACAAATTACGAATAATGATGGCACTGTGCGACGATGCGTTATAATGGTGCAAAATCCACGAGTTTTCTGCCCACAATTCTGGTCTCTTTCGGCGAATTGCTTCACGCAGACGTCTCATAACGCCCAAATACTCGTAATACCCTTTGTTTACTATCTGGCCTTCTGGCAAAAATTCATGATGCACTACACCGTTGTAATCCATGAAAACCGTGCTTTCTTTTTTGACTGAAAACGACGTGGTTTTTTGGTCTCGGCTCATTTGGTGAACGGCGTTCACTTTCTTGATGCCCTGATGTCTGGATTGCGTGTCGTACTCATAAACCCACGTCTCGTCTCCAGTAATGATCCTTTTGATGTTTTGATGAATGTGGGATCGGATTCAGTCTCGCAAATCATCTCTTTTGCGACGTCAACACGGTCTCGTTTTTGCATGAAATTGAGGTCTTTTGACACCAACTTTGCTGGTACACGACGGAAACCCAAATCATTAACCAAAATGTCTTGGACGGATCCATAGGCAATGTTCAAGTCCTCCGCTGTCTCTCTCATGGTTAATTTGCGGTCATTGACCAACATTTCTTTTACTTCATCAACGTTTTCGTCAGTTTTCGATGTCGATGGTCTGCCACTGCGTTCATCATCTTCGATTGACTCACGACCACTTTTAAACCGCTTGTGCCACTGGTAAACGACCGTTTTCTTTAGAGAATCGTTGCCGAAACACTTTTCCAACATTTTAAACGTTCGCGCACCATTAAATCCGTTTTTTACGCAAAATTTAATACTCGTATAGTACAAGTTCGTTGTTGCAAATTTAAATCCATTTAAAAAATTGTAAAAAATCGCCAGCACACACAGAGATAGATGTACTCTTGGCTACGTAACTTTTGCAAATGTCAAGCTATGATGCTAAGATTTAGAGAGAATGTCAAGAACAGATTTACCAAGTTAACAAAAAAAACTGAGCTCAAATCGGAAAATGCGAGCGCCACACGGTGGTGTCCCCCGGGAATATTTTGATCAAGGTGGTAGTTCCCCTTTAATTTGATACACTTGTTCCAGCGAATTTCCTACTTCTTGATCCCGTCCGAAAATTAATTTTCCGGAAGGTCTGCAAAATACTCCTCCGTGGCGTCGATGAATTCCTCGCGTGAGCTGAATTTTTTATTTATGAGCCATCTTTCGAAGTTTGGGAAGAGATAATAGCCCGAGCGACCAAAAGTCCGCCTGATTCCGCATCAGCAAGTCCAAACACTCTTTCGAAGTGCTCTCGCCTTCATGTTTTTGGTCATTCGCGGCACCCAGCGGCAGGATAACTTTTTCATATGCAGAATATTGCCCAAAATATGCAGAGTGCGCTCAATAAAAATCTTTGTGGTATCTGCTATCTGGCGCACCTTCACTTTCCGGTCAGCCAACACCATTTCATGTATTTTTTTGACATTGTCCTCTGCAACCGCATCGGAGGGCCTGCCGCTGCGGACTTGATCGGTAGTGGAGATGTGGCCACCACGAAACTCTCGAAACTAATATTTGGCGGTGTAATCTGACGGAGCATTAGCTCCATAGTATTTACCCAACTTTTCTTTTGTTTCCTTCGCCGTTTTGCCTCTCAAAAAATAATGTTTTATGAGAGAACGAAAATCGTTTTTGTACATACTCAACATGATGCCAAACACGTCAACAACAATCAGCTGTCAAAACAAAACTAAAGACAGTATCGCACTGAAATTTAGCATGTCTGCCTAAATATGAACGGACTTCAAGGCACCATAACCTTTTTTGTAGTAGCATCGCATTCTGGGGGGTCAAGGGTGTCACTTTTCACTCCATCTAGTACATCTAAGTTGTTCACCTATATCAGCAGACCACTGCATTAGCTGCATAAATTCCGATTTAAATAAAATCTCCAGCTGGTCGCGACAGAATCTACTTCTTATCAACGCTAACAAGTCCAAATATATAGTTGTATCCAGAAAGCCCTTTGATACCTCCCTGCTTCCGTCGATTTATGTTGATAGTGGACTCATTAAATACGTGGACACCACTAAAAACCTTGGTCTAATATTTAACTCGACACTTACTTGGAATAATCATATCAAGAGATGTGCGAAAGCTGAATGTAGCATACATCAACGCTGCTCGCTATATTTTTAGACGGCGCCGATACGACCACATTTCTCACTTCTCTATACGTATCTCAGGTCTCTCAGTTGACAACCTGCTGAAGTTCCGTTCAATTACAATGTTTCACAATATCATTAACCCACGTCAACCTAGCTAATAGAATAACGTTTTGCATATCTACAAGGACTAGACAAATTTTAATACAGCGTTTTACATATCGTTTATCTGAACGCCAATTCTTTGTAAATACCACTCGGCTTTGGAACGCCCTTCCGCACCACATTAGCGAAATCAAAGATAGCAGAAGATTTGATTTAAAAACACATTTATCCAACTTAAATTAAATGTTAAATTTCATTTTGAATTATCCTTAGTTGCCTACCTAAAAATTAATTGTTTTCTTGTGCATGTAATTAAATTAATTTTAACTTCCACAATTTCTTAATGTGTAAGCTTTCGAAATAAATAAATAAACTAAAGTAAACTAATCTTTCATATACCCATGCAATGCAAATAAAGAATCCATGTCGTAGTATTCTATTAGTATCGAGACGAGCAGTCAGTCTCATTTCAACCGGGTACACGCACAATTGTAGGAGTTTGTCTTTTCTCCAATATTTAGCTAACTTAGCAGTGAACAAAATATCCGTATAGCACAGCTCCCCTTAAGGACTTTTTAAATTCTATTACCATTTACAAACTAGTTTAAGGATACAGCGAACACAGCCAGAAGGCTGAATCCAGTAATTTGGTTGTGAACTAGTAAATTTGTTAGGCAATGACCTGCACCTTCGTTAAAACTACGTGCGTCCTCATTTAAGGCTTCTGTTTCCATTTGCGTACATGACTGTCATTGTCCCTAGCAGCAGATAAAATTACAAACTGCTTGCTGGAGTTTATAGGGGCACCATACTTTTTTTAAACATCCAAATGGCAAATGACCTAAATAACAATGGCATCACCTTCTATGCCGCTTACTACAAGCCAGATCGACACAAATAATTTTCGCAAAATAAAGAAAAAAACACACCATTTACTTCAAAATTACTCATAGTAGAATAAAATAGAAAAACAAAATCGAAACTGCCGAAAGTGTGCATATTTTTCCTCCCACATTCAATTTCATATTTTGTGCTTTCAGTTTGTCGGTATCTTAAGGGTTGCTGCTGCACGCAACCCAATGCAGTGTCGCGTCAGATTTTCCAAGGCCAAGAGAGGCGCTCATTATAAACACAAAATCAAAGCAAACGTTAAAAAAAGCTTTTCGACAACAAAACACAAAAAAAGATACAACAAACAAAAATACCCAAACACTCTTCAGCTGTGTGCCCGAAATATCTTTTCGAATATCGTTATTTCAGTCTCAGAACTAAATACAAACTTTCTTACCAAATTGGCACTACTTGAGCACCAGCAGATTCGACAAATTTCACATATGAAGCTGCTATGTAACTTTTTATAGCTGGCCCGTATAAACTGTACAGTTTTTCAGCCGTATCTATGCATAGTATCCCAATGACAAGATATAGATTTTCCATTTTATATTGAAATTGTTAGAAATTAAAAAATAAAAAACACTCGCCCGAAAACGGATTGACAGCGTTTAAATCGCAGCGACAACTACCGACCGACCCTGCCGCAGTGAAGCAAACGAGTGAAACTTTTTCCACTCAAAGTCATAAACATCTACATAATGCCGAGTGCATTCGACTACAGTCAGTGTAGTATTCTGCTTGTGTGAGTGTGTTGTAGTCGGAATATTCTCATGGATGTGTTGAAATCCGCATGCAATTTGATTTCGATATTCATGATCCGATGGGGAGTAAGAAAGCAAATTTCTTTACTTGAATTCACCTCATGATGAGGCACTTTTATTTATTTCTGATGACATCACGCCTCTCTAGCTGGATTCACTTACGAGTACGCATAGCGAGTCCACTTCCAACTGCATGAGCAATCCTAAGTAAGATCATTCTGTGGTGCGTTACCTGACTAGGGTGCATTCGAATATACTGCGGGCTGGCAAAACCCTTAGGTCAGATCCATGTCCCTTCACAGCCGGCATAGGTCTTCATTGTGCCTTTTCCTCTACACTGCGTCAATGCAGAAGAGATCGGATATCACATGGAGAATTCTTCACTTAAAACAGCTAAGTCAGCTATTATCCACTCTTGAGTGTATCCATGCCTCTCTGACGTATGACACGACGCCTCATAGCGTGTTTTTTGTACCTAGAGATGGGGCTGGTTTTTTATAATTTGCACACGCTCTAGGTCAAGCCCTAAAATGCTTGTACACAGCGCGGATGAAGGAAAATCAGGGAGGAAAGAAATAGTGCCGACGAACGTTGGTTTTAAATGTTTGAAGGTTATAATGACCAGGAAATAAAGGGCACCGCAGGGCATTCCATAAGCGAGTTGTATGGCTTAGGAACGAAACACTTGGGCTTGAGGGTGTACTAATGAGCATTCATAGCGAGACGGGTGTTACGGTTAAAAGTTGAAGGTTCGGAATGCTATTGGCGATAGTGGGAATATCGATAAAACAAAGTGAGACAGGAGATATTACGCCGCTGTTCGAGAATGTCAATTGACTGACTGATATTAGTATCACCTATGAATTTTATCGCACGTTTTGCATCCTATCTAGTAGGTGCAGGGATGCTTTAGGAGCACCTGACCCGATATGGACATTGTAATACAATTTTGAGCATATGAATGCTTTATATATTGAGGCCCTATCAGAGATTGTTAAGTATTTCTTACTTCGGTTGACGACATCTAATAAGTGGTCATCCCATTTTTTCGGTTTCGACGATCCAATTGGCATTCATGGACAATAGCTGGGTGTTCAAATCTCGCTTTAATGACAGTAGACAGCATTGTGTTTTCGTAGCATTAAATTCTACTCTGTTGATTTTTCCCCAATTGGTGGTGCTGTTTATATCGGAATTTAATGAGCTTAACATATGCTGTCGTTCCTGTTCTATGGACGTGAGCACGGGAACGAATATGAAAGGCAGAGAGTACAGTCGTCAGCAAAGGATTAGAAGTGGCAGACCAGAGATCGTTGATAAAAATTAAAAAGAGTGTCGGAGACAGAATGGAGCCCTGGGGTACTCCAGCATTTATTTTGTGAATATCAGACTTGAAACCGACCAAGACAACTCGATAAATTAGCTGATATGACACAATTGTCCGGCAAGCCTAGAGGGGAAAGCACATCAACAGGGTGAGAAGTTAAAAGCAAGTACAGGGTGTTTGCGGTATGCCTATCAACGTCTGGTAGTCGTGTGGGCTCATTTACAAGCTGGATTAAGCTCTCTTCCGCAGCGAAGATCTCAGCACACCGTCCTTCGGGTATTGTCTGTCCAGAATGTCGAAGCCACCCAGAATTGTGTATATTGAAATCGCCCGTAATAACAATTTCAGTAGGAGGATACAGGGATAAAATTCTTTGTATGAAATTCCGGATTGGAACTGGGACTACATTGTGGTGGAATTCGGTAAGCTACATCACTACGCACGTAAATGGCGATACCGCGGTGAGAAACAATAATGGCGCTAGTTCGTAGCCAGGTAGCTTAAGATCAGAATGATCTGAGAGGTGTGGGCGTGTTTCACTAAGTGCGAAAGAGCTGATCTGTATTTACAGACGTGGACATACGCAGAAAAGTGACTACTTTTTAGGCCGCGAATATTGGCTAACATATATCCACTCTAAATTCCCGAGTTATTATAAAAAAAGGCAAACACAAAAGACACAAACACCGACGATACTAAATACAGCTGTGAAGCTGGTTTACCGAAATGCTTCTCAATTCTGTTCATTCTGCATAAAAACAGCGTTTTGCAAGAACTATTCTTAGCTTGATCTCCGCACTGATGTCATTACCGGATTTCACTGCAAGACCAAGGCAGATAAATTAGTTTTCCATCCTAAAATTCTAGCTGTCCATTACTACGTTCTGTCTTTTTTTTTTTATAATGAGCGCGAGTCACGGTAGCCATCAACACCCCAATCGCCCACTAGATGCATAATAACAACAGCAACAGCAGTTCAACATACCCCGGATGCATTATTGTGACATTGCGACATTAAAGACCAATATGCTCAATTAGACAGGTGAGAACATGAACTTGTTGAATAAACGTCTGGCGAGTTTCCGGCCCAAGTTCAAGTTCATGGGATCGCACTGCATTAGTTAAGCTAAAATTTGTAAGAAGCTCAGTTAAAGACATTGTTAAAGTGAAGGCGGTTATTTTTATCTAAGCCCAAGGCGAAATAAAGGGATATTACCCTTAAAATGTTTGCACACAGCTCGGACGAAGAAAAGTTAGGCTGAAAACCAGATTAGACAAAGCGTTTCAAACCAGCGTCGTGTACAAACGCAGTTTGGTCTTTTCTTAAGGCGCACCAAACGAAACCGAAAAAAAAACGGTTGTCTGGTCTGATGTGTTTTCAGCCGTAGTGGGAACAAAATGAGAAATACGTTACGTTGGTCTTAAATGTTTGCAAATTATAATGATTTGGAAATAAAAAGGTCGACAGGGCATTCTATAAGTCTTGGGGCTTAGGAAAGAGTCGCGATATTTTGGAGTACGTCCGTGGGCTTCAGAGTAAACAGATAAGCATTCATAGCGAAACGGAGAAAAGCTACTAGTAATTTCGGTAGAGCGCTGGTGATGAAAATGCCAATAGAACAAGGCAATGGTGACAATTGACTGTGTGATATCAGCGTCGCTTATGGGTTTTATTGCACAGTTTGCAATCTTATCTAGCAAGTGCATAGAGGTCTTCGAAGCACCTGACTAGATGTAGATATTGTAATCCAATTTGGACAAATGAATGCTTCATACCTGTTTCATTCCAGGAAGCCTAGATATTTCGCAGCATTTTTTACTACGTCGAATACGTGATTGTTCCACCGTAGGTTGTCATTGACATGCCTACATAGGTACGGAGAATGGAAATTTGTTCGATTTCAATGATACAAGTTATGCTATTAGTGTTGGAGTTTAATAATAATAATATATTTATTCAAATTGTTTTGAAACAGTAAACCTACACTTTTGTCTTATCAATATTGAGCTCTAGTTTCTACGTTGCTAATGTATCTTTCCAAAATTTGAGTAGCAAGAGTAGTAGTGGATGGAAAAGTCATTGAGTTGGTGCAAAGATATACATAAGTACCTGAGTAATATGATAAACAGCAGAGGTAATTCGAAAGACGAATTGATGGCGAGGATAAAAGCGGGAAATAGACTGTACGCAGAAAAAAGTTCCTAGACCACAACAAGATCACACAAGGGACACAAATATCAATTTTTACATCGATATACTTACCTGTGCAAAAACTAGATACTCACAGGAAGACAAGAAAAACAAATACCAGGTATGGGGATGAAATATCTCAGGAGAGTTATAGGAGCCAAGAGAATAGACAAGAAAATGAACGAACATATTCGAAAGCAACTCCATGTCAATTCGGCTAAACCACAATAATAATCGACAAAAAGAAACTAAGATGGTTTGGACATTTAGAATTTGGGAAACAAGACCAGAAGAAGGAACACCCAAAACCACATGGAAAAAATTACGAAAGAACCCTGGGGAAAGTTGGGGCTCGGCTAAATAAATACCAAGGGCAGGATCCAGTGCAGGGATTTCACATGAAAATAAAAAGGAGGGAACCACTGATACCACTTCGACACTTTAGGGTAAAAGAGGACCGGATTGTGTATGTGTGTATGTGTGTATGCTTTTAAGCCTGTGAGAGATAAACAACTGGTATAAATTTACAATGAGAGATAAATTCAAAGATTTCACATATTCAAATTGACAAGTTAAGATATGATAACAATATTTACATTTCATGATTCATACTTGCGTATTCTAAATTGTATAGTTAAACTTTTTGTAAATTGATTTCGCTTGAAGAAGGGACTTGGGGAAGTTAAATTCTAGTTGATTTGTACGCTGTAATGCATTTTTAAGTCAACTCGTGCCATTAAGATCTCCCAGGTAACACGGCAGTAAATTCCACAGATGTTATTGTATAGATACGTCGGTTGCATTGTTTTTATAACAATATAAAGCATAACGAGAGTACGAAATTAGTTGAAATTCTAAAATGACAACACATTGGTTGTCAGCCAAACGTGACACGTGGTCAAACCTTCGCAAGCCGTAGACAATTAAACATATCGGATAGTGCTGCTAAATGCAACTTAAGGCTTTCTTTTACTGTCAGCATCACAGTTACCGAATATTTCGCAACCATAAATAAGTAGAGAGTTAACTAGTGCCTTAGGTAGAGTTAACCTTGTCTTCGGTGGTGTAAACTCTTGAGCAGTCCATAGAGTTCGAAGAAAGCCATATATCTTACCCACTATCGCATTTAACAGTGGAAATCGCTTATAACGTCCTCAAGGGGACTGAACCTTGTTCGCCTTTCTAACCGAAAGCCTATCGGTAACCGATATTTTTAAAACTCGTTAAAAAAAATCATTGCTTTTATGTCTAAAGATACACATGCATTCTTATCTTTTGTTGACATAATCTGCCATAGATTTTTTAGGTTTTTTGGAATTTTACTAGGTGGAGTGAAAAGTAACCGCCTTGGAAATGAAAAAAAAATTTTTTTGAAATGTTTTTTTATATTATTCAATATATAGTCCACTTTTAGTTTGATACACTTATTTCAGCGATTTTCCAATTTCTTGATCCCGTCCGAAAAGTAATTTTCCGGAAGGTCTGCGAAATACTCCTCCGTGGCGTCGATGATTTCTTCGCGTGAGCTGAATTTTTTAATGATGAGCCATCTTTTGAGATTTGGGAAGAGATAATAGTTCGAGGGAGCCAAATCGCGCGAATACGGTGGATGCGACAGCAATTGGAGCCGTAAGTCATTGATTTTAGCCGATTGCGATGCTCTTGTCCGCCGGCGCATTGTCTTGCAAAAACAAAATTTTTTTTCGTTTTATGTGAGGCCGTTTTGTAGGGATTTCGGCCTTCAGTCGCTCCAATAATGCACAGTAATACTCGCTGTAGATGGTTTTTCCTTTTTCGAGGTAGTCCACGAAGAGTATGCCATGACAATCCCAGAAAACCGATGCCATAACCTGTCCGACCCATCGAGCCTCCCTCGACCAATTCGGGCACTCATTCTGTTCTCTGTAATAGTGGATCCAAGTTTCATCAACAATTACCAATCGACGCCAAAAGTCCGCCCGATTCCGCATCAGCAAGTCCAAACACTCTTTCGAAGTGCTCTCGCGTTTGTGTTTTTGGTCAAAAGTGAGCATCCGCGGCACCCAGCGGCAGGATAACTTTTTCATATGCAGATTGCCCAAAATATGGCGTGTGTGCTCAGTACTAATCTTTGTGGTATCTGCCAGTTGGAGCACTTTCACTTTCCGGTCAGCCAACACCATTTCATGGTGTCCTCTGCAACTGCATCGGAGGGCCTGCCGCTGCGGACTTGATCGGTAGTGGAGTTGCAGCCACCACGAAGCTCTCAAAACCAATATTTGACGGTGTAATCTGACGGAACATTAGCCCCATAATATTTATCCAACTTTTCGTTTTTGTACATACTCAACATGATCCCAAACACGTCAACAACAATCAGCTGTCAAAACAAAACTAAAGACAGTATCGCACTGAAATTTGGCATGTCTGCCTAAATATGAACGGACTTCAAGGCATCATAGCCTTTTTTGCAGTAGCAGCTCATTCGCGTTGTATCCATGCATTCGAGATCTCAACTTCATTATCCATCATTTTAGCAAATGCGTTCACTTTGCTCTCTAGGATCGGCCCGTTTATTGGGATATTATTTGCTCGTTGTTGCTTAAACGACTCTAAAAGAACGTCTTCTACTTCTGAATGTTTTCTGGAAATGGCCCTTTAATGCTTGATCATCTCTCATTAAATGAATTTTCTATGGCCCCGCGAATTTTTTTTAAATTGATGTGATAGTAGCTTTAAGGCGAATATCTTCAGCAGACGAATAGCTGAATGAGGGTCTATGATTTTAATTTTATATTTCCTGGAAAAGAGGACAAGATCAGGTTTACGGGGGCTTACTCCCAATCATAGCGATCTGCTCAACGGGTTAGTCTGTTGAGATTTAGTTGAAGGAGTTCTTTAATGGTATTAATATGCTTACCTGAGACGGATATAGCAACGTCATCCGCATATGCAATCAGTCTGCTACCACCTGTATATCAGCAATTCATTAACCACTAAGTCCCAGAGAAATGGAAAAAGGACACCGCCTTGCGGTCTACCTCTGCTGGCACATCTTTTAGCAGAAGCCCCACCCAATTTGGAGTTGATTATCCTGCTATTTAGCATAAGACTGATCAACTCCCCAAATGAGTCGTCTATCTGCAGAATTGACAGCGCAGGCGTAATATGCTGGCGTTATCAAAGGCAGCCTCTATATGCAGGAAAGTGACCATTGTGTACTCTCTATATTATACGGTCCGTCGATATGAGTAGTCAATGCAGTTGACAAAATCCGTGGATCAATTTTAGATCGTATATGGATATCAATCAGTCGCTCTAGAGTTTTCTGAAGGAAATATTATAGACTTATAGGTCTGAGGTCTTCTGAGACAACATGAGAACATTTTTCGGCTTCTGGAATGAAAACTGCATTAATGTGAATCATGTCTATACTGCTTCTAATGATATTCTCTAGTGTAGGCAGGTTAATATCTGAGGACCTTCGTGGCTCGGCAGGTGTTATACCATCCGGAACAGCAGAGTTGTATAGCTTGATGTTATCCAGCGCCCACAGCAGCTTGTCTCTTGTAATCAGACCGTGAATTTTAGTCACGGTTGCAGTAGTCCTGTTGCGGTTGCTACTGCCTGTAGATAGGGAGCTACCTGGAAAGTGGGTGTCTAGTTGCAGGTTGAGTGATTCATCACTTGAGGTTGTCCAAGGGCCATCGGATTTTTTCGAACAGCTAGGCATCATAGGATTTGTAGAAAGAATTTTTCTTAGCCCCCATGCATCAGAGGTTTCCGTGATTTTGACACAGAATGACCTTCATGATTGTCGCTTTGCCTTCCTCAGTTCTTTTTTGTTTATTTAGAGGGATTCTTTGTATGAGTCCCAGTCAGTCACTTTTCTTGTGCGTTTTGCTAGGTTGAAAAGTTTTCTGCAAGTGCTTCTAAGCAGTCCCAGTGCTGATGTCCACCAGTGCGGCTTTTTCTTTCCTCTAGGGTGAATATGAGGACAGGAAGCGGCCATAGCCTGATTGAGAGCCAGGGTGAATTCCTTGACTTTCATGTCAAGCTCGTTGGTGTCACGCGGGGGACTTGAGAGTTCAGAGTATAGCGTTTCTGACAGTATTCGTCTGTATTTTGGCCAATCAGTTTTCCGATAATTGCGGAACACTATTTGGCTGGGAAGTACATCACTCCGGATGAATACATCCATCTGTGGTCTGAAAATGAGCGTTCAGGCGATACCATCAGGTTCGTTGGCATTTGAGTGATGTTGTCGGAGACAAGAGTGATGTCTAGCACTTCCTTTTGGTTTCTTGTTATAAAAGTGGACTCATTGCCAATGTTGCAAACAATGAGGTTAGTACTTATAATATAATCAGAAAGTGACTCACCTCTATCGTTGATGTCGGTGTTGCCGCATACCGTGTGATGAGCATTAGCGTCGCATCCGATGATGAGGCCAGTTTTTTGCCTTCCTGCTTCCACTACCATCCTTTCTAGGTCGTCACCAGGGAGAGGGCCCACATGATCGTGGCCAAGATATGCCGATACCAGCCAGTAGGAGCCTTTGGCAGTCTCTAGTCTAGCAACTGATGAGTAATCTAAGACCAAATTTGAGTGAGTTTGAGATCTTCATTTACAAGAAGAGGTGAATTAGCTCTATCTGCAGTGGGGCTTAGCTAGATGAAGTTGGGCGTCATCTGCATATAGGTGGACGGAAGCCCATTTGCACACAGATGGGAGGTCGCTTATGAATATGCAGAATAGCAACGGGCATAAAATTAATCCCTAGAGTACCCTCTGCTTGAGCTCTTGGATGAGGATGAATAACGTTCATCAGAGAATACACCAGAGAAATCCTAAGGGGGAGGAAACTCTTGATTAGCCTTACCACCCTATTCCTAAACCCGAGCTGAATTTTAGGCTTCCTACGCAGGATACCATGGATTACCTTATCGAACACTTTGGAAAAATCTAATACACACAGAAACGAAACATATCCCTTGTTAAAATCCTGTCTGATCTCCTCAACTAAGTTGACCATAGCAGTAGAGCAGCTGTGATTTGCTCTAAAACCTGATTGTTTATCACTTAGCAACTTATTGACTGCAAGGTGTTTAGTTATTTGTTTTGCTATTATTTTCTCGAATGCCTTTGCCAGACATGGAAGAATGCTTATGGGTCGAAAATCAGCAGGTGATTTTGGATTCCCTTTTTTTGCGATAGGTGAAACCTTTGCAGTTTCCACATCAATTATATGAGTGAGGTAAGAAATAATTTGTGGCAAGATGAACTTTATGAGTGTTATCCTCACCTACTAAGTTGGAATTAATTGATATTATGCACTCAAATATTTCAATTTCGCTTGCTAACTGAAAGTCATCCAGTTTCGGTGCGAGGTCTACTTCTTCAGACAAATTATGATAGAAATCCTGAGTTGCAGAATCATCTCCCAGAAAAAAGTTGTTGAGTTAATCGGGGTCGAGCGGACACTTAGCATCGTTTCCCTTTGATATACCAATCGTGTGAAGATTACTTTAGATCGTTTTTGCGGGGAGGGAAGTACTTCATTTAGATTAATAGAAGTTAGCAATGGTCCCCCAGGGGACTGAACAAATCGCAATTTGGAGGATGTCGAAATCAATGGAACTAAAATCTTTAATGGTAAAAGTATCCTTAATAGTAGTTTTGCACAAGTTCACATCGTATGTACAGAAGAGTAGACCATGATCAGAGACATCAAAAGACAATTGATCGGATAAAAGAACGGATAAGAGACATTAGTTAAATCTAGAAACTTTGAAAGCAGTTTTCCGTTTACAAAGGAGTGGCCTTTGTTACAACATCCACTGGGGCTTTGATGAACTTATGCTTTCACTGGCTTTTGACTCAGACCTTACGGACACGCCATCTGGCACAATGACACCAGAATTCCTGCTGCAAAAAAAAAAATACGAAATCGACTTTCCCTGTGCCCAGGACTCGTTTCGACCAGAATCTGAGCCAGTAAAAGAATGTAATTGAGCGATATAGGATGCGACACTGGTGTCTTTGTGGAGGATGACAACGTTAGATTTCATTCCTCGTTAGGAAAACTTCCGTCTTTCAAGCAGAGAAATACGCTGTCCTTAGCGAGAGTCAAGCTACGCTTTGAACCTTGCTGAGCCCTCTTACGGCTTACAAGCTAGTACCAGAATGCAAGACATCACAGAACGAAGTCAGAAGGCTGAATTCACTGAGCCTTGTTTGGGTCCCAGATCACAACGAGACCACGGGATATGAAATTGTCGATGAACTAGCCAGGAAAAGGTGAGGAGAGTTTTTCAGGACCCGAACCTACATAAGTTCCGCCTGCGCCCTCGGTTAGGGCTTCCATTGACAGTTGAATTACATATGAGCACAACTACAGATGGTATGACACTCCAGGTTACAGGCAGACCATATGAATGCTTCCAGATGACTATAAGACATCAGCGGCCTTCCTGCTCTCCCTCAGCAGGAAAGACTGCGGATTGCTTACTGGCGTCGTGACAGGGCACTATACTTTTACTAAGCACTTAAATGCGCTGGGCATACAACATCCTGCAACGCTTTCAATGTAAGTGATGATGACACCGCAGAGCACTACCTCTGTGAATCAGAGCTTATGCTCCCATCAATCTACAGGTTCTCGACGTTGACTTGGTGGGTGCTGGTACCGAAGGCACTTTACCACTAAAACGCTTTATCACGAAAGATTCTATTAAAAGGAACTTACAAGGAGTACAATCGATTAGTTCATTGTCGAGTGCTCTTTTCCGACTGCAAACAAAAAAAAAACCAACGATACGCTTGCACCGAACTATGCCTGCGTTGTCCCAAGTGTTACCTTGCGAATAACATACTCCATATGTGTATGTTAGATATCTACGGCCATGGGTTGAATCCATTCTTCTCAACAGGTATTCGCACTACATGAAGTAGAGAATGCGTAGATTAGTTCGTTTTTTCTATATATTAATGCATTCGATTTGTTAAAAGCAAAGTATCTGAACTATCTGCATCAATATTTTGAAAAAGTCGTTTAAGTAACAAATAAATAAATTGATTATGCAACAGTCAGCTGTGGACCCAGGGCTAGTTTCTCCAATCACTGTGTTGTTCACCTTGTTATTTTGAACACAGAAAAAGGTTGACCTGTCGAAACTGAGGTACGTCATGAAAAGTCCTTTCTATGAGGTTCGGGGTTAGCCCCTCCTAAAAGGAGGTCTTCTTTCAAAGTAGCCGATACACTGAACCACCACCAACGGTAAGAGTCTTTGGATCAATAGATTCTTCGCCTATTCAATTGCATAAAAATCCTTTAAAAATAAACGTCATTACCTACCTTTCTTCAAATCAAGGAAAGGATTCCCATTTTACCATTAACCTTAACTCAATGACACAGAAAACGTGTAATCGACACGTGATAGTATTTAGGCGAAAACGCAACTCAAGATACAATTTCACGACTAATCAAAGAGTGACGTTGGTTGCCAAGGCAAACATATTCCCCTATTAATACACATAACTCGTATTTTGATAGATGGCCCGTGTTTCCATCACAAAGCTACTAATTCTCCTCACACATCCGAGTATTGAATTTCTTCCACAAAAATCTATTACCGACGAGTACCAGCCACATATTATCAAAGCCGACAATGAGATGGCGGTACTTTGAGTCAATGACCCTGGGCATGTGATGGATTAATGGTTTTCTTTTCCATTAGCTTTACTCTCCGCAAATTAATTCAATCACTGAGTTTTACTGTAAAAGGACTTTCGAATCGAATTTCTGGTATATTGGCAAATTAATCTTGAAAAGCCTGTCCCAAACACTGGTTGTGAAAGGATTACCGAAACCGCTGAATGTAACATAGCCACCAGTTTTCAACACATTGAGTCTGGCCAATTGTGCTAGGTCCGGATGTTCAGCTACATTTGCATGCACTTTTGCGCGCGCTCCAGGGATTTAGGTTGTATTGGATTTAATATGTTTCCACAGAGCGCGACCGAAAGAAAATTAGGTAGGATGGAAAGGGAGGTACCGGTGAACGTTGGTTTTAAATGTTTGAAGATTTTAATGACTAGGAAATTAAGAGCTAGGCAGGGCATACCATAAGCGAGTTGTACGGCTTAGGAACAAATTACGATATTTTAGAGTACGAGTACGTCCGAAAGTGGGGTTGAGGGTATACTGATGAGCATTCATAGCGAGACGGGTGTTACGGTTAAAAGTTTGAAGGGGCGGAATGCTACTGGCGATTTCTATGTAGCACTGGTGGTGGAAAGAGTGATAAAACAGAGTGAGACACGAGACACGAAACATTACGTCGGCGTTCGAGGGTGCCCATGTTTGAGTGAAATTAGTATCAGCCACGAGTTTTATCGCACGGCTATGAATCTTGTCTAGTTGTTGCAGAGATGTGAGCATTGTACTCCAATTTTAGGCGGATGAATGCCTTATATATTGCGGCCAGATCAGAGGGGATAAAGTATTTTTTACATCGCTTGAGGAAACCTAGACATTTCGCAGCATTTTTGACGACACCGAATATGTGGTCATTCCAACGTAAGTTGTCACTGACATGACACACATACCAAGAATGGAAAGTTTATCGGTTTCGACGATGCAAGTACCATTCATGGATAATGGCTGGGTATTTTAATTTCGCATTAATGACAGCAGACATCATTGAGATTTGAAAGCATTTAATTCCATTCGGTTGATAGTTCCCCAATTGGTTATGCTGTTAATATCGGAATTTAATGAACTTTACATTCGCCTGCCGTTCCCGTTCTACTGCCGAAGAGCAGGGGCGTGAGTCCGGGAACGAAAATGAAAAGCAGAGAGTACTGTCATGAGCAAAGGAATATATTGGATTAGCAGACAAGAGATCATTAATGAAAATTAAAAAGAGTGTCGAAGAGAGAACGGAACCCTGTGGCACACCAGCTTTTATTTTGTGAATATCAGACTTAAAGCCATCCAAGACAACTTGAATTGAACGTTCCGAAAGGTAGTTTCTAATCCAATGAAGAAGAGAGTCGTCGATCCCAAAAGAACGCATTTTCGATAAAAGAGCCTGATGCCAAACTCTGTTAAATGCTTTAGAAATATCAAGTGCAACTATCTTGCTTTTGCCAGATTGATGATTATTGATTCCATTTTTTGGTTAAACCGTACTGCCGGTCATTAAGAAGTTTTAGTGCTTCGTGATATTTCTTGAGCTGACGGTTTATCGGCGTTTCCATGGCCTTGGAAAGGACGAAAGTGCAATGGGCCTGTACGAGGAGAGAGAAGAAGATTCGCCTTTGTTTGGGACGGGCTGGACAAATGCTGTTTGCCATCTTCACGGAAAGGGTCCTAAAAAATAAAATTGATGAAAAAGCTTACGCAATGGTTTTGCCAGAGTGGAAAAACACCTCTTCAGAAGAAGGGGAGATATACTATCTGGACCAGCGGATTTGTGAATGTTAAGATCTTTAAGAACTCTTGCTACTACACGAGGCGAAAGTGGATTTGTTCCATTCGAAAATTCGACGCACTCAAGTGTAGGCATCTTGCAGTGCAGCAAGCAGATTGTTCAAAGAGCTGACAGCTGGATTGCCATTGTAAATGAGCGTTGAGATGGAGGATGAGGCAGAATTTTTAATATTTTTGACGAGCGACCAAAAATTGTTACTACCTTTGGGACATTGTGGTATTTTTTGCCTCAGTTTTTGGTCGTATTTGAATTCTACATGTTTAAGAAATGCGTTGCAGTCATTCCTGTCTCGTTTAAACTTTTTTCGGTTTTCCTCTATTGGCTTGGTCTTGAATGACCGAAAAAACATTTCTCTAACCCAGCCTCTGACAGCCTCTTTGCAGCTCGAGTCATACCATGCCTTAGATGAGCCACCCAAAAGAAATGGAGACAGCTCTGACATTTACCATGGTGACAGCTACATAGAAAACAGCCAGAGTCTATTTGTTCCATTATTAATGGCTATAGGCTGCGGGACCCAATTTATCAAAGAATAATTATTGCCCGGAATGTTGCGGAGCTAAGGACTATATGTGTAACTGAGAAGGAGAAGTCAGTGCCAGAACAGGAACATGAGCCAGTCATTAAAGAAGAAGCGCTGGAGGTCTTTGGAGATACTGCTCCGAGAACCCATGATGAGTCAGCCGCCGTTAATATTAAATGTGCTTGCGACGAGGACTTCCTGGTTCTTAACAGTGTCGCTTTAATAGCATTTAAACTGTAGACCGATAAAAATGGTAAGTCCAGTGTTCGAAGAGCATGACTTGTAGCAAGAGGATATTAGCAAGAATACAGTATTGACTATCAGCAGACATATTGGGATGAAGACTGTGAACAATTCCTTAGTATAGGAGTAGCATACAATGAAAGAGAGTCATGGCTGAGTGGTCTCACAAGAAGGAAATTAAAGATCTGTCGACATATTTGAACATGGATGATTGTTTTTTGTATCCACTCTAATACAAATGTTAAGATTTATGCACCGTATAGGAAACTCATTGGGAAAGTGATGTATGTTTCGCATATCTCAACCAAGTCATTATCAAGATGCTCCAGGAGCTGATCAGTGGAAAATCGTGTTAAGATGAATTTATCCATAACAAGCAGCAGGGTGAGAATTTTAATTTTTAATTTTTTAATTTTGGTGGTGGCAGAGCCCCCATTTATTGGCTTAATACTATCTTAATCCAACATAAAGACTAGGGCTAAAAACTAACAGAGAGACTTAAGAGCTAGGGACCAAGGGAGTGATGTAGGGGACCTTGTTTGAGACGAGGAGTGCTCAGGTGGGAATCAAAAAGGGAGAGGTTTGAGTTTACCTTTCGGAGCATTCGGGAAATTGATTCGTTTGAGCCATAAGAGGTGCGGTGGACCGGTAGATAGAAGAGACGAGGACAACGTAGATTGCGGGGGTTGGTATTGAAGGAAATGGAGTTCGAAATGGATGCACTGTCGATGGAACCTGAGAGCAGCCAATGAATGAAGTATTCTTACTTTCTTCTAACGATTTCATATTGAGAAGTTTTAAATGGTCCTGATAGGGAGGTAAGATTAGAGGTTCGTTCCAGGGCAGACCACGGAGAGCAAATTTAAGGAATCAACGTTGAATACCATCGATGCGGGAAACATGAACTCGGTGAAAGGGGGACCAAGCTTGACTGGCCTACTCAAGCAGGAGGCGAACGAAAGTAACATAGAGAGATCTGGTTACATACGAGTTGGAAGATTCCTTGGGCCACCGTTTAATAAAGCCAAGTGATGAGTTGGCTTTGAGGATCATCTTATCGATATGCGAACGGAAATTAAGCTCACAGTTGAATAATATTCCAAGATCTTGAAAAGACTGAACCAGGAGAATTGGTTGACCTTAGAGAAAATAATGTCGGAGATGAGACGGATTGCATTTACGTGAGAAGGGGAGAAGAAATAGTTTTAAAAAATTTTGTGTCGACACGAATATGGTAGTTGGTCTGCCTTTTAGAAAACCAAGTTGCCGGGCGAAATAAAGGCTTGCATTTGAAGCTTAAGGCTTCGTATAATACAAAGAGTTTGGGTATGTGAGAGGGTTTAGCAATGGGACGATAATTGGTAACTTCATGCTTAGATCCATTTTTGTGTATCGGGATTATAAAAGAGGTCTCCCAAATCTGAAGAAATTCTCCCCGTGTAATGGATAATCGAAAAGGGTACAAAACCACTAGTTGGATTTGTAGGCTCCCATTATGCTTCCGATAAAACTAATCGAAAGTCTACGAGTTGATTTCTGTACAAAGTATTTGGTAATATTGCTCAAACCGCAGCAAAAACACACCATTAGCATTGGCTGTGTTACATATGGTTGTGAGGATTTCTTGAAAGTTTGTTGATTGAAGTGGAGACCATTGACATTGTTTGCACCACCATTTGCATTACTGCCTTAGGTGGGATATTTGCTTCCTTAAGAAGTTTGTATTCATTTCAAAGACATCATCTGTCCTTTTCTGTTTCGCCGAATAAAATTGATACCTTTTTGTCTACGGTCGGACTCAGTAAACGTGCATTTTCTTTCCTTTTATCAATATTCGTAAGTTCACAATTTTTAGTTAAATTTTCAGCTCAATTGAAATCCAAGGTGAATCTTTCCGAATACACGAACAGATATTTTTGAAGACAGCCAAAATTGCAATAAAATAGCTCGCAACATATAATAAGTCCGTCTACAATATTTTATGAATTCAGCTCTTTCCCTAGGATGCAGAGAATCACTATTCTATTCTCTGTTCTTTTCGTAGGTGCAACTAAAGGTTGGTGGTTGAGTTGACCAAGCCTAGGTGCTTGTGTCGCTTTTGTCTTTATAGATTGGAATAAGGAAGCTCTCTTTACACTGCTTAGGCATCCGTTCACTACTCATCAGTATGTTCAACAAGCTCATAAGCTATTTAAATACAAGATTTCCGACTTTCGTCCATATTTCGGAGAGTATGTGATCTTTCCAGACAGCAAGTCTCCGGTTCATTCATTTTTCTATTTCGCCAACTTCGACTTAAAAATCTGCCGTGGGTGTCCTTCGACAAGTAAAACGTCAAAATAGTCTTTCCATCTATTGAAAACCTCGTTGTTCCTCGTTAGCAAGCGTCCCTGCTCTACTTAAAAATATTTTGGCAATTGAATTATCTCCGAGCATTTTTTCCATTGTTCCGAAATCTTAAAGATACCGGATTTGACGTCCCAATTTGTTGTCTTTAAATGAAAGTGTGTTTGGATTGAAATATAATTGATGTAATGAATATGAGGTCGTGAAATAGGCTTTTTTGTAATTTTTTTTTTTCAGAAAAAATATAATTAAAAATCGAGTTTACAAAGATAGAAGTTTATTGTACATAAGATTGATTATAAAACATAATTTTTGCAGTATAATGGTGGCTGTGCAGGGTTTCTCAAATGACCTCTCTTTTTTAGAAGGGTCTACGGCCGTAATTTCTAGACAGCTAGAAAAGTACGTAGGATTTTTTTGATATACATACATATTGATTTTTCGCCTAATTTCGCACTTTCAAATTCAAACTTGCATTCACAGAAATATCGCCAGAAAACCCACCCACCGTGGGCCGCTCCCATTGTTCCGATTTGAGTTCTGTTTATTTTATTAAGTTGGCAAAACTCTTTTTGACATTCCCTCTAAATCTTAGCGCCATAGCTTGACATTTGCAAAAGGTACGTAGCCAAGAGTACATCTATCTCTGTGTTTGTTGTCGATTTTTTACAATTTTAGAAATGGATTTCAATTTGCAACAACGAACTTGTACGAGTATTAAATTTTGCGTAAAAAACGGATTTAGTGGTGCACGAACGTTGGAAAAGTGTTTCGGCAACGATTCTCTAAAGGAAACGGTCGTTTACTAGTGGCACGAGCGGTTCAAAAATGGTCGTGAGTCAATAGAAGATGATGAACGCAGTGGCAGACCATCGAAAAAAAGAAAAATAAAATTATGGTCAATAATCACAAATTAACCTTCAGAGAGATAGCGAAGGACTTGAACATTGCCTATGGATCCATCCAAGACATTTTGGTTAATGATTTGAGTTTCCGTCGTGTAGCAGCAAAGTTGGTGCCAAAAGACCTCAATTTCATGCAAAAACGAGACCGTGTTGACGTCGCAAAAGAAATGATTTGCGAGACTGAATCCGATCCCACATTCATCAAAAGTATCATCACTGGAGACGAGACGTGGGTTTATGAGTACAACACGCAATCCAGACATCAGGAAAGTGAATGGCGTTCACCAAATGAGTCGAGACCAAAAAAACCACGTCGTTTTCAGTCAAAAAAGAAGGCAATGCTCACGGTTTTCATGGATTATAATGGTGTAGTGCACCATGAATTTTTGCCAGAAGGCCAGATAGTAAACAGAGAATATTATTTGGGCTTTATGAGACGTTTGCGTGAATCAATTCGCCGAAAGAGACCAGAATTGTGGGCAGAAAACTCGTGGATTTTGCACCATGATAACGCACCGTCGCACAGTGCCATCATTATTCGCAATTTTTTGACGAAAAATCCAACAAATACCATCCAACAGCCACCGAATTCACCTGATTTGGCTCCCTGTCTTTCTGTTCAATCGAGTTAAAACACCACTACAGGGACGCGTTTCGGCAGCCGAGAGGTAGTAACGGAAAAATCGCAGGAAGCACTGATGGATATACCGAAAACCGAATATAAAAAAATATTTCGAGGATTGGATCAAGCGCTGGCATAAGTGTGTTGCAGTCGATGGGGATTACTTTGAAGGGGAAAATATAGATTTAGATGAATAAACTTGTATTTTTAATTTTCTGAATAAATTTGAGAACTTTTTATTCAAGGTGGTATTTTTATAGATCTAGTTAAAATTTGAAGTGAATTGGTTGGAAATGGTTCAAGTTATGGGTGCGGCCAACTTGAAAAATGCAGTTTTTTAATTTTTAAGTTATAGAAAGCCTACCTTGTACTATACATGAAAAACAACCCCGCCATAATCTTTTGGGATGTAATTTTTGAGGTCCTAATGGACCATTGAAAGCAATAAAAAAAACGTGTTTTTCAAATGGTTCACCATAACCCCCTTTAGTTAGTAAATTAGAAAATGCAACATTAGCTTGTCTCATAACTTGGTTGAGCTGATAAACTGTACGCGACTAAGTAGCCTGCGTACTCTATGGCATGATGAATTGAACTTACAATATCAGATCACTTGTGTAAATGTTGAATAGGATCGGGGAATTTACCGCATCTTGTTGCAGACCATTTTTAATGTGGAATGTTCCAGCAGAAGTCACATCGACATTTTTCACGATGAACTCTCTATCTGTGAGCATATTGAAAATAATATACAGCAGTGGTTTACTAATGTCCAAACTGTTCAGATTGAAAAAGAGTCCCTCTAACCGTACGGTATCGAAGGCTTTTTCCAAGTCAATCAGGCAGGCACCAGGCAGCATGAATGATATCATACCCCGCCTTGAAACTGAATTGATTATCTGGAACTATATGTACATATGTCCTCAACCCACTTAGTCAGGACTCAATTGATCGCCTTCTCGAAAGCCTTATTGATATTTGGAAGAAGACTGATGGACCGGAGATTCGCCGGAATGGATGTGTCTTTATCCCTTTTAGGGATGGGATGTACCACCGCAGTTTTCCAATGCGCCGGATAATGGCCATTATTATTGTAGTTGCATTATTAAACAGGGCGGTATAAATGTCCACCGCTTCTAGTGGGAGATGTCGAAGCACAATATTCGGTATTTCATCGGTAGAATCCCACTGATTTCTTAATTCTAGGTAATTTGAAGATCGTTTGGAGCTCTTCCTTCGAGATGCACGGAGGTAATACCCTATCGTCAGCAGTGACATTATTTGCTATATTCTCGTCACTGAATTGGATGTCGAATTGCCCGTTCACTATTTCATTTCGAAGGTAGAAATTGTGCACAAGGACTCGATTTTCCAGATTATGGTTCGGGCCAATGATGTCGAAATACCTTTGAACCAATTCTTCCAATTCCGCAGTTTCATTGGTAATAGTTATATCGGTGCTGCAATGCAATGGTCAGTGTCATACACGAAAGTACGTAGACAGTTTACAGTATTTTATTGTAGTTAGTGCCTGTTAGTTCTCCTACCAGCCTCAGTAATGCACATTCAGTAAATTTACCGCTTCTGTGGCTGAATTGAGAGACACTGAAAAATAATAATAGCATTCTGGACTTCAAGCCAATTTCAAAAAAATGCAATTTCAAGAATCATTGTGTAGTAAAGTTTAATTTAATCTTTTTCTTTCTTTCTCTTTCTTTTTTTATAGATTTTTTTTTATTTTCCTTCGGAGTAAGTTAGATTGCATATCGAAAAAAAAGCAAATCTTTGTGGTCCATTTAAAATGGACGGAGGTACAGAGCCCCCAGTCGTTCATAGACGTGTTTCGGCTTGAGATTAAGTAGTGAAATCGATAAGAAAAACCTTTGAGGAGTTTCACATAGGCTCCAATTAGCACAGTGGCAGTGTGTTCGGTTGATTCCGAGGGAAATAGAAACGTTTTTCTTTTTCTTTTAATGTAATAATAAATACAAAAATTAAAGAGAGATGCACATTGAGGGGGTATTTCCATTACGCTTTTCAGTGTGACGATTTCTATCAGTTAGGTTTGGAACTTCGTTCCAAAAAACCGATTTTTTAAAACTCCTAGAGTGGCCTAACTCCTTATGCCATCTACTGAACCGCTTGCATGAGTGACCTGGACCTAATTTTCCATAATTCTTGGCTTAGCGTAGACGATGTTTGCGGTTATTGTAATTATGAATCGAGTATTCAGAGTGGATGTAGGAAGTGTAGGCAGGTTTGGACGTATTCACTACTCTGCGAACATCCACGTCTGCAAATGCAGGTTTTGGGACGTAGTAAAACGCAGATACATACTATAGATCCCTGCCAACACCCCCTCGGATCACTCAGATCTGAAATCTCGCCATTTACAGATGTAGTGATGTAGCTTGCCGAATTTCACAACAATGTACAGCAGTGCCTCGATAATCCGAACACCCAAAATTTGTTCCGACTATCGAATTGTTCGGATTATATTGTAGTATGCAGACATTTTAAAGGCATTTTTCGAAACAAAACAAAGTTTTTCGTAATTTAAAATATATTTTAGTAATGTAAAAAATGTTATACCAAATATGTAATGCAAATTATGTAATTACGCTTTTTTAAAAAAATCCAATATAGTGCTTTGGCGAGTGGTATTTAACGACATAGAAAACGCTTTATCCCTAATTTTACGTAATACCTAGCATTTTTCCTGGAATCGAAATATCGACTTCATTCGCCCTTTCTAAGCAAGTGTTTAAGGCAGACACAGCTTGAGTATATTGAATCCTTTCAACTGGTTCCGATGACTCCAATTCTTTTTCGCATTCGATGTCCGGCTGATTCGTTACTTGTCTTACTATATCTTCATCAGTTAACGGCTCCTGTCAGTCAATGTCATCATTGCTTAACAACAAATTATTAGTGTCTACTTCTGAAATGCCTCTGTTACGAAAAATGCTTAATGGAAGATCATCTTCATGATCAAAATCATCTACATCATGGTAAGACATTTCCTCTGATTCGAATAACAAAGGCCACAGTAGCTTCCAAGGCTTTGTAATCAACTTTAAAGACAACCGCTGCCAACTTTGAGCCAATGAAAAGACTGCCTCTTTCATTGTGGTCTTTTTAAGCAGTTCAGATACAGATACTACGCATTCTGGATTAACTTCTTGTTGGCCAAAAATTTGCAATAGGAGTTTTTTCTTGTATGTCACTTTAATGTTTTGAATCACATTTTGGTCCATGGGTTGAATAAGAGCTGTGCAGTTAGATGGCATGTGCAAACCAAAGCAGTGAAATTTTCGTCGATCGATTGCAGATCTTCTGCAAGTGGATGCGCTGGCGAATTATCAAGAAGCAAAAGTGCTTTTAGCGGTAGATTTTTTTTTCGCTAAAAATTTCTTTACTTCGGGAATGAAATGTCCTTTTAGGCACTCTAAAAATATTAGTCTTACAACCCAAGCATTTCTTTGACCTGTGTAATGGACTGATAACTTTTTGGCTGTTACAAATGCCCGTGGCCATTGTGCTTTGCCAACAACCAGCAAAGGCAGTTTGTGAGTTCCGGTTGCGTTTGCGCATGGTATTAATGTGATCCTCTCCTTCGGTACTTTGGAACCTGGGGCCCTACTCTCTCATCCAGACGCCAGCGTTTTGTCTGGTATCATTTTCCAATACAACCCTGATTCGTCAGCATTATAGATTTGATCTGCAATCGGATCTTTTTCCCTACAAACGTCCATAAATTTTTCCTGAAATGGCTTCACAACTGCTTCATTATTCAACATTTTCTCACCGTTAGTTTTAGTTGGCGTATACCATGCCTTTTCTTAAAAGTACTCGTATTTAACTATCCTCTACTGGCAACAACTTTCCTTTTTCAAGTCTTTCTTGGAATAATCTGGCCTTTTCCATCAATACTTCACCTGACAAAGGGGCATTCTTTCTTCGCTGCTCCAAAAACCACGTTAATAAATCATCTTCAAGCTGGGAGTTTTCAGGAGTTTTTAAGGTTTTTCTGGTGCCTGGACCCTTTTCTGTGTTTACTACAAATGATTTTATTTTTTCCTCCTTGCTTTCAATGCCAAAAATAGTGGATATTCCAACGTTATACTGCATTGCAAGAACTGATAACGAGATACCTTGCTTAATCTTGTCCAAAATCTTGCACTTTTGTGATATTGTTAATGTGATATGTTGCCTTTTCTTCGATGTCGAAGCCTTAATTTAAAAAGCACACGAAACACCACTCAACAGTGTTAAATAAAAGAAAACTGCGCGACAAACCGACTCTAAAAAATGTGAGCCAGATTCAATAAATAAAACAGTTTTTACTTACTTCACTTTTAAGGACAATTGATAACTGATGACTTACTCGTATGTATGACTTAAGACCCTATTTATAGTCATCTCGTTGCAGTTGTCCACCCTGAAGATACGCAGTTACGCCTACGCAGTTAGCCTGTGGTCATCCCTTTGGCTTACTGCGCAACCAACAATTTACTATTGTAAATATGGTAGTTGTTGACGATGATGATTGACAGTTATAGGGTTGTAATGGTCCTGGATTGAGATGTCATCTTCCACGATTTATGATCCAAATGTTTGTATCTGTGTATGATTGGGATTGTTGATGTGAAGTGATACCATTCGTTCTCCGGTACATCTGCTTACTCTGCGCGTCAACTTAAATTTACTGGAAAAAGTAAGGCCGGGTGCACATAAGCTGCAAAATAGATAGGATGAAATACGTTGCAGCTCATGTGCACCGGGCCTAAGGGTACAGACTTATTATTGCGTGGTGTGTGTGGCACTGCGAGTGACAGTACATAGACTCATGTTAAATCAATTCTTCGAATTTTCGCTCTCGTTCCCGGACCCAGGGGGGTCGTTCGGATTACTGAGGCGTTCGGATTATCGTGGCCCTGCTGTAATCTCTGTTCCAGTTCGATTTCGACGTCGGTGTTCGAATTCCATCTCATTTACAGAAGCCCCAAAGTTGACCGCAATTCGACCTATAACTCCATATAAAGAATTGCATCTGTGTCCTTATTTTGAAATCCTTATTACACAATTCTGGCTGGCTTCCAGATTTTGGACAACATTCGAAAGGCGGTGTGATGAGATATTTGCTGGGGAAAATAACTTTGACCCAGCTTGTAAATAAGCTCACGCATTAAGAGTCGCATTACCAACACCCCGTACTTGTTCTTAACTACTCACCCTGATAAGTATACCGTTGATGTGCTTTCTATTCTTGCCTCATTGGACATTTGGTCATATCTGATCATCGGAAACTTTTCTTTCAATTCTTGCAAAAACAGAATGGAACGTCTAGAATTAAAAGCAGTTTGCTCTGAATGCAACAAAATTGTTCGAACTTCATCTGAAAATATCTTCCCGCAAGACTTGGAATTCATTAAAAAATAAAATAAATCCGTTTCGGTTATAAATTGCGTAACCGCGAAACGTTGCGATTAACTTTCTGTAGAACCTCTTGTCTATGTAACTGGCGACGTGAGAATTGTTTCTCACCCGCAAAAAAAAAAAGAAAAAAACAATTAGAAAACTACTAACAAATCCAACTTTGGAGCTTTGAGGTGATGCAAGTCAAAAACAAAATATGTGAACAGAGAATCATTTGTTGACAGGCAAAGTCAACGACAACTGATGCCAACCATTGAAATCTAAATAGAATGTTCTCAACCAAAACAGCAGTACATCCGCCGTCAATTTGGCGCTAAATGTTTTTCGTGGTGTGATGAATATTGTGCATATAGTCATAGCGGAGAGAGGCATAGACAATTGTTATGAAACGTCACCCAAGCACGCAGAGGAACGAGCTATAAAATTTTCCCAATATTCTTTGGATAACGAAAAAATAATGAGAGCAAAAAAAAATAAAAGATAAGAAAAAAAACAAGAAAAAGAATAATTCAATAAAGTACGCCAAGATACGTTTGGACTAGGAATGGAATATTGTATTTAGGTAAGAGGGAGGTGAACAATGTACCTATACAAATTGCATGTGACTCCGATTTAATGAATTCCGAATTCTATTCTCACTGCCCGTCGTTTACTTTCCATTTCGTACGAATATGAATACCCAGACGTTCCTTCTGATCCCAACGCAATTTTTTATGTCAGAATACGTATACGTAGTAGATATTAGAAAAAATTTCTCAATACATACAGTCAAACATCTTTATAACGAACCTTCAAGGGAACAAAAAATTTCTTCGTTATAAAGAAGTTTTATACAAAATTCGTTATATAGAAAATTGAATTATTTTTTTTTTAACACTGTAAGTGTTCCTTTATACTTTCACAGAAAATTGGTACAAAAAAGAACTCATTGTAAAGATATTTATATCTTTTTAGTTTTTCGTTAAAAACATATCAATTTTCGATTGCACATGAACAGTTTTGTTCTATGCTTTATTGTAAAAATCTTCCAATTTAGAACGGTGAAAATATGCATCATCTGAGGTTTCATCTCTTGTTTGAATAAAACTTTGTAAATTATCAAATGCAGTTCTCATATCATTATCGTTAGGTTGTCTTCGAATAATTTCGATTTCAGCATTGTCATCTGATAAATCCGATTCTGATGATATTCAAAATTTTTTCGTCTGAAGGAAGTTCCATGGTAGTAACATTTGCATCCACTGCAACATAATCGTCAAATGTAACAGAGCAATCATCACTTCTGGGTAAAACTCTGTTAAGTTGCTATTGTTCCCGATTATTAATGTTGATCTTATCGTTTACAATGGAACTGAGTCTTCATCGGACCAATTATCAAAAGTACCAAACCCAGCTTTGTTAAAACAATTACGAATTGTATTTGTTTTAACATCGACGCACCAAGCTTTATAAACATCTGTAATGGCATCTAAAAGATTGGATTTGTATTCTCATCCTGGATCCATAGCTTCAAGAACTCTCTGTAAGAAACGGTGACGATAGTAAAAATTTTGAATAACGCCCTGCTCTACTGGTTGGAGTATTGATGTTGTATTCGGTGGGAAAAATTTCAACTTTATTGTCTTTAAATAAATCTGAATCATTGGTCGGTGCGCCTGACAATTACCAAGAAAAAATTAAACTTTCCCTCCTTGACGCATAAATTTATCCATTTCTGGAAAAGTGCACCGGTCATCCAAGAGTTTTTACAGGGTGCCTGACTCGAACTCCAACTTTTTAAAATGCTATAATTTTTTTAATTTTTTGATAAATTTTATTGTGCCAAAGCAAAAAATGTTGGAAAATATATCAATTTTCAAATTTTATCAGCAGTTTTCAATATGTCCACCTTTGGCGCGAATAATGACCTTGAGACGGTCGAAGAAAGCATCGCACGCTGCACGCAAGACAGAGAAATCTAACGGATTTGCATCCGGAGAATTTGCAATCCATTGTGTCGAAGAAACATTGTTTTTTAACCAATCTTGATTGACGCGCGCTTTGTGAGACGGTGCCGAGTCTTGTTGAAATGTCCACGGTCTCCGACCGAAATGATTGTTTGCCCAAGGCTTCAATACTGCCTCTAAGATAGTTTCACGGTATACGATCTCATTAATTTTGACGCCACCGTCCAAAAATACGAGCGGAGAGCGACCATCGGCGGTTATGGCTTCTCAAACCATCACCATCGGTGCTGCCTGTTTTCTGCTGGCCGTCCGAAGGTGCAAATTTTCGAAGGTCCTCTCTGGCAAGTAAACTCGGCCATTTTGTTTGTTGACATATTGCTCGATAGCAAATGGCGACTCATCGGAAAAAACCGAATTCGGCAACTCACCACTTTCGTGCAAGCGTAGCAACTCCTTCGCTCTTTCGACTCTAACTTTTTTCTGTTGCGGTGTAAGATCGTGTGCTTTTTGGAACGTCAATGGCTTGAGCCCAAGCTCATTTTTCAGTATGTGTTGCATCCGTTTCAACGATATGTTGAGCTCACGAGCCATTATTCTTCCACTTCGACCCGGATTTTGCTTAATTCGAGCCTTCACTTTCCGAACCATTTCTGCCGATGTTGCTGTTTTTTTATGGCCACCTCCATGGCGTTTTGTAACGCTCCCAGTATCACGGTAACGAGCTATGGTTTGACACACAAATGATTTATTTACGTTGAGGTGCTGGAGGGTTCTAACGATAGCTACTTGTGGTTTTCCAGCCAAATATAAAGAAATCACACTATCACGTTTGAATTCCATCGCGGATAAAAACTTGTTGCAAATCCCGGGGGAGAGAGAACTAAATTATTTAAACTATTATGCAATGGAAATGCCGGACTGCCGGCAAAACAATAAACCAAAAAAACAGAGGAGATGACGAACCGCAACCACACAGGTGGTGGTTGATGAGCGAATGAAGTGGACTGCACAAAAGCGAATGTGAGTCCAAGAAGGAATCGCAGAAAACCGGAATTGCAACAAGCAGCTGTAGGTTAGCTGCACACATCGGCTGCTCAGCAAGGGGGGGGTTCGGGAAGATCGCTCAACAAAAAAAAATTGATAACAACACAACAGGTAGGCGCCACCCAATTTTTAATGCGAAATTGGGAAAACAACTGAAAAAAAGAACGCACAATTTATCTTTTCCCTGATGGGGAATTTATGGTTTATTTTTCTTTTCTTTTCTTTTGGGGGATCACAGGGTATGCCGAAAGTGTTATGAGAAAAAAAGTTGCTTAAAAATTCTACGCTAATTCTTATTTTAACGGGTCGGCCAACGGAAGGCCCACAGTTCCGCGTTGTCGTACCGGTACGGCTAGCGGGTCGCGCAATTAAGTGATCTAACCGTTTTACGAACGGTTTCACGATAACGGTGAGAAGGCTTACGGACTCGGGTTTTGTCGCCAAAATGGTCGATATTAATTTCACAAATATGTAATATGTGTTATTCAAAAAAAAAAGGGGGGGGGGGTACTTATCTCTTTTTTTTTTTTACGGGGTTTTCCTGTCTATGCGGGGTCGCTCTCTAGCTGGGTATTCTGCTGGTGGAGGAGGGTGAGCCGTCTCCGCCACAATCACCGACTTTCGTCCGGTCGTATCCGTTAGCTGTCTCTCGTCCTCGATTTGTTTTACTTCGTTATTCTTGTTCTCGTTCTTGTTCTCGTTCGTGTTCTTGTTCTCGTTCTTATTCTCGTTCGTGTTCTTGTTCGTGTTCTTGTTCTCGTTCCTATTCTCTTTTTTTTTTCTTTTTATTGTCGTTTTATTTTTGTTTTTTTGGTACTCGCTCTTCTTTTTACTTGTTGGCTCCTGCCCTTAAGACGATAAGTTATCGAATGAACTTATCCGCCTTTTTGGCCATCGCCGCCACTCATACGCACACACACACACATGGGGTTCCGCCAATTCAGCTGTTAGAGCAAAGGGAATCACATCCAGAGCTCCAACAGCTTCTCACTGAATCCCCAGCCAATCACACCAGTCGATGTTCTATGTTTGTGGGTCATGTTTGTTCGTTCTGTTTGTTTTGTCATCCAAGTGATTGCTTTGGTTCAAAGCCAGCCCTCTGACCCGAAACCAAAGCTAAGGTTGAGAGCTTTAATTGAGACCGCCGGATAGGGAGGAAAACTTGTTTTACCAGGTTTACAATGGGGGGGGGGGTCAGTAAACCTTCTTGCAGACATAGGGAGCCGAGTATCGACCGCGGGGAATTGTGGGCTTTCCTTTACAATTTGGTTTTTAGTTCTTTTTGTTGGGGTAGGGGGGTTATACAAATTTAGAATCCTGGGGCAAACAATGTCAGGTACGGTGGGCTCGCAGCCATTGCCAATTGTGTAGATCTCTCGGGGCATCAACGGGCGGACCGTCCGTCCGCTAGAGTCTCCAGGCCGTCCGCCTGGCTCTCTCAGGGGTACCTATGTGGTCATCTCTGGAGCGGTAGGCCGGGGGAGGGAACTGAATTCAGAAGATCCAGTGAATCCCACCTGTACCGTGGCATCCAGAGTATGACGGGAAGAAAGAAAAGAAGGGACAACACGAGAAGGGGGGGGAGAAAAGAAGAGGTCAACAGACAACAGATGGAAAAGGGAGTGGAGGATTTTTGGGGCTTGATTTGCACGCAACAAACTTTTCAACACAACTGAGATGCAAATCGTTTAAAAGGCTTGTAAATAATAAAATTATCTGTCATGTGTCAAAATTTGAGCTCACTTTCATGAGCTATTTGGAAATTATAGCCGTCTGAAGTCGGTTTTTTGTTCTTTTGGATAGCGAATGACTTCTTCCTGGGAATTCTCTCATTTCAGTCAGCTCTCTCTTTACAATATTTCAATTTATAGCTGTGTTTTATTGGGAAGTGACTATCCAGCTCAGTAAAATATCGTCGATAATTAGGTCAGTAATAGGTGTTTTTTATTATGACCGGATGATCTATATAGATCATTGATTTCTATGCATTACAATAACAACACGTGATCCAGCTCTTGATCTGGATCAATTTTCATGATCCGAAAATTAGTTCACATTCACTTCAATTTCATTCGTGGATGTTAGTATCACATATGGAATCATTCAAAGTATGTCAATGCCTGATAAATGTATTAAATATTGTTTTGTAAATCGAATTTTGTTAAACAATTTTAAAGTTCGTTTAAAGAAATATTTTACTTTAAGGTTGTACAACCCTTAAGCAAATTGCGGCTTAATTACGATAAGAATTAAAATCAAAAGCATAAAAAGTTGAACGTATCAATTTTTTAATTTTTTTATTTTTAATTTTTTCGTTGATGTGTAAACTCCATACATAAATTATTTGAATAGCGGAAAAGGTAAATCTTCAAAAATAATAATTTATTTAATTAAAATAGACACGTATACTTATGAAGTTAACAATTGCTTTTGTAGTTTAAGAAGAATTTGGACGGCAGCAGAAACACAGGTTTTTCTTGTAGCATATGGTAACAGGAAAGCGGAATTCCAATACACAAGGCAAAAAAAGACCGCAATGAGCAATGTCCTGGAAGACTTGTTAGCACAAAATACTTTGGTTTGTTGCCGTAATCTGCTTGCACATTTATACATTTTTTTCTACTTCCATAGCCAACCAACTACCATTGAAATGCTGAACGTGAAATTAAAAAATTTGCATAGAGCGTACAAAGTAAGTTCCGATATAAGCAAAAGAACTAGAGAGTCTGCCACCAAAACTCCATTCGAGGAGGAGATGGAAGACATCTTTGGTACGAGTATTAAGCCCGAGATCCGCAACAGCCATACCATTAATTTGTCGGGGTATGTAATAGAGGCGATGTCAAACAACGCTTGCACAAGTACCTAAATATTCGTTTTTAATTAAATTAACTGTTTTAATCTAACCAATTTAATATTACAGTTTAATCCGAACGTCTATTATCAATCCTATCACCAACTGCATCTACGTCCAACAGTTCGGAAAGTACGCCATTTGGAAGAAGGGCTACAAAAAAAAACATCTTTTAGGGAAAACCTCCTAAAAGAAGAGTTCCAATTTAAACGGAAGCTGGCGGAAGAACAAAATAAAATATTGGCTGAATATACAGAAAAAAAATTAAAATATTAGAAGAAGAAGAAAAGGCCAAACAGGACAGATTTGAGAGAAAGGCGCAAGTTTTAAAAGAGCTATTTTTTTTGTTTCTTTTTTGTTTTATAGTTATTATTGCTATTTTAATAGTTATAGTTATTATTTAATTTAATAAAAGAACTGAATTTCATACAATTATTATGTTTCTATTTATCAATTCCTCTAGTAAGAGTTGTCGCCTGCTGCTGTTTACTGCTCTATCAGTCACGTCAGCTGTAGGAAAATTTTCAAGATCGACTGAGAGTTCGTCATCGACTTCATTGTTGTTATCAGTACATATGTTATGCAATATACATCCACATATGACTAATTTTATCACGAGATTTATGTTCCTTTGTTCAGTGAAAATGAGTTTTCAGAAGACCAAACTCCTGTTCCACGATGATCCGTCGATTAGCATGAAGCACGTTAAATCTTCTTTGGACATTCATTAACATTTCATTATCTTTAAATGGTGGAATTAGCCAGTCTAAGCAAGGATACGCAGAATCTCCAAGTAAAAAAGTGTTGTGTGGAAAAAGTTCAATTCTTCTTTGGAAAGCAGTTGCATATAACTTAGACCTTCGTAGAATGCGACTATCGTGCAAGCTACCTGGTTCACCACAATAGATGCTATAAAATCGTTTTCTATTGAAATAGCTTTCCTTGTTGGTGATTGGGGCTTTGATCTTTATATGAGAGCCATCAATACACACCACTATTCCCGGAATCTTTGTTTTCTCTTCGAATATACTTGCGTTTTGTAAAGCTTCGTTTTCGTTTGGCCATTTAACATACTCGTGGCCGATGGATATGAGCCAATGTGTTACCCTCTTAATAACATTCCATGCAGTAGAAATAGAAATCCCAAACAAATTTGAGACTTCCCGAAAAGTATTTGTGTTCGCCATATACCACAAGAATATATATACAGTCGACTCTCGATAATTCGAAATTCTTGATAATTGAAACTGATTGTGAGGTCCCTTGAAAAAAACCTTGATAAATGGAAGAAAACCTATGTGTATTGGTACGCTCATTAATTCGAAGTGATTGTCGAGTCGGGCCGCCAGCAAACACGTTCTAATTCGAAATCAGTAGCTAGTTTGCTCTCAGTAATTCGATTTTTTTTGTTTTTTGCTCGCTGTTCTTTGCCCAGCTTGCTTTGGTCCCGTCAAGTACAAAAATGTTGGCTCCCTTTGGGAATGCGTTTTACATATGTTTATATTCCAGCAATGATCAGTCGTAATTACGAGTATGAGTTCAAAAAAATACAAGTGTTTGTCAAGTGGAAAGTGGAGTAAAAATAAAGGATGTAGCAAACACTTTCAAAATTTCGTAGCTTGAAGTGCATTACACAGAGTAAGGAAGCGGAACCGGCACGATGAGTTTCCCGGTCTTGAAGAATGCTTACTGAAATGATTTAGTCTATGCAGAGGACTAAACGTACCTCCAACATGCTGAAGGAGAAAGCTAAGTCATTCGCTTTTAGTTTGGGTATTGAAGGATTCACCGCCAGTGAAGGATGGCTCTCCAATTTTAAAAAACCACATAACATCGATTTCAAAAAAATATGTGGAGAAAGCGCGAGTTCTGATGTTACTGTTTGTTCTGCATGGAAAATTGACTTAGGCGGGCTGCTGGCAAATTACGATCCACGTAATGTGTTCAATGCGGATGAGACTGCTCTTTTTTTTAAGTGTCTTCCTGATCGAACGATGACATTTAAAAACGAAAAATGCCATGGGGGAAACATAGCAAGGAAACGTTAACATTATTACTCGCAATAAACATGGACGGGTCATAAAAAATAGAACCTCTTATGATAGAGAAGCTGCTAACCCTAGGTCTTTCAAATATATCAAATCCTTTCCTTTATCGCTCCAACAAAAAAGCGTGGATGACCACAGAAATGTTCAATGAGTGGCTGTTGAAACTAGACATCGACATGAAACGGCAGAAGCGGAAAATTGTACTTTTCCTCTACAGTTCACAATAATTTGCCAGTTCTCAGTAATGTGAATCTTTAATTTTTCCCTGATAACACCACCTCTAAATTGCAACCCCTTGACCGGGGAGTGATTCAGAATTTTAAAACTTTGTACCGCAAAGAATTAGTGATGATAGTGTTGGAAAGCATTGAAAATTGACAGAGAGCCAACATAAATGTTTTAACACCGATGGCCATGGTTGACAAAGCATGGAAAAACGTTAAGTCGACAACGATTTCAAACTGTTTCAAGAAATGCGGATTTATTACAGTGCCAGTGAATCAATTGCAACAGGAGGGAGGAGAACTGGATGATTTTATCTCGCAGGATGGATGAAGCCTTCTTCCTAACATTAATGAATCTGTGACTTTCGATAATTTTGTACATATTGACGATAATGTAGAAGTCTGCGGTGCTCTGTCTGACGACTTTGCTCTGGCAGCTTCAAATTCAAGCAACAACAATGAAGGCGAAGATGAAGAAAAATCGACAGCAGAACCAATTCAGCCCGTCACATCAAAGAACGGAAGTGGACGACGAGGTATTCTCGGCACTGGTTGTCATAGACAATCCTGTTGACCAAGGACGCTGGAAGTTATTGAAGCAAAAACAAAATCACTGATTTCTTTACAAAATAAAAAATGTAAGTAAAAATTGTACATATGCAATTCAGTGTGTGTTTTGTAATAAAGTGTGTCTAATTATTGTTGCAGATGTACATATACTTATTTCGTTTTTGTCCTTCGCTCCAAATCGACAATTTTTCGTTAATACGAACTCTCGTTAATTTGAATTTTTTGTAAGGTCCCTTGAGTTTTGAATTATCGAGAGTCGACTGTATTTCTATATCCGGCGAAGTTTTTGGTAGTCCTTTTTTAATTGTCCCTTGAAACCTTTCTGTTAACTTTTAACGATCTAAAAGCAGTTGCAATGTATATTTTCCAATGTTAAAGATTGTTATTAAATTTGGGCAGTTGGACGTTGTAGTCTGAAATGACTTTTATATAATGTGCGTGTTCTTATAAGAGAGAAGTTATTACTTAGTCAGGTTTTACACGCTGCATGTTTTCATGCGCATGTTTTACAATTTCCCAATACGGATTCGGGAATAAGTCCAGACGTAGAAGTGGTAGTTTAATTGCTGGATTTGTGTAAAGATGCATTTGAGTTGCAAAAAGAAAAGAAAATAAAAGATTTGGGTGAAGTCGTGGAGAAAAGTGAGGGATGAACGTGGTTCGTTTTCCTTTATTACAGGAGAGCTGCAAATTGGTGACAAGAAATCTTTCTTCAGTTATTTAAGGATTAATAAGGAAACCTTTCAGTTGCTCCTTTTGCTAATAAAAGACGATCTGCAGAAAAAAAAACACCATTATGAGATCCGTAATTACACCAGATCAAAAGCTGGCAGCAACTTTGAGATTCCTCGCAACTTTGAGATTCCTGATTTCGACATACCTTTCGAACATACCCGTAAGCATATTCAATGTCAACAAGCGATTTTTTAGATTGATCGAAAGAAAATATGGAAAAAATATTTAACCGAATTTGATTTATATATTTTAATTGAAATAAATATTTATAACTTGTAGAACTGCACGCTGGACCTTTGAGCAGCAAAGGCTCTGCTCCACTAGATAATATTTTGACATCTACTAACTTTGAAATATACGAAGGTTGTCTGAAAAGGTTCCGAC